>CM033699.1:7223514-7911372 GCA_019514585.1 Dendrobium officinale | reverse complement strand
TGATACAATTTAAAATTGACTTTTCATGGTACTTGAAAACTTAACCCTAATGATAAATATGGGCCAAGAACTTTGGACAGTGGGCTGCAAATTTGGAGTGATAAAAAGAGTAATTTGGTGCTATATGAGGTGCAAATTCTAGGCAATTCTTTATTCAGAGGTAACTCTCTCCAAATTAAGGTGTTTAGGCTCAAATCAAGAATTAAAAATGATTTTGAAAAGATAGAATGCCAGTATGGGTGCCCCAAAAAATGGTGTATAATTTGATAGTTTGTAAAGATGTTAAGACCAGACTCAATATCCCTAAGAGCTTATTAAGGCTTCGTTTGGGCCCGTCTTTCTTAAAGCAGCTTTCGAGTATGAAAATATTAAACTTTTGTAATAGAAAGCAATTTTAAGAAGCAGTAAGAAAGTCGTCCCCAAATGAAGCTTAAGTCTCAATCTGAGCTTTGAAGAAGCCAAAATGAATCTGTTTATAGAGCTTAGAATGAATGAAAATGCAAACTACTGATCTAATCACTTTTAAACTCACACAGCTGATTTGAGAGCATTGGACTATAATTTCTTGCCAAAAAGTTTTCAGAACTCTTCCATTGATGAATTTATTATACTTTTCAACTATATACTGTTTATTGATGAACTTTGTCTGTTCTATGATCCATGCAAAGATTGAATAGCTAATTCACCTTTTTCAGGAAAAAAAACTAACTGAAGAGAAAGAATGCTTTGCAGATGGCTCTATGACTGTCTGAAATCCTACAGCTGCTTATATTTTCAGCACTTCAGACTCTGCATGAAATGAGAGCATCCAAAATCTGAACTTTCAGAACTCTTACATCTCATATTTCTGTTCTAAGTGGCTAATTAGCTTATTTCTTTTCCAGATTTTGCCCAAAACTTCAAGTCAAAGTAATCTCAAGAGATTATATGAATCAGAAAACTTGCTTAGTAATTTCAGAGAAGAAACAGAAAAAAATCTTGAAAACAGAAAACTGAAGTAAATAATCTCTATATTCACTCAAGGAAACAGCATCAACAATTCATGCTTTCCCTTAGCAAAAACTTGTATAGCAAACAAAGTAAGATTTGCTTCTAAGCTGCAGAAATAAAATCTGTTTGCTTTAATTACATCGTATGATCTAAAAACATATATAAATCAAAACCTGATCAATTGTGTAGCGGGTTTGGACCCTGAGGCACAAATCTCTTTGAAACTCCATATAACGGATCTAAGTCATCTTCTTCCTCTTTATCCTTAGAAAAAGTCTGAGAGAAATAACCTGTGGAAGGAGAGGAAGGCTTAGCTTCTAACCTCATCCTCACTACTTCTCTTGCCATGATTCTCCTTCCATGGCTGAAGCTCAAGAGCTGCATGGAGAATACAAGTAGTAGCAGGAAGAATGGCTTTATCAGCTCTCTGAATCTCACAGACAAGAACATGATGGCAGAAAAAATGAGAAAGAATCAGAGGAAGAGTAAGACAAGCAAAGAAATAGAACTCCTTGTTCTAATCTAGCTTACTGAAATCTCCTTCAAATCTCCTGATTTCAATGGATTTTAGCTCGAAATTTTGTAGCTTTTCTATGTTTTATATTCAAGAGAACACAGCCATTTGACTGGTTTTTTGGTGGAGAAACTCCATTTCCATTTGGCTTTTATGACTTTGTAAGGTGATTATTGATTTTATTAATGGTACAGAGCAATATGTCATGATTCCATCAATGCCATTATCTAAGATTTATCCAAGTGTTTAATCTTAGGCCTGCAGCGTATAATTATTATATTAGGCTGCCATTATTAGATTAGACCCACTGTATAGTTAACTGTGATGGATTGAATTTATTTCAATTATATAACAATCATGAGGTAGAGGGTGAGGATTTTTTTTTTTTTTTTTTTTTTTTTTTTTTTTTTTTTTTTTTGCATCTTACATTTATTGGGACTGGGAAGGTGACGCAATGGCAGTTGTATTATTTTTTATTTTATAAGGTGTGGAGTTCATAAATGTGGTGCTTATAGTGATTATTTTTATTGCAACAAGTAGTACTATTGTGAAAGGGGAAAATTCTCAAGACTTTCTTAAGAAGAATGGGAAGGAGATGAATAAATGAATAAGTTTATTGGTTGGTGGTGAATGGCATAAAGTCAATAGTTTTAGTTAGCTTTATGTCTATTTGGTTTGGTTGAAAGAAGAAAAAATGCTTGAAGAAAAAATGTTGAAATTTTGTTGTAGAGATATATGATTAGATGTAATGGAAATTAATACGGATTTTAATGACGTTCGCAGTCCCACACGCAGAATCAGAGAAATAAATAGAGCGGACATATGATATATGAGTTCTTATATGAAGAATGTAAAATTAGTAAAATTATAAGGCCTGGCCTAATAAAAATAACTTCCACAAGAAATAGTTCTAGATTATAAAAAATCATCCTTCATCAAATTCAGAGAATGCAAGACTATAAAGGAGTCACGAATGCCCTCAACAGTCGTGCTGTGGAGAAATTATTCTGTGCGGACACCGGACGGAAAGAACCTTCCGGTTTGTCTCTGTGAACAATAAAAGCGTAGTGAGTTGCGCTTTTATTGTTCACAACTATTCACATAGACAAAACTGAACAGCTCTTCCATCCAGTGTCCGCACAGAATAATTCATACTTGATGCTTAATGGCATCTTTGACAATGAACCCTTGAAAAATTATCTTTGGCATTTATTGCCATTTAATGAAAGTACTATTTTGTCATTGTAATTAGGATAAAAATAAAATTAAATAAAATAGACATTTTATTTTCTTATTATTTGAGGAGTTGGAACTTTGAAGTCATCCATAATAAGGATAGGGATTGGTGATGGATGATTGATAGCAACTCTTTGAAGTATAAAAAGAGGCATCCGCCGTTGAAAAAGTAGCTTATTGAATAGACGGCTAATATTTTTTCCATTTAAAAACATTTAGTCAGTTTCCAGGCTACAACCACCCTATTTTTTTGTATTATTTATTTATTTTTTAAATAAATTTTCACATTGAGCTCCACCATTTGGCTCGATTATAGTATCATTTTTTTTAATAAATGTGCATTAATATTAGTCTATTTATGTATAAAGTATTTAATACTAAATATTTAACATTTGGTAAGCCTAATTTTTTTTAGAAATTGAGATATATAAATTAATATTATTATTTTGCCAGACATTAATTGAATAATTATTGTTAAAAATATCAAATGTTATTGACATGTTAAAAGATAATAAATAAATTAAAAATTTTAGGGGAAGCACATGAATACGAACCAGCTTCAATTTTGAGGAGGGGCAAATACAGCACAAAAATAATTAAATATTAAAAAAATAATATTATATATCTATAAATTAAGAAAAAAAATTTAAAAAAAAATTAAACAAGAAAAATAAAGAAAAAAATGTGTAAATAAACTATCATGAAAAGCATGAAAAAAAATATTATAGCTAAATGTGAAGAAATATATATATATTTTAGGGCAAGTTAGGACAAAAGAATTTTTTAGGGGGGGCAAAAGTAATTTTTTAGGAGGGGCAAAAATTTTTTTTTTATTCTCTTATATAAAAAAAATTGTTTTTACTCCTATAAAAAAATTATTTTTTTTTGAGGGGGGGCAATTGCCCCCCCTAATAACTACATGGTTCCGCCCATGAATACATATGCCCACGCCTTCCGTAACACATAATTTGGAGAGGCTTTCTTAATGCTTTCTAAAGCAGCTTTTCAGTACAAAAATTTCTAGTTCAAGAAATTGTTGTACTATAAAGCTATTTTAGAAAACATTAAAAGAGTCGTCCCAAATGAAGCCAAAATCTTCCCTTATCTATGATCGGGAGTGCGATTTGCATCGCTCCTTACTGTTAGAGATTCAGATCATTGGAGACATGATCGGCAAATTGGAACTAAATTCGAAGATAAAAAATCTACAAACTCATGTATTTGATCGTGTTACAATTAACTTATTGAGAATTTAATGAAAAAATAGGGCTGAGATTTTATTGTTCCAGTTAAGATTTGATGACGTTATCGTAAATGGAACTAATTAAGTGTAAGTTTTATGTTTACTAAAATATAAAAGATTTTAATATCACACACATAATTTCCTACACTAAGGGGCGGATCCCCCTTGAGCTCAGGGGGGTTCCGGGAGCACTACCCCTGGTCCCCTTGACCACCGCAAGTCGAATTTCACTAGGGGGCGCTGCCCCCTTAAACCCCCCGGCAGTTACTTATAAATTTGCCCCCCTGAAAATTAATATTTGTTCCACTCCTACCTACACTTTTAAAATATATATAGTTTTATCAAAATATTTTTTATAATGATTAAATTTACTTTGAAATTAGTGTAACATATGCATTTGTATAATTTCAATATTTTCAATAATTATGAAACATATTCTCATCAAATTTTACTGAGGATATCCTAACCTTACTCTTTGCACCCACATCGAAGCAGAAAACTAATGCTCTTATTAGCTAAACAATATATTGAGTTGATTTACATCTTTGTGGCTATGAAATGGGACTATAACAGCTTTGAGATATCAAAATCTAGAATCAGCTTTTGATATATTTGGATTATTATCTATGTAATTATATTTACAAAGAAGTTATGAAAGTACGGGTGTGAGTGAGTCGAGTCAGCTCATAAGCCGAGCTCGATCAGCTAATGAGCGAAATTTGAGTCATCTTCAACTCGACTCGTTAGCTTCTAAGCCGTCTTGTGAGTTGACTCAAATTCGAATAATTAATAAAGCTTGACTCTTTGACACCCTTGCATGCATAAAGCTATGAAAGATAAGAATTGTAAACAAATAATAAGCTGTTGGAATCTATGCATTAGCTTGTTCATGCTTAGTACAAAGGTGATGAGAATCTAATGAGATGCATGCATAAGCATATACAAAAGAATATGAGCATTATTTAAGACTTATAAATAGGTATTATATTGGCTTTGTAGCTATTTCTATGAACAAAATTGGCTAACCAACTTTGACTATGCATGTTATTATAGTTCAACATGCCATCATTGCTCTTATAAAAATGAATGGGTTGGTCTATAAGGTTACATATTGAGATATTAATGTTATATAAAAAGGATGCAATGTACTATGGAGTTGAAAACTCTTTTTCTATGTATTAGTAAATAATTTTTGAAGAAATCAAACATGAAAGAAAAGGATGTTATTGACTAGCAATCATGAAAGAATTTGGTATGATATATCCTTATTTACCTATTTACATGCTTTATCCAATTTAAAAGTAGATATAAGTTTGATCTAGGCATATTGTTGGTTATATAGGACTTGTTGCATACAAGAGCATAACATTAAGCATTTTAGCCGTATTCGACACAATGCAGAGCACCTATAGAAAGGCACTAATGGTACAACAAATCAATAAATTGAACAGCTGCTACAAGTAGAATGATATGTCGTAGTGGCTATAATATGTTGAAAGCAAACATAGTAATCATATAGATGCTTAAGGTCATGTTTGTCATGTCCGGAATCTAATTTAGAAGATTTTTTTTTCTTTTATCTTTTATTATACAACAACGATAGATATTTACCTTATTCTATCAGTAATAAACAGTGAAAACAAATTCTATAATTCAAACATCAATACATATTTATATTCATTGACCTAAAAATAAATCATATATAATACTCATGAATCATATAATCACAATGCATCCTTCCATTTATGAGTATAAAAGAATAACTAAAAAAAAGAAATAGAGCATGAGAAATCTTGATTGGTCTCACATTTCTAAATTTCTTTACTAACTTGAAATCATTTAAACCATATATTATGAGCTAAATAGCTCAGCGGGTCACTAAAATTTTATAATTGAATTCAAAGCATGATAAAGAAGCAGTATACATATTGTAAGTAAATTCATAATAGTAGCAATCGTATGATCAAGAATCAATGCAGTAATAGTAAAACTCATATGCAATAGTAATAGAAGCTATAAACAATAAAATAGTATGGTACGAAAGTCAGTAAAACACCATAGTAAGGAAATCAATAAACCAGTACGTATGTCGAATCGATAAAATAGTCATTACTACTATCAATCAGTAAATAAATCATATAAAGTGGTAAAATCAAAGAATCGGTAAAGACTGTCAGAATCATAGAATTGTAGTAAAATCTTATAATGATGTATGCATGCTATATAATTATTTTATATCAGTATCAAATTAGTGTATTATGTGATTTGTATGTCACATGCTCAATATTAATATAATGAATCAATAGCAGTGATAATAATAGTAAATCAATAATGATATTAATAAATAATACAGTAATATCAGTGTCTATATTGGTATCAGAAACTCCAATAGTCATAGAAATAAAATAATACAATAACAGTAAATCCATATAGTGACAATAAATCAATATAGTATAAGTAAAGTTGAATAGTAACAATAAATCTATAACATACTTTTCAGTAGTCACGCTAAACAAATAAGAAGTTCTAGTTATCAAGATATTTTTTAGTAATTAGTAGTCGATAATTGTTGGCTTAGTATACAGAGTCGTCACTATTTTTCCATTGACACAGAGATTATCTGCTTATAACTCTTAATCAGTGTATCATCAGAATCAGTCAAGAATAACACCGAATCACATATTTAAAGAAAAATCTGTTGGCCCAACATCTTATGCAAGTCAATTAGCCTCCAACCAACATTAGTGAATAACCAGTCTTTACTTATTATTTCCCCACACATTATTATCACAATACTATAATAATAATAATAATAGCGACCAATTATTACTCAAGTACATATTCACACTTATTTTCAATGCATTGAAGTAAATAAAATATAATTATACTTTAGGCAACAAAAAATTTACAAAGCAGAAATTCACATCTTTAGAAATTAATCAAATTATCAGGGATCATATATAATAATATTATGAATTTCTAATTGAACTAAAGCACTATTTTTAAATATCAAGATAAATTTCTAAATTGAAAAAAATCATTGCTTTTCTAAAATCAACTAGCAAAAAATCTTAAATAAATACTCAAAATATTCATAATCTCAATCTCTATAACAGATAAAAAAATTACGCAATGACATTTTTACCAATATAAAATTTTTCTAATTTTTTCAGTAACTGAAAAACACACATTTGATTGAAAAAAATCTCAAAAACTTCAAATTATTGAAACTAGAAATAGGATAATGGTTCCTTAAGGTGAGACGAGCATATCAACCAATAGAGATGACTGCTCTATGGCCTTCAAATCCTTTTTTTTCCTCTCTCTTAATTTCTCCTTACAGGTCTTAGGCTTAGCGAAAACAAAAAGCAAATGAGGGAAATGGGATTAGAATTCATGGCTTATAATATTTATAATAAAAAATAATATAATTTAAATTAAATTTTATAATTTAATTAATTTTTAGCATAAAATTTATATAAAATTTTTTGGAGCTTCAAAAATTATAGAAAAATATCCCTAAATAACTCATTTTATTTAGAAAAATCTAGAAAAAATTAGTTTGCAAAATGGACAACTAACAGTCCCAAAAACTTTATTTGTACTGACGTATGTCAATTTCTTACCGATTTGCACCAATGCCAAAAACTACGAAAAAATTAGTGTAATTAAATCACTATAATATCTATGTCATGCCGAAGACGGTTTGTAATTTGGACTTACAATGACTGACTCATAAAAAAAAAATTATTTACTTGATCAAAGTACGAGCTATTACAGTGTCTATCATATCACTTAAAGTGTACAACCATCCAATGGATTTTGCTTGTCATATGTGGAAGATTAGATTAAAATGAGTTTTCTAGAGTGTGTGGGTCGGCATGTCAAGTCTACTTGGCTACTTGCTAAGAGAATACTTAAATTGGTTGAATTTAGAATTGGGTCTGATTTTACTCTTTTAAAGATTAAATGAGTTTTTTTTGTTTGTTGGACTTATTGGCTTAAATGACTTGAAAGAGAGTCTAAATTGAATGTTTATGTGATTTAATGACTTTTAAATTGATATTTTTAATTTCATTAAATAGATAAATTTCACTTTGAAAATATAACTTATTTAAATGTCATAAGCATTTTGTATTTTTAATAAAATTTTGTGATTTTTTTGGGTTTTAAAGAAATGATAGAAATGCATACTTAATATATTTTAACTAGAGAAGTTGAGTCACAAATACAATAAAATGAATTATAAATGAAAATAAAATGGCACCTAGAAGGTAAGATTGATGTGCATAGTAATTTGACCTACATTGAGGAACTAGTCATGCTAAAATGTTAAAAAAACAAAGCAAATCAGTTAGAAAAAAAAGAAGGTTCCATGAGAATAAGAACATTATATGAGACAAAAATATTCTCACTTGTTTGACTAATTATTAATAAAGTGAATTTTGAGAATGAATTTTCAATAAAAATGGAAGGACAATTTTGTGAATAATAATATTATAAAATCTTATATAATGTTTGTTTAAAAAAACTAATTATTCTAAAATAGGAAATTTATATCACCGAAAAAGATCAATATGTTGGTTCTTCTTTCATTAATTCATGATCGATCATAGCATTGCTCGCAAGAAGCCCATGCCGATGTTGGCGGTGCTTTCATGGGAGTCCGGGGATGCCTGTTCCAATACGAAATTTAGGTTTCATTTGGGATAATTTTTTCGTTTCTTTCTAAAATAATTTTTTAGTACAAAAATTTTTTGAATTAAAAATTTATATACTAAAAAACCGTTTTAAAAAACAGAAAGAAAGCTATCCCAAACGAAGTCTTAGTATTAACCTCATATCTGGATGAAATTGTAAGAAAATATATTTGTAAGTGCAAAACTAAAACCTTTATATGGTCTTATTTGATTTCTTGTAATCAACAAAGCATTTGAGAATGAAATTTCATTGTTATTTTATCTATTAAAATAACATCAATATTATTTTTAGAGGACTTTATTTTTAACTTGAATTAATTTTAATTTCTAAGAGCATCTACATTGAACCAAATAGATTTATCAAATTTCATAAATTTCTTTAAAACTTGTTTTTAAATGTCAAGTAACTAAGGGTTTGTTTTAGATAGCTTTCTCCCTATTTTGATTTTTCAAATAACTACGGTTTAATTTGGGTATTACTTTTTTGTCATTTCTTTTATTTCTATTGTTATTTCTTGATGCTTCTTAAAGCAATTTTTTAATACAAAAATTAAAATTTTTATTGCAAAACTACTTTTAAAATTAACAAAAAAATCATTGCAAATAAAGCCTTAATAAGCCTAACATTAATATTAATTAATCTAAATTGACTTAATCCTTATCACATACAATTTTCTTTATTGTTTCTTCCTAAGAGTTAAAATTTCGCCTTTTAAATATAATTCCAAACAATTTGGTGAACTAAATCATTTTCATAATTTTAATTTTGCATAAAATAATTTTAGCTCAAAGCACATGATTCCATCACAAACAAACAAGCAGGAACTAGCAAAACCATTCGGAAAATATATTGCAGATATAAAAATAAATTATAATATTATATTTGGCCTATTACATTGTCTTTATACGAATAGCTGCAGTGTAAGAAAATAATTAGCAATAAAGTCGAAAGTGATAGATAAAAATAATAAAATAAAGGCAGCAGAACTATCAAAATAAAATGAAAAATAATTATACTATAGTAATAAAAAAAAAACATCAATTAAAGAAAAAATTACTTAAATTTTAATGTGTCCGAAGAATGAAAATCAAGGATTTTTTTTTTTATAAAAGCACTTTTTTTTTAAATAACATGTACTTTTTTTTCATCTAGGCTTAGTACCAACTTTCACAATTATTATTATTATTATTATTATTTTATTATAAGATAAATTATAAAATAAAAAAAACTTACAATAGAGAGCCTCTGATGTTCATATTATTTTTACATATTACCTACAATTTTTTTTTTTATATTATCTACAATTTATTTCTATAAATCTTCATATTTTATCAACTTCAATTACATAAACTTCTTAGAAAACAAATAAGTAATCTAATACCTATCATGTAAACAAACAAAGATAAATTATTCTGTGCACATTCGAACGCTGTCTAAAGGCGAATCAAAGCGCGTCACATCACCCCTTTGATGTGTACCACGGCAATATACCCACTGTGTAACAGGTGACGTAATGCGCTTTGATTCGCCTCCGAACGGTCCGATGTCCGCTCATAATAATTTCTCATACCTAGGGCCACCACCATCGATCCGCCCATAAAACATCCAACAAACCCTAATATATGCATTTTAATTTTCAAAATAAATCACACAATCTTCTTCCAATAAACATGATTTGAACTACAAATTTTAAAAAACTGGCATACTATTCATATATTACAAATGAGACTTGAATAGGAAATGCCCAAACAACAGCTCAAAGAACAATGAGAATCCAAATAACAACTAGGCCAGTTCAAAATCTCTTCCCAATTTGTTCTAAATAACAAGTTAAAAATAAAAAAATAATAATAAAAATGCCGTAATATTCCTTTCTCTTTATCCAAAGAGGCCGAGAGACCAAAGAAAGCATTGTAACCTCAGCTTTATCAAGAAGATTAAGCCCAAAAGACGAACAAAAAACAGCTGCAAGCAAAAAGAATCACAAATGGAGTGTTAAAAGAGCACACCAATAACACTGTAGATTTGGTACTCATAGCAAGCCAGCCTCAATGAGATTTCTCCTCCTCAAGGTCTCATCAACTAGCTTGAAGGTTTTCTTTACAAGCTTCTGATCCAAGGCAGTTGTCCTGTAGATCTTGAACATTCGATCGACTCGATCCGGTTTCGTGCTCTGGAAGTAGAGTTCCTCAAATTTCTTCTTAACAAACCTAAGGAGAAGGATGAGATTTATGGTTTTGAGAGGAAAAGTTGATGAAACTAAGCAGATAAAGATTATATTACACTGCAGAAATAATTCCATATAGACAAATAGCTGTGCCCATCACCTCTCATGCTTCTAACATAGCAAATAAGTAGGGTACCAGACTATAGTCAGTATGCAAAATAAAGTATGAACTGGGGCTCAGTTAGGAATAAAAAAGATTATTACATTCCAGACTAATTATATATATATATATATATATTATATGACATTTTCAAAACTGGGCACTTTGCAACAAAAACTAAGGGTCCTTGTGTGGTGGCTAGGGGTGCAAACGAGTCGAGTCGAACTCAAGTCAGGGGGTGTTCGAGTCGAGCTCGGCTGTCAAATACCGAGCTTGAGCTCGACTTGAGAGAGGAAAAAAAGCTAGACGAGCTACTAGAGCGATAATTCGAGCTCAATCAGTCCGTCGTTGCAACGTCCGTCGCCAGTGCCAACATTGTTGTCAGGTTCTCGCGTCGCCAACGTCAGTCCGTCGTCGTCAGCTTCTTGCGTCGCCAAGCTGGCTTCTCAACGTCATCGCCAGCTTCTCCGTTTCAACCAACGACGCCAGCTTCCGTGTGTCATCGCCAAGCAAGTATAGAATAATTAGATTTGAGACCAAACAAACACCTTAAATTCCCTCCAAGGTTCTCGTGTCGGAAGCTGGAAATATTGGCGTGGGTTTTTTTTTCATGAACATGAGATTATTGAAAGGAGATTCTTCCTCCATTTTGGAAACAAAGGCTAGAACGTCTGAACGTCGGAAGCTGCAAATATTGATGCTGATTTTTTTTTCATGAACATAATCTGGAAATATCAAAAGGAGATTCTTCCTCCGGCTTCCTCCTTGAATGACGACGATGAGAAGTTAGAAAAGTTTTTTTTCATGTCCACCGAAACTTTCTAATGGAGTGCGGAGTCAGCTCGCGTCCGTCCTTTGTGCCAGGTTCTCGCGTCGCCAGCGTCCGCAATCCGCATGATTTCATTTTCCCGCTGGCCATTTCATTTTCCCTCATGATTGTATTTTCATGCTGACGATTTCATCCACGAGCTGCTCGACGAGCTCGCGAGTCGAGCAGTGTGCTGTTCGAGCTCGATAAATAGTCGAGCTAGAAATCGTGTTCAAGCTCGACTCGTCGAGCCTATTACCGAGTCGAGCTCGAGCCGGCTTGACTTGGTTACACCCCTAGGGGTGGCTGCAGTTTCTGTAAAATCTGCAGCCTTTTTTTGTGTGAAAAACTCAAACTATAACTTCCATATGGCCACTACACCATCAGATTAAGTCGAAGTAAAATAGAGCTATCAACTTTCTAAAAAGCAAAACAATAAAAAAACTGGCCTAAACAGACCATGAAATAGCTTCTTTGATCAAGTATATGTGATAACTAACGTGATAGCAATCCAACTTTCTAATGCAAAATCTGGACCAAGGAATGAGTTATTACAAATATTTGCTAATGAGAAGTGCACATACTCATATGCGTGTTCAACCTCCTGCTTCCCTGATGTCATAGGATGATAATCTTTGAACCACTCACAAACATTTAAGGGGACCTGTTTGAAGACATCGAATCATATTAGAAACTTGCACAGAAGCATTTGAACGATTTATGATAATTGGCGGTATACTCACTTTTTGCACCTTTCTTTCAAATATATCAAATTTGTTTAGGAACAACATGAATGATGTTTTCTGCTAGAAACAAACAGGAAAGGATTAAGGGTAAAATAACAGAAGAATATGAAAGCAGACCTTAGGAAGCCATGACTAAACCTCAAAACAAGCTTGCTTGAGAACCCAGTCAAAAAGCTCTTTTGTCTCCATCATCCTATTCTTTGTTTCATCTTCATAAAGTGTCTGATCATACCTGAAAGAACAGAAATAATGCCACGCAGGACTAAATAGATGAAGCAGAAAAAAAATGTGCAAGAGTGAAGGTAATGCATTTCATACAAATTTTAGTGAATTTAAAATAATTCTTAAGATAAAAACATAAATCTATAAACTTCCTCTCTATGTATGCTATTTAGCTCAAGATATCAACCAGAAAAAAAAAACTGTAGAACTTTTGACCTTCATATTATGCACAAAATGAATCACAGAAACAATCATAAGACACAGACATTGGGAAAAACATAGGGTATGATCCGTATATTCTACTTAAGTGACCACATTTTATCATTCGCATTTTTCCTTCTAATGATATTTATCCATCAAGCTCCACAAAATGAAAATCCAGCACAACAGAACCTTCAACATTACTTGCCATTGAAACAGTCTGAACATTAAACTTTAATTAATTTCAATGAACATCTGGTTGCTCATCAGGTACACTTAACAATTTTCATCAATGAATACCTATAAATTGCGATTAAGATTCTTAACTTTGCTCAAATAAAATGAAATCATTCAAATTAAACCTCAATTATGGTAACTTATTTGATTTTAACGAAATACTCATGAGCAAGGAGGCAAAATTATTGCAGAAATTCATAGTCAAAAAGAAAATTAAAATAGATAATTCCTTGAAATCAAATTTACTTTCGCAAGTCATATCATTTATTAAAACTAATTGAAAAAAAATGTCTGCTCATATTCCTCTTAAGTTCCCTCTTAAATTAAAATATTCCTCTTAAGTTCCCATCAACAATTTATATCTATAAATTTAAATACTTATACATCTATATTCAATATACGACACATAAAATCAAAATAAGAAAGAAAATCACTTCTGTTTCAAGGGAAGAGAACTTACTCAAATTGTTGGTTTTAAAATTTTTCAAAATTTAAAATTAGGTATTGGATGGAGAGAGGATCATAACAAAAAGATTACAAAATTTCTCATTTCCAAACTTCTAAGTGAGAAATCAATTCTTTAAGAAAAGCTTTAGTTCAAATAAATTTTTTACTCCACGTAGTGGGACAAAGGCTTGATGTTGTTGTTGTGTTGTTGTTGTATGCAGTTAAAGAGTTTAATTTTAAAATGAAACTTTCTACATTTTTATTTTACTTTTTGTGTAAATTTTTTTTGTCTTTAAATAAAGAGAAATGGAAAAAAGAAAACTTTTTCTTCTAAATACCACAAAGGTGCAGCAAGCCCAGTTTAAATAAGCAAGTCTCAGCACCAAATATATATATATATAAACTCGAATGAGTTTCTATTCAAGTTGAAAGTGATCATTGTCAATCTGATTTTTAATATCATTAGAGTTGAGAATCTAAAATTTAAAAATATTTTCTTAACATACATGTTTTATAAAGACCGCCACATATTGATGAATTGTTATTAATGGTTTGCAGTTATGAGAAACAATATTTCTCTCTATGAGTGATATTTCATAATATCATCTTCCTTTGAACCCAACAAAGCCCCTAGCTAACGTGGCATGTACAATTTTCTTATTTAAGATGAATCGTGGCAATGTAAAATAAAAAATCTATTAAAATGTAGCAAATTATCATGAGGTTATGAGAAGTTGGCCACAATAAATCTGAAAAATATTGTCCTCTTTTTGCATCCACACATCACGTGGATTGCTATTTCTATAAATAAATGAGAATAAATCTGCTAGAAATGGAACTTGCATCCACACATTCTCCTTGTCAAAATTTTTTTAAATTATAACTGAAATTTGGAATATAAGTTTTCTTAAAGACAATTTAATGAAATTAATAGTAGATAAATATTTTATGTATCAAGAAACTAAATGGGTAGGAGAAAAACCTAAAGAAATTGATAGTTTAGAATTTAAACTATGATATTTACGAAGGAGTCATACTAGAAATGATATATGTGTAATTATAGATAAGAGGTTGAAGGCAAATGTTGTAAGAATTAATAGAATTAGAGATATAATAATAGCTTTTAAATGAGAATTTGACTCTTAATAGGACGCAATGGAGAAAAAGAATTCATGTAACCGACCCCACGTAGAGGGATAAAAGTTTGATGTTGTTTTTGTTGTATCTTTAAGCTCCTAAAGATATCATTAAGACCATTGACTTTCCTCTTGACTCACAAAATTAAGCATAGATTTTTTTTTATCAGACTTGATCAAACATGTCTATTATTTTCATTAAAGGACAGCCTCATAATAAAATACTTAATTTCATATTTTAAATAAAAAAATATCATGCAAAATGAATTATTTTACGTACAATCATAACTATGCAATTGCAATATAAAATGACTAATTTTAAAATATCACTACAAAAATGCAATATTTTACTATTATTGAGTGCACACCTTTTATCATATCCACATGATTGATAACTTCACAATTAAATGTTATAAATTTCCATTTTAATATATTTCTCATATAGTAAATCAAAACTAATAATGCAGACTTCCTTTTAAACTCACTATGATAATCAGATTTGGGTTGACCAATTATTATTAGGTTGAGTTTAAGTTGTGACCCGAAAATTGATATCGACTTGGAATTGACCGGATCATCATTCAAGTTTGGGTTAAACGTATCAGGAATGGGTTAGCTGGCTCATATTTGGGTTAAGCATGTCATACGTATCTTAGAAAAATTACACGATCTATATAATAAATGGGTCCAACTGGTCGGGGTTTAAGTCGGGCGAGTTTGGGTCAAATATTTTGACTTGTATGATAAATGAGTCGGGTTCAGATTAAGCAACTTAGAGTCAGTTCAACTTAGAATCAGACCTGCACCCGAACCACCAACACATTGAAACCCCTAATGTTTTCTTTTAAAAGATGGAAAGATTAAATAGAAAAGAAACAACAAGAATAAGGAAGCAAGAAGTTATGAAAATGACAAAACAGTGTAAGATAAGACATATCTATAGCTTTTGATGATGTGAATATTATGCCAAGTATCTGGAAAAAAAAAACAGAAAGTTGAGATATACCTACATAGCAAGCATTATGCCATAATGTTCGAAGAAGATTCTAATTTGAAAATTTCTACATCCACATACAATCAGAGAGCGTCATTTTAAAATGGTGGCCCTCTTAGAATTTTTTAAATGTTTTATTTTATTAATAAAAAATATTTTTTTAATTTAAATTATCATGAAATAACCTCAAAATCATATCTATCAATGATTCAAATCCAACTAATAGTTTAATATACAACCTTATATTATGAAAAATATATGTAAACTCATTATATTAGTTTATTTATATTGTGTTGATCAGATCTCCTACATTTGTTATTGCGCATTTGATTAAATAATTTAACTGTTACATTCATAGCTTTCACTTCTAGTTTTAATGAGTTTGAATTGATAAATTTCTCAAAAGTTCAAAGTCCTAATTTAACTGTTACATTCATAGCTTTCACTTCTAGTTTTAATGAGTTTGAATTGATAAATTTCTCAAAAGTTCAAAGTCCTTTCACTGAAAACCCAATTCATCTCTCCCCTCACCCCAAGCTCTGTGTGGTCTAGTCTAACAAAAGAAATATTTTTTTATCTTAATTATTAAAAGACTTAAATTAATCTATAATATATAGGCATATATATTATTAAATCAGAATGAGACCAAAAAACTTTCCTCCAATACTTCAAAATAAAAGATATCCATTTAAAAAGCTCTCAAATTTTCTAAACTTAGCTATTCTTTTAACGAGCAGAAAAGGCATTTCTTATTTAAAAAGGTACAAGAAGATAACCCCATGCAATACATGAGATCTTAAAAGAACATATTATTGTAATATTTTAAGGATTAAATGTTATATAACAATTTAAAAATAATTATTTTGTTCTCATATCCATGTACATATTATTAAAACGCAATGAGAGAAAATTTTCTCTCAAACATCAAAACAATTAGATAGCTCCATTTAAGAAAAAAAAGCTCTCTCAAACTTTTTAAGCTTTTGGATTCTTTTAGAATATTACTATCACTTTTATTATATTTTTAAAGATTAGAAGCTAGCTGTAAAATAATATAATTTTTAAATTTATTTATTCTCTAATTTATTACATATCGCTACATTATTATTATGAAATAAATGATAATAATACATAATATAATTCAACAGAATAAAATAGATAAATTATTATATGAATGTGATGATTGGAATTTTAGTTTATTACATGGTTTTAAACATGACTTACAACTTCATTACATTAAAATTCTAAATAATAATTTTGTCAAAATTTTTAATTTACAAAAATTTGAAAAAAAAAACAATTCATAAATGCTAAGTATGATGAGTCTTTGACGAAGTTATGATAATAAAAATATTGTATAGTAAATCACCAAAAGGAACTAATTTTATAAGAAATAATAAATAATCTTAAACATTCATCTTTAAAACAATGTATATTATCATATTACATAATAATTTATCAATTTAATATGTTTATTTAGATTATGTATAATCACCATTTGTTATGCATGGCATGACATTGTAGCTTAATATAATCTATAAATTATAATAAGCCACAATGAAAGAAAAATGCTCCCGATAAGCTTTTTCATACATAAAAGAATAACTATTTTTTAAAAAAATATCTTAAGAAAGACTCATTCTAAAATAGAGCTCACTCATGTTAGGATTAAAAAATGATTCATCTTATCTCTTATTATGAGTAGTCACATATATCAAATCTATCAACTCCATATTTACATCTATATAAAATATATTAAGAGATTTTTAAAAATTAATGTCATGATGCAAGAGGACAAATAAAATCTATGTACTATTTACTCTAATCATATCAGCCTATTATGTGTTATTTAAATAATCACTACTTTCCTCAACTAATAAATAAATTTAATTTATAAAAAAATATTTTTTTCTATTGTTAAAAGGATTAAAACAACATAAGGTATAATTTTTAATGCCTGATATTTATGTAGAAATCAATTTCAAGTTACCTTAAAATTTATTGGACAAATTACAAACATGCCACACAAATCATATACATTTATAAATCTAGTACCTACCACAAAAATAATGAACTACTGAACCCACACATTTGCACATGTCACTATCATCCATTTAGAATTTGATGAAAGAAAAATCAAATTGGTTGGGGTTTTATATTGAATTTCAATATTTGGGTGGGAATTCAATGAATGGAGGTTGGCGGTTGGAGGGTGATGTGGATGTCTCATTTCTTTGCATAGTTTTTACCACAAAATTTAATTTTTTTTCACAACCTTAAATGAAGCTATAGTTAACACTACTAATTTTAGAATAATCAAGATTGCAGTTTGTTGCTAAGAGGATTAAAAAAATTATTGCAAGAAACGAAGAGACCGCCGAAAATTGAATTGGTAGGCAATAAAAAGAAAAATATGGATCAACAAGCAAATTAAAGTAATTTAAGATATGTATGATCGAGTTGGGACTAATATTAGAACTAACTGAGGTGAAAAAAATATTTTCAATTATAGTAAAATTACATCAAATGTTACTATTAAGCTTGCAACTGACGGTGTGCTATTTGCTTACTATGTATGACCTCCAAAACAATTCATTTATTATTCTTCTACCAATAAAACTCTGATGTACCATTCTATATTATAGTGAATACTTCTATATGGTCATGGATGTAGCCAAGTCAATCTTATTATAGACTGAAATTTGAGTCTATCCATTTAGAGTCTTGTGCAATTTTCATTCCGCGCTTGCTTTTGCACTCATGTTTATTTTTCATGCAAGAATTAATAAAACAAAAGTTGGGAACTTTTTAGTGGGTTCAGAAATTGAGAACATATATATATATATATATATAGCTAAAAGATTAATTAATATCCTTCTGTGATAAATTCAAATACTTTGAATTTATTATGCAAAATAATTGGATATTGATGATTGCATAATCTACAATTAAAAAAAAATGATTTAAATGGAAAAGGGCCTAAGTATTATATGATATCGTAAATAGTGCAATTTCAGTTAGACATGTTATGGTATTATAGTGTTGGGCAACCAAAAAGCTATTAATAGTCAAATTGAATTGTAGAAAGGCGAATTAAGATGGATTAGTAAAATTATGTAAAGTGAGAGACGATAATATGAATGTAGCACAACCACCATAGAAGTGATACCAGTGTGAGTTAATGTAATCAAAAATAGACTTAGAGATTCAAGATGTACAATGGAGAATAGAAGCTTCATCAATAATATGTGTAAATAGAATTAATATGGAAGGCCTGTGATGGAGAAAGGGTAAACAAAGATAGCAATGCTATGGTTTAAAAAAATGTAAAAATTTGTTAAAGATAAAGTTAGCACTTCATGCACCATTCAACATGAATGAATATAGGACTGGAAGATGATTCATTAGAACTACCCCAAAAAAGTTAAGAAAAAGGTTAATGATAATGTGCATGCATGACTGCTTATGTGTGAGTGAGTGAGAGAGAGAGAGAGAGAGAGAGAGAGAGAGAAAGAGAGAGAGAGAAAGAGAGAGAGACTTACCTTCTAAGAGGAGAGTGGTCATGCTAATCCTAATTGTACTTTTATGTTCTCTGATCTTTCAAGTATACCATGAAATTACTTACGAACCAAATCTCATCAATTGTCATAATGATTTAATGGAAACATATACAAGTCATTTCAAGCCCACTCTATCCCACGAATGTCATTAATAAAAAATTAGACTACATTTGAAATACCACTGATAACTTGCCTATTTAACTCTAGGTCATTTGAAAGGATCTACACATCATAATTATCTTCATGTGCCTATGTATATTTCAATATCTATGTATGTCTTTCTTTGTGTGCATGTGTATGCATGTGTCCCCACCCCCAAACAAAGCATGTGTATATGAATGGACGGATAATTTTAACTCAAATGCATAAATAGTTTATTGCTTTTAAAATTGTAGGCTTACTCGCTTATTGCAGCACAAAAGATTACAGCTGTAACACCTTCAAATAGATGAATCCACTTCCTCCGCTCGTTTCTCTGACCTCCAACATCAAAAAGTCTATAAACTTCCCCACTTTTTCTACTTTCTCCAAAAGGGCTGCACAACATTTTTAAACAGTAAACGGGTAGATTAGTACTTCATGCTGATAAGAAATATGCAACACTTGAAGTGATGTGTTACATGCACGGAGTTCACGAGAGATTAATAAGAGAAATTGATAAAAATTAACCAATATAAAAGTATGCGTCAAATCAAAGTAAGATTTTATGAATTCGCAGCCTTCCACTTGCTTAGACAAAGAAGTACATGAAGATTAACCCAAACGCTCTTAATCAAATACAAAGGCAATCATAATGTAATGACTTATAACAGAAATCCGCAATTTAATAATGAGAGGTTCACCTTGAAGGGTTTCTCACTCAACTACTCTAGGGTTTAGCGGATGAAGATGCTCCACGCTAGACTTGAGATCGCCACAAAGAAAAGGGAGCCGAGGAACTTTGTTATTAGAAAGGTAGCCGGCGGTGGAGGAGGCGTGGGATGCTCGATGAGAGTCCACGGTACTTTGGGTTGTTGAAGCTCGATTGTCTCGGCGAGGCAATAGATGATGCGGTTGACGTAGCTTTCCACCAAATCGTCGTACTCCCAAACCGGTTCGTAGAAAGGGGATCAGAAGATGTCTATCTCTCCTTGTGCGTTGTAAACAAAGCCGTGATCGAACTCATGATTGACCATACACTATTGGACAGAAGGAAGGAGGATGTTGTCTTCTTCTTTGTCTTTCAAACATAAGAAGGGTTGAGAATTCAAGAGGGAAGAGGCACGTGGGAGGGGCGGCTTGGGCAAGGAGAGGTAGAGGTAATGTGAGTTGGGTGAGAAGTGGAGAAATATTTTAGAAAAAGAAAATCTGATTTTAATTTCAAATTTTCGAATTAGAGAGGGAGGGAAAATAAATGTGAATTCAAAATCCCCAAATTAGGGCTAGGGGCCGGCGGTTTTAGGAGAGGATTAGGGGGTACTAAGTGGTGATTTGGGTTTAATTGGAGAGAGAAATTAAAGAGGGGGGGCCGGCCATAGGAGAAGGGGAAAGCATGTCTAGATTCGTTGTATGTGGTCCCCAATGGAGTTAATGTGTTTGAAATCAAATCTGATTTTAATTTCAGATTTGATTTAAATTAAGGTAACTTCCTAATGGGGTTTTAACTTTCTAATAAGGCGTCTGAAATTCAAAATAGATTGAATGCCAACAGGGATTCTTTCCTAAATAGCAAGGAGGTGTTTTAGGAAAGTAATTATTGAAAATTTTGAAATTTGAAATTCAAATTAGGAGACTAGATAGTGGGGGCCGGCGGGTTTGGCTGGTAGAGGGGAGGTGGTGCATAGCCGGAGGCTGGGCTTGTGGCGGCGGCTTGGGCGGTCAAGGGGAGGCCGGTGGACAGAGACAAGGGGCTCGGGTTTTGAAAAAAAAAAAAAAGAAGAAGGTGGGGTTTTGGGCAGGCCGGCAGGTAGATGGCTAGGAGGGGAGGTGGATGTAGGGGAAGAAGAAAAGATCAGGGCTGCGAACCTTGGAATCCTCCGAAGGTTGACGGATATTGCTCCTAGGGTTTCTTCTCTCAAGAACTCAATAAGAGATCAAGCCCAGAAATCTGAAATTTTCATTCATAATTCATCATCCAATACAATATATGAGGCCACAATATATAGGCCTAAGGAAATAAAAATACAATGACTCATATGCCCCTGGGGCTACCACTCAAGCAGACTCAACAGAAAGGGTACATCCGTAAATAGCAATTAAAACATAAAAACATCAAAATAAAGACTAAGCATCAAAAATAAAGACTGTGGATCGTAGCCATCGATCTCAACTCCTGCGCTGATATACTCGTCGATAACGTCTGTCGATGACCTCATCATGAAGCCTCCAATTAGACTTGCTAAATTGCATCAAAGAGTACCATGTAATGAAATGAAGAAAGTGAGCACAAAATACATCTTAGAAGTTAGAATCACTGGTAAAAAATACATCCATAAAAAACCTGAAGAGTGGTGAAATGCAATATTATCTACACTAGCATGTCGATGATCTAATTGCATAACCAATTGGTGATTGAATGGATTTAACAAATCCAAAAATAAATAATTAAAAAAGAAGCTGATAATTTTCATATATATGAGATAGAAAATTTTGGAGCGACTCAAGCAATTGTTGCTACCACCCATCATCTCTACCTCTCATTCTGTCTCTATTCAAGTGCTTGGAAACCAGCATGCCTTTGATCTCCATCTGCCTTCCTCCCATCTTTGCAATTCCCCATCCAATACCAAAGAGATAGATGTGGTTGTGGTTGTACACGTGTAGCTTCACAGAGAGGCATAGAAAAACTTACAAAAGGATTCATTTCCCTTATCCTTTGCAATTTCTATCCTAGATCCCCTTCAGCTACCTTAGACTGATATAAATATTAGGCACATAAGCATCCATCATGATCCTTAACATCACAGGCATCTTAATGTTGTGAATTAAAAAGGGTAGAGAGAAAAAGATAGAAATAAAAGTGGATCCGATCCAACTTCCCGAGCTAAACCACCCTGACGCCAACATGTGCACATGGTGGCCAGGTTTGAAGAATTGAGGTGGGATAACAAAAGATGTAGGATATCAAAGTCCCAAATAGTAACCTATTAGCCTCCCAATGAACAGGCTTAGACAAAATGTTTGCCTTTTAAACCGGTCATTGATCCTGGTTCGACAAAATAAACAGAAAAAAAGAGTCCACTGCATTCTGAATATTAGTGCCAGTCCCTAGAGGCATGATAACTCATATATGTTTTATATCACAATAAATCAAACATCAACATAAACAGCCCAGCAAATACTATCCCGATTCGTTAAAGAAAAAATACATATATAGAAAAGCTTTCTTACTAATATAAACTGGCAAAATGATGTGAGCAACTAATAAAATGTTTTGAAAAAATAAAAAATCATTGCCGCCGAGAACCTTGATAAAATAGCAGTAAGAATGGTATATTATCTTGCATGGATATATGTGAGTTGGATGAACAAAAAAGGCACTAATTTGCAAGCTGGAGTAAAGTAGACATAGGGAATTGCCAGGGATTGCTGATAACGGTAACATTGAAGTGAAAACTATTCGCATCACAAAGAAAATAGAGATAATAAATGCATAAACAATGGAGAGTGGAAGAATCAGCACTATAAATAGAGCTATAGGATTAATGCAAAAGGCTAGAAACAAAAGGGATAGATCAAAAATAGCATATTTTTCTTTTGAAAAAAATAACGTACATACCACTGAAATCAAGTCTATATATAAATAACCACTGAAACCAAATAAAAAAACTACCGTACTCATGTATTTGTTTGTGTTGCCACCAAATCATTAAGAAATTGTTAAAAATATTGAGTTAATAGTTTAGTTATGAATTTTTATTGTAAAAAGAAATGATTATGGTAATTTTGTAAATAGCAAAGATTTTGATGAAGCACAAGAAATTGCCTTTTTATTTTTTAAAAAATGGTTTGACTAAACAAGAGTTAAATTCAAACTCAGATGTACATAGGAATGAATCGTAAACAAAGAATGTCAGCCAACCAAGTGTAATTGAGAAAGGTATGAAGATATGTTGCAAAGCGAAGACATTTGAATAGCTTCTCCTACCTGAACTGGATGTCAACAATACCAGTTGTCCGCACTCTGGCATAAAGAACATCCTCCTGTTAATCCAATAGATAAATATTTATAAAAGTATTCAGAAATGAAATATTGTCCAGCCTACAGCAAACTTCGTGTCTTTAAAAATGAAGTCCAACCAGGAAGGTAACACATGGATGATTCAACATTCAATATATATATTATATATATATATATATATATATATATATATATATATATATATATGTGTGTGTGTATATTAATCGTTTTGGTATCAATTGATCTGAAAAATGAACAAGAAGAGTTTCTCCACAATGTGGAATGAAATGAAAAACAAAGGAATGGTTACTCTGAGGTGACGGAAGAAAAGAAGCTTAAGAACCTTAGTTGGAACATAATCAGTTTCAGACAATCTTCCCAAATTGTCCATGAAATATAGAGTGCAGTCTGGGATTTGTAGAATATTTCCACGAGAATAAGTCTCCTGCAAATGAATGTTTAATCAACTATAAAACTTCCAACCATTGTATCGAATAAAACCAACTTCTGCATTTTGCTACTTAGCTTAAATAGGCGAAGTAGCGAACATGAATCCTATAAGACAATTATAATTTAAAACTATACATCAAATTAAGTAAGACCATATACATCTAAAAGACACTACCTGAATGGCAGCATCATTCCATAGAGCTTCTATCTCCTTTGCAGTGTCTTTAGTCAGATTAGGATACTCCAACCTGCTCCCAATTTCAGAAACCTTTTCACCAATTTCCTGATCCAAGAGTTTCACAGTTTTTGTCAACTAAAATAATATCAGGAACTTCATGGGATCAAGGGGATGATGTGGACTTCTTAAGGAATACGAATGACAGAAATAGGCTATTAAATCCCATATCCCCTTTACAAATACGAATCATTGTCTTGCTTTCTGCAGCAACTGGAATATAAACAAAACCTTAGGTGAATAAAAGACTATATACCCTCATTAAAACAGACTTCCTACATAAAACAATCTTTGATGGAAAAATTGCATAGAAATGCTACGATGATTTCTTTCAAATATGATATAAAGTAAAAGTCAGCCACTCTCATAGAGATGGACAAATTGCTGTACAAATATGTTGTTAATGATCATGAAGCCATGGAGCAGTTCCATGTGCAAAGAATTTCAATTTTTTTTTTCAAGTGAAATGTTATAAATGAGAATATGATATTAGTACAACAACGGCAATTAGCAATAATTGCCCAAAAAAAAGTACACAAGACAAGATAAACTGATACATACAACATCAAAGCTTATAATTCTAAATCCACATGAATTTCAAAACTACAAAATGACTCATTTGGGTCTCCTTGTTGGAAGCTTGGTGAAAACAAGGAAGTGAAGATAGATTTTTTTATGATTCATGCATTGTTAGGTTCATAGAATTTGAAATCTCTTTTCACTAGTGAGTCAACATTTTGGAAGTTATTGTAATAGCCCAAATTCATAACTATCGAGATATTGTCTGCACTTTGGCCTAAGGGTCTCACGGTTTTGTCATGTTGGTGTAACTTCACAGGATGTCACCCATCACAGTATTTCTCCGAGATAAGCGCGCTTAACAGTGAAGTTTCTAACTAGACATTTGCAAGAGGTTGTACCCTGGTGTATGTTTTTTGCTGATGATATTCTTCTTATTGAAAAGAATAGAGAGGGAGTTGAAGGTAAATTTAAATTATGGATGTCAACCTTAGAGTCTAAAGAATTTCATTTGAGTAGATCTAAAACTGAATATATGGAGAGATATTTTAGTAATAATAGTTATTGTGGGGGGAATATAACTTTGGGCGATTCAAGTCATTAATAAGAATACGCGTCTTAGATATCTTGGGTTGATGTAGGCAAAAGAGGCCTTTTGGTGTTCCCCATGCCAATTTTAATTCCCAAAAGATGCCTTTTCAGTTTTCCCCTTATGAGCCATTTAATGCTTCGGTTTTCCCCCATTTTTGAGACTGTTTTGATGCTTCGGTTTCTTCCCCAGGTGGCTGCCCCTTCGACCCCTGCTTGTTACAGTTTTCAATGATATTTTATTGGCCGATTTTGATGTGCATTAAATACATGTATTAATTGTCTTTTTTTACCTTTTCTTCCCCTATATAAGGATTGTTTTGTGGCTTTTTTAAGAGGGTTTTAGAAATGAAAATTTGTGGAATGTAAAAACCTGCGGGTTTACATAGCTTGCGAGCTATGGTCTTCTTTCCACTTCTCCTTTCTTCTCGATCTTCTAATCTCTTCTTCTCTATCCACAGTTTCCACTCCACATGTATCCTTCTTCTCTAAAATATATATAAGTTTTATGATTTATGTTTGTCATTTGTAGTTGAAGTTGTCTCTTAATTTGCAATCTTAGTGCTTATATTTATCTATGTTGTAAGAAAGAAAGATTTGTGTCTTTGCAATATTTTCTTGTTGCATCATGGGTCTATTGTTCAGAGTGATGGTCAAATAGATGGGAATATTATTAGTATAATTCAAGTTGGATGGTTGAAGTGGAGAAATGCATCGAGGTTGTTGTGTAATAAAAAGGTACCCCTCAAACTTAAGGGAAAATCCTATAAGATGGTGATTAGACCTGCAATTTTTTATGGTGCAAAATGTTGGCCATTAAAAGAGAAGCATAATATTAAGTGTTGCAGAGATGAGGATGCTTAGGTAGATGAGCGGCTTTACTCTTAGAGACAAGATACGAAATGATCATATACGTGAAAAAGTTGGTGTAGCTCCAGTGGAAGGTAAGAATAGAGAGAGTCGCCTTAGATGGTTTTGTCACATAAAAACGGTATCTTTTCGATGACCCGATTACGAAAGTAGATGTATTAGATTTGACTTATGTTAAGAAAGGTAGAAAATATATTAGAAACAAAAACAAAGAATTCATGGAGAAAAAGAATTCATGGAGCCAACCACACATAGTGGGATAAAGGCTTGATGTTGTTGTTGTATATCACTTTTTTTTCCCTTTAAATAGTAAAATGGGTCATAAAAATATAATATATACCCAGGGGAAAAAAATCATGAATGTTTTATTTAAAAAACAAATCTCCACTTCATTTCAACTTATCTAAAAGTAATTTGAAACAAAAACAAACCAATTGCGCTCTTTTGAAAGCAAAATACAAATCATAAGTGGTTAAGAATGTAGATCTACAACTTCATCTGCTTCCATTTTGAGTGCAACATATAATCCTGGACTCTAAAGATTTACAAAAAAAAAAATCTATTTTTCAATACAATGAAGTCCTAGGCTCTTCAATAATAGTAATTGAAAACTCACCCTTTTAGGTCTTTTAAGGATGGTTTGAGAGCAGTTTCAAGTGGCTTCATAACAGATGACATGAATTATCAAAAAATAGCCAAAAAGTTAACAATAGTAAGGTTATCTGGTGAAAAATGAATATATGTTTGTCAGAATGGCAATCATTGGGGTTTGAAGCTGCAAATTGATGCTCAAGCCCCGATGCACATGGAAAGAACTAGGATCTTCTTAGCCATATGCACCTTAAAAAGACTACTTGTTGAGCAAACTCATTGATCAACATATCATATTAAAATATTCTGTTAGCATCATTTTGTTACAATAATTGTCTAGAGAAATAATTGCTACACTTTTGGTTTATGAAATTCTTTGTCATTTTTTATAATTACTATCCATGTCCTTTATAAGCATCACTAAGATTAGTTCAAAGGCATTAAGGCCTATAAAACTTATAATGTAGTCAGAATTCTTTCATAAACAAAAAGAGCATGGTTTACACTTTACAACTTTTAGCATAAACTATTCACACAGGATCCATGCGAAAAAAAAAAAAGCAAGTTTAGAATACCAACAAAAATGCAAATATAAAATTCGTTTATAACGAGAACAAAATACAAAAATCAAAGTCAAGCTATTTCAAATTCTCAATCAATTAGCTTTATGGCACCTTAAATGGGATGCATCTAAATGCAGACAAGTGCTAGAAAAAAATATTTAAGCACATGTTGAAGTATACTATTTGCTTGTGCATTCCGTTTTCAAATGTAATTTGAATATCAAAAGAAATATAATCATAAAAATATCTAAAAAAAAAAAAAAAATAGAAGGTTAGACAGCAGCTAATGATTTGAATTTAATGATGCCTCAAACGTGCTCTTAAATTTGACTAGATTTTACCATTAAGAGAAATAGTTTTATATATATATATATATATATATATATAAAAACGCATTGAATGGTTCATAGTAGCGTTCACATGAAAGTAATGAAAGCAGCCGATACCACCTTGGCCATAGAGACACCCAAAGGAAAGAAAACATTTAAAGGTAAAATCAAACCTTTTTATCAAGAGAAACAGCATAAATTGAGGAGTTCGATTCATTTTGGGCCAACTCCTTTGATCCGTCATATAGTACCTGTTTATACGGACAGATTTGACAAGGAGGTTAAGTGAATTAGCTATTCAAAGCAATTAACTCAAGAAGTGCTAGAATCCTGATTATTGAATAAGAGAAAAATACAAACACACCCTTCATTATTGCGTACTTTAATTGCCTGATAGACATTGGCATATATAACTGGTGTGTAGCTTCTGAGTTCTGTTTCATCAAAGCCAGTTTGGAAAAGAAGTTTTATCTGCTCAAGAGTCAACCAGCTGTAAAAAGCATTCAGGATAACTGCATCGCAGCAAAAAATAGTTTACTAAAGCAATCACACCTGCTTAAATATGGTTGATTTTCCAGATTCTCCAGCGCCTTCATGCATAATAAGGTTACCACATTTATTATTAACCAGAATTTTAAGGGATCAACAACAAAGAAAATTAGCAATTCATATGAAACACAAAAAGAATAAATGGTATAACAGATAACATAAGAGAATGAAACAAATTAGAAGTTCAAAATTTGTCAGAATTGCCTCTATGAAACTTGCATTTCTTTCAAGTCTACTAAAAGCAAAAAAGGGTTCGTTTGTTTATATATAGTAATGGAAAGTAAGACGTCAGGGGAAGTTGCCACTTCAACTGTTTGGTTGGATGGAGACGTGGAAAGTCATAAGGCATTTCCTATCAAGGAGCTTCCTAGTTTAACTCTTAGCCTGATGACTTCATGCCCACATGCTCTGAATTCAAACTTTCAAAAGTCATTAACTATGATACTCTTACTATTTTGGAATTTTAGTGTCACTCACACATGCACAACACACATATGTTCACACTCACATACAAATAATATAATTGATGATAAAATATATTATAATTTATATTAAAACTATATGCACAATAATAAAAATTAAAGCATATTTTATTAATTAGGCTAAAATAAGATATATTGAAATATCTAGTATATATTGCATTAGAAAATAAATTATTAATTTCTAATGACAATACTGTATAATATAGATTAAAAATTACAAAAATTATTATAATGTATAATTTTTTTAAAGCATTATTATATAGTTATGTATACATCTCTGTTTATACATGCATATGCGATTGCATTCATAAATTAACTAAGAAAAAAAAAATATATATTACCATATTATTACAAATAAATCTATCTTATAGGTACTATGTATTTAAAAAGTTACATATATTTTTGGATATATTATAGTTGAACACTTCCACCTCCTACACAACCAAATAATAAAAAAAATTGTCATTTTCTGCTGGGCAGCCAAACAACCTATTTAGAAATAACTTGCTTAGCTTTCACTTACGATGTGGGAAATGTCACTTCCTCTTACTTGCGGACAACCAAATAAGCCCCAAGCGGAAACCAAAAACTATCAAGAAGATTAATAATCTAAGATATGCATCATGACATCAAGTTTGTTTTTTTCTTTTTTTTCAATGGGTTATCTAATCTGCAGAACACATTAAAAAGAAGAACTGTAAAGCTAGGTCCACTGAATGTGCAAATAGAATATATTATAAGCATACCGAGAAGCAAAAGTTTGTGTATGTGTTGCTCAGCTTTTGTTTCCTGGGTGATCCGTCTCTCAATTTCTAAAGCCTGAAGATAATAAAAGATGGATTAGTTGAGAAATCAGAGGTCATGGATGAATTCTAAAACAATTTCAACACATTGACAGTGTATAACCCAATAATAAGATCCTCATAATGAAGAAACGTACCCGTGCATTTTCTTCAGCATTGGCATCATTAAAAGAACTTTGCCTGCAACAAAGTGATCCCATGCTTTCTACGACAATAGAAAGCACAGAAAACTACTAATTATACTATAGTGGCTACTCAAGGGAGATTTATAAAGCGTAATTCCAT
The DNA here is from genome assembly GCA_019514585.1 of Dendrobium officinale. Classification (NCBI taxonomy): domain Eukaryota; kingdom Viridiplantae; phylum Streptophyta; class Magnoliopsida; order Asparagales; family Orchidaceae; genus Dendrobium; species Dendrobium officinale. The sequence continues at coordinate 7,881,587 of CM033699.1, read as the reverse complement.
GTTGAAAGGATGTCAAAGTAACAGGCAGTAACCATCAGCAATAGAAATCACAAAATTCTTTGTAGTGATAACAAGAATAAGAAGCAATAGCTATAGAAGCGGTAGTTATGGAGATTAAAGTAGAAACAAAAATAAATAGAAAAAATAAAAGTTTGAAACTCTTAGAGCGGATATGTAAAACTAATGGTAAGAAAAGTTATAATATCATCAGTAAAGTTTGGCAGTTATATTTTCCTTATATAGTTTTGACGAGCAATCCTTCGATTAATCACATTTGAAAAAGTAGCACAAATATAATAAGTTTTAACTAAATATGAAGATCTCAACGAAATATGAAAAAGAGTCCGAGAATTTACACAGTTCTAAAGAGCGGTTTCTTAGAAGAGCATATGAAATGACTTGTGAAATATTTATAAAGTTAAGCTTTAGATCCATGCAAGATACATATTACAATTTGGAGTTCAAGAAAGAAAGATATTTGTATAGTACAGTAAACAAGTCATTTAGATGAAATCCTAAATACTAAGAGAAACCATATGAGTAGAGAAAAGGAGAATTTTACTATAAGTATTAAAGAATATTGGAGATATTTGACCGAGCTTGGACTGAATGTAATGAGCATAACTCAGCTAGAATAGAGATTGAATTGAGCTATTCTGTAGCCAAGGCTAGCTCGGCTCAAGGTCAGATTGAATTGTTTCAACCTGATCTTTAGAAGGGTCAAATTAGATTGAAATTAGTTCATTAAAAAACCTTAGGATCACCATTTTCAGACTCACTTGGCATTCATTACGTGTGCTCAAACACGCATAATGACCATTTTGAAAGTGTGGTAATATTTCAAAAGTATTAAGATATGTAAACAAAAATATTCAATTATAAAGCAATGCTGCCAACTTTCTAGTGGAAAAAAGTTTACAACTTCACATTTATACTGCTATTAAAAAGGTGCTTGGTATTTCGTCTGAAGAAAATCTAACCAATCTGTTTTACCAAAAGAATCTCTTCCTCTTATTTAAAAATAAATAATATAATTCATAATAGTAAAAAATATATTAGTAATTTTTTTTAACCACTATTCTCACATCATCAAATAAAATTAAGAGGATTGTGATGGGTTGAAGGTTCACAAGTGAGGCAAGTATTACTTAAAAATAAATATTTTTTTTCAAAAATCAAATGTTGACTCTATAATTTGAATTTTAAAAAAATATTTCATCAATGATGTATTTAATTTAAGAGAAGCACAGTTAATTGTTGAATCATAAGTTATACAGCTAACTAGACAAATTTTGATAGATATGAGACTTTAAAAAAATTATATCTTTTTTTTGGGCATTACTTCCACATTATGAATTTTGTAAATTTGGCATAAATCATTATGACAACAATAATAACCATAAATTACAAAAAAAAATCAATTTCCCCTAATGGAGAAAGTATATATATATATAATTAAAACAAGAATAATATTTCACAAATATAAAATCTCAACCACTCAAAATTTTACTTAAATCAAGACCATTAATTTAAAAAAGTATAAATATTTATGAAGGCATCATGCAGATGATCGAATTATACATACTAACTTACGGGTGTAAGTGAGTCAAGCCCCACTCGTGAGCCGGCTCGGGCTCGGCTCAATAAATGGCTTGTGAGCTGAGCTCAATGAACTAATGAGTCAAGCTTGAGCCAGCCATGACTTGACTCGTTAGCTCGTAAGTCAATTTGTCTAAAAAATTATTAATATAAAATATAATTAAGATATATTAGGAATCATATACTTAAGATATATTAGAATTAAGAATTTTAAGTACAAAGTTGTAAAAAAATTTAAAAAATATATCTCACTTTCTTATATTTAATGTTCTTTATAAGTTTTCTTATAATTTCTCTTTTTTAATCATTTTATTATAATAATTGCCTAAATCATAATTATTGTCTCTCTTTCAAAATAAACGAGCTGGCTTGTGAGATGGCTCGAACTCATAGACTAAAGCTTGAGTTGAAGCTCGATCTATTAATCAAGCTCAAGCCAAGTGTGACTTAAGCTCAGCTCGACTCATTTACACGCCTAGATCATTTACAACAACACGAATTTAGACCTCAAGGTTTAGCTCAAAAACCCTAACCATCAAAGCCACGGATATATCACATGTCAAACATCTAGCAAAGCCTTGATCATACTAAGAGGTTTATTCTCAGCGAGCAACATCAAACTAATTCTTTTGATTTATGGTCAATAAGGGGCTCATCGATCTTTTTCTCTCTTATAGCATAGAAGTTCTACGGATCATAATTAACATTATTTTTATCTTTATTTTTGCTAGATTTAAAAGATTTACTTTAACTTGAACTCGGTAATTAAATTTTGAATGGAGTGTACTACTTAGTGTTACTATTTCATTGATAATATACATTTAAGCATAGCATTTTAACCATAAGCCTAACAGGTTTTTTAAATACTTATACTTGCATGTTTCTATAAGAAAAAAAATGTCACTTTTGAAAACATGCGGTGTATTGTTTTAAAGGTCTCTTTGCTTCTTGTAAATGCTATAATTTGTCGTTTTCTCTAAGTTTTAGATAGGATAAATGAGTTGATAAGCTTTATGTTTGTAAATGAAAGAATAAAATGGAACCACAGATGCCTACTCTACAAAGGAATTGGTGATCAATTTTAGCTTACAAACATTTTAGGCCTTTGAGAAAGCTTTGTGTTTGAGGCTAAGTATCAACTTGGTATCACATATACGTAAGGAGCATGCTAAGTATTTTGGTTAAGCCAAATCAAAGAACAACCTAATCCTTTGGTGTTAGTTTGGTCATTGAAGACAACAATATTTGGATATCTTTTCTCTTCATCAAACATGATGTTTTGAAAGTATCTTAATAGTCTTGAACAAGTATTTTTGAGAAGTTCATGAAACACATAGGCCTTCCCGATCAGGGAGAAAAATATTCAAGCATAAATAATTTCTCGTTTAAATTTTCAAATTTAATCATTCAAATTGATATGCTCGCCTTGCCTTTGTTCTACTGTAATGTGTTTATTATTCATACAAAGAGCCTATGTTGTGCCTCCTGAAATACAGTGAAAAAATATTGAAAAATCCTAAAATGTTCTTTAAAAAAAAAAACTCTTTTTAAAGGCTTGGGTAAATAGCCGGAGAATATAAACTCGGTAATGCTTTATACAGTTATGAATATTCATAAGCGATGATTATTTTGATTTATTACCTTCTTGTTTCGGATAGGATCGAGGAAGAATATTTAAAAGTATTATAATTGCGTGGAAGGTATGAATATACCTTTTTATGAATTTTGGTTGATTATGTATTGTAATTTTTATTTTGGTTGCCCTATGATGGAAGGCAACCAATGATCATGCTAGGTTGGTGATCTTAGGAATTTCTCTCCCTTTCCTCCACTTTGTGTCTTTGGGTTTTCTCTTGGTTAGTTGCTGGGTTGATTCCTGGTGGGTGTTTTTTTTCCTCATTTTTCCCCCTTGGAAGTTGTCCCTTCGTTTCTATGTTCATTGGCTATTGTGTTGATGCTTCGGTTTCCCTCTTGTCAGTAGTCCCTTTGGTTTTTGTGTTCATTGATTGCTGTGTTGATGCTTCGGTTTCCCCTAAACAGTTGTCCCTTCGATTTCCCCTAGGCAACTGTCCCTTCAATTTTGCTTCAGATTTATGGTGTTCCTAGTGGTTGGATGAGAGGTGCTTTAACTTCCTACATTAATTGCTCTTTTCCTTATAAATAGGGGTTGTTTTCCTGTAGTTGGAGTTTTTAGTGAAGCGTTTGCATACAAACCTGCGAGTTTTTCTAGCTTGCAAGCTAGCCTCCTTTCCCCTTTACCTGTACTTCTTCGTCTCGGTTTTCTACCTCTTCTTCTCTTTTCACATATCTCGCCCCATCGGTATCTGTCTTCTCTTGTGAGCTTAGTGGTGCTTGCTGCCACGTTTTGGTTGGTATTTGTTGAAGGAGGGTGGACTTGGGCCAGATCGTTTCAGTGGTGGATTTCATGTTAGATCTTTCCTATGAGCACATGTCCTAATTTTTTTTAGCTTTGCATGTGAGGTGACCACTTGTTGGTTGTTCTTAGGGTAGCCTTATTTATATTTTCTTATGTGTTTTCCCTACAGATTTCGTAAGCTGCTTTCTAAAACTTATTTTTATTTTTAGTTTTTTTAACATGTTGATGTTTATGCTTTATTGAAAGGAAGAATATTTCAATTGCTTTCTAAGTGTTCTCCATAAAATATTTAGAAACTTAGGTTGCATCATCTTTGTACATTTTTATCTCTTTTATAACCAACATAAAACTTTAAATTTCTTCCAATGGTGCAAACATGGTGTTGTTTTTGATCTGTGGATGGCTCCTCTAACATTAACTACAGTTCCCAGTTGCAACTACGCCAATGTGTATTACAGCATATAAGAATTCAGATTTAATATGATGCCTTTAATAAAAGTGAATTTAGATAGTTTACTTAGATGCATTCAACCAATAACTTGGTGCTTAGGCATGACATGAAGCTACTTTCTATATGAATCAACATGTTACATCTCAGTTTAGTCGTTTTCAGTATATAATGAAGGTAAAGAATTCAACTGTATATTGCATAGGACCTAGAGAAGCAAATAATCAAGATCCTGGAAATCAGCTCTTCGTGACTTAAAAACAATAAATTACAGAATATAAGTGAAAGCAATAACGAGCATGCTCATAATAGAAGATCTCACAAACCTTGATTAGATTTTCAAAAAGGGATGAAGCATAGTGATATTCTCCTAATTCTACTAAAGTAACTGCTGTGGGACAACTTAAAAAAATTGAAGTAGTAGAATGCAATGAACATGTTGCCATAAACATATAGTATCACTAACTTTATCAAGCAACTATGAATTGAAACAGTTCTGATTTTTAATTCATGTTGTATTTGCTTCCTCATCGTACTTCTGATTTTATAAAGCTTATAATTGATAAGTCAACAGTGATAACTGATTTATGCAATTAGATAAGCTCCAGCTCTTATGATCAGACGGCTTCCCTCTCCACCTTTGGCTCTGCTACAGCACTCACTTTTTCAGTCACATTTAATCTCAACCGTGTATGCTCTGCACCGGCTTTTGATCTCAGCCGTTCCCTGTTAACCGTTTTGTCAGTCATCTTCTATATGATGTTTACTGTAGCTGTATTTTCAACCAAGATGAAATATGAGAAACATATTCTACTGCTCTTCTTCTTTCTCTAAGCTTTTGCAGGTTTCCGATCGATTGCTCGGTATCAAACTGTCTACAAACAGCTGAACCCATTGAAAATGTTCATCTTTAAATTTTGGTGATTATCCCTATGGATATTCCCCAGTAAAAAATTCATCACATTCTGATGTTAAAAAAAGGCATTTAGAAGGAGAATGTAGATTGAAATGAATATCTTTATGGATGTATCTCCTTTCATTTGTTTGATGGTGAACTTGTCAAAATGATAGCAGAATCGTGCACTTGTCAAAATGATAGCTAAGTCAAATGGACATATAGGCGCCGCTTGTAAGAAAGATGGTTACCTTCGCCACGAGCGAGCTCCCGTCGTGAGCTCCAATCCGACGCCGTCGAACGAGGCGAAGAAGCGACGAGGAAATGGCCGTGAAGAGAAACAACAGCCGGCTTCTTCACGCGAAGCAAAGCAACACCAAAGAAATGGAGCAGTTGAAAAGAAAACCCTAGACGAGCGGGCTAAGTGGCGTAGAGAGAAACACGAGTCTTTGGTGGGACGGCGTCATTGAGGAAAAATTATTCGACGCTAACACTTACTGAATATGGATATTCAATTGTAATTTGTAACCATCTTGTTTAGGTCCCTCATTTGAATTCTTCGGCAAGCAGTGAAAGTCTTAAGTGTTGATCCTTGTAAATTGGTATGTGTTGCATGCTAGGTCGACCGAGGTTTTCACTGGCCTAAAAACAATGCTTCCTCTTCACAAAAAAAAAATATATATATATATACTTTGTTTTTTAGTTGTCTTATAGGTCCGACCGATGACCCAGTTAGGAGAGTAGAGGTATTAGATTTGACTTATGTTAAGAAAGGTAGGGGTAGACCTAAAAAGACTTGGTTATAAAATATTATGAATGACCTTTCTTTATTAGATTTAAATGAGAATTTGACTTTTAATATGACACAATAGATAAAAAGGATTCATGTAGCCGACCCCACGTAGTGGGATAAAGGCTTGATGCTGTTGTTGTATAGGTCCGACCGATATGATCCAATTCATCATCTTTTATCTTTGTAAGATAGGTTTAGAATTGTCATTCCATTTAAAAAAAAAAAAAGAATATGCAAAAGCTTCAAATTCTAAATATTTAAGACTTAACATTATTCATGGATATGACATGCTCACAGGAAGTGAGGGCTGAAAGAAGATATGCAGATGTTCAGGAATCAGAAGCTAATTTGATTGGAGCTGCTACAAGTTTCAATTTATTCGTATGATAAAATAATTATTTGGGCTATATATCTAAGAAAATCAATGTTGTTAGTGGATAAGAGCATGCGCTTGTGGTAATGTTATCAAAGTTCAATGAAATATAGTTATTATTAAATTGTCTCAATTTCACATGAAAAATGTACGAGCCCACTTATCACAACCAAGTACATTTTATAATAGCTAGCAATGACTAAGTTATTTCTCTTGATTTTATCAAAATGCAAATAAAATACAACCATCAATACCACAAGCGTTTCATTCACTAAATTTGTAAATTTGTTTTAATTTTGTACTGAACTTGTGCTGAATATCGTAAATTTGTTTTAATTCAAATAATCCTGTAAGATGACAATATCTAACTGTTTTAATTATGTATAGAATCGTAAATTTGTTTTAATTTTGTACTGAACTTGTCATTATGTACAATATATCGTATTGAAAAGATGATAATATCATTCACTAATATGTTCAGATTACAAAACTATAAACTTCATCCTGCGTATCATAGTCAAATTCAAAAAGGAACTACACGTGACCCTGAAGGGTCAAAGTGATGTTCAATCGAGTATTATCTCTTAAAATTATGTATTATTTTATTTAAATTTAATGTTGGTCTAATTAATTAATCTTATCCTTAATTATTTATACAATAAGTCACTATTGATCTTGTTGATGGCCCTTCTCTTTGGCATCCATAGAGCAAACACGTTTTGATGCATGTCACCAAATCTAAACAAGTATGATTGTGCTAACTTTCTAGCTCATAAGGTCCATGGATATTTTATAGAAGTATAGCACATATTAAAATATTTGATATTTATTCATAATTCGAGTTAAATTTGAGTTGAAAACGAACGTAACAAGCTTGTTGAGTTAAAATCAATCGAATATGATTATGATGCTTATGGACAAATTTAAACACAATTCGAAATAGAATGAAATGAAATTTAAACGAGTCAAACTCAAAGATATAACAAGTGAGTTTAAAATTTAACTCGGGCTTCGTTTGGGACGACTTTATTATTGGTTCTTAAAATAATTTTTTAGTAAAAAAAAATTAATGTGTACTAGAAAGCTGTTTTGAGAAGCAGTAAGAAAGTTGTCTCAAACAAAACCTTAGTTTGCATCATAGTTGAATGAATATAGGAGAAATATACAAGCTAGTATTCAAGCGCTACTTATGTTGGAAAATTTTGATGTTTTATATTATGGTGCAAGAACATGACATATCTCCTTCAAGTTCAAAGGAAGATAGATTGTACAAGCCTATTTAATTGTATTGAAAATGTCTATTAGACTTTTATTGAAGTCAAATATTTTGTTTGGGATGATTGTTTACTGCTTCTTAAAGTTGTTTTATTATTCAAAAAATTAAATTTTTATATTAAAAAGTTACTTTGAGAAACAATATGAAAGCTGTTCCAAATGAAGCATAATTCTACTACTTCCAAACTTTTGAGCTATAGGTGCATCCTTCTTACCTTATCCTTATTATGAATAAATTTTAAGCAAAAAAAGAAAGACTCTCATGGCAAGAGAACGAAACATCTGAATGTTTATAATGATTATTCTAAAGGGAATATAGTTTAAAAAAGACTCCAGATTTGTAGACAGAGATAATATTTTCATTTGGTTACTAGCTACATTCTCGCAGTTTTTCAAAAATTTTTTGAAGAAAAATTATTTTTTATAACTAGATTTATTTATGTGGGAGAGCTATTAAAAATATCTTTGATTATAAAAATTATTTATAATATCATAAACATCATAATTATCTTTATAAAAAATCACAATAATCTCAAATTAACATTTACTTTTTATTTTGACTTAAAATTAACTTAAATGAAAATTAATTGAATGAAAATATTATAGTAATTAAAAATAGTGCATTATGAAGCATACAAAATAAAAAATTTCATATATTTTCATCTGATTTTGCGACTACCGCTCCTTAAATTTAGTAACAAAAAGAAGATATTCTTTTCCCGAGCTTCTTAAATAGAAACGCGATCCCTCCCCTTCTTCCAAGCTCGTAGCTTTCCATAGAATTCCAACAAGATTCTTGATTTATTAACATCCCTTCAAATCTTCCGTCTTCTTCGCTTTGGTTCCACGGTGGAGAGATGAACGGAAAAGGCGGCGGCGGCGGCAGCGGTCGCGGAGGCGGTCGATATCGGAATCCATGTCTGACGATGCATCAGCCCTGGGCTTCGCTCTTGATCCACGGCATCAAGAGAATTGAGGGACGATCATGGCCTGCTCCTCTCACTGGTAGGCTTTCTTTTCTACTGTATTATTTTCCATCTTTGACATTGGATGCCCTAAATTTCTGTCCCGAGCTGCTACGGCTGCACAATAGGGTTGGCGAGAGTCCCCGCCGCCGTCCCCCCGTTCCTTAACGAAATCGGCCTATCGGAGGGTATCAGAACCGCCGCCGCCGCCCAACCTATTGCTAGATTTTATGTTAATCGCCTTAATTAGGCTTGTTAATTATTAATCAATTATTTATTGTTTAGGTTGATTGATATTGTTAAGCACTTTTATTCCACTAACTGCACGAGCCGTAGGTAGCGGAGATAGCGCGGCAGTTTAATAACTGAAGACCATCATGGGGAAAATTACTAGGGATTTACATACATATCATTTTATTTAATGCTATTTACATATTTAACATCTAAAATTTTAATATTACATTTCTGTCACTCAAATAAAATTTTAATATCAAATATATCACTACTATATTTCATTCTTATCACCCATACCACGCTATAAATTTTAATATTTCATTTATGCACCCTTATTTATTCTATGGGTGGTAGTCATGTAATATTAAAATTTTAAATGATAGATATATAAATAGTATGAAATAAAATGATATATATGTAAATCCCCCAAATTACTAACACAGTGGTATACAACGGAAAATTATTATGGAGAAATAACTAACACTCATCTTAAGAAGTGGTAGAATTGCTATTTTTTATCATATTCATTAATTTATGTAATGTTAACCCTTAGGCTTCATTTCTGATTGCTTTTCTACTGCTTAAAATAATTTTCTGCTTTAAGAAGCAGTTAAAAAGCAGTTTCCGTTTGCTTTATAAAACAGCTTTCTAGAACAAAATTTTTTAATTCAAGAAATTTTTATATTAGAAAGTTGTTTTAAAAGCAGCAAAAAAGTTGTCCCAAACGAAGCCTTAATGTGTTCCATTTAAGCAATGATTAGTCTAATTAACCTAAAGGAATATCTAGTTAGTAATTGCTAATTTGTTGCCAAGCTGATCAAATCACCGCACAAATCATCTTTACTCCTTGATTTGAATCGGAATAGTTTTGACTATTAGTTCTGATTTTTATCTCTTCTGTGTTTTATTAAATTGGTCCTTGGTGGCGCAGCCATGTTTTGTATAACTGGATTGTTGTTGAATTTTGTTTTGAAGGCCGGCTATGGATTCACGCGGCTTCAAAAGTTCCAGAGCCGGACACAATCAAAGCAATGGAGAAGTTCTACAGGGAAATATATGCCTTGGACGGGGTCACTGATATCAAGTTTCCAGAGCACTATCCAGTCTCACGTCTTTTAGGTAGGCAAATCTGATCTATTTTTTATTACTGTGTGTCAGTTTAGTTTTTTTAGTTTTTATTCTTTTATGTAGAATACTATATTTGAAATTTCTATCATATGTATTTTTTATTAAAAGATTTTCATCAGTTTGAAGATTTTTTCCTCAGCCATGTTTTGAATTGAATCTTCTCACTATGATTTGAACTGATACTTCTGACTATGGTGATTTATTTAGGGAAAGCTCATCAGAGTTTATATTAATAATGTAAGGATAAATAGAGGGGGATTTATTTAGGAAAATTTTAATTACAATTGGGAGGGAATTAATTAGAGAAAGAAATCTAATTGAATTCAAATATGAGTGATAATTATTTAGTGAAAGATGTCTGATTTGGGAGGAAAACTATAGTCCATGGGTTGATTTCAGATTATTTTTGATTTTACTGGAATTAGTTTTGCTTAGGATGAGTTGGCTCTAGTCGACAGCTAGGGATTTGAGAAAGTTGAATCTTCCTCTCCAATTAAAGATCCAACTGTATTTTATATTTTTCTTCTTAGTATTTTCTATAAAAAAAAGTACTTTTGTGTTCTTCTTCCTAAATTTCTTATGCCGTTCTCCAGTTTTCCAGAAATTCAAGCACTTTCTATCACAATGCCACCATTTTATAACCTTTATAATTAAATTTTCTTAGGTTTAATATCTACAAGAGATTACTCTTATGCTGTTTAGTACTACATAACTTTTTAACTCCACATACAAGTCCATTTTCCAATTTTAACATTTTGGACATGCATGTGTATGTCAATATTTTGTTCCTGTTTTGCATGCTTAAATTGCTCTGTTTAATTACAATTTTTTGTGTTACCTAACTTATTGACCCTGTCTGGATCCCAGACTCCTCACTTTGGTGATGATCTGTCGTATATTTGAGATTTTGCACCACTAATATAGTTAATTTCATCATATATGTTACTTAGGCTTTATTTAGGATGACTTTCTTACTGTTTCTTAAAGCAGCTTTCTAGTATAAAAATTTTATAAAGCTATTTTAAGAAGTAATAAGAAAGTTATCCCAAACGAAGTCTTAATCATAACTTTATGGTTTCTGCGGCATTTCATACCTAAGATTATTTTATAAGAATGATTGTTTCTGCATAGGCTGTGTAGAAATTGTTGGTTGTCTGAGAAGTGAAGAGCTGGCTGGCTGGAAAGAAGTACCTGAATCGGTAGGTTTCATTATACAACATGATTATTTCTTTTTTTTTTTTTTTTTATCATAAATCGTCAACTTACTTGGATTTGTTGTCTTCTTCCATGATTTAATAATCTGCACCAATTGTTTACAGGTCAGGTTAGAAGCCTTTCCAGGGTTCTGTTGGCTCTGTGAAAAACCACAAGTATGTTTTGTTTCAACTTCTTCAGTTTTATGAACATCTGAAGCAAATGATTTTTCTTATCTGTTCTTTTTTGCTCTTTTGAACATGCATGCAGAAATTAATAGTTCCTTTTGAAATGCGAGGCTACCAAGGCGTATATAATCTGGAAAACAAGGTATGTTACAGTCCTATCTACATACATACACAAAAACTCTTATGAATTTTACTTTGAATTTACCTGTTTAACACTCAATAATCGATGCATCACTGGGGGTGTTAATTTCGGGTCACGGGTCGAGTCGAATCCGAAACCTGCCTGACACTATTCGGGTCAACCCGAATGATTCGGGACTGACAAAAAATGCTGATTTTCGGGTCAAAAATGGGTAAATCTCCGATTTCCGGGTTAAAAAAAACGTGTCAATCTCGGGTTTCCCGGTTCAAAAATGGATTTTCGGGTTAAAACAAGTCAAAATCAGGTTAATTTTGGGTTATTGGGTCAACCCGAACTCGACCCGATTTTTGATACGTTTCAGGTCCTGGTTGACCCTAACCCTAAATTTTCGGATCGAGTTCGAGTCGGATTTTCTGGTCATGTCAAATATTGACACCCCTATGCATCACATCAAAATATACTCATAAAATTATGTATTTTATTTTATATTAGTATGTATTAATGATATGTTTGATGTAATTTAATTATTGTATAATTGATCTCCCAGATCTATGAGGCAGCAGTACGAGGTCTCACTGCAATTAAAAGCCCTCTTCCAGTCATGTTTCCATTGCCTGATCCTCAGAACGCATTGTCACTAAAGCCGGGATCACTTATGTCTAGCAGTTCCAAAGCATCTGAAGTGGAGAAGTCAAAAAGTGTCAGTGCAGCCATAGCCGGTGCTCGAGCTGCAGCGACTCAGTTTGCAAGGAAAGATGAGACCAGGAGCGCCATTAAGGAACAAAAGAGTGAAACTACAAAGAACCAAGCTACTCCAGTTACCGATATTTCGAATAGAAAAACATACAATCTTCGAAGTAAAGGAAGGATTCAAGAAGAAAACCAGGCTGAAAACTCCGAAGAAAAACTGATGTGTGTGATTGAGAAAACAAAAACTAGAAGTACTCTATTCCCACATGGACCATCTAAGGTAATCCCTTTTGTTTCCCCTTAGCTTTATATGAGCTTGTACTGTTTATTTATTTGTTTGTAAAACTGGGAATATTATTACGGACGGCGTTTGGATTCGTTCGGAGGCGAATTCGGATGTGCCAGTGAATATGGACGTGTCATGTCACCCGGGGCCCATTGCATCCGGGTGACGTGGCGCATCCGGATTCACCTCCGAATGATCCGGACACCGCACGTAATAATCTCTCGTAAAACTGAGACGGTTGAGTTATGATATTTGCAGAGTGTTTCTAATTCTAACATTGAATTACTGATTTTCAGCTTTTTGTGGAGGCAGTGAAAGGGTTGGCTATAAAGTAGTGATCATTTTCTGCAGAAATTCCAACTCCATTCCATTGAAGACTCACAGGTCCTGTAGACATTTGTCCTGTAACATCTTCCTTTGTAAAGTTGTATGGTTAGTTCTTTTTAGTAATATTAGTAATCAATTCATTTTGTGGACTGAATAGAAGTTGAAAGGTCTTTTGTTTCTGTAGGAGTGTTTGATGATGATCAAAATTTGTGTAGAGCTTTGATATTATTCAGTTTGGTGTTTGTCCCATTTATAAAGTTGTTTTTCTGTGAAATGGAGGCATTGATTTTAGAAGCATACTTTGTTTTGTTATATTTTTTACTTACAATGGAACTGTTCTAATCACTTGGGGCATGCTTGATGTATATATATTATTTCAAAAAATAAAATTTATTTATTTGTATTTTTTAATTAATTAATTTGTTAAAAAAACATGAAAAAAGTTTAAGTTGTTTTTATAACTTGAGATTCGATCGGGATTAACTTTTTTGATGTTTTTAAAATAATTTTATAAATTATTTTTTTAAAATTAAATTTTTTTTAAAAAGCCATCAGAAAGTTGTACATAATGAAGCCTCAGAAGAGCCAAACCCCATGGGACAAAAGTGAAGGCTGCTGGCCTTCCCTCCTTCCGTGTGAAATCAAATGGTTAGATATAAAAAAAAAAAAACATAAAAAATACATTTTTTTATGTTTTATTTTAAAAATAGTAAACATGTGAAAATGGTTAAATATGGCTTTAATTTATGGTAAAACATGTACAACATAAAATAAAAATAATTAAAAAAATAAAAAATGTAAAAATATCAGAATGATCTCACAGGGCCTAGGGTTTTTAATGATTCTTTAATTATTTCTTAGTTGCATTTTTTTAAAATAATTGTTTTGGAATCTAATTTTAATATTTGTTGTAAAATTGGTTAAAATGTTGGGCCGTGGAGGGTGCTCTGGTGGATTATTAGGGTCATTAAAATAAATTTTTATTTTTGATTTTTATTTATATTTTGTTATAATGTATAATATATATTTTTATTTTTATTGTATATTGAATAAATTAATTTATATAATAATAATGAGGCTTAATGATGTGGTTACTGTTTTAATAACATTTTAAAAAAAATTTAAAAGGTTGAAATGTTTTAAGTGATTTTAAAAATATTTTAAAATTGTAATATGTTAAATAAAATAACTCAAACAGTCTCTAAATAAATACATATTATAAATATATATATATATATATATATATTCTCACTTACTCTATCGATTTTTTTTCTCTGGAATCTTCCTGCCTTCTCCTTATTGATTTCGGACCGAGCGTCTGCGCCATCGCTGCGGCAGAGGTAGACAGAGACAGTGATCATGGCTTCCGGCCTTGATCGAGAAACGGCACTTGAGCTGGTAAAGAAGGGGGGAACTCTTCTCCTACTTGATGTTCCCCAGTTCACGCTCTTGGGCATTGACACCCAGGTATCTCAGTCTCACCATGCTCCTCTATTCCTCGTTCTGATTGTTCCCATTCTTTCTTTTTCTAGATTCTCATTTCTGCATCTTGTTGTCGACTAGAACGTAAAGTATCATATAGCTTTAATCTTCGAAGTTCCCACCAAAAAGAAGGTTTCTTTGTTGTCAACTAATTTGTCCGCTCTCCTTTATATTTCCAGAAGCCAATCATAAGAACCCTGATTTTGAGCTGCGAAGCTATTGTTTGAACCATGAAACCTTCCATGAGTTAGGGTTTCCATTGGTTATATAGTGAATTTCATTAGGTTAATTTTTATCAAGAATAGTAGAAAGGATATTGCTATTTCTATTAGGTGTTGTACTTAACAATATATGAGTTTAACATAGTTCCCATATACTCTCTAGGAGCACAGGTCGTGATATATCTAATTTAAACTTCTGTTTCATATGGAGGTTTGCATGCTATAAAATTTGAGCTAATAGAGTGCGTGGTTTATGTGAAGAAACTGAATCTTTGGTCCAGAGCAAGAAGACGAGGCAAATGAAGAACAGAAAAGAATAGATTTATTTGATGTCCTTACTACGGTATTACAGCAGATATATATAGAGTTCGGATAGTACAAAATAAAGTAACTAGCCAATAGTGTACAGCCACATCAGCTCAGTAATAAATCTATTTAATGCCTTGTTCTAATATCCCCGGGCAAACTGATGGATCTTGAAAGACCGTCAGTTTGTTTATGAGTTTGAGAAATCGAGCTGTAGACAAGGCTTTTGTGGGAATATCTGCAGTTTGATCAATGGTACTAATCGGAAGTAGACGAATATGATTTTGCTGTATGTGGTCTCGGAGAAACTTCTGATCAATTTCGATATGTTTGGTGCGGGCATGAAAAACAGGATTGTTGGCGAGTGCTATAGCAGATGTGTTGTTGCAGAACATATCGGTTGGAACCGACTGTGAGAAACCAAAATCGGAGAGAAGGCGACGGATCCAGATGACGTCCGCGGTAAGTGCAGCCAATGCGCGATATTCAGATTCAGTGGAAGATCGGGCTACGGTGGTTTGCTTTTTGACGGTCCAGGCTATGATCGTGTCTCCAAGAAACAAACAGTATCCCGTAGTTGATTTTCGGGAGTCCGGATCTCCAGCCCAATCGGCGTCTGAAAATGAAGTAAGAAGAAGATTAGATTTGGTAATGGGTATGCCGAAATCCAGGGTACCTTTTATGTATCGTAGTAGTCGTTTGAGCATATAGAAGTGTTGATTCTGAGGATCGTGCATGTGTTGAGATAACTGATTCACGCTGTAGGCTATGTCGGGCTGAGTAAGGGTGAGATACTGGAGGGATCCTGTAATGCGTCTGTAGAGAGCAGGGTTGGAGAATTTTGGATCCAGCGAACAAGTGCTGGGAAATTTTGTCACCGTGGGATTTGCAAGCGGATTACACATAGTGAGTCCTGTAAGCTGGAGAAGAGAGTAAGCATATTTTTTCTGAGAAAGAAAATAGGAATCCTTATGTTTGTCAATGCGAATGCCGATAAATTCATGAACGGATCCTAAATTCTTCATGGAAAAATTATTACTAAGCTTGGTAAGTATTGAAGAGATAGCATCATTGTTATTACCGGTAACCAATATGTCGTCGACATATACAAGTAAAAAGATACGAATATTGTTTTGCTGAAATATGAGGAGAGATGGATCGACTGTGCTATGGGTAAATCCAATTGTAAGAAGAAATTTAGTGAAAGTGTTATACCAGAGACGCGGTGCTTGCTTAAGACCGTAGATAGCCTTCTTGAGACAACACACGTACTGAGGATGAACAGAATCTTCAAATCCTTTAAGTTGGGCTATGAAAACCTCCTCATTTAGCTTTCCATGAAGAAAATCATTTGCAACGTCGAGCTGATGGATATGCCAGTTATGATATAAAGCAATAGCAAGCATAATTCTGATTGTAGGGAGTTTAGCAACAGAGCTAAACGTTTCGGTGTAATCTAAACCAAATTCATGATGATTGCCCAGAGCCACTAGACGGGCTTTGTATTTTGCTATGGATCCATCGGCATTGAATTTGGTTCTGTAAGTCCATTTACAACCCAATATGGATGCACCAGGAGGAGGTTGAATTAGAGTCCATGTCCCTTGTTGAAGTGCAAAAAAATCAGAGGCCATTGCCGCCCGCCATTCGGGATATTTGAATGCTTCCGTGAATGAAGTTGGAGCTTCAGGAACAGCAGATGTAGAAGCAGTCTGGTAATGCAAAAGGTTTAAACGAACCACAGGTTTTAGATTCCCAGTTTTGTTTCTCGTAATCATATGATGATGCGGATTGTGCTGCCGAGAGGGGGAGTGGGATGAGGGAATGTCAGTGTGACTGCTGGAAGACGAAGGAGGAGTAGAGTTTGTTATGGACAAACTGGGCAGCGGAGCAGTGGGTGTTGGCCGAGAGGGTGCTGTAGGGATGGATACAGGGACAAGAAATTTGGGTGGAAGAGTAGGAGATTAGTCTTTAGGGATGTGTAATCCAGTGGTGAATGTACTGAAAGGAAATTGGTTTTCATCAAATGTTAAGTTTCTGGACATGTGGACTTTGTTGGTATCGGGATCCAAGCATTTGTAGCCCTTATAGGTATCCGAATACCCAAGAAAAATAGATAGCTTGGATTTGTTTTGCAGTTTGTGCCAGGATTGCGGTGGGGATAACGGAAAACAAGCACACCCAAATACCCTAAGATGAGTGTAATTGGGTTTGGATTTGTGTGACATCTCAAAAGGAGTAAGCTGGTTAGTGTTGGGTGTGGGGAGACGGTTTATAAGATAAACAGCTGTAAGCGCGTCATCAGGCCAATACCTGTAAGGGACCGAAGCAGTTGTAAGTAACGTGCGGGTGGTTTCAATAATATGACGATGCTTACGTTCGGCCACCCCATTCTGCTCCGGTGTGTAAGGACAGGAGACCTGATGAGCTATACCATTGTTACGTAAAAAAGATTTGAAATCTTGATTGAGAAATTCAGTTCCCCCGTCGGATCGCAGATTTTTGATAGATTGGGAACTATATTTTTCAATATGGATTTTAAAAGTAACGAAAATATTGTAAACCTCAGATTTATGTTTCATGGGAAAAATCCAAGAAAATCTGGAGTAATCATCTACAAACAAAACGTAATACCGATAACCTTGAACCGAAGGCACAGGGGCCGGACCCCAAACATCACAATGAATTAAAGACAAAATAGAAGAATGCCGACTAGTAGAATTCGGAAAAACAAGTTTATGAGCTTTAGCTTGCTGACAAGAAATACAAGAAAATTGAGCAGTTTTTATGCTAAGAAATTGGTTACATTTGGCTATGTAATTCAGAACACGGTCGTTGGGGTGACCCAACCGGTGATGCCAGGTAGAGGTCGTCGGCTTGACTGCAACCAGTGCAACGTCTGAAGAGGTTTGCGGAGGGATACGAATGGGATAGAGACCATTCTCACAGGGCCCTTGAAGCAGTATTTGATGCGTCGTCAGGTCCTTAATGATAAAACCAGAAGAGTAAAAAAGAATAGAGATTTTGTTATCTTTTGTTAATTTGGAAATAGAAAGTAAATTGTAATGCAAAAAAGGAGTATGAAAAATTTGAGATAACGAAAGCTTACGATTAGGAGTCGATAACAAGCCTGTACCAATATTGACAATGTTAACCGATCTCCCGTCGCCTACAGTGACTGTTTCCGATCCTTGATAGGAATTAGAAAGCGACATGTTGTCCAGGGAATTTGTGAGATGATTGGTAGCTCCGGAATCAAGAAACTAGTTTGCATAATTGTTGTCGGAGTTTGCTGCCAGAGCATGGGGCTGCGCCGTAGGAGGCTGTGGAGTATACTGCATGTCCAGACGATGCCAACATGTAGATGCCGCATGTCCTCTCTTGGAGAAAATTTGACAGATCACAGGTGTAGTAGAGGATTGTCTGGTTGAGCTGCTGGCTTGATTCGAAGATCGGCCACGGGAACGGCGACCACGTCCGCGAGACGTAAACAGAGCGGTGGCATTGTCTGGAGCTGGGGGAGCTCGAGCAGAATTGGAAACAAGATTAATCTCCTCGCTAAGAAGTAGAGGATATAATTGATCAAGGGATAAAGGAGTTAGCATTGTCCGAATGGCGGTTTTGAACGATTGATAGGAGGAAGGTAGGCCATTTAGTATGTATAGTATAATGTCCTCCGAGTCAACAACCGCTCCGGATGCCGAGATTTGATCAACGATATTCTTGATTTCAGAGAGATACTCGGTTATGGTTTGATTCTTGAGAGAGATATTGTGGAGGGAGTTTTTAAGCTGAATGACTTTAGAGCAATTTGTGGATTGAAACCTATTTTCTAGGGTAGTCCAAATTGCAGCGGTGGAGTCAAGGTTAACCACGTATGGAAGAATGGGTGGTGAAATCGTGGAGCAGAGAGCTGCTGCAAGAATCTGATCGGTAAGAATCCATTGATTATAAGAAGGATTCGGTATACCGTCAGTTTGAGAGGAAACAGAGGATGGAGGGGATTGAGTTGAATCAAGAAAACGTTCGAACCGATTCGCCCTAAGGATCTTGACGATTTGTGCTTTCCAAATCAGATAGTTGTCTGCAGCCAGCTGAACAGAGACGATCGCCTTCAGATTGGTAACCACGAACTTGAGCGTGGTGGGAATGACAGGGTCGGGAAGCTCCGCCATATCCGACTGATCGCCGAGATGCGAGGCGGCAGAAGATGTCATCGGAAGAGGAGAAGATTAACAAGAACAGGAAGGAGAAGGATCTTGCCAAACTTCTGATACCATGAAGAAACTGAATCTTTGGTCCAGAGCAAGAAGACGAGGCAAATGAAGAACAGAAAAGAATAGATTTATTTGATGTCCTTACTACGGTATTACAGCAGATATATATAGAGCTCGGATAGTACAAAATAAAGTAACTAGCCAATAGTGTACAGCCACATCAGCTCAGTAATAAATCTATTTAATGTCTTGTTCTAATATTATGTCTCAGTTTTGTACAAAGATTGAGCATGAACATATAAGAGTAGCAAAATCCATTAGATAGCAAGTGATACAATGATCTTTCTTTCTTCACAGTTGAAGAAAAATGAGTATATAGAAATCAAAGATGACTCAACAATAGGATCTGATTTCTTCAATAGGGTTTATGGAGGACTTTTATACCCAACAATAGGTTTTAATCTTCTCAATAGGAATTACGGATGATGATTGTCAGCGGCAATAGCATGTGGTCGTCGGTGGCAATAGTTGATGGTTGTTGGCTACCTAGATAGCTGGAAAAAAATCTAGAGAGTTCCTTAGTTTTCTCCTCTTCCTCCTCTTCATGTGAACAATGAGTGGTCTGTTTATAATTTTTTGTGAGTGACATGCCTAGTAAATATGAAAAAGATCTAGGATAATTTTGAAGTGTTCTATCAGGCGGCTCATAATGATTCTTTTGATCATGGAGCATTTATCAAACATTTAAATGCCCTAGGGATGTCAGAATTGAGTGATCTTGAGCTCGTTGGATTCATCTTGTTGAGTCGCTCAATTCGACTATAAACATGTCTTATTTGGATATAATTTGGTTATCTAATTAATGCTTTGAAGCGTTTAAGTAGGTTTTGGTCCTTTGATTTGGGCTCATTTTGGCTCGGATTGGGTCGAATTTGGCGTCGTTGGATTCATCTCCTTGAGATGTTTAATTTGACTATAAGCTTGTTGAAATCAGAGGTTGGACGGTCCAAATTATTTTAATTTACAAAATTTCAATATAGATTTACATCAAGATTCATGCTAGATCATGTTAATTTTTTGTTGACATATGAGGAAGAAACATCTATTTTTTCAAAGGAACTTAGCTGAGGAGATCACTGGAAAAACTTTGCTCAGGTTGTAATGCAATTCTGGATGTTTTATATGACATGTCTTAATGATTTGTAAAGTTGTTTGAAATATTTGCAAGATAACTCTTTGAACTCTATTTGAAAATTTGTTGTTGGTTTGCAAAACTTAAAGGTGTGTCCTGTAAAGCCTTAAAAACTATCTTTTAAAATATTAAGAATTGTATTACATCCCGAGCAAAAGCTCTTCCAATGATCAAACCTTTCAATTATCAGCTATAATGTTAGCGCTCCTATATTTAATCTAAATCAATTAGTATTGGGAGATTTTGTCATCTTTTGATTCTTGCAGTTAACTGATCAGTTATATCACCATGTTTTAGTAGAACTGAACTCACCAACTACAATAGTAATAAATCTGTTGTTGCTATGAAGAATTGTTTGTTTCTCATGTGTATCACTTGATATGTAGTATGTTCCTTATTCTTTTTTCTTGATATTTTCATAGGAATTTAATCAGCTAACATTCCTGTCTTATTTGAGAATAGTTGAAAAATTTACCAAGTGATGAATCTCTTGAGTGCTTTGATTAGGTTTGGCATACATGTGATAATGTACCCTTGTGGACGTTGTCATTAAGTATTCAAGATAGAAATATGTTATTGACAAGCTTTGTCTCCATAGCATGTCTCGATGGAGCAACTCTCTCGATGTGCATTATTTATTTATTAAACTTTTTTGCAGAACGTCCTCTATTCATGCTTTCTCTTAAACTATTTTATAAGTTATTGTCATGGTTTCTGGTTTATTTTTCTGTTTTGCATGAAATAAATGTTTAAAAATATAAGAATGATTTCATGCTCTTGAAATGTAGTTTCGGAGTTCATTCATTGAACTAAGTTGTAATTGTGAAAGAACGCAGAACTGTCTGTGTCAAGAGAAGCATATCTTATAAGGAACTGAGATGAATAATCTGTGTAGACATTTTTATTAATGGAGATGGAAAGGCTATCTACCTTGGATATTGGTTAGTGTACATAGCATACTGTTTATTTGAAACTAGTGGAAAGATTTGGGCGATTTTTGTCTTTTCACATAGTTTCCTTGTTAATTTAATGGAACAGGCCAACATCGATCAAAATCTTGTTATTTTATTTTATTTTTCTATAGCTTCTAAACTTTTTTGGCGTTTATTTGGCTTGTTCATGGATTTCTTTTGTAATCTTATCATTTTTCTAAACTCTATTTTTCCTTTTCTGCCATCATTTTTGAAGCTTAAACCTAAACAATTTCTTTATTCTAGATTTTTTCTGTGGGACCGAACTTTAAGGGTATAAAGATGCTCCCTCCAGGGCCACATTTTGTCTATTATTGTTCCTCAAACAAGTGAGCATCTTGCATCTCTTTTCTTTCTCTTCTACCAGCTGGACATAATTTTATTTCTAAAAAGTTTCTTAACTATGATTATGATTTTTAAGGCTATGGTATATTCTAATGACTTCGTGTATTGATAGTAAACAATCTGGAAGAGTTGTACCCATGTAATGAAGTAGATTGGTAAAACAAAAAAGCATGGTGTTTGAATTTGCATAGGTTAGTCTATGTAGATATGAGATGGTCGTTGGTGGGCATACTGACCTCCGTAACTTCAAACATCGTCTCTCTCTCTCTCTCTCTCTCTCTCTCTATATATATATATATATATATATATATATATATATATATATATATATATATATATATACACGAACTTGTCAAACTATCAAAATGCAAATTGATACATGAAAATTTGGTTTGCTGTTGTTTTTTTATTTTAATTAAGAAAAAATATAGTTAGGTTTAGTCTGTTTTTATTTGATCTAATTTAGTTTATAATGATTTTATTGGGATTGCTACACCTTAATGAAATGGTAGTAGCAATCAAGTATGAAAATAGTTTTAATATCAATTGTAGATACACTTCATAAATAAGGTAAACCAGTTCAACTTGATCCACTCTGCTCTTTTTGAACTTCTAACCAATAATTAAACCAAACTAGTGGCTTATACAAAATGTGACCACCCCTAAACCAAACCTAATGTCAAAATTAAACTAATAAAGCTATTTGGTCTTATCAATTTCGTTGTGTTACTCCATACTTTGATTATGTTGTACCCTTATGTTACTTTTGCTTTCTGTATTACCTTTTTTGCTTGTATACTTGATTTTGGAAGCCTTGATCTTGTTATCTTCAAATGTTGTCCTTATTACCATTTTACTTCTCAAATAGCATAGAGCAGTGGATACTTGTGGCATGTTGTTTGAAATAACATTCCCAAAGCACTAACGACTGCTTTTGTATTATATGTTGTTGACCTCAATACCCGCTTCACAATTTGACATGATTAAATGTGACAACTATGAAGAATGATGTTAAAATGATGCAATATTATTCAAGTCTACCTCAAAATTCATCGCTTGCATGAAAAGTATCCAATAGTTGTTGGTCTTGTAAACGAACCACGCTAATGCATATGGAGCGTTGAAAATACTAAGGAAGGACGCTCATATTGCATGGGTCGTTGCTTGAGAATAATTTGAAAATTACTCACGTGAGGTGATGTCATAAAATTGATTCAAGCAAGCGATGAGAAATTGCGCAAGATGTCAATTCACACAGGCATTTTATATTTTTTTTAGTTAAATAAAAAAATGTAAATAAAATCCTGCATAATCACACTGTACCAAAAATCCTTGTTACCTCTTACACCTGCGATCCACGCGATGTCCTGTCCCTATTGCTTCAGATTAAAAAAAAAATCCTAAACTTACCGAACTCCTCTTCTCATTCACAACCTACACACCCTCAAGCTCTCTCTCATTTTCCCTCGCATGTTGTGCGACTTCTCCCTCTACTTTAATTTGATTTTTTGGGAAGTAGTTTGCTTAACAAGTGTTTGCAGCTCCTATGCTCTTTATATAAAAGATCAAGGACATCTTATTTTCATAATGAATGATGAATGAAATTTATTATATTTTTTAATATATTCGGTCAACCCAATTTGTTCTTTTCGGGTTACTTTTTTTGCTTCCTCAATTTCTGGTTATGTGCCGACCACCTTCGAGCTTTTTGTAGGGTCCTAAATGTTTGGTTGGATATTAATGTTCTTCCTTTCTCCTTTCTAAAGTTGTTCAAGATCTCTTTCTTTCCATTTCTTATGGATTTTTTTTTTCATCTTATGCAACACCATCATTTGATAATTTATAGTCTTTTTGCATTTTTTCTTTCAAATTTGAAAGTGCTAAGGTTTCAATGTGTTATAAGGGTGGTTTGTATCTTGAGTAATTTTGAGGATTTTGCCCAAGAGTTGATTTAAAATAAAGAATGTACAAGGGACATAAGATAGACCCAAATTGCATCTAATTACACGAATAAAAGAAAATCAAAACAAAGTCAAGATCAAGTTAAACTAAAAAAGTAGCCAAAAAAGAAAAAAAAAAGTGATTGAAACAAATCAAGGAAAACTCAAAACAATCTCTTCATTATCAATACCCAAGACAATCATCATCATCATCATTAGCCTTCTCCCAATTATTTAAGATAAGCATTATGAATCCTCATTTTCCGTTCATTTTTGTGAGAGATATATAAGCAGTTAAAATTATTCTTTATATATTATTTCTTGCAACTTCTATCTATTTATGCTGTTTCTATCAAATTTCTTTATCCCTGACAATAATTTTGTTAATTTGTATATTGAGCAAATTTCCTATCCTTCGTTTCACATAGTTCAAATCATCTAAGTCTATTTTCAGTCTCTTTATTTTCAATAGATGCTACTCCAATCATTCGTCTAATATAACATTTTCTTGATGTATGATTCTTAAGCTGTTTTCATGCATCTATCTTAATATTCTTGTTTTTGTCACATTCAAATTAACTATCAATGAATTATTTACATCCTAACATTCATATCCATACAACATCAGCTATAGATACAAAATCAAACCCAAATATTGGCCAGAGGATAATCATCAACACAAACTAACAATCTACATCAACTATCAACAATAAAAACAACATCAAGTCTTTATCCCACTACGTGGGGTCGGCTACATGAATTCTTTTTCTTCATTGTGTCCTGTTAAGAGTAAGATTCTCGTTTACATCTAAAAAAGGTCATTTTCGAATACTTTCTAACCAAGTCTTTTTAGGTCTGCCTCTAACTTTCTTAACATATGCCAAATCTAACATATCTACTATTCTTATCGGGACATTGGAAGGTTGATGTTTTATGTGACCAAATCATCTAAGGCGGCTCTCTCTAATCTTATATACCACAAGAGCTAATACAATCTTTTCACGTATATACTCGTTTCGCATTATGTTCCTAAGAGTGAACTCACTCATCCAAATGAGCATCCTCATCTCTACAATACTTAATTTTATGTTTTTCTTTTAATGGCCAACATTTTATGCCATAAAGTATTACATGTCTCACTATCATCTTATAGAAATTTCTTTTGAGTTTAGAGGTACTTTTCTATCACACAACATGCCCAATGCATTCATCCACTTCAACCATCCAACTTAAATTCTACTAATAATACCCCTATCATTTTGAACAATATGAAATATCTAAAATATGTACTCTTTTTAATGATTTGATCACCCAAGGTTTGATACGACCTAAGACTCTGATACCAAATTGATGCGACCTAAGCGCTCTAAAACCAAGAAGGAGAACACTAGGAATACAAATTAAGATCTAAAAAATCTACTGTTTCAAACCTTTGAAAGAAGTCATCCAGCCATAGAGACTAAATTTAAGCTTTGCATCTTTGAAACAAATGAAGTTGTAGTAATTGATGTATTAGTTCCCCTAGATGAAATATTATTGAGATGCTTTGCAAGATCAATTATCCATAGGGATATCCCAATGATTGGAATGAAGGTAGATGCGATCTTTGACTTAACGGGTTTTGGTTAGTTGGTGGATGATATCAAAACCATAAAGGCTAATTAGGCTCTGATTTTCACCCAGAGTTTAAAGAGCAGGTTACATGAAAGTCCATCGCCAAAATATAAGAGATGTTCTCGAGAATGCACCTGAATTTGCTAACCAAAAAGAATGGTGATTAATATATTTACTGTGCTTGTAAGACCACCACTAGCCATTCTTTTAATAGTTTCCAGCCAAATTTAAAAAAGAATGGTGATTAAGCTTGACTTAGTCATACCCTAGCTGCCCATTCTTTTATGGGGACAGATGGTGTTCCAATGAACAGGTTGAAAATTTCCCTCAGTGCTTGCGTTTGGTAGAAATCTGTCGCAAATGGAGGAGATTTTCCTCAAAAGAGCTTTAGGAAACCATGACACCAGTGGAACGTCCTAGGAGAGTGTTTTTCACCCGATGATGTCTATCAGTAAGGTGGAGGCATAACCTTTACATACATGTCATGACTATTCATCTTGTCAGTATTTGGCTGGCAAAAGCTATAGTTAAGACCAGCAACAGGAATTTTTATTGCGTCCGGTAAGAAATACCGAGCATACCGAGTATACCGAGCGCCTGTACCGAGCACTTTAGTGACGTGGCGTGTTGTTATTGGCTTCCGGATGCATTCGGTAACCTGACGGAATAATCACTCCAGCAACAGAGAGGGAAGGCCCAGATATCTAATGGGGAGAACACAAAGGGGTATTATATATAGAGGGTTATTATCTTTTGATGCTTGGCATGTTTTTCATTACATATTTTACTTCCTAAAAGTCACGTTGATTACTCTTTATTTTCAAATTAGCAGGATGTTTATATTTTTCCTGGGATCTTTTATTTCTAGCTCTTCATACTCCAAGTAAAAATTATATGCAAACTTATGCTGTTCTGATAATTTTGTTTTGTTGTGTTCATGTTGATATTCACAGGGAAGGACATGAGTTTTCTCCAACTAAAAGCTTCTTCCTTACCATACACCCTTTTGAGGTACTAATATAGTATTTTCTCTTCAGCTTTTTAAACATTCTTTGCTTTGATGAATTGTGCGATTGGGTATCATTCCATATGCAAGATTTCCCGGTCAATCACTTAGATGCGTATTCCATTCAGGAAATATATACAATGAGTCTTCCTTTATTGAGTTTAACTGTGCGCTGTCCTCTTACCCATGTTGCACCGATACGTATACGGCAACACAGATACGACACGATACAGATACGAGTCACGCCAATTCTTAAAAATACAGGATATGGGTACAGTGCGGACACGACATTATAATTTATAAATCATACATAAAAATTAAACAAAGAAATCAAAGTATAATATTTAAAATTACAAAAAAAAAAATGAAAGCAACATCATTTGTAGCCTTGTAGCTTATACAATGAAAATAAAAGTATTAAATGTCTAGTACAACAACAAAAGCATAAACATAAATTGCCTAGCACATGAAGTGAAATATTATCAATAAAATGAATGATATGATTAGCTTTTCAAGTGGTTTGTCTTTTCATCAAGTGAAATATTATCAATTTCTAATATTCTCATATCATCAAGAGACTCAAATCCATCTCGGAAATGAGTGAACCTCGCTCGCAGCCGCGGAAGTAAATACAATGCATCTTTTTTTTTTTTTTTGATTTTTTTTTTGTTTTTCAACGGACAACCGTATCAGATATGCGTGTCCTTTTGAAATTAAGTAGTTTTTTAATTGGATACGGCTTTGCCGTATCCGACATGTGTCGGTGCCTTATCGGAGGCGTATCCGTGTATCGATGTATCGGATACAACACGCCTTCATAGATAGGTGTATCAGTGCAACATAGCTTCTTACTAAAGCAACTTTTTACACGTGAATGCTTACAATTGCACCTCACTCTAGCAAACTTTGAATGGCTTAGGATTTGTTCTTTTATGGTGAGGATCTTGATGAACATCTACAGTTAGAATACTGTTTGAAAGTTACTGGAAGACAAAGTGTAGTATTTTTCCATAGAATATTTGGCAAGTGTGTTCTGTAGCATGCTGTAGTTAGCTATCCTTATTAAATCAAATAGATAAGATTATAATTTTATACTTGCAAATCATTAGTAATTTCATTAAAAGAAGCGCATGATGGGCTTTTTGTGTGTTGTTTTTTAAGTATGTCAATTAATATTTTGAATTAAATATTTATTTCAAAGGATTTTCAAAGCATGGTTCATTGACATCTAAATTTTGCAAATGATGAAATAAGTGAAAAGTTATAATGACGAAGAAAATTGTTAGAAGATAAATAAGATATGATTAGTTGATTACATACTAAGTATTTAATATGTTAGGTGGGTATGATTATCAAATTATCAATCAATATTACTAGAAGATGAAGTGATACCTAGTGTATTAGTTTTAAATATATTTGATCTAATATACAAAATCATGAGGATAATAGATAAGGATTTAATTTTTATAGTTAAAGATTGAGTGGCTAAAAAGGATAAGCAACGCACTAGGGTATTTTGAGATGAGAATATTGGGGAGGCTTAAAGGTAATTTTTTTTAAATAGACAACCTGACAACTATTTTTGCATGAATTTGAGCATTGAGTGGTTAAAATGTTAATTATAGGCAGGCTGAGCATGACATAATTGAGTGTTAAGATGGGTATGTTGTAAACTAGAAGGGATTGATTGAGAAATAGTTATATTGTTGGAGTAGCATCTATTGAAGATAAAGTAGCGGAGAATATGATTAAATGATTTTAATGTCCATAATGTGCAGTATAAATGCACCCATAAAATTGGCAGTTAAAATTAGTACTAGAAGATAAAGAAGGAAGAAGGGTAGATCAAAAGTAACATGATTAAAGGTTGTGGAAAAAAGATTTGAATATAATAATATTAATGCCTTTTGCAACAAAATAAGAATGTATGAAGAAAGATGATTCATAACAATTAACCCATTGGGTTAAAGTGTAATTGCACCTAAATTTATGGAATTATTTTCTCTAATAAGATTAGAAAGAGTCGCCTTAAGATGATTTGGTCATATAAAACTTCGCCTTCCGATGACCCGATTAGGAGAGTAGATGACTACATGTATTGGATTTGACCTATGTTAAGAAAGATAGAGGTATACCTAAACAAACTTGGTTAGAAAATATTAGAAATTACCATTTTTATTAGATTTAAATGAGAATTTGACTCTTAAGAGGACACAATGGAGAAAAAGGATTTATGTAGCCGATCTCATGTAGTAGGATAAATGCTTGATGTTGTTATTGTTGCTGCTACTGAAAACTAAAATGTTATCATAAACTAATCAAGATGTATGATATTTGATAAGTTGCATATAGAGAATACTTCTTTAACACCATACCATTGTGGCAATAATTCCCTACCACATGGCAAAGATATTATAAGGCACAACATTTTTTAATCTATTTTAGAGCAAAAATCAAAATGCTATCTTTGAGAAGACCCAAACAATTTTTAGAAATAGAAAGTGGGTCTCACAAAATGAAATATGTTTTAAACCAAATGGAATCTTTGTCCAATCATCATTTTCTATCATTAGATAACAATGCAGAATATCCAATCTCCCTTGTAAGTGGGAACTTCTATATTCTTATTCATTAATATTATATGTTTACTACTAAAACAACTTTGATTGACTAAAGATAAGTTAAATCGTTTGGAATATGTTCAATGAATCAGTAGCTACAAAAGCATGCATATGTTTATAAAAATGTGGAAGCCTTCTGAACTATTTCAGTGAGGAGAATTCATGTGAAACTCAAGCTAAGGAGCACGATAATTAATTTTTATTTATCTTATTTTTTAAAGAAAAATGGAAAGAGCAGGCTTCAATTAAAGGCAGAGTTTTTCGGCTTAAGTTTTGGATTGCTTATTGATGAGCTCTTCAAAATAATGATTCTAAATACTTTCTTTTACTGTTGACAACTTATTTTAGTTGCTCATCTTTTGAAGAATTTTGTCTAACAGCATTTTCAATGTAATAATGACTAATTCTCTTCATGAGATGATTTTGCAGATAATTGTTCGTAAATGGTGTCCAAGAGAGGAACAACTGATCAAAGTTTCAGAAGATGAGGTTATTATCTAACCCATAGATCTTCCTACTAAGATATTGCAAAGTGTAAGGCAAGTGGACTATGACTCCTACCAAGGATTTTTACCGACTAAAGTTTAAGAAGAGCTGTAAGTGATTAGTTTAAATGGCAATTGAGGTCTCTGGATCCTATAACCTTTTAGGTTATTTGTATTGTTTATATTAATTGATGAACTTCACTATAAGGGTTTGTGTGTGTAGAGTGTGTGTGTGTGTTGGACTGATGCGTATGCTTATTGCTGCGTGGTTTTCACCTACCCAAGTTCCTACTGGTTACTAGCTTTTTTGGAGTTTTGGATGGTTTAGATTTTGTGGTATTCTTTGGTTTTATGTGGATTTCTATCTTTTTTTTTTCTCTACTTTTGGGTGGCTTGGTAGGCAAGATCTGTTCGTGACTGACCAAGATCCAATGTGTTTTGATTTTTTGCTTGTGCTAAATTCTAGTGCTTTTATCATCATTGATTTATTTATTTTGCTTACTTTCAATTGTTTTTATCTCTTACAACTCTTATTTGTACGTCTTTTTCTCTTTAATATTTTGCTTATTTTGGTGATCTTGCTGCTTTGAATCAAGTGGATGGTGGCTTGAATTCTTCTAGATTTGATTTGTAGTTTTTATTTTTTTATTTTTTTGACCGGAAAGTTTGGCAGATATCTATAATTGCCTTTTCTTTTGTTTGGAATTGCGTAGAGTTTGTTCCCTTATGGCTGGGATACGTAGGTAGCTAGTGGTTGCAACTAAAGGGAATATGTATGTGTGTTTGTGTGCGAATTTGTTTGTATGTATATATATCTTTTATAATTATATGTGCTATGATTCATACATATATACATACATACATAATTGTACCTTGTCATTAGTTTGAACTACCAAGAGGCTTCAGTATAAGTGGCACAAGTTGGTTTTGAATCATTTCTTGAGTTGATGTGGACCCTTGGGACTACGAATGAGATCAAATGATCTGGATCACGGCCTACTTCAATGTTGAACATGGGCACACATATTGATGTCAACATCACTAAAAGAAAGAAGTTTTCCTAAGAAAGAAAAAAGCATATGCATGTTCTATAAGATGTTTGTTTTAGCCATTTCTTTTAGGTATCTTGAATGAGGAATATGATAAAAGTCCAATTTAAGGAGCACCCAAAGTCCTAATGGAGAGGAATTTCCTCATCTTTTCTGATGATGAATAGTAGCAAATGATATGAAGGGGGGAGTTGTAATCTAGGAGGCTCTCCATCAAACTAAATGGTTGACCAAAATTAGCTACATGGGAAAGTTCAACCTGAATTGGTTTTTTTGGGCCAACCCAACCAATGTGTTCAGTTACTATAGCCCAATCTAGCTGGTGCATTAAGTTACTTTGGGCTCCAAGGGAACAAATGGAGTTGCATAGAAGTTTCAATGATATAGAGTGACGCCGGAGCTGAGCTAATCAATCCTATTAAACTTCAGGCTATATTAAGTTCATTTGGTAGTATAGGGCTATAGAGGTGTAATGCTTTTTTGTTATGTATGTAGCCTATTATGCTGCTTCCTTTTGGTTATAAATAGGTAGCCAATGTTTGTAATAAAGATAGATTGTGGAGATGAATAAGAATTGAGTAGTTTTACTCTTTTGGGTTTCTGTATCCTAAA
Source organism: Dendrobium officinale (assembly GCA_019514585.1). Lineage (NCBI taxonomy): Eukaryota > Viridiplantae > Streptophyta > Magnoliopsida > Asparagales > Orchidaceae > Dendrobium > Dendrobium officinale. The sequence continues at coordinate 7,850,612 of CM033699.1, read as the reverse complement.
GGATTTCAGGTGGTGATCCCTCTCCTCCGAGAAGTTCTTGGAGTTATCCGGTCACGGCCACCGGATCATCGACGTGGATTCGTCGAGCTCCCTCCGGTCCGGTGTTATTTGGTATCAGAGCTATAGAGGTGTAATGCTTTCTTGTTTTACCCACCATTTACCGCGCGTGGGGGAATCGATGCTGAATTCCCATAGTCGGGTGGAGTTCTCTGAGAATCATTGGCTTCTAGTTCTTGGAAGCCTTCGACAGATTGGGTTTCACAAAAGTGAAGGCAGCTTTGAGTGAACAAACAGACTAAGAAGGAATACGTGAGGAATAGCCAACTTCAACCTGCTTGTGCTAAAGCCCCTGCAAACTTGCTCTCCTCCTAAACCTCCATTTTTGGAATAGATTAAGAAAGTTCGGCAGCCGTTTTTGACTGTCTTGAATAGATTCTTGAAGAATAGTCTTGCAAGATGTCACCTCGCCGAAATTATCAGCAACCACTTCAAGAAGAAGAAATCGAAGATCTGCTCCAAGAAATTTCCTGGCTCAAATTAAGATTGTCAAACATTGAACGAAGATCCTTACGAACCGACGACGATGACGAGGGCATTTCAGATGATCAGATCTCTTCCACCCCACCCTCGATCGAGTTCAGCCTCAAATAAATTGAAGATTCGTTGCCGAAATCGCTGTCTTTACATGTTTATGATGAGCCAGTGTATGATGTGTACGACGATGACATATTCGTAGGAGTTCTTGATCTTGACCAACCTGTATATGATGATGACACGAGCAAGGTGGATACACCTCTGGAGATAGTCATTCATATCATTCCTGATAAAACAACAAATATGCTCACCGTCATTGATAGCGAAATTGGTATGACCAAATTGGACCACGACAATCTCCTTGGTACTTTCATACATTCCGACACAAAATCCTTGGAGACTATTGCTGTGGATGACGACGTTTATGTAGTGGATCAATTTGATGTCAAGTCCGATTCAACACTTGAAGAGTGTTGTTTGCAAGCATATGTTCATCATCTCAAAAATAGTCGGTTGAAGTTGATACCACTAGAACAGGAGCCTTAGCGAGTATGGCAGCATGGTTTGTTCATTGCTAGTGGTTACCTAAGTAATATTGGCCTTTTAGCTGGAGTGAATGGTGTCTTGGCATTTGATATGGTGTATGCTCGTTGGTTAGACTAACATCAAAACCAAATAAGTGATCTGAGATCAGCTTTTAGTTCTAAAGCATATGATGAAGAACTAAGACTTCTTGTTGATGGTTTAATGCCACACTATGATGTTGTCTTCAAGCTCAATAGCATTTGTACAAGGTTTGATGTCTTTCACGTGCTTTCGGGATTGTGGACAACACCTGCCAAAAGATGTTTTATGCGGCTTGGCAGTTTCCATGCTTCTGAACTTCTCAAGATGCTTGTCAGCCACCTGGAGCCATTAACATATCAACAACTGATAGGCATATGCAAACTCCAATAGTCATCACAACAAGCCGAAGATGCTTTGTTTCAGGGAATGGAAGCTTTACACCTGAACCAAATGGCAATTTCCATGAGCAAGCTTGGAACACTTGAAAAATTCCTTCGACGGGCTGATCTTATGCGGCAGCAGACATTGCAGTAGATGTATCAAATACTGAGAACTCAGTCAGGCAACTCAAACTCTTCTAGACGGGGCGACTGACACCGGGTGGAAGTATCCAGGCTGGTTTAGTCAACCACACCCGCCCTACTTCTTGTGGCCAACCGGACATCTTCCTATGAGCCTGAAGTTCCTCCTACCCCGGTAGTATGATGCCAGAGCTGAGCTAATCAATCCTATTAAACTTCAGGCTATATTAAGTTTATTTGGTAGTATAGGGCTATAGAGGTGTAATGCTTTCTTGTTTTGTATGTAGCCTATTATGCTGCTTCCTTTTGATTATAAATAGGTAGCCAAAGCTTGTAATAAAGATAGATTGTGGAGATGAATAAGAATTGAGTAGTTTTACTCTTTTGGGTTTCTGTATCCTGAAGGATTTCAGGTGGTGATCCCTCTCCTCCGAGAAGTTCTTGGAGTTATCCGGCCACGGCCACCAGATCATCGACGTGGATTCGTCGAGCCCCCTCCGGTCTGGTGTCATAGAGGCTACAAACATTCAAGAGTTTCGCACCATGAAAGTTAACATTTCATATAGTCTAGACCACCCAGGAAAGTTTCCCTCTTAATCCAAATCTCACCCTTTTGTATTCCTTTTCCTTAAAAGGACATATTATTATTATTATTTTATTGTCATCAAATTTCATTTGTCTTCTATCCACAAAATTAGAGAACCATATAAACTAAAGGATCTTTGAACTTATGAATAAATTATATCATGTTGCTTCTCGCTCCCTCTCATGGTGTCCAGTGCCCTGTCTCTAGTTTCTCTCTAGCTGTATCCGTATGGGCTCTTAAATTTCGCGCTCCGGCTCCTCCATGCCTTTTTTATCAATGGGAGAGTTTTAACGAGTTTAGATTCCGGGATAAATTTTCAGAAGACAGATTGAATTTTAAGAGAAAATAGCACCCATAGATTTTGCTCTTATTTTTCGAGTACTTTATGATCTGAGGTCTAGTTTTTTCATAGGTTAAGCATTTGTGGTTATTTATCCCTCTTGGTAACGATAGAACTTTTGATTAAGTCTAGTTGTTAAATAGACACTAAGTACACCTTTGTATAGTAACAACAATTATAGGGCTTTGAAATTGAATTTGTATGTTTTTAAAATATGAAAGTTATCACCGTACACTTAAAGCAGGTGATAGTGAATGATGACGGGCCTAAGATCTCATGATTCTGTCGTCTCGAGTTTTCATCTTCCCTAGTCTACTTAGTCAGAAGAGGTAGTCGACCTAATCTAATCAGAGGATCCTTGTCGGTAGTCATGGTTACGTTGTCCAATAATACTTTGTAGACTTTAGGTGAATGTTTGCCTAAGTGGATATGTTTGAGTCGATCTTAGCTAATAGAGAGTTTAATGCCTTATCAAGTATACCTTATGATTCAATACTTAAGGGTTTAGAGCTATTGAGGAACATACGTGCTCTGATCGTGACCGTAATTTAATTGTATCATTTGGCGGCACTATCACTGATGTAGGCAAAGGGGGGGTCAAAACATTTTGAATTATAAATTTGGTGAGCTTTTAGGTCCTCTACTAGAATCAGCTCATTAATGTCTAGTATAGAGCCTTTTTAGCTCATAAATTGAGGTTCATTCCCCCTATTTGTTGTCCCTTTGGTTCCCGTGGATGGCTCCTTGGTTCCCGTGGATGGCCCTTTGGATTTCCGTGCCATGGCTCCTTGGTTTTCCCGGTTGACTGCTGGTTTTCCGAGCTGGGTGGCCTTTCCGTGTCTTTTGGCGCCTCGGTTATGTGCGGGCCTCTTTGGTTCCCGTGGCTGCATCTTCAGTTCCCTGGCTGGGTTGTTTCCCGTGAAATGATGGGGGCATTTTCGTGGTTTGTGATGCTTGGATTCCTTTGGGAATTCAATATTTATGGCTGTTTAGATTCCTCTTTTGTGTCTACATATAGATGGTTATGTGGCTGTTTTAGAGAGTTATGTTATATGAATGATTTTTGGAAATGTAAACCTGCGGGTTTTGTTGGAAAAGCTTGCGAGCTTATTCCATTCTCCTTCTCATCTCCTCTAGGAAAGACTTGCGAGTTCTTTCCACCATTCGTTTTGGCTTCTAACCTCTTTCGTCTCTCCGTAAGTACCACCTCACCTGTATCCTTCTTTTAATGGATGAAAGCTTCTTTAGGTGTTTGTTTTGAAGTCATAAATTTGTCAAACGTTTGTAAGAGTCAAAGCATGTAAGTCATTTTCTTATATAAAGTTGTGGTTTATAGTATTTGTGTCTTTTTGAGTATTTTTGTCTTTATTTTGTTCCTAGAAAGAGTTTCTTTTGTGATAAAAAATTTTGGGCCCTCTCCCAAATTTTTGATTGCATCATTTTGGTATCAGAGCAAGTTGGAAAATCCTAGGTCATTGAGTCAAGTTTTTGTCTAGTGAGTCTTGGCGTAATGCTAGTTGTCATGTAGTTTTTATTTTTTGAGTCATGAGTAATAATCCATGCAATCAATCTTCGGAAACCTCAGGACATGATTCAAAGCAAACTCAAGCTTCATCAGGAGATGAATTCTTTTAACCGGAGGAGAATTGATGTAGGCAAGGGGGGGGGGGGGGTTCAAAACATTTTGAATTATAAATTTGGTGAGCTTCTAGGTCCTCTACTAGAATCAGCTCATTAATGTCTAGTAGAGAGCCTTTTTAGCTCATAAATTGAGGTTCATTCCCCCTATTTGTTGTCCCTTTGGTTCCCATGGATGCTCCTTGGTTCCCATGGATGGCCCTTTGGATTTCAGTGCCATGGCTCCTTGGTTTTCCCGGTTGATTGCTGGTTTTTCGAGCTGGGTGGCCTTTCTGTGTCTTTTGGCGCCTCGATTCTGTGCGCGCTTCTTTGGTTCCCTTGGCTGCTTCTTCGGTTCCATGGCTGGGCTGTTTCTCGTGAAATGATGGGTGCATTTCCGTGGTTTGTGATGCTTGGATTCCTGTGGGAATTCAATATTTATGGCTGTTTAGATTCCTCTTTTGTGCCTATATATGGATGGTTATGTGGTTGTTTTAGAGAGTTATGTTATATGAATGATTTTTGGAAATGTAAAACCTGCGGGTTTTGTTGGAAAAGCTTGCGAGCTTGTTCCATTCTCCTACTCATCTCCTCTAGGAAAGACTTGCGAGTTCTTTCCAACCTTCGTCTTGGCTTCTAACCTCTTTCGTCTCTCCGCAAGTACCACCTCACTTATATCCTTCTTATAATGGATGAAAGCTTCTTTAGGTGTTTGTTTTGAAGTCATAAATTTGTCAAACGTTTGTAAGCGTCAAAGTTTGTAAGAGTCAAAAGTATGTAAGTCATTTTCTTATATAAAGTTGTGGTTTATAGTATTTGTGTTTTTTTGAGTATTTTTATGTCTTTATTTTGTTCCTAGAAAGAGTTTCTTTTGTGATAAAAAATTTGGGACTCTCTCCCAAATTTTTGATTGCATCAATCACCCGGTTAGAGGACCCCCCGATCAGAATTTATATGTGGTGCCATTTGGCGACATAACCATTGGTTAGAGGACACGAGTCACTTTCTTACTGATAAGAGATGATTTGAAAATGAATCTTAGTGATACACCCGACACTATATTCACTCTTTGTGAGCTGAAGTTGTTATCAAATTTATCACCATAAAAAAAACAGTTGTAGAGGGTGGATTTGCTTTAAGTTTTTAAGTGATTTAATTTCATTTTGATGAACATCATATTTATAATTTTATTATAATTTGAACCTCCAAGTGATTACTTTTGAGATTTGAGGGCATTTAAAAGATAGAGACCCTCCGGTTGATATTCACATTTAGCACGACCACCATTGAGGTTTGTGAGTAATTTCACTTCATTATTTGAATCTTGTTGACTATGTTTGCTTGCCAATAGAGGATCGGGTTTGGTTTCTAACTTTCAGGGTTGTATAGATTTCAGAACCAGAAGTACATATTTTAATATGTGAATTTTTTTTATAAAAGACCTTGATACCAAACACCCTGTTGATGGCCGTGTTGAATGTAGTTCTTAACCGGAGGGATTAACTCTAAAATTTAAAATGCCATCCCAAATATCCAAAAAATCATTCAAATTCAGATATTTAAAACCAAAATCTAACCATAAATCACTTAAAGCAAAATCCATCCACCTTCCGCAACAGTTTGTTGAGGTGGACAAATTAAAATTTACTTCAGCTTACATAGAGCTAATACTTAGTCGAAAATATCACTAGGATCCATTTTCAAACAGTCTCCTGCCAGTAAGGATGTGGTATGTGTCCTCTGACCGGCGGTTTTGCCGCCAATTGGCACCGCAAGATAAACGACTATGAACCGGGACCCTCTGAACCGAACGGTTTTGCCGCCAAACTCTTTAAAAAATAGAACACTCCGGCATCAATCTATAAACATTCATCTATCATTAAAAAGTATTACCAACCTTTAATCTAAACCTTAAACTCCTCCACTAAGCCATAAAGCTGTCGACTAGAGAGGTTTCAGCAAGATCTAGTCTTGTTCCTACCCCTCTTTAACCCTTGTAAATCCTCTGAAAATTATGAAACTCTCCATATTTAATCTAGATATACTGCCTTAATTATCCCAAGTATTTTTGAGTCCCGAGGTTTCATATGTTCTCAACATAAAAACACCTATTCCTCTTGAAGCAAGCTCTCAGATTTAACTTAATTTTACCCTTGGCTGGCCACTAGCCAAATCCTTAACTTCACTTATTTTCCAGTACCACCAAAGTCTAAATACACTTCTAAACACTCTTGAGAAGATTACGAACACATTGAAGCCATCATCAAGAGTGCTGACTCTAGGCAACATCAAGCACAAGGCCATAACGACGTGTATGTGTCACACTGCTTCAATGCATCACATCGTAGTGCTTCATTCTTGGCTTTGGTTAAAAATGAAATTCCGGTTCAAATTTCATAATTCTATTCATCGACTTCAATAACTAGGCACAAATACTTGCTTCTCCTCAATTTTCTTGTAGTCATTGAATTGTTTCTCAATTGTCCTACATTTTCCCCTGTTGGTGCTAGTTACTTCTTGGTGGTTCTTTTTAGAAGGCTCAATTACATGTTAGGTTTTTATAATCTCTCACTGTTTTTCGCTTCAAGCATTAGTATCTTCTGGCATGTAAGTTTTTCCCAAGAATGCTTTTGAATGCCTCATCTTCACACTATCTTGCTTTATACTACCTCCTCCTCTCAGTCAGTAGTTCACTCAATCTCACAATTATTCTTGATTTTTAAGTATTCTTTTTCATCATTTCATTTTATTTTTGAAATTTTTTTTGGATGGATTAAAAATTTGCTATGTTTGAACATATTATTGTATTTGTTGAAAGTTGTTACCTAATGTAGTTTACATGTTGCTAATGAAATGATTATTATATGCACATAACATATGCAAATGTGTCATATGAGCTTGAATGCTTTAGTTTGCAAAGCACGGCTTCGCTTTTGTGTATTGAAGAATAAGGAATCCTTGAGCATCACATTGCGCTTGATGCTTTGTAAGCACATGTTATGTGAACATATGATTTTTTTGTTTTTATCTTCACATTATTTATAGTTTCAAAATAGAAACAATATGTTGCAAGTAAAGAACAAAATTCAGAACAAAAGTGTATCATACGCGTGGGATCAATTCCTATTGAAGAAGGTTCAGGCTGAGATAAAGGGGGCCTTAAATAGGCTAACAAATTATGCCTACAACAGCATTAAGAGCTATTTCTGCCATGGCTAAATCAGAAAGAGGGCAAACTAGTTTTCCTATAAAATAGCCTGTCGGGAAGTGCCCTTGTAGGCCAGACTGAAATGATGATCCAACTCATGCAAGTTAGAAAACCAATTTTGATGTCGACTAGAAGCTATTTGAAACAAAATTTCAAAGAATTATAGTTATGCAAAAATCCTAAGATTCTAATGATTTGTATGCATCAGATGGCTATTTTACACAGGAAATCAGTTTCATTTATGCATTATTTATTAAGGGCCATTAAAGAGACTATATCTTGTAAATCCATTAGATTGATTCGGAATACGTGAAAATTTCTAGGACTACAGTTTTGAAACTTTCTAAGTATGTACCACTTGCTATTAAACAATGCCCAATCCATAGGTTGTGTCTGAATGATTCTCATATGTTCTAACGAAATATGTGACTTTGTTTGGCCAAAAGCAAAACATCTGGATCCTTTTGAGGTCAGTATTGTGGGAGTCTGAGCATAGTTTTATGAACATTAGCTAGCATTTAACCTAATTGGAACATTTCTTTTTAAGATGTGTTAACCAGTATACTTTGGAAGAAGTGGCCTTTTATCTGACAGCGACATTGTTGATTCCTAGAAAATATTAACAAGTTTAAATGTTCAATAACATTCTTTTTTGTCCATAATTTGGCGGTGAAGCATTAGATAACTTACAATATCATTGCTAAAAATAGATTAGATTAAGAAGTCAGTATGCTTACCCCATGTATACGAGTACATCTACAATGTATTGGAAAAAATTACTTTTCAAATCCCCAGTAAAGTTTTTATTTTATTTATTGAAAGTGGCATCATTATTGTAATTTTATTACAGGAATGCAGGTACTCTGAAATGGTGAAACAGATGGAATTTGACCAACACCTTGGACCGTATCCTTTGGATCATTATGGCAATTGGAAACACCTTTCTTGTTACATTTCAGAGAGTACAATTTCACGGATTGGTATGCTTCTTTTAGCTAAAATAATTTTAATTTTATGTATTGAGGCTTGCAACAATTCTAGGTATTTTGGTCATTGCTGGAGTCTTTTTAGGACAGCATTATTTCTATGACCCTTGGATACTGAAGCTAATAATTTAGAATGCCTTTGTAGATTCCTGTTCTGATCCTAAGATTCTCGTGGTGTTCAACGTTGCAACTGTCAAAACATGGATTTTACCTTGAATTTTGGGTTATTCAGCCTACTGTAGCTTTTAGGTGAGCTTCTACGTTGTATTTATGTTTGTTGGTCAATGCAGGGATGCATTTAAGGCCACAACTTAGATCTTAGAAGTGTCCATGTTTATTGAAATTGGCTTAATCAGACTTGGCTTGCCCTTCAAATGAAGGTCATAATAAGTACATGATAGATTACTCAAACCTTGTCCAACGACTCAAAACACTATATGTTTGCTGCCGTTTCAACTAGTTATTGAGAATATTTTTCAAAAATTTTTTAGTCCAAACTTACTATGGCTTCTGAAAGTAGATATTAATGTCCAAAATCAGTGTATTTTTATGTAGCATAATTATATTAATTTGATTTATTTTGTTCACAGAACCTATTGGGGCAGAGATTAGTATAGTACATGAATCTGTTTTATTTGATCAAGGGAAAAAATCGGAAATGGAGAAGAGATGGTTGGTACAACTAAAGAATAGCAGTTTTTCAGAGTGTTCTTTAGAAAAAAAGTGTGAAGCGACGATGCTTCTACACAACTATTCCTAAAATAGTTAAATCGAAGAACATCACCGGTGAAGAACTTACTGCCTTGAACCTTGATAAAGTAATTGTCGACTTCTCACTGAGATTTACTGCAATAGGTTTATGCTTTTATTTGGGAAAACAGTGTAGTATTTAGATTTGCTTTCTCTAAGTTTACTTGGATATGGAATAATTTTAGAATATAATGAATTAAATGTTAAGTGTTACCTTGTCATGAATGTTTCTGCATCAGCTTGTTTCTTACAGGGTTTGCCTTTGTCATGATAAATGATGATCATCTGATCTCATATGGATCTTCTTCTTGTTTCTCCTGCTATAAAATACAAACTAGTTTGCAATTTCTCACACCGAATAGACAAAATACTGAATTCACCATATGTGGTTCTGATGATATTTACGTGTTATACTAGAGTTAACTTGATGCAGGACATGTTAAGATCTAGTTTTTGCTATAAAATGCAAATATAATATGCTATACATTCGCATAATCTAATTGAAACAAATATGAGCATAACCATGCAAAATTTGAAAGGAGCAAGCTACCTATCAAAAGTAATTATTTATTTTGAGTGATAGAATAATAGGAAAGCAATATAATCCAAATGTGGGGAAAAAGAAATGGATCTCCTACGAGAAAATAACCATAAGATTTGAGATCATTTAAAGAAATGCTTTAGATTAAAACTAAATGTTTCAATATGCATCAGATCTAACTAAGTCTGATGATTGGGTCCTTGAGCTAGGAAATGAAAGTGGTCTTGCCTTCTTCGGGTGGTGGGAAGATGTGTGGATGTCGGGGAAGAGGTTTTTGGGGTGGTGGTGTTCAAGTGTGGTAAAGGGGAGAGCAATGTAGGGTGCTTGAGGAGGAGAACTTGAAGGGGATTTCTTTGTGGACGTTGGACGGAGTTGAGGGATCGACCAAGAGTGATTTGGAGTGTGTTAGAGAGGCGGGAATGCGATGGAGTGGTTGGTGAGGAGCCACCCTTGGGTGTGGAGGCTAGGAGATGGTTAGTTGGGTAGCAAGGGTGAAAGTGATAGGGTGAGGCAGAGAGCTCTCTTTGGGTTTGGGAAATTTTTGTAAGGGTGTGAAGGGGGTGGTTTATGCTTTGGAATGGGAGGTATAGTACAAGTTAAGGGTGTGAGGAGTAAATTTGGAGGTTGATGGAGGGAGGTGGGGGTGTTATGGATTGTGAGAAACGAGTGGTGCTGCATAGGGTTTTAAATTGTTCTAAAATTGAGTGGAGTTTTGTAGATTGAATTATGGAAGTGATATGGCGGTGAATGCTGTTGAATGTGGATATGTAGAGAATGCTAATGGAGATGAAGATCGTAGGGAACACAAGAAAAAGCTCGAATTAAGGTCGATATTGAGCCACCGAACAATTAATCTTAAGATCAAGACACCAAACAAGATTTTCAAAAGCCTCTTATTATGAATTTATATTTAAAAAAAAAATCCTTCTACATCAGATTTTACATCATTTATGCACCATTACATCAGGGGGGATAGTAGTAGGTGACAATTTACACATGATGGAGACAGAGGGAGCAAGGTGTTATGTTTTTAGGAGGTGGAAGTGGCTGATGGTTGGAGCTCTATTTCCCGTGGGTTTTGATCACCTTGGGACGTGCATGGCATGGGAGAATGACTCTATGCTTGTGCTCCTCGTAGATTCATCCTTTCATTGAATTGGCACTAGTTCTTAGATGACCTCCATGGCTTGCCTTGCTTGGCTGACCCCTTGCGTGACCCGTGAAAAGTTAATTTAATACATCCTAATTTCTCCTGATACAATCATTAAGTCCATCTAATATCATTTCTAACTACCAATAAAGTTCACATTTACAATTATAACATAAACTTTAAATGATAACAATGGTCCACATAACAATTAATACGCCATTGCTAAACTATCAAAGAGATAGTGTAAATGTTATGGAGCTCCTCTTAATATGAATCCTTTTGATGCTCTATATGAACTCTCTCCCACTTGAAAGGACTTTGCTATGCAAATTTGTTGTGGCGAACACAAGAACACTAAGCTCCAACTGCCCGCATCACGTGATGGTTGGGTGTTTTTGGATATAGGTATACACGCTAATGTAACCACCTACAAAAGTGCATCCTCGCTTCTTTTCACTGGCTTATTCTAGTAGTACTCAAACTTCACTATTCCTTTAATTAATATTAAATCAAATGAAATGGAAAGAGGATTAACATATAAAATAGAAGGCAAAGTTTGTTGATACTCATGTGGTCTAATGTTCCTGAGCAACATCTTAAATTTAATAAAACAGAGGACTTGATTGTGGATTAAAGAATACTCACTGTAAGCATATTTAAACGATGGATAGCTTTGAAACATTATTGCTGCATATTCATCATTGTAATGTCAACTAGATGGCACAGGTGAATCATGTTAGAGTGATGCCAATGAAAGTGTAGTACGATCCAATAAGTCAATATTAGGAATGTAAGAAAAATGGTCCAAGATAAGCTGTGGAACATATAAAAAGGGCATCTCTATAGGCAACTGCTTATTGTATGTGTCACTAATAGCATGCTGAGGATCTTTGTGCATAACATGTATGCATACTTCCATTGTCTAAGATACCTCAACCTTCTCAAGAAGGATAATCTCGGTAAATAGAATATCGAATAGTTAGATGGTCTGTGTATCTTTCTCCTTAAATAGGACAATCTCAGCAAACATAACATTTAATGGTGGATCAGGCAAACATAACATTTAATGGTGGATCAGGTTTTGTTTGATCAAATATCAATGGTGTGACTAATGTAAATGTATAAGAGTCATCATAGATGAGCGGTGTCCTAGCCTATAAAAGGGCTATTCAAGGTAGTTGTAATAAGGAATTGGTCAATGAATATTATGTGAAATGGTGCTGGCTTCTTCTTCTGATGTGGGATAGGTTGAGGTCTGAACTAGTCCTATGCAAGTTGGGCTTCCTTAGCAGAAGGTTTGATAGGGAAATGATTAAGTCATTGCCATGATATTTAAACACATTGGTGTCATCCCTATCATAGTGGACAACATTCATGTTAAACAACCATGGTCTGCTTAAGAGAATATGGGCTATGTCTATAGGGAGGATATCACTTTATATTTCATCCTCATAACGGTTAAATTTGATGGAAACTGGGCTTTTAATAGTAACTGGGAGGGAGGTGTTTAGTAAGCTAACACGATATTTCTTGTAGTTTGTTCATTATAGCTTGCATTTGGGTGGATAAGTCTTATATTTGAGCCTTAGCTCTCTTAGTGATTATTGCTTCCTATGTTTAATATTATGAAATCCAGTGGACAACTCTTCCATATATTTTTTAACACTTATGGGTGATCCATGACTATTGACTTAGGTGGCATGATGTACACTCACATGGAATGAAGTGATTTTGGTTTAAAAAAAATATATATATTTAAATAATGTACAGTGGCTGAAATGAAGCGAGTAAAAAAAAAATCAAAGCAAATGCATTATAACTATTTTGCACCACCAAAAAATAAAATTCACAGTTTTATTCCAAAAATTTATCAAACAAATATACCTAGGTGCTAAAATTTTATTCACATTTAGTGGGTTGTATGGTCATTGATTTTGAGTGGATCACACCCTTTCCATCATGTAATATTCAAGGAAAAAAAGGTTGGGGTTAATTCAAGGTGATTGACTAAGCTTTGTAGTGGAGGTATCTAAGTAGACAACAATAACTAGATCACAAAATATCATATGACAACCCAAAACATCAAAATCAATTAATTTATCTGTGAAGAAGACCTTTCTCAAAGATGAAATGAAGACTTGATATATCACTAGCAACATTACTTTCGACTCCTCTACTGATGCCTTATGGTGCCACTACGAAGGTTGTTGAGGTGGTTGATGTCGGGCTTCTCATCAAGGGAGGTGCAATTTTGCTGAAGATCTCTGTTGTGGATAACGCTCTTATGGATGCTGCTGTTGAAGGAGGAAAGTCCTTGAGAGAGATTGGTTATTAGATTAATAATCAAGTTGTAGAATTTTTTTAAACAAAAGTAATTATCCATAATAATGGTGGGAATTTTATATCTTTATTTATGAAAATTATGAAAATAAGCTTTTAAAGCAAAAACAATTGGTGGATGCTGGCTCATTAATGCTTAACATTCTAAGTAAACTTTAAAATTTCAGCTTTGCTTGAGCTTGACTCAATTTGCTTATCATGTTGACTTATAAATTAGATGTCACAATCCGGCCCGGTTAGCTCGTATATACGAGGCGGGAACGAAGTCGGACGATCAAAACAATTTATTCATCATATTTCAAATAAGACATTTTCCAAAAGACTTCAATATGAACATAAAAGCGCCTCTAAACTTTTTCCAAAACATGTATATAACATTCAAACCATTACAAAAAGAAGTTCATGTACAAGGTGGTATAAAACTTAATCTATTCATTCATGATAAAACCACCCAAAAATTATAACTAGGAAAACAGTAAGAACCTGTCACCCGTTGCGCGACGACTATAAGTAAATCTCGGGTGATCCGCCATCACTTATGATGAGAGGGTTCTCCTGAAAATTTCCCAAAACTCGAGAGTGAGCTACGCTCAGTAATTGACAACTACAGCTAAAGTTCATGTGCATATAAAAGAAGAAGATAACTTGGAGGTTAATAACAAGTGCTAATGTATGTCTTAATGTATGTCTTGAAGCATGTACTAAGTTGATTATATGCTTAACAAGAGATGTGATTGCTTAACATGAGATATGTTTGCTTAACATGAGATATGCTTGCTTAACATGAGATATGCAATCGTGCAATCATATGCTTATACATCAGTTTATTCATATTATATACATCCGTCCCGGAGTACCGAATTGTACTGATCAGGTACACATCATTAATGGCCATATCATTTTCATTTCGTTCCATATTGCCTCAAAGGCCGTCTTTGCTCAAAGAGCCACATATTGGTACTCCTCCATCAACAATCACAAGTCATACATTTCATTTATCTCAAGCTAAGAGGGTACACATTTCATATATCATGTGTATGATAGAGTTAAGCATGAAGATGGTAAAAAGATGCTCATGTTCATGATTTCATATGAATATCTCTATGAAATATGTATATGACATATAATTTAGTGTGAACATGGCATATAGACTTTGAACATGAAATTTCTATCTTCTTTGCAAATAATAACATAAAGCTAGATATATATATATAGAAAATGAACATGTTCCCTAGCATATAGAGTCACTTACCCTCAAGCTTTTCTTTGCACAATTTCCCGCACAATTCCTTACCACCTTTCCTTATTCCAACCTAAGGGAAAAGAGATTTTCAATTACTCTTACAAGCATTTAAATCTCCAACATTGTTAATTTTATTTAAAAATAAATATTATTTTCGGATTTATCTAAAATCCCAAAATTTTGACTTTCAATATTTGATATTTTCATCACTAAAGCATGCCAAAATATTCCCTTCATCTAATTAGTAAATAATATTAATAATTTTCGGATTAATATTAGATAAAAATTAGAAAAAATGTTTTTCTTTCAAATTCCTCAATTAGAGGCTTCCCTAAGCCCTTAGGAACATCCTTAATGAACATGCAACCTACAAAAACTAAGTTTGAAGAAACCCTAAACTTTCCCAAATTTTTACACTCAAAATTGTTTAAGGAAAACTTACATTTTTTTATACCAAAAGCCTTCTCTCATGTTCTTCTAGCAATTCCCATAAAAATTTCATAAAAAAGAGAAACCCTAATTTTCGGATTTAATGTTTTTCTCTAAAAATTTTAACATGTTTGATAGGAAATCATATATCCAAACAAACCCTAAAGATTTCCTAAAGAAATCCCTAAAAAAATCAAACCCTAAAATTTTTCTATGAAAAATCTCAAGAAAACTTTCATATACTTGAAGAAGAACTTACCTCAAGTCTTCCCCTACGCTTTTCCTAAAGACTCTTGCCAGAATCTCGCCGAAGAGACCAAGCCGACGGCGTTTCTCCCCTTTTCCCGTCGCCTCTCTCTCTCACGCTCGGCCGAAAGATACAAGGGACCGAATAATTCAGTTCCTTAGGGCTATGAGGGATTTAGAGAAAATGTAAAAACCATTTTACGCATGTTCCCTTGCCAAACTCATTTCCCTTAAGATATCTTAGGGTTAAAAATGGAAAATCTAGCCAAAATTTACTTAAACAATTTTAAATCGTGCGAAATTTAACTTCCAAAACCGTGCGAAATTTGATATAAGTTCTTTATATCGTTTCGATCTAAATTTCGAGACGAATTTAATAAAATTTATTTCGTCAAATTCCGACGACATCGAAATTTCACTTAAGTTTGTCGTGGCGCATCGAAATGCGTGCGACACACTCAAATGACGAATTCCGGGTTTTACATTAGATCCCTCTGGAAGTTAGATAACTTAATTCCAAAAGAGAAAATATTTGTAACTATCATGCATAAAATATTTTTAAGTACTCATATATAGTTTTAAGCTTGAGGATACTCTTAACCTTTATTTGTTTGGATTCATTGTGTTGGGTTTTGTTGTAATTTATTCATCCTTAATTGAGAGTATTCTCTTATATGTTAAAAGGGGTAATTAACTATGAGTGCTTGAGCTCATGAGAACTGATACGACATCGCAAAATTATCTTGATCGGGCACGAATCTCGAGACAAAAGCTAGTTAGAAATTTCAAAAATTAATTTCGGGAGCATATGAACTCCGATTTCAGTGAGCTTACAGTCAAACTGAGCGTCTCGGAAATACGAACCCAACGACACCAAGATCAACCCAATCTGAGCCCAAATGAGTCAGAATCAAGGGTTTAAAGCGCTGTTGGAAGGTTCAAACCGCAATTTGAGTTACCAAACGGTCTCCGATTTTGACGAGCTTATACTTGAATCGAACGGCTCGACGAGACGAATCCAACGAGCCCAAGATCATCGAATTCCAACATCATTAAGGCCTTCAAATGTCCAACGAACGGTACATGATCAAAGGATTCGATATCGGCCGTCCATTCAAACCACTATCTGTTCGCTCTTGATCTCACGCCTATTTACGGGCTATGCCACTCCAGAAAAACTATAAATAGAGCCCTCATTCTACACCAAAGGGACTCAAGTGAAGAGAGAGAAGAAGAAGAGGAGAAAGGGGAAAAGGAGATTCCTCACCTCCTCGACCATCGCCGGAGTTCTTCCTGCCGCCTGAAGACGTCGGAACTCTGCCGAATTTTCAGGAAACGCCGGGAATTTGCACAACTTCCACGTGATGCTGAAATTCTTCTCATTTAACAACAGAGTTCCCTCCTGACGCTGAAACTCCACCCAAGGGAGGCCGGATTTCTCCTCTGCCACCAACAGACGTCGGACTTCTACCCGACGTCGGACCTCTACCCGACGTCGGACCTTCACTCTTCGCCAAGTCTCTACCCGATGCCAGACTTCTACCGGTTATCAGACTTCGCTGGACATCTATGCGAAGATGCATTTCTTTCCATTGCTGGACTTCTACCTGACGCTATCCTACCTACTGATCCTCGTCGTCAGACTACAGTCCTTTTGACCTCCGACGCCAGCCGACTACGGTCCTCCTGACTTACGTCGCGCGCCGACTACAGTCTTTCCGACATCCGTCGCCCGTTGAATACGGTCCTCCTGACTTATGTCTCCCGCCGACTACAGTCTTTCCGACCTCCGTCGCTCGCCGACTACGGTCCTCCTGACTTACGTTGCCCGCCGACTACAGTCCTCCGTCGCCAGCTGACTACGGTCCTCCTGACCTACGTCGCCCGCCGACTGCAGTCCTTCTAACAAAGCGAATACGTCGATAGTAGCTCTTTGTATTTACATCATGTAATGTACTCTATAAGATGTACATCAAGCTAAGGCCTTCTCCCAAGGAAGGACCTCATTTGTAATCGACTTCAAATACTAGTGGATTCGTTCAAACTGGGCTAGGCCCCGTGGTTTTTTCCCCTTTTACAGGGGTTTTCCACGTAAAAATCTTGGTGTCTCATAAATGCTAGACTCTCTTTCTCTTATCTGATTGCGTGCCGGATTTTCGTACAACGCTAAGACGATAAACTTTATATTTCTCTACCGCCGCGAATACTCCTGGACGCAATAGTTTGGCGCCGTCTGTGGGAATCTGATTCCCGACTGGGGGGCAACTTTTGCTCCAATATCAAAAGATCGTTCTTATCAACTTTCTGACATCAGTCATTGTTGCATCAGATGCGGACTGGGGGGCAACTTTGACCCCAATTCTTGTCAAAAAGATCCTCCGATGTTTTCTATATGAAGATGATATTTCAGGAATATCCGAGCAAATGCAAGGATACTTCAAATCAATTGCAAGCTTTATACAGTCTATTGTTGGACTTTTACTTCTTGGGCAAGGTCTTAATCTTGACCTTAAAAATGCAGTAACGGTCTAAAGATAGACCTTCTAACACTTTTGATTCGAGATATACGCGGCGTTCGCCCCCTCCCAATCAAAGCAAAATCAATCCCAGGGGGATTCGATTCGACCTCTTCCACACAGGTTAACGTCGTCGAGCAAAGGCTCCGACATACAACCTCGGATAGGTCTCACATCCTTGGTGGATTCTCCCGACCTCTTCCACACAGGTTAACGTCGTCGAACAAATGTTCCGACATACAACCTCGGATAGGTCTCACATCCTTGGTGGATTCTCCTGACCTCTTCCACACATGTTAACGTCGTCGAACAAATGTTCCGACATACAACCTCGGATAGGTCTCACATCCTTGGTGGATTCTCCCGACCTCTTCCACATATGTTAACGTCGTCGAGCAAACGCTCCGACATACAACCTCGGATAGGTCTTACATCCTTGATGGATTCTCCCGACCTCTTCCACACAGGTTAACGTCGTCGAGCAAAGGCTCCGACATACAATCTCGGAAAGGTCTTACATCCTTGGTGGATTCTCCCGATCTCTTCCACACAGGTTAACGTCGTCGAGCAAAGGCTCCGACATATAACCTCGGAAAGGTCTTACATCCTTGATGGATTCTCCCGACCTCTTCCACACAGGTTAACGTCGTCGAGCAAAGGCTCCGACATACAACCTCGGAAAGGTCTTACATCCTTGGTGGATTCTCCGACATCTTCCACACAGGTTAACATCGTCGAGCAAAGGCTCTGACATACAACCCCAGAAAGGTCTTACATCCTTGGCGGATTCTCCGACCTCTTCCACACAGGTTAACGTCGTCGAGCAAAGGCTCCGACATACAACCCCGGAAAGGTCTTACATCCTTGGCGGATTCTCCCGACCTCTTCCATACAGGTTTAAC
The DNA here is from genome assembly GCA_019514585.1 of Dendrobium officinale. NCBI lineage: Eukaryota > Viridiplantae > Streptophyta > Magnoliopsida > Asparagales > Orchidaceae > Dendrobium > Dendrobium officinale. The sequence continues at coordinate 7,832,136 of CM033699.1, read as the reverse complement.
GTCATCCAGCAAAAGCTCTGACATGCAACCTCGGATAGGTCTTACATCATTGGTGGATCCAATATCGGTTAACATCATCGAGCAAAGGCTCTAACAAACAAATTATACATCCTTGGTTAACGTCACTAGAATGACTTTCATTGGACGTCTGCTCGTCAGCGGACTTCTACCTGACGTCGGACTTCTGCTCGTCAGCGAACTTCTACTCGTCGTCAGACTTCTGCTCGTCGACGAATTCTCGTCGGTCTTCTACCCGACGTTGAACTTCTACCCGACGTCGGACTTCTGCTCGTCAGCGGACTTCTACCCGACGTCGGACTTCTGCTCGTCAGCAGACTTCTACTCGTCATCTGGCTTCTGCTCGTCGACGAATTCTCGTCGGTCTTCTACCCGACGTCGGACTTTTGCTCGTCAGCGGACTTCTACCCGACGTCGGACTTCTGCTCGTCAGCGGACTTCTACCCGACGTCGGACTTCTGCTCGTCAGCGGACTTCTACTCGTCGTCAGGCTTCTGCTCTTCGACGAATTCTCGTCGGTCTTCTACCTGACGTTGAAACTTCTACCCGACGTCGGACTTCTGCTCGTCAGCGGACTTCTACCCGACATCAGACTTCTGCTGTCAGCGGACTTCTACTCGTCGTCAGGCTTCTGCTCTTCGACGAATTCTCATCGGTCTTCTACCGACATTGAACTTCTACCCGACGTCGGACTTCTGCTCGTCAGCGGACTTCTACCCGACGTCGGACTTCTGCTCGTCAGCGAACTTCTACCCCGACGTCGGACTTCTTGCTCGTCAGCGGATTTCTACCCGACGTCGGACTTCTGCTCGTCAGCGGACTTCTACCCGACGTCGGACTTCTGCTCGTCAGCGGACTTCTACTCGTCGTCAGGCTTCTGCTCGTCGACGAATTTCTCGTCGGTCTTCTACCCAACGTTGAACTTCTACCCGACGTCGGACTTCTGCTCGTCAGCGGACTTCTACCCGACGTCGGACTTCTGCTCGTCAGCGGACTTCTAACTCGTCGTCAGGCTTCTGCTCTTCGAACGAATTCTCATCGGTCTTCTACCCGACGTTGAACTTCTACCCGACGTCGGAACTTCTGCTCGTCAGCGGACTTCTACCCGACGTCGGACTTCTTGCTCGTCAGCGTCTACTGAAACGACGTCGGACTTCTGCTCGTCAGCGGATTTCTACCCGACGTCGGACTTCTACCCGACGTCGGACTTCTGCTCGTCAGCGGACTTCTACTCGTCGTCAGGCTTCTGCTCGTCGACGAATTCTCGTCGGTCTTCTACCCAACGTTGAACTTCTACTCGACGTCGGACTTCTGCTCGTCAGCGGACTTCTACCCGACGTCGGACTTCTGCTCGTCAGTGGACTTCTACCCGACGTCAGACTTCTGCTCGTCAGCAGACTTCTACTCGTCGTCAGGCTTCTATTGGTCGACGAATTCTCGTCGGTCTTCTACCCGACGTTGAACTTCTACCCGACGTCGGACTTCTGCTCGTCAGCGGACTTCTACTCGTCGTCAGGCTTCTGCTCGTCGACGAATTTTCGTCGGTCTTTCTGTACTTAGAATTCCCTCGTCGACTACCCACGTTGAACTTCTACCCGACGTCGGACTTCTGCTCGTTAGCGGGACTTCTACCCGACGTCGGACTTCTGCTCGTCAGCGGACTTCTACTCGTCGTCAGGCTTCTGCTCGTCGACGAATTCTCGTCGGTCTTCTACCCAACGTTGAACTTCTACCCGACGTCGGACTTCTGCTCGTCAGTGGACTTCTACCCGACGTCGGACTTCTGCTCGTCAGCGGACTTCTACTCGTCGTCAGGCTTCTGCTCGTCGACGAATTTCTCGTCGGTCTTCTACCCGACGTTGAACTTCTACCCGACGTCGGACTTCTGCTCGTTAGCGGACTTCTACCCGACGTCGGACTTCTGTTCGTCAGCGGAATTCTACCCGACGTCGGACTTCTACTCGTCAGCGGACTTCTACTCGTCGACGAATTCTCGTCGGTCTTCTACCTGACGTTGAACTTCTACCCGACGTCGGACTTCTGCTCTTCAGCGGACTTCTACCCGACGTCGGACTTCTTCTCGTCAGCTGACTTCTACTCGTCGTCAGACTTGTACTCGTCGACGAATTCTCGTCGGTCTTCTACCCGATGTTGAACTTCTAACTACCGACGTCGGACTTCTGCTCGTCAGCGGACTTCTACCCCGACGTCGGACTTCTGCTCGTCAGCGAACTTCTACTCGTCGTCAGACTTCTGCTCGTCGACGAATTCTCGTCGGTCTTCTATCTCGACGTTGAACTTCTACCCGACGTCGGACTTCTGCTTGTCAGCGGACTTCTACTCGACGCCGGACTTCTGCTCGTCAGCGGACTTCTACTCGACGTCAGAGTTCTGCCCGTCGACGAACTTTCATCGGTCTTCTGCCCAAGGCCGTACTTCTACCCGACGTCGGACTTCTCCCTGTCGTGGGATTTGATTTCGTTCGTAGCGGGATTTCTATTCGTCGTCGGACTTTTGCTCGTCAGCGGACTCCTATTCGTCGTCGGACTTTTGCTCGTCGACGAACTTTCAATCGGTCTTCTGCCCGAGGTCATACTTCTACCCGACGTCGGACTTCTAATTCTGTCGTCCGATTTCTGCTCGGCAGCGGACTTCTGCTCGTCGATGAACTTTCGTCGTCGGTCTTCTACCCGACGTTGAACTTCTACTCGTCGTCGGACTTCTGCTCGTCGACGAACTTTCGTCGGTCTTCTACCCCGACATTTGACTTCTCCCCGTCATCAGACTTTTGCTCGTCAGCGGACTTCTACTCGTCGACGAACTTTGTCGTCGAGAGTCGAACTTTCGTCGGTCTTCTACCCGACGTTGAACTTCTACTCGTCGTCGGACTTCTGCTCGTCGACGAACTTTCGTCGGTCTTGTACCCGACGTTTGACTTCTCCCCCGTCATCAGACTTTTGCTCGTCAGCGGACTTCTACTCGTCGACGAACTTTCGTCGGTCTTCTACCCGACGTTGAACTTCTACTCGTCGTCGGACTTCTTCCTCTCGTCGACGAACTTTCGTCGGTCTTCTACCCGACATTGAACTTCTACCCAACGTCGGGACTTCTCCTTGTCGTCGGGCTTCTGCTCGTCAACGGACTACTACTAGTCATCGGCTTCTCGCTCGACTGCTACTTGCAACGGACACTCGAACTCTCTCATTTGGCTCCACACTCGATCGTTGACTGCTAATGGGGCTTCAACTCGATCGTCAATCGCCAGTAAACTTCCGCTCAAATGGCATTAAAAAATCCGTAACTTCTGCGCGCGAGGAGGGGCGCTAATTCGAGCAGGGAAATTTTCCCGCTCGTAAATAGCGGAAGCCTCAGCCGCCAGAAAGCTGTGGGGGAAGGAAGAGAAATCCCCGTAACTCTCCTGCGCGCGAGGAGGGGTGCTAATTCGAGCAGGGGGGAAATTTCCCCGCTCGCAAATAGCGGGAAGCCTCAACCGCCAGAAAGCCGTGGGGGAAGGAAGAGAAATCCCGTAACTCCTGCGCGCGAGGAGGGGCGCTAATTCGAGCAGGGAAAATTTCCCGCTCGCAAATGGCGGAAGCCTCAACCGCCAGAAAGCCGTGGGGGAAGAAAGAGAAATCCCGTAACTCCTTGCGCGCGAAGAGGGGCGCTAATTCGAGCAGGGGAAGTTTCCCGCTCAAAAATAGCGGAAGCCTCAGCCGCTAGAGAGCCAGAGGGAGAAAGAAAGAGAAGAGGCAATTTTTCTAAAGGTCCTAGGGGCCTATTTATACTTTTTTGGAGAGAAGGGGAGAAGTTTCTAGAGTTTCTAAATTTTCAAAATTTTCTAAAATTTTTTCGGAATTTTTTGGAATTTTTAGAATTTTTTCAAATTTTTGTGGGCCCCACGAATTAAAAAAAAATTTAAAGTAACCACCGGCCACCAACCGCGCGCCCCAAGGGGCGCGCCTGTTCGCGCGCGCCAATAACAGGCGCTGCGCGCCGAGCGGCCAGGCGAGCGACGGCGGCCGGTACGGGACGGCAGCCGGCAATTCGGCCGCCTACGCGTGTCCGGGCCTGATTTTTCGGCCGGACGGTCCAATTTGGACATTTTTTTTGGGTCCCCGGACACGTTTTTCGACGTTCCGGACTCGATTTCGACACTTTCGAAGCTCAACGGGGGCCTCTACGATCAAGTTTGAGCAAGCATTTAATTTTTGGGATACAATTTTTTTGCGTTTCGGCTAAAACAAATTGTCGACACATATATTTTTCAGACTTTTTGAAGCTACGACGTCCAAAAATAGGGGGGCAACTGATACGACATCGCAAAATTTTCTTGATCGGGCACGAATCTCGAGGAAAAAGCTAGTTGGAAATTTCAAAAATTAATTTCGGTAGCATATGAACTCCGATTTCAGTGAGCTTACAGTCAAACTGAGCGTCTCGGAAATACGAACCCAACGATACCAAGATCAACCCAATCCGAGCCCAAATGAGTCAGAATCAAAGGGTTTAAAGCGCTGTTGGAAGGTTCAAACCACAATTTGAGTTACCAATCGGTCTCTCCGATTTTGACGAGCTTATACTTGAATCGAACGGCTCGACGAGACGAATCCAACAAGCCCAAGATCATCGAATTCCAACATCATTAATGCCTTTAAATGTCCAATGAACGGTACATGATCAAAGGATTCGATATCAGCCGTCCATTCAAACCACTCCCTGTTCGCCCTTGATCTCACGCCTATTTACGGGTTATGCCACTCCAGAAAAACTATAAATAGAGCTCTCATTCTACACCAAGGGGACTCAAAGTGAAGAGAGAGAAGAATAAGAGGAGAAAGGGGAAAAGGAGATTCCTCACCTCCTCGACCACCGCCGGAGCTCTTCCTGCCCACCTGAAGACGCCGGAACTCTGCCGGATTTTCAGGAAACGCCGGGAATTTTGCACAACTTCCACGTGATGCTGAAATTCTTCTCATTTAACAACAGAGTTCCCCTTCCTGACGCCGAAAACTCCGCCCAAGGGAGGCCGGATTTCTCCTCTGCCACCAACAACAGACATCGGACTTCTACCCGACGTCGGACCTTCACTCTTCCCCAAGTCTCTACCCGATGCCAGACTTCTACCGGTTATCGGACTTCGCTGGACATCTATGCGAAGATGCTTTTCTTTCCATTGTTGGACTTCTACCTGACGCTATCCTACTGATCTTCGTCGTCAGACTACAGTCCTTTGACCTCCGTCGCCAGCCGACTACGGTCCTCCTGACTTACGTCGCCCGCCGTCTACAGTCTTTCTGACATCTGTCGCCCGTTGAATACGGTCCTCCTGACTTATGTCTCCCGCCGACTATAGTCTTTCCGACCTCCGTCGCTCGCCGACTACGGTCCTCCTGACTTACGTCGCCCGCCGACTACAGTCCTCCGTCGCCAGCTGACTACGGTCCTCCTGACCTACGTCGCCCGCCGACTGCAGTCCTTCTAACAAAGCGAATACGTCGATAGTAGCTCTTTGTATTTACATCATGTAATGTACTCTATAAGATGTACATCAAGCTAAGGCCTTCTCCCAAGGAAGGACCTCATTTGTAATCGACTGCAAATACTAGTGGATTCGTTCAAACTGGGCTAGGCCCCATGGTTTTTTTCCCCTTTTACAGGGGTTTTCCACACGTAAAAATCTTGGTGTCTCATAAATGCTAGACCCTCTTTCTCTTATCTGATTGCGTGCCGGATTTTCGTACAACGCTAAGACGATAAACTTTATATTTTATCTCTACCGCCGCGAATACTCCTGGACGCAACGAGAACTAAGAATCCAGATCTAATTAAACCCTGAAAATATCTTCAGGGAAAATCTGGTTAATTTTAATCTGACTTAAGGGGAATGGAATCTTATGTCAGTAAAGCAAGTTTTGTGCCGACGTGCCGTTTTTCTTGAGCCAATAGTGATTTCATCTCAAGAATGATTTAAACTTAGTCTAAATTTGCTTATATTCCACTCATAGAAATTATATAACAAAATAAACTTCCCAGATTTGGCATTGAAAACATACGCAGTGGGATTGAGCTTCATAATATACTTAAATTTAACGAGGCATATATTCAATGTGCTTGGAAGCGATCTAACTGTTCACTAGATACAGTCAGTTTATACTTCAACAATTCTTTTCCTTTTGGATTTGAAGATATTATCTATCAACATGTGATAGGCTGCTTCTGCATTCTTTTAACTAAGTAGCATGGTTCAGTAGCAATAAGTGCCATAACTAGTCACACAAGCTAGCCTTTTTCTTTATCGATTAGGTGCATCTTGATCTAATGGTTTGCTCAAGAAAGCATTGAGAAAGTTGAGCAAAGGATAATCCTCATCAGAATTGATTGAGGCATTGGCGATTCACATTTTTTTTTCTTTTGGATCACCTGCCTTAACTTTGAATCTTATGTGGTTATCTATATTCCCATTATTTTGTATATTAGATTCAAGATGCTTAAGCCTATCATGGCTAGATAAATAATAATTAATATAATATCTCACCCATTAAATTGTATATCATACACTCAATTTTGTTCTACAAATTGCAAGTTTTATCTTCCATTTTTTTATTGTTTTTAACTTTCATCTTATTTTAATAGACGTCTTGTCAATTACAACTGTCATCTGTGAAAGGAAACAACATGGCACCTTTGATTATTTTTGGTAAGCATCTCCTTAATAAATATTAAAAAATAGAAAAGTGATGCTAATTGTCAATGTAATGCTACTGTGATTGTGGATACCCATAAGCCTATCAATACCTTAATCTAGTCTTTAAAGAAAGGTTACTCTATCCTATTTTATAAATTTAGATAACTAGTATAAAAATCAAGAGGATAACAAGTACCCGTCCACTCACCTTTTAGTCACATTATACAATGTGGTAAGTTAGGAAAAAGATCATCCTTGAATTACTAATATAAATGGGAGTGTTGCACGCTCTTTTAAAATAGTAGCTCATCCATAACATTTTTAGAATAAAAATTCTTGGACCTATAAAAGATTGTAGGAAAGGAAAGGCTAAGGAGCCAAACAATGGTCTTCTATGTCACTATAATAACCTCTAAAACATAAAATACCCTTCCACTCACGTTCTGAACCCCAAATGTATAGTGGCTCAAATGTGAAATGGCTTCCTATGCTTTTAGGAGCTCTAGGCTTCTTTCTAAAGTTGAGTTAAGTGGCCTTAGGTTTTGAGGGGGTTAAAATAGTAGATTTGTCAAGTATCATCTACAACATAGTGAACATAATATGAATGATGACTAATAATAAGACTTGCAACATCATGATGGCTATGAAGGTTCTGATAGCATTGTTGTCTTGTGCTATGCTGTGCTGTATTATGATATGATATACACCGAGTCAAAATGGATGATTATTTAGTAAAATTATATCAAGGTTGCCTAGTAAAATGCTGTAAAAGTTGGACAATTTGGTAACAAAAATTGTTCTAACACTAATATGAGTTGATTGAATAACTGGAAATAGATATTATTATAAATTTCATGCAATTATAATTGAATATTATGACCTCTATTTGTATATAATTATTTAGAAAAATTAAAATCCATTTAAGTGCTTTTCTTGGAAGCTACCTACACCACCATTCCAGGAAAGCTATCGTCTAATAACTTTCATACAACTAGACTTTTTCTGCAGTTGTTGGGCCAAGCTTCCAAGTAGTTTGTGTCTTGTTTAGAGGTTTTCTGCAATTTGTTTGAGATTCTTAAATGTTGAGAGTATATAAATATAATGCTTGGCATACGGGGGACTGAATTTTACCTTAATGTGATGTCTAGTTTTTTGTTTAGTAGTTTGTCCTTATTTGGGAGTCTAAAATGTTGAGCTAAAAACCATTAAAGAGGTTTTCTGCAATTAGTTAAAAACATCATTCTCTTTAATAACTCAAGATTTCTCTGAAACTTGTTATATGAAAATTTTGTGCTCATATGAAACCAAAATAAGTCCACAATTAACCAATAAGTGTCTTTTCTTGTTCAGGAAATACGAAATTACTTGAGAACATATACTTATGACAAACTTTGGAGGTGAAGAAGATTTACTTCTAGGAGAGCTGCAGTTTTCTTTTATTGCGTTCATGGTACTCATATATTCATTAGTATTTTGTTTAAAAAATTTATTCATTTTTAGCATTTTATTTTTGTGCATTTAACACTGCGAAGAAATGCAGATGGGGCAATCATTGGAAGCTTTTATGCAGTGGAAAGATCTAGTAAGCCTTCTTTTCAGCTGTACTGAGGCAGTAAGTATTATTTACTCATGAGTTGGATTCAATAACTTTCTGCAGTTTATTCGGTATTTCCTTTTTTTTTTTTATAAACTACTTTTTGATAATTTTTGCATTACATAGTTTACGTACTATGGTCGCACTTCAGTCCCCATATCACCACGTTAACTTAAACTTTACATGTTAATGCTTTGTCAATCGTGGTGATTAGTAGTCCAAAGGTGGAAAGCAGTGCCTCTACAAATTGTGGTCTAATTGTTTATAAAGTCATGAAGCAAATGTTGCTTTGGATTTGCTGCTGTTGTCAATTTTAATTGTTTTTTTTTAAACAAATTAACATTCCATTTAATGGAAATTCAGTTGGTCCTACAGCAATAACTTGGTTATCTCCAGCATGATAATAAACTGATCACTTCATGTCATACTTTAACAGCTAGTGAGACTGTGAATGATTCATCCTGGTGCTTTTCTTGTGAGAGGTCAGAGATTGTGATCAGATATCCAATTTCGCTGGAGAACCACTTCATTAATGTTCTGGCCAACTCGACGAACTTATTGACTTAAGCTTCGTTTGGGATGGCTTGCTTACTGCTTCTTAAAGTAGCTTTTTAGTTAAAAAATTAAAATGTTCGTACTAGAAAGCGGCTTTAAGTAAGGAAGGCCGCGTCCCAAATGAAACCTTAGTCTTGAGAAGCTTGACATACTAATTGAAAGCAAATATAATGAGGATAGAGAGACATCTATGCCTTTAGTTTTGCTGCGAGTTGCTTTGAACTATGTAAAGTGCTATTTGGGATGGCCATTTCTGTTGGAAATTGTTGAACTCTAAAACTCATTACTTATTGGGTATTGCCCTAGGTTGGGGCTCTGTTATGTAAGTGCGAATCGTGCCGACAAACTTCCCTTTTTTGTCATGCTCTAGCATTATAAGTTGCCTTGACTTTTTGCCTGATTAAGTTTTCCAACTTGGCCCCGGTGATGGCTTCAGAGGAGGCTCAATTATCTTGTGCCTGGGCTATATTTACCCCTAGACTTTTGCTGTTTTTTATCCCAGAGGTTGCTTGAACTCTAGAAATCCTTGGGATCAAATTTGCATGAGCATCGCTAGCCGTTTGAGGAGGCTTAATCAATCACTTATTTAACTTGTTCTATCAGAGAGACCTATTTGATTTTCCATGCTCTCCCGACTTCTTTAGGTAGGTACCTCAGTCTGCGCTTTCAAACAAAAAGCAAAGTATCGCCCCCCCATCGAATTTCTATTGTTGGCTTAAGCGATATTGATGATTCTAGTACTACATTGGCTAGGCTCTTCTCCTTCGTCGTTAGCTCCAACACATGGTAGGATCCATGGTTTAAAATTGCGCAATATGAGGCTTCGCCTTGAGGCCCGCCTTTGCGCCAATTCCAATAAAAATGCCTCGATGCTTACGCCTCGAGTTTTTTTTTTTTAATAGGCTTGCGCCTCAATTTGGTTGAGACCACTGTCTCACCTCACTGGCATGAGGCTTACGCCTCACACTATACTAAATTTAAAACTTAGATTAAATCTTGAAAGTAAATTCCGACATTGGACTCTATAAGGTGAGGAGGAAGGGGAGATAGCAGTTCATCATAATGATGAGGCCAAATTGAAGATACCCTTATAGTGATGACAGTACTAATGACTTATGTGTTTATTATAGTGATATGTCATTGCTATTTATTTTGGAAATTTGAATTATATGTTAATGAAAAGAATACTAGATTTGGGAAAGATAGAATTTTAGAGTTGAACTATATTTCATGTTGTCTTATTATTGGGATATTTTGATTTCACTTCATATCGTATGTTTTTTTATGTTTTTATATTATTACACTCATTTAGTATATAAAAATAATTATATCATTATGTTTACGCAATCTTTTGAATTTGAGGCAATCTTTGATTTTGAGCTTACGCCTCAAAACTCCTTGAGGCTTTACGCCTTACTCACGAATGAAAAACGCGCCTCAATACCGCGAATAACGCAATTTTAAACATTTGTAGATCCTCTTGAAGGGGTCACTACCTGCTTTTTGGTCTTTGGAATGGCTATCAGCTGGCTTTTTTTCAATTGTCAAATGTTCTAGTGTGGCTTAATTGCTAGAAAGTAGAAACAAACATAGAAAACTGGATTTACCATTTCTTCAATTTCACATAAATGCAGGCTTGATAAATTGCGTTGGATGAAAGAGTATAAAACTGATAAGGTCTAAAAAGATTTGACCATGGATGAAAGACTCGCCACTTGGATATATTTGAGTAGGAAGAGATGGAAAAAACCAGTCGATATTGATGAGAGCACTCTTATGCCATTGCGAGTAAACATGAACAAAAGAAAGAGGGAAAATAGTATTCAAATGGTCCTCAGCCAAGTTCACATGTAGTAATACTTTATGATGTTCAGTAAGCATGATAGGTACAATGATATATATGAAGAAAAGATGTCCCTTAATATTTTAAATACAAATATGATGAGATAAGGAGACGCTCGCGCGCGCTCTCGCTGCGTATTATTTTATTTTATATTTGGAAAAAATTTGAAATTAGAAAAAATTATTTGACAAAAGAGGTGAAACTAGAAGAATGTGTTAATTATAAATTTTTATATATAATCAATCGTAAACAATGACCTCTTGTTTTTGATATTATTAATGATAAGCAAGTTCAATTTATATGAAAAATTATGTGAATAGGGATACGTTTTGATTAATTTTGATTTTTTGTTTTGTGAATATAATATATTTTATTTTTATTGATTTGTTGTTTTTTTATGGCTGAGAAAGGAGGTGATAGTATTTTAAAGGGTAATTATAGGAATTGGATATATTTTTTAGTTTTTTAAATTTTTTGTAATTGGAGATAGATTAATAATTTTGTTTATATAATAAGTGATTGGAAGAAATTGCTAATTTTAGTTTTGATTTTGAAGTTCAACGTTAATTGTTAAATAATATTGGTATTGTTGTAGTTTGTTGTGTAAACAGATACCTACATATTAATGTAGAGTGTATATTCAAAACTAAAAATATATCTCCTTATTAAAAATTTTAATCATTTTATGTTATTTTATTATGTTGAGATAGGATAGGATAGGGATTACGGAAGATACGGATACGGGAACGGCAATTTTAAACATTCAAGTGGTAGGGGGATTGGAGGGATTAGGCTTAATAGATCAATTAATAAAATTAAGAAAGTAATAAAGTGTATATTGATTAATGAAAAAAAATTGAAATAAAGTAGATCGCAAATATTTAATTATAGTATAAAAACAAAGGAAGATAAATTGTCGATGAAATTTAATATTAATAGAAGGAATGATAGGATTAGTTTTGAGTGGTTTGTTTTGAGTTTTTATCTCGACATCGAGAGAACTATAAATATAGTTTAATTCAGGTATAAGTGCAAAGCTTAGATTTTAATATTCTGATAAGAGATTAACTAATTAGAAATAAATTGTTTGTTTGAACTATTGGATTATATTGATGCGCATGTCAGGTTTGTTATGCACGTAAATAAATTTGCGGTGTGGAATGGAGTATTTTTATTTTCTTATTGATGCCGAAATTATCAGCAACCACTTCAAGAAGAAGAAATCGAAGATCTGCTCCAAGAAATTTCCTGGCTCAAATTAAGATTGTCAAACATTGAACGAAGATCCTTACGAACCGACGACGATGACGAGGGCATTTCAGATGATCAGATCTCTTCCACCCCACCCTCGATCGAGTTCAGCCTCAAATAAATTGAAGATTCGTTGCCGAAATCGCTGTCTTTACATGTTTATGATGAGCCAGTGTATGATGTGTACGACGATGACATATTCGTAGGAGTTCTTGATCTTGACCAACCTGTATATGATGATGACACGAGCAAGGTGGATACACCTCTGGAGATAGTCATTCATATCATTCCTGATAAAACAACAAATATGCTCACCGTCATTGATAGCGAAATTGGTATGACCAAATTGGACCACGACAATCTCCTTGGTACTTTCATACATTCCGACACAAAATCCTTGGAGACTATTGCTGTGGATGACGACGTTTATGTAGTGGATCAATTTGATGTCAAGTCCGATTCAACACTTGAAGAGTGTTGTTTGCAAGCATATGTTCATCATCTCAAAAATAGTCGGTTGAAGTTGATACCACTAGAACAGGAGCCTTAGCGAGTATGGCAGCATGGTTTGTTCATTGCTAGTGGTTACCTAAGTAATATTAGCCTTTTAGCTGGAGTGAATGGTGTCTTGGCATTTGATATGGTGTATGCTCGTTGGTTAGACTAACATCAAAACCAAATAAGTGATCTGAGATCAGCTTTTAGTTCTAAAGCATATGATGAAGAACTAAGACTTCTTGTTGATGGTTTAATGCCACACTATGATGTTGTCTTCAAGCTCAATAGCATTTGTACAAGGTTTGATGTCTTTCACGTGCTTTCGGGATTGTGGACAACACCTGCCAAAAGATGTTTTATGTGGCTTGGCAGTTTCCATGCTTCTGAACTTCTCAAGATGCTTGTCAGCCACCTGGAGCCATTAACATATCAACAACTGATAGGCATATGCAAACTCCAATAGTCATCACAACAAGCCGAAGATGCTTTGTTTCAGGGAATGGAAGCTTTACACCTGAACCAAATGGCAATTTCCATGAGCAAGCTTGGAACACTTGAAAAATTCCTTCGACGGGCTGATCTTATGCGGCAGCAGACATTGCAGTAGATGTATCAAATACTGAGAACTCAGTCAGGCAACTCAAACTCTTCTAGACGGGGCGACTGACACCGGGTGGAAGTATCCAGGCTGGTTTAGTCAACCACACCCGCCTACTTCTTGTGGCCAACCGGACATCTTCCTATGAGCCTGAAGTTCCTCCTACCCCGGTAGTATGATGCCAGAGCTGAGCTAATCAATCCTATTAAACTTCAGGCTATATTAAGTTTATTTGGTAGTATAGGGCTATAGAGGTGTAATGCTTTCTTGTTTTGTATGTAGCCTATTATGCTGCTTCCTTTTGATTATAAATAGGTAGCCAAAGCTTGTAATAAAGATAGATTGTGGAGATGAATAAGAATTGAGTAGTTTTACTCTTTTGGGTTTCTGTATCCTGAAGGATTTCAGGTGGTGATCCCTCTCCTCCGAGAAGTTCTTGGAGTTATCCGGCCACGGCCACCAGATCATCGACGTGGATTCGTCGAGCCCCCTCCGGTCTGGTGTCATAGAGGCTACAAACATTCAAGAGTTTCGCACCATGAAAGTTAACATTTCATATAGTCTAGACCACTCAGGAAAGTTTCCCTCTTAATCCAAATCTCACCCTTTTGTATTCCTTTTCCTTAAAAGGACATATTATTATTATTATTTTATTGTCATCAAATTTCATTTGTCTTCTATCCACAAAATTAGAGAACCATATAAACTAAAGGATCTTTGAACTTATGAATAAATTATATCATGTTGCTTCTCGCTCCCTCTCATGGTGTCCAGTGCCCTGTCTCTAGTTTCTCTCTAGCTGTATCCGTATGGGCTCTTAAATTTCGCGCTCCGGCTCCTCCATGCCTTTTTTATCAATGGGAGAGTTTTAACGAGTTTAGATTCCGGGATAAATTTTTTCAGAAGACAGATTGAATTTTAAGAGAAAATAGCACCCATAGATTTTGCTCTTATTTTTCGAGTACTTTATGATCTGAGGTCTAGTTTTTTTCATAGGTTAAGCATTTGTGGTTATTTATCCCTCTTGGTAACGATAGAACTTTTGATTAAGTCTAGTTGTTAAATAGACACTAAGTACACCTTTGTATAGTAACAACAATTATAGGGCTTTGAAATTGAATTTGTATGTTTTTAAAATATGAAAGTTATCACCGTACACTTAAAGCAGGTGATAGTGAATGATGACGGGCCTAAGATCTCATGATTCTGTCGTCTCGAGTTTTCATCTTCCCTAGTCTACTTAGTCAGAAGAGGTAGTCGACCTAATCTAATCAGAGGATCCTTGTCGGTAGTCATGGTTACGTTGTCCAATAATACTTTGTAGACTTTAGGTGAATGTTTGCCTAAGTGGATATGTTTGAGTCGATCTTAGCTAATAGAGAGTTTAATGCCTTATCAAGTATACCTTATGATTCAATACTTAAGGGTTTAGAGCTATTGAGGAACATACGTGCTCTGATCGTGACCGTAATTTAATTGTATCATTTGGCGGCACTATCACTGATGTAGGCAAAGGGGGGGTCAAAACATTTTGAATTATAAATTTGGTGAGCTTTTAGGTCCTCTACTAGAATCAGCTCATTAATGTCTAGTATAGAGCCTTTTTAGCTCATAAATTGAGGTTCATTCCCCCTATTTGTTGTCCCTTTGGTTCCCGTGGATGGCTCCTTGGTTCCCGTGGATGGCCCTTTGGATTTCCGTGCCATGGCTCCTTGGTTTTCCCCCGGTTGACTGCTGGTTTTCCGAGCTGGGTGGCCTTTCCGTGTCTTTTGGCGCCTCGGTTATGTGCGGGCCTCTTTGGTTCCCGTGGCTGCATCTTCAGTTCCCTGGCTGGGTTGTTTCCCGTGAAATGATGGGGGCATTTTCGTGGTTTGTGATGCTTGGATTCCTTTGGGAATTCAATATTTATGGCTGTTTAGATTCCTCTTTTGTGTCTACATATAGATGGTTATGTGGCTGTTTTAGAGAGTTATGTTATATGAATGATTTTTGGAAATGTAAACCTGCGGGTTTTGTTGGAAAAGCTTGCGAGCTTATTCCATTCTCCTTCTCATCTCCTCTAGGAAAGACTTGCGAGTTCTTTCCACCATTCGTTTTGGCTTCTAACCTCTTTCGTCTCTCCGTAAGTACCACCTCACCTGTATCCTTCTTTTAATGGATGAAAGCTTCTTTAGGTGTTTGTTTTGAAGTCATAAATTTGTCAAACGTTTGTAAGAGTCAAAGCATGTAAGTCATTTTCTTATATAAAGTTGTGGTTTATAGTATTTGTGTCTTTTTGAGTATTTTTGTCTTTATTTTGTTTCCTAGAAAGAGTTTCTTTTGTGATAAAAAATTTTGGGCCCTCTCCCAAATTTTTGATTGCATCATTTTGGTATCAGAGCAAGTTGGAAAATCCTAGGTCATTGAGTCAAGTTTTTGTCTAGTGAGTCTTGGCGTAATGCTAGTTGTCATGTAGTTTTTATTTTTTGAGTCATGAGTAATAATCCATGCAATCAATCTTCGGAAACCTCAGGACATGATTCAAAGCAAACTCAAGCTTCATCAGGAGATGAATTCTTTCAACCGGAGGAGAATTGATGTAGGCAAGGGGGGGGGGGTTCAAAACATTTTGAATTATAAATTTGGTGAGCTTCTAGGTCCTCTACTAGAATCAGCTCATTAATGTCTAGTAGAGAGCCTTTTTAGCTCATAAATTGAGGTTCATTCCCCCTATTTGTTGTCCCTTTGGTTCCCATGGATGCTCCTTGGTTCCCATGGATGGCCCTTTGGATTTCAGTGCCATGGCTCCTTGGTTTTCCCGGTTGATTGCTGGTTTTTCGAGCTGGGTGGCCTTTCTGTGTCTTTTGGCGCCTCGATTCTGTGCGCGCTTCTTTGGTTCCCTTGGCTGCTTCTTCGGTTCCATGGCTGGGCTGTTTCTCGTGAAATGATGGGTGCATTTCCGTGGTTTGTGATGCTTGGATTCCTGTGGGAATTCAATATTTATGGCTGTTTAGATTCCTCTTTTGTGCCTATATATGGATGGTTATGTGGTTGTTTTAGAGAGTTATGTTATATGAATGATTTTTGGAAATGTAAACCTGCGGGTTTTGTTGGAAAAGCTTGCGAGCTTGTTCCATTCTCCTACTCATCTCCTCTAGGAAAGACTTGCGAGTTCTTTCCAACCTTCGTCTTGGCTTCTAACCTCTTTCGTCTCTCCGCAAGTACCACCTCACTTATATCCTTCTTATAATGGATGAAAGCTTCTTTAGGTGTTTGTTTTGAAGTCATAAATTTGTCAAACGTTTGTAAGCGTCAAAGTTTGTAAGAGTCAAAAGTATGTAAGTCATTTTCTTATATAAAGTTGTGGTTTATAGTATTTGTGTTTTTTTGAGTATTTTTATGTCTTTATTTTGTTCCTAGAAAGAGTTTCTTTTGTGATAAAAAATTTGGGACTCTCTCCCAAATTTTTGATTGCATCAATCACCCGGTTAGAGGACCCCCGATCAGAATTTATATGTGGTGCCATTTGGCGACATAACCATTGGTTAGAGGACACGAGTCACTTTCTTACTGATAAGAGATGATTTGAAAATGAATCTTAGTGATACACCCGACACTATATTCACTCTTTGTGAGCTGAAGTTGTTATCAAATTTATCACCATAAAAAAACAGTTGTAGAGGGTGGATTTGCTTTAAGTTTTTAAGTGATTTAATTTCATTTTGATGAACATCATATTTATAATTTTATTATAATTTGAACCTCCAAGTGATTACTTTTGAGATTTGAGGGCATTTAAAAGATAGAGACCCTCCGGTTGATATTCACATTTAGCACGACCACCATTGAGGTTTGTGAGTAATTTCACTTCATTATTTGAATCTTGTTGACTATGTTTGCTTGCCAATAGAGGATCGGGTTTGGTTTCTAACTTTCAGGGTTGTATAGATTTCAGAACCAGAAGTACATATTTTAATATGTGAATTTTTTTTATAAAAGGCCTTGATACCAAACACCCTGTTGATGGCCGTGTTGAATGTAGTTCTTAACCGGAGGGATTAACTCTAAAATTTAAAATGCCATCCCAAATATCCAAAAAATCATTCAAATTCAGATATTTAAAACCAAAATCTAACCATAAATCACTTAAAGCAAAATCCATCCACCTCCGCAACAGTTTGTTGAGGTGGACAAATTAAAATTTACTTCAGCTTACATAGAGCTAATACTTAGTCGAAAATATCACTAGGATCCATTTTCAAACAGTCTCCTGCCAGTAAGGATGTGGTATGTGTCCTCTGACCGGCGGTTTTGCCGCCAATTGGCACCGCAAGATAAACGACTATGAACCGGGACCCTCTGAACCGAACGGTTTTGCCGCCAAACTCTTTAAAAAATAGTAGAACACTCCGGCATCAATCTATAAACATTCATCTATCATTAAAAAGTATTACCAACCTTTAATCTAAACCTTAAACTCCTCCACTAAGCCATAAAGCTGTCGACTAGAGAGGTTTCAGCAAGATCTAGTCTTGTTCCTACCCCTCTTTAACCCTTGTAAATCCTCTGAAAATTATGAAACTCTCCATATTTAATCTAGATATACTGCCTTAATTATCCCAAGTATTTTTGAGTCCCGAGGTTTCATATGTTCTCAACATAAAAACACCTATTCCTCTTGAAGCAAGCTCTCAGATTTAACTTAATTTTACCCTTGGCTGGCCACTAGCCAAATCCTTAACTTCACTTATTTTCCAGTACCACCAAAGTCTAAATACACTTCTAAACACTCTTGAGAAGATTACGAACACATTGAAGCCATCATCAAGAGTGCTGACTCTAGGCAACATCAAGCACAAGGCCATAACGACGTGTATGTGTCACACTGCTTCAATGCATCACATCGTAGTGCTTCATTCTTGGCTTTGGTTAAAAATGAAATTCCGGTTCAAATTTCATAATTCTATTCATCGACTTCAATAACTAGGCACAAATACTTGCTTCTCCTCAATTTTTCTTGTAGTCATTGAATTGTTTCTCAATTGTCCTACATTTTCCCCTGTTGGTGCTAGTTACTTCTTGGTGGTTCTTTTTAGAAGGCTCAATTACATGTTAGGTTTTTATAATCTCTCACTGTTTTTTCGCTTCAAGCATTAGTATCTTCTGGCATGTAAGTTTTTCCCAAGAATGCTTTTGAATGCCTCATCTTCACACTATCTTGCTTTATACTACCTCCTCCTCTCAGTCAGTAGTTCACTCAATCTCACAATTATTCTTGATTTTTAAGTATTCTTTTTCATCATTTCATTTTATTTTTGAATTTTTTTTGGATGGATTAAAAATTGCTATGTTTGAACATATTATTGTATTTGTTGAAAGTTGTTACCTAATGTAGTTTACATGTTGCTAATGAAATGATTATTATATGCACATAACATATGCAAATGTGTCATATGAGCTTGAATGCTTTAGTTTGCAAAGCACGGCTTCGCTTTTGTGTATTGAAGAATAAGGAATCCTTGAGCATCACATTGCGCTTGATGCTTTGTAAGCACATGTTATGTGAACATATGATTTTTTTGTTTTTATCTTCACATTATTTATAGTTTCAAAATAGAAACAATATGTTGCAAGTAAAGAACAAAATTCAGAACAAAAGTGTATCATACGCGTGGGATCAATTCCTATTGAAGAAGGTTCAGGCTGAGATAAAGGGGGCCTTAAATAGGCTAACAAATTATGCCTACAACAGCATTAAGAGCTATTTCTGCCATGGCTAAATCAGAAAGAGGGCAAACTAGTTTTCCTATAAAATAGCCTGTCGGGAAGTGCCCTTGTAGGCCAGACTGAAATGATGATCCAACTCATGCAAGTTAGAAAACCAATTTTGATGTCGACTAGAAGCTATTTGAAACAAAATTTCAAAGAATTATAGTTATGCAAAAATCCTAAGATTCTAATGATTTGTATGCATCAGATGGCTATTTTACACAGGAAATCAGTTTCATTTATGCATTATTTATTAAGGGCCATTAAAAGAGACTATATCTTGTAAATCCATTAGATTGATTCGGAATACGTGAAAATTTCTAGGACTACAGTTTTGAAACTTTCTAAGTATGTACCACTTGCTATTAAACAATGCCCAATCCATAGGTTGTGTCTGAATGATTCTCATATGTTCTAACGAAATATGTGACTTTGTTTGGCCAAAAGCAAAACATCTGGATCCTTTTGAGGTCAGTATTGTGGGAGTCTGAGCATAGTTTTATGAACATTAGCTAGCATTTAACCTAATTGGAACATTTCTTTTTAAGATGTGTTAACCAGTATACTTTGGAAGAAGTGGCCTTTTATCTGACAGCGACATTGTTGATTCCTAGAAAATATTAACAAGTTTAAATGTTCAATAAACATTCTTTTTTGTCCATAATTTGGCGGTGAAGCATTAGATAACTTACAATATCATTGCTAAAAATAGATTAGATTAAGAAGTCAGTATGCTTACCCCATGTATACGAGTACATCTACAATGTATTGGAAAAAATTACTTTTCAAATCCCCAGTAAAGTTTTTATTTTATTTATTGAAAGTGGCATCATTATTGTAATTTTATTACAGGAATGCAGGTACTCTGAAATGGTGAAACAGATGGAATTTGACCAACACCTTGGACCGTATCCTTTGGATCATTATGGCAATTGGAAACACCTTTCTTGTTACATTTCAGAGAGTACAATTTCACGGATTGGTATGCTTCTTTTAGCTAAAATAATTTTTAATTTTATGTATTGAGGCTTGCAACAATTCTAGGTATTTTGGTCATTGCTGGAGTCTTTTTAGGACAGCATTATTTCTATGACCCTTGGATACTGAAGCTAATAATTTAGAATGCCTTTGTAGATTCCTGTTCTGATCCTAAGATTCTCGTGGTGTTCAACGTTGCAACTGTCAAAACATGGATTTTACCTTGAATTTTGGGTTATTCAGCCTACTGTAGCTTTTAGGTGAGCTTCTACGTTGTATTTATGTTTGTTGGTCAATGCAGGGATGCATTTAAGGCCACAACTTAGATCTTAGAAGTGTCCATGTTTATTGAAATTGGCTTAATCAGACTTGGCTTGCCCTTCAAATGAAGGTCATAATAAGTACATGATAGATTACTCAAACCTTGTCCAACGACTCAAAACACTATATGTTTGCTGCCGTTTCAACTAGTTATTGAGAATATTTTTCAAAAATTTTTAGTCCAAACTTACTATGGCTTCTGAAAGTAGATATTAATGTCCAAAATCAGTGTATTTTTATGTAGCATAATTATATTAATTTGATTTATTTTGTTCACAGAACCTATTGGGGCAGAGATTAGTATAGTACATGAATCTGTTTTATTTGATCAAGGGAAAAAATCGGAAATGGAGAAGAGATGGTTGGTACAACTAAAGAATAGCAGTTTTTCAGAGTGTTCTTTAGAAAAAAGTGTGAAGCGACGATGCTTCTACACAACTATTCCTAAAATAGTTAAATCGAAGAACATCACCGGTGAAGAACTTACTGCCTTGAACCTTGATAAAGTAATTGTCGACTTCTCACTGAGATTTACTGCAATAGGTTTATGCTTTTATTTGGGAAAACAGTGTAGTATTTAGATTTGCTTTCTCTAAGTTTACTTGGATATGGAATAATTTTAGAATATAATGAATTAAATGTTAAGTGTTACCTTGTCATGAATGTTTCTGCATCAGCTTGTTTCTTACAGGGTTTGCCTTTGTCATGATAAATGATGATCATCTGATCTCATATGGATCTTCTTCTTGTTTCTCCTGCTATAAAATACAAACTAGTTTGCAATTTCTCACCGAATAGACAAAATACTGAATTCACCATATGTGGTTCTGATGATATTTACGTGTTATACTAGAGTTAACTTGATGCAGGACATGTTAAGATCTAGTTTTTGCTATAAAATGCAAATATAATATGCTATACATTCGCATAATCTAATTGAAACAAATATGAGCATAACCATGCAAAATTTGAAAGGAGCAAGCTACCTATCAAAAGTAATTATTTATTTTGAGTGATAGAATAATAGGAAAGCAATATAATCCAAATGTGGGGAAAAAGAAATGGATCTCCTACGAGAAAATAACCATAAGATTTGAGATCATTTAAAGAAATGCTTTAGATTAAAACTAAATGTTTCAATATGCATCAGATCTAACTAAGTCTGATGATTGGGTCCTTGAGCTAGGAAATGAAAGTGGTCTTGCCTTCTTCGGGTGGTGGGAAGATGTGTGGATGTCGGGGAAGAGGTTTTTGGGGTGGTGGTGTTCAAGTGTGGTAAAGGGGAGAGCAATGTAGGGTGCTTGAGGAGGAGAACTTGAAGGGGATTTCTTTGTGGACGTTGGACGGAGTTGAGGGATCGACCAAGAGTGATTTGGAGTGTGTTAGAGAGGCGGGAATGCGATGGAGTGGTTGGTGAGGAGCCACCCTTGGGTGTGGAGGCTAGGAGATGGTTAGTTGGGTAGCAAGGGTGAAAGTGATAGGGTGAGGCAGAGAGCTCTCTTTGGGTTTGGGAAATTTTTGTAAGGGTGAAGGGGGTGGTTTATGCTTTGGAATGGGAGGTATAGTACAAGTTAAGGGTGTGAGGAGTAAATTTGGAGGTTGATGGAGGGAGGTGGGGGTGTTATGGATTGTGAGAAACGAGTGGTGCTGCATAGGGTTTTAAATTGTTCTAAAATTGAGTGGAGTTTTGTAGATTGAATTATGGAAGTGATATGGCGGTGAATGCTGTTGAATGTGGATATGTAGAGAATGCTAATGGAGATGAAGATCGTAGGGAACACAAGAAAAAGCTCGAATTAAGGTCGATATTGAGCCACCGAACAATTAATCTTAAGATCAAGACACCAAACAAGATTTTCAAAAGCCTCTTATTATGAATTTATATTTAAAAAAAATCCTTCTACATCAGATTTTACATCATTTATGCACCATTACATCAGGGGGGATAGTAGTAGGTGACAATTTACACATGATGGAGACAGAGGGAGCAAGGTGTTATGTTTTTAGGAGGTGGAAGTGGCTGATGGTTGGAGCTCTATTTCCCGTGGGTTTTGATCACCTTGGGACGTGCATGGCATGGGAGAATGACTCTATGCTTGTGCTCCTCGTAGATTCATCCTTTCATTGAATTGGCACTAGTTCTTAGATGACCTCCATGGCTTGCCTTGCTTGGCTGACCCCTTGCGTGACCCGTGAAAAGTTAATTTAATACATCCTAATTTCTCCTGATACAATCATTAAGTCCATCTAATATCATTTCTAACTACCAATAAAGTTCACATTTACAATTATAACATAAACTTTAAATGATAACAATGGTCCACATAACAATTAATACGCCATTGCTAAACTATCAAAGAGATAGTGTAAATGTTATGGAGCTCCTCTTAATATGAATCCTTTTGATGCTCTATATGAACTCTCTCCCACTTGAAAGGACTTTGCTATGCAAATTTGTTGTGGCGAACACAAGAACACTAAGCTCCAACTGCCCGCATCACGTGATGGTTGGGTGTTTTTGGATATAGGTATACACGCTAATGTAACCACCTACAAAAGTGCATCCTCGCTTCTTTTCACTGGCTTATTCTAGTAGTACTCAAACTTCACTATTCCTTTAATTAATATTAAATCAAATGAAATGGAAAGAGGATTAACATATAAAATAGAAGGCAAAGTTTGTTGATACTCATGTGGTCTAATGTTCCTGAGCAACATCTTAAATTTAATAAAACAGAGGACTTGATTGTGGATTAAAGAATACTCACTGTAAGCATATTTAAACGATGGATAGCTTTGAAACATTATTGCTGCATATTCATCATTGTAATGTCAACTAGATGGCACAGGTGAATCATGTTAGAGTGATGCCAATGAAAGTGTAGTACGATCCAATAAGTCAATATTAGGAATGTAAGAAAATGGTCCAAGATAAGCTGTGGAACATATAAAAAGGGCATCTCTATAGGCAACTGCTTATTGTATGTGTCACTAATAGCATGCTGAGGATCTTTGTGCATAACATGTATGCATACTTCCATTGTCTAAGATACCTCAACCTTCTCAAGAAGGATAATCTCGGTAAATAGAATATCGAATAGTTAGATGGTCTGTGTATCTTTCTCCTTAAATAGGACAATCTCAGCAAACATAACATTTAATGGTGGATCAGGCAAACATAACATTTAATGGTGGATCAGGTTTTGTTTGATCAAATATCAATGGTGTGACTAATGTAAATGTATAAGAGTCATCATAGATGAGCGGTGTCCTAGCCTATAAAAGGGCTATTCAAGGTAGTTGTAATAAGGAATTGGTCAATGAATATTATGTGAAATGGTGCTGGCTTCTTCTTCTGATGTGGGATAGGTTGAGGTCTGAACTAGTCCTATGCAAGTTGGGCTTCCTTAGCAGAAGGTTTGATAGGGAAATGATTAAGTCATTGCCATGATATTTAAACACATTGGTGTCATCCCTATCATAGTGGACAACATTCATGTTAAAAACAACCATGGTCTGCTTAAGAGAATATGGGCTATGTCTATAGGGAGGATATCACTTTATATTTCATCCTCATAACGGTTAAATTTGATGGAAACTGGGCTTTTAATAGTAACTGGGAGGGAGGTGTTTAGTAAGCTAACACGATATTTCTTGTAGTTTGTTCATTATAGCTTGCATTTGGGTGGATAAGTCTTATATTTGAGCCCTTAGCTCTCTTAGTGATTATTGCTTCCTATGTTTAATATTATGAAATCCAGTGGACAACTCTTCCATATATTTTTTAACACTTATGGGTGATCCATGACTATTGACTTAGGTGGCATGATGTACACTCACATGGAATGAAGTGATTTTGGTTTAAAAAAAATATATATATAAAATAATGTACAGTGGCTGAAATGAAGCGAGTAAAAAAAAAATCAAAGCAAATGCATTATAACTATTTTGCACCACCAAAAAATAAAATTCACAGTTTTATTCCAAAAATTTATCAAACAAATATACCTAGGTGCTAAAATTTTATTCACATTTAGTGGGTTGTATGGTCATTGATTTTGAGTGGATCACACCCTTTCCATCATGTAATATTCAAGGAAAAAAAGGTTGGGGTTAATTCAAGGTGATTGACTAAGCTTTGTAGTGGAGGTATCTAAGTAGACAACAATAACTAGATCACAAAATATCATATGACAACCCAAAACATCAAAATCAATTAATTTATCTGTGAAGAAGACCTTTCTCAAAGATGAAATGAAGACTTGATATATCACTAGCAACATTACTTTCGACTCCTCTACTGATGCCTTATGGTGCCACTACGAAGGTTGTTGAGGTGGTTGATGTCGGGCTTCTCATCAAGGGAGGTGCAATTTTGCTGAAGATCTCTGTTGTGGATAACGCTCTTATGGATGCTGCTGTTGAAGGAGGAAAGTCCTTGAGAGAGATTGGTTATTAGATTAATAATCAAGTTGTAGAATTTTTTTAAACAAAGTAATTATCCATAATAATGGTGGGAATTTTATATCTTTATTTATGAAAATTATGAAAATAAGCTTTTAAAGCAAAAACAATTGGTGGATGCTGGCTCATTAATGCTTAACATTCTAAGTAAACTTTAAAATTTCAGCTTTGCTTGAGCTTGACTCAATTTGCTTATCATGTTGACTTATAAATTAGATGTCACAATCCGGCCCGGTTAGCTCGTATATACGAGGCGGGAACGAAGTCGGACGATCAAAAAACAATTTATTCATCATATTTCAAATAAGACATTTTCCAAAAGACTTCAATATGAACATAAAAGCGCCTCTAAACTTTTTCCAAAACATGTATATAACATTCAAACCATTACAAAAAGAAGTTCATGTACAAGGTGGTATAAACTTAATCTATTCATTCATGATAAAACCACCCAAAAATTATAACTAGGAAAACAGTAAGAACCTGTCACCCGTTGCGCGACGACTATAAGTAAATCTCGGGTGATCCGCCATCACTTATGAGAGGGTTCTCCTGAAAATTTCCCAAAACTCGAGAGTGAGCTACGCTCAGTAATTGACAACTACAGCTAAAGTTCATGTGCATATAAAAGAAGAAGATAACTTGGAGGTTAATAACAAGTGCTAATGTATGTCTTAATGTATGTCTTGAAGCATGTACTAAGTTGATTATATGCTTAACAAGAGATGTGATTGCTTAACATGAGATATGTTTGCTTAACATGAGATATGCTTGCTTAACATGAGATATGCAATCGTGCAATCATATGCTTATACATCAGTTTATTCATATTATATACATCCGTCCCGGAGTACCGAATTGTACTGATCAGGTACACATCATTAATGGCCATATCATTTTCATTTCGTTCCATATTGCCTCAAAGGCCGTCTTTGCTCAAAGAGCCACATATTGGTACTCCTCCATCAACAATCACAAGTCATACATTTCATTTATCTCAAGCTAAGAGGGTACACATTTCATATATCATGTGTATGATAGAGTTAAGCATGAAGATGGTAAAAAGATGCTCATGTTCATGATTTCATATGAATATCTCTATGAAATATGTATATGACATATAATTTAGTGTGAACATGGCATATAGACTTTGAACATGAAATTTCTATCTTCTTTGCAAATAATAACATAAAGCTAGATATATATATAAAGAAATGAACATGTTCCCTAGCATATAGAGTCACTTACCCTCAAGCTTTTCTTTGCACAATTTCCCGCACAATTCCTTACCACCTTTCCTTATTCCAACCTAAGGGAAAAGAGATTTTCAATTACTCTTACAAGCATTTAAATCTCCAACATTGTTAATTTTATTTAAAAATAAATATTATTTTCGGATTTATGTAAAATCCCAAAATTTTGACTTTCAATATTTGATATTTTCATCACTAAAGCATGCCAAAATATTCCCTTCATCTAATTAGTAAATAATATTAATAATTTTCGGATTAATATTAGATAAAAATTAGAAAAAATGTTTTTCTTTCAAATTCCTCAATTAGAGGCTTCCCTAAGCCCTTAGGAACATCCTTAATGAACATGCAACCTACAAAAACTAAGTTTGAAGAAACCCTAAACTTTCCCAAATTTTTACACTCAAAATTGTTTAAGGAAAACTTACATTTTTTTTATACCAAAAGCCTTCTCTCATGTTCTTCTAGCAATTCCCATAAAAATTTCATAAAAAAGAGAAACCCTAATTTTCGGATTTAATGTTTTTCTCTAAAAATTTTAACATGTTTGATAGGAAATCATATATCCAAACAAACCCTAAAGATTTCCTAAAGAAATCCCTAAAAAAAATCAAACCCTAAAATTTTTCTATGAAAAATCTCAAGAAAACTTTCATATACTTGAAGAAGAACTTACCTCAAGTCTTCCCCTACGCTTTTCCTAAAGACTCTTGCCAGAATCTCGCCGAAGAGACCAAGCCGACGGCGTTTCTCCCCTTTTCCCCGTCGCCTCTCTCTCTCTCACGCTCGGCCGAAAGATACAAGGGACCGAATAATTCAGTTCCTTAGGGCTATGAGGGATTTAGAGAAAATGTAAAAACCATTTTACGCATGTTCCCTTGCCAAACTCATTTCCCTTAAGATATCTTAGGGTTAAAAATGGAAAATCTAGCCAAAATTTACTTAAACAATTTTAAATCGTGCGAAATTTAACTTCCAAAACCGTGCGAAATTTGATATAAGTTCTTTATATCGTTTCGATCTAAATTTCGAGACGAATTTAATAAAATTTATTTCGTCAAATTCCGACGACATCGAAATTTCACTTAAGTTTGTCGTGGCGCATCGAAATGCGTGCGACACACTCAAATGACGAATTCCGGGTTTTACATTAGATCCCTCTGGAAGTTAGATAACTTAATTCCAAAAGAGAAAATATTTGTAACTATCATGCATAAAATATTTTTTAAGTACTCATATATAGTTTTAAGCTTGAGGATACTCTTAACCTTTATTTGTTTGGATTCATTGTGTTGGGTTTTGTTGTAATTTATTCATCCTTAATTGAGAGTATTCTCTTATATGTTAAAAGGGGTAATTAACTATGAGTGCTTGAGCTCATGAGAACTGATACGACATCGCAAAATTATCTTGATCGGGCACGAATCTCGAGACAAAAGCTAGTTAGAAATTTCAAAAAATAATTTCGGGAGCATATGAACTCCGATTTCAGTGAGCTTACAGTCAAACTGAGCGTCTCGGAAATACGAACCCAACGACACCAAGATCAACCCAATCTGAGCCCAAATGAGTCAGAATCAAGGGTTTAAAGCGCTGTTGGAAGGTTCAAACCGCAATTTGAGTTACCAAACGGTCTCCGATTTTGACGAGCTTATACTTGAATCGAACGGCTCGACGAGACGAATCCAACGAGCCCAAGATCATCGAATTCCAACATCATTAAGGCCTTCAAATGTCCAACGAACGGTACATGATCAAAGGATTCGATATCGGCCGTCCATTCAAACCACTATCTGTTCGCTCTTGATCTCACGCCTATTTACGGGCTATGCCACTCCAGAAAAACTATAAATAGAGCCCTCATTCTACACCAAAGGGACTCAAGTGAAGAGAGAGAAGAAGAAGAGGAGAAAGGGGAAAAGGAGATTCCTCACCTCCTCGACCATCGCCGGAGTTCTTCCTGCCGCCTGAAGACGTCGGAACTCTGCCGAATTTTCAGGAAACGCCGGGAATTTGCACAACTTCCACGTGATGCTGAAATTCTTCTCATTTAACAACAGAGTTCCCTCCTGACGCTGAAACTCCACCCAAGGGAGGCCGGATTTCTCCTCTGCCACCAACAGACGTCGGACTTCTACCCGACGTCGGACCTCTACCCGACGTCGGACCTTCACTCTTCGCCAAGTCTCTACCCGATGCCAGACTTCTACCGGTTATCAGACTTCGCTGGACATCTATGCGAAGATGCATTTCTTTCCATTGCTGGACTTCTACCTGACGCTATCCTACTGATCCTCGTCGTCAGACTACAGTCCTTTTGACCTCCGACGCCAGCCGACTACGGTCCTCCTGACTTACGTCGCGCGCCGACTACAGTCTTTCCGACATCCGTCGCCCGTTGAATACGGTCCTCCTGACTTATGTCTCCCGCCGACTACAGTCTTTCCGACCTCCGTCGCTCGCCGACTACGGTCCTCCTGACTTACGTTGCCCGCCGACTACAGTCCTCCGTCGCCAGCTGACTACGGTCCTCCTGACCTACGTCGCCCGCCGACTGCAGTCCTTCTAACAAAGCGAATACGTCGATAGTAGCTCTTTGTATTTACATCATGTAATGTACTCTATAAGATGTACATCAAGCTAAGGCCTTCTCCCAAGGAAGGACCTCATTTGTAATCGACTTCAAATACTAGTGGATTCGTTCAAACTGGGCTAGGCCCCGTGGTTTTTTTCCCTTTTACAGGGGTTTTCCACGTAAAAATCTTGGTGTCTCATAAATGCTAGACTCTCTCTTTCTCTTATCTGATTGCGTGCCGGATTTTCGTACAACGCTAAGACGATAAACTTTATATTTCTCTACCGCCGCGAATACTCCTGGACGCAATAGTTTGGCGCCGTCTGTGGGAATCTGATTCCCGACTGGGGGGCAACTTTTGCTCCAATATCAAAAGATCGTTCTTATCAACTTTCTGACATCAGTCATTGTTGCATCAGATGCGGACTGGGGGGCAACTTTGACCCCAATTCTTGTCAAAAAGATCCTCCGATGTTTTCTATATGAAGATGATATTTCAGGAATATCCGAGCAAATGCAAGGATACTTCAAATCAATTGCAAGCTTTATACAGTCTATTGTTGGACTTTTACTTCTTGGGCAAGGTCTTAATCTTGACCTTAAAAATGCAGTAACGGTCTAAAGATAGACCTTCTAACACTTTTGATTCGAGATATACGCGGCGTTCGCCCCCTCCCAATCAAAGCAAAATCAATCCCAGGGGGATTCGATTCGACCTCTTCCACACAGGTTAACGTCGTCGAGCAAAGGCTCCGACATACAACCTCGGATAGGTCTCACATCCTTGGTGGATTCTCCCGACCTCTTCCACACAGGTTAACGTCGTCGAACAAATGTTCCGACATACAACCTCGGATAGGTCTCACATCCTTGGTGGATTCTCCTGACCTCTTCCACACATGTTAACGTCGTCGAACAAATGTTCCGACATACAACCTAGGATAGGTCTCACATCCTTGGTGGATTCTCCCGACCTCTTCCACATATGTTAACGTCGTCGAGCAAACGCTCCGACATACAACCTCGGATAGGTCTTACATCCTTGATGGATTCTCCCGACCTCTTCCACACAGGTTAACGTCGTCGAGCAAAGGCTCCGACATACAATCTCGGAAAGGTCTTACATCCTTGGTGGATTCTCCCGATCTCTTCCACACAGGTTAACGTCGTCGAGCAAAGGCTCCGACATACAACCTCGGAAAGGTCTTACATCCTTGATGGATTCTCCCGACCTCTTCCACACAGGTTAACGTCGTCGAGCAAAGGCTCCGACATACAACCTCGGAAAGGTCTTACATCCTTGGTGGATTCTCCCGACATCTTCCACACAGGTTAACATCGTCGAGCAAAAGGCTCTGACATACAACCCCAGAAAGGTCTTACATCCTTGGCGGATTCTCCCGACCTCTTCCACACAGGTTAACGTCGTCGAGCAAAGGCTCCGACATACAACCCCGGAAAGGTCTTACATCCTTGGCGGATTCTCCCGACCTCTTCCATACAGGTTAACGTCATCCAACAAAAGCTCTGACATGCAACCTCGGATAGGTCTTACATCATTGGTGGATCCAATATCGGTTAACATCATCGAGCAAAGGCTCTAACAAACAAATTATACATCCTTGGTTAACGTCACTAGAATGACTTTCATTGGACGTCTGCTCGTCAGCGGACTTCTACCTGACGTCGGACTTCTGCTCGTCAGCGAACTTCTACTCGTCGTCAGACTTCTGCTCGTCGACGAATTCTCGTCGGTCTTCTACCCGACGTTGAACTTCTACCCGACGTCGGACTTCTGCTCGTCAGCGGACTTCTACCCGACGTCGGACTTCTGCTCGTCAGCAGACTTCTACTCGTCATCTGGCTTCTGCTCGTCGACGAATTCTCGTCGGTCTTCTACCCGACGTCGGACTTTTGCTCGTCAGCGGACTTCTACCCGACGTCGGACTTCTGCTCGTCAGCGGACTTCTACCCGACGTCGGACTTCTGCTCGTCAGCGGACTTCTACTCGTCGTCAGGCTTCTGCTCTTCGACGAATTCTCGTCGGTCTTCTACCCGACGTTGAACTTCTACTCGACGTCGGACTTCTGCTCGTCAGCGGACTTCTACCCGACATCAGACTTCTGCTCGTCAGCGGACTTCTACTCGTCGTCAGGCTTCTGCTCTTCGACGAATTCTCATCGGTCTTCTACCCGACATTGAACTTCTACCCGACGTCGGACTTCTGCTCGTCAGCGGACTTCTACCCGACGTCGGACTTCTGCTCGTCAGCGAACTTCTACCCGACGTCGGACTTCTGCTCGTCAGCGGATTTCTACCCGACGTCGGACTTCTGCTCGTCAGCGGACTTCTACCCGACGTCGGACTTCTGCTCGTCAGCGGACTTCTACTCGTCGTCAGGCTTCTGCTCGTCGACGAATTCTCGTCGGTCTTCTACCCAACGTTGAACTTCTACCCGACGTCGGACTTCTGCTCGTCAGCGGACTTCTACCCGACGTCGGACTTCTGCTCGTCAGCGGACTTCTACTCGTCGTCAGGCTTCTGCTCTTCGACGAATTCTCATCGGTCTTCTACCCGACGTTGAACTTCTACCCGACGTCGGACTTCTGCTCGTCAGCGAACTTCTACCCGACGTCGGACTTCTGCTCGTCAGCGAACTTCTACCCGACGTCGGACTTCTGCTCGTCAGCGGATTTCTACCCGACGTCGGACTTCTACCCGACGTCGGACTTCTGCTCGTCAGCGGACTTCTACTCGTCGTCAGGCTTCTGCTCGTCGACGAATTCTCGTCGGTCTTCTACCCAACGTTGAACTTCTACCCGACGTCGGACTTCTGCTCGTCAGCGGACTTCTACCCGACGTCGGACTTCTGCTCGTCAGTGGACTTCTACCCGACGTCAGACTTCTGCTCGTCAGCAGACTTCTACTCGTCGTCAGGCTTTTATTGGTCGACGAATTCTCGTCGGTCTTCTACCCGACGTTGAACTTCTACCCGACGTCGGACTTCTGCTCGTCAGCGGACTTCTACCTGACGTCGGACTTCTGCTCGTCAGCGGACTTCTACCCGACGTCGGACTTCTGCTCGTCAGCGGACTTCTACTCGTCGTCAGGCTTCTGCTCGTCGACGAATTTTCGTCGGTCTTCTACCCGACGTTGAACTTCTACCCGACGTCGGACTTCTGCTCGTTAGCGGACTTCTACCCGACGTCGGACTTCTGCTCGTCAGCGGACTTCTACTCGTCGTCAGGCTTCTGCTCGTCGACGAATTCTCGTCGGTCTTCTACCCAACGTTGAACTTCTACCCGACGTCGGACTTCTGCTCGTCAGCGGACTTCTACCCGACGTCGGACTTCTGCTCGTCAGCGGACTTCTACTCGTCGTCAGGCTTCTGCTCGTCGACGAATTCTCGTCGGTCTTCTACCCGACGTTGAACTTCTACCCGACGTCGGACTTCTGCTCGTTAGTGGACTTCTACCCGACGTCGGACTTCTGTTCGTCAGCGGAATTCTACCCGACGTCGGACTTCTACTCGTCAGCGGACTTCTACTCGTCGACGAATTCTCGTCGGTCTTCTACCTGACGTTGAACTTCTACCCGACGTCGGACTTCTGCTCTTCAGCGGACTTCTACCCGACGTCGGACTTCTTCTCGTCAGCTGACTTCTACTCGTCGTCAGACTTGTACTCGTCGACGAATTCTCGTCGGTCTTCTACCCGATGTTGAACTTCTACCCGACGTCGGACTTCTGCTCGTCAGCGGACTTCTACCCGACGTCGGACTTCTGCTCGTCAGCGAACTTCTACTCGTCGTCAGACTTCTGCTCGTCGACGAATTCTCGTCGGTCTTCTACTCGACGTTGAACTTCTACCCGACGTCGGACTTCTGCTTGTCAGCGGACTTCTACTCGACGCCGGACTTCTGCTCGTCAGCGGACTTCTATTCGACGTCAGAGTTCTGCCCGTCGACGAACTTTCATCGGTCTTCTGCCCAAGGCCGTACTTCTACCCGACGTCGGACTTCTCCCTGTCGTGGGATTTCTGTTCGTCAGCGGATTTCTATTCGTCGTCGGACTTTTGCTCGTCAGCGGACTCCTATTCGTCGTCGGACTTTTGCTCGTCGACGAACTTTCATCGGTCTTCTGCCCGAGGTCATACTTCTACCCGACGTCGGACTTCTCCTGTCGTCCGATTTCTGCTCGGCAGCGGACTTCTGCTCGTCGATGAACTTTCGTCGGTCTTCTACCCGACGTTGAACTTCTACTCGTCGTCGGACTTCTGCTCGTCGACGAACTTTCGTCGGTCTTCTACCCGACATTTGACTTCTCCCCGTCATCAGACTTTTGCTCGTCAGCGGACTTCTACTCGTCGACGAACTTTCGTCGGTCTTCTACCCGACGTTGAACTTCTACTCGTCGTCGGACTTCTGCTCGTCGACGAACTTTCGTCGGTCTTGTACCCGACGTTTGACTTCTCCCCGTCATCAGACTTTTGCTCGTCAGCGGACTTCTACTCGTCGACGAACTTTCGTCGGTCTTCTACCCGACGTTGAACTTCTACTCGTCGTCGGACTTCTGCTCGTCGACGAACTTTCGTCGGTCTTCTACCTGACATTGAACTTCTACCCAACGTCGGACTTCTCCTTGTCGTCGGGCTTCTGCTCGTCAACGGACTACTACTAGTCATCGGCTTCTCGCTCGACTGCTACTTGCAACGGACACTCGAACTCTCTCATTTGGCTCCACACTCGATCGTTGACTGCTAATGGGCTTCAACTCGATCGTCCATCGCCAGTAAACTTCCGCTCAAATGGCATTAAAAATCCCGTAACTTCTGCGCGCGAGGAGGGGCGCTAATTCGAGCAGGGAAATTTCCCGCTCGTAAATAGCGGAAGCCTCAGCCGCCAGAAAGCTGTGGGGGAAGGAAGAGAAATCCCGTAACTCCTGCGCGCGAGGAGGGGTGCTAATTCGAGCAGGGGAAATTTCCCGCTCGCAAATAGCGGAAGCCTCAACCGCCAGAAAGCCGTGGGGGAAGGAAGAGAAATCCCGTAACTCCTGCGCGCGAGGAGGGGCGCTAATTCGAGCAGGGAAAATTTCCCGCTCGCAAATGGCGGAAGCCTCAACCGCCAGAAAGCCGTGGGGGAAGAAAGAGAAATCCCGTAACTCCTGCGCGCGAAGAGGGGCGCTAATTCGAGCAGGGGAAGTTTCCCGCTCAAAAATAGCGGAAGCCTCAGCCGCTAGAGAGCCAGAGGGAGAAAGAAAGAGAAGAGGCAATTTTTCTAAAGGTCCTAGGGGCCTATTTATACTTTTTTGGAGAGAAGGGGAGAAGTTTCTAGAGTTTCTAAATTTTCAAAATTTTCTAAAATTTTTTCGGAATTTTTTGGAATTTTTAGAATTTTTTCAAATTTTTGTGGGCCCCACGAATTAAAAAAAAATTTAAAGTAACCGCCGGCCACCAACCGCGCGCCCCAAGGGGCGCGCCTGTTCGCGCGCCACGCAGGCGCTGCCGCCGCGAGCGACGCGAGGCCGGCCGGCCAGCCGGCAATTCGGCCGCCTACGCGTGTCCGGGCCTGATTTTCGGCCCGGACGGTCCGATTTGGACATTTTTTGGGTCCCCGGACACGTTTTTCGACGTTCCGGACTCGATTTCGACACTTTCGAAGCTCAACGGGGCCTCTACGATCAAGTTTGAGCAAGCATTTAATTTTTGGGATACAATTTTTTGCGTTTCGGCTAAAACAAATTGTCGACACATATATTTTCAGACTTTTGAAGCTACGACGTCCAAAAATAGGGGGGCAACTGATACGACATCGCAAAATTTTCTTGATCGGGCACGAATCTCGACGAAAAAGCTAGTTGGAAATTTCAAAAATTAATTTCGGTAGCATATGAACTCCGATTTCAGTGAGCTTACAGTCAAACTGAGCGTCTCGGAAATACGAACCCAACGATACCAAGATCAACCCAATCCGAGCCCAAATGAGTCAGAATCAAGGGTTTAAAGCGCTGTTGGAAGGTTCAAACCACAATTTGAGTTACCAATCGGTCTCCGATTTTGACGAGCTTATACTTGAATCGAACGGCTCGACGAGACGAATCCAACAAGCCCAAGATCATCGAATTCCAACATCATTAATGCCTTTAAATGTCCAATGAACGGTACATGATCAAAGGATTCGATATCAGCCGTCCATTCAAACCACTCCCTGTTCGCCCTTGATCTCACGCCTATTTACGGGTTATGCCACTCCAGAAAAACTATAAATAGAGCTCTCATTCTACACCAAGGGGACTCAAGTGAAGAGAGAGAAGAATAAGAGGAGAAAGGGGAAAAGGAGATTCCTCACCTCCTCGACCACCGCCGGAGCTCTTCCTGCCACCTGAAGACGCCGGAACTCTGCCGGATTTTCAGGAAACGCCGGGAATTTGCACAACTTCCACGTGATGCTGAAATTCTTCTCATTTAACAACAGAGTTCCCTCCTGACGCCGAAACTCCGCCCAAGGGAGGCCGGATTTCTCCTCTGCCACCAACAGACAGACATCGGACTTCTACCCGACGTCGGACCTTCACTCTTCCCCAAGTCTCTACCCGATGCCAGACTTCTACCGGTTATCGGACTTCGCTGGACATCTATGCGAAGATGCTTTTCTTTCCATTGCTGGACTTCTACCTGACGCTATCCTACTGATCTTCGTCGTCAGACTACAGTCCTTCTGACCTCCGTCGCCAGCCGACTACGGTCCTCCTGACTTACGTCGCCCGCCGACTACAGTCTTTCTGACATCTGTCGCCCGTTGAATACGGTCCTCCTGACTTATGTCTCCCGCCGACTATAGTCTTTCCGACCTCCGTCGCTCGCCGACTACGGTCCTCCTGACTTACGTCGCCCGCCGACTACAGTCCTCCGTCGCCAGCTGACTACGGTCCTCCTGACCTACGTCGCCCGCCGACTGCAGTCCTTCTAACAAAGCGAATACGTCGATAGTAGCTCTTTGTATTTACATCATGTAATGTACTCTATAAGATGTACATCAAGCTAAGGCCTTCTCCCAAGGAAGGACCTCATTTGTAATCGACTGCAAATACTAGTGGATTCGTTCAAACTGGGCTAGGCCCCGTGGTTTTTTCCCCTTTTACAGGGGTTTTCCACGTAAAAATCTTGGTGTCTCATAAATGCTAGACCCTCTTTCTCTTATCTGATTGCGTGCCGGATTTTCGTACAACGCTAAGACGATAAACTTTATATTTCTCTACCGCCGCGAATACTCCTGGACGCAACGAGAACTAAGAATCCAGATCTAATTAAACCCTGAAAATATCTTCAGGGAAAATCTGGTTAATTTTAATCTGACTTAAGGGGAATGGAATCTTATGTCAGTAAAGCAAGTTTTGTGCCGACGTGCCGTTTTTCTTGAGCCAATAGTGATTTCATCTCAAGAATGATTTAAACTTAGTCTAAATTTGCTTATATTCCACTCATAGAAATTATATAACAAATAAACTTCCCAGATTTGGCATTGAAAACATACGCAGTGGGATTGAGCTTCATAATATACTTAAATTTAACGAGGCATATATTCAATGTGCTTGGAAGCGATCTAACTGTTCACTAGATACAGTCAGTTTATACTTCAACAATTCTTTTCCCTTTTGGATTTGAAGATATTATCTATCAACATGTGATAGGCTGCTTCTGCATTCTTTTAACTAAGTAGCATGGTTCAGTAGCAATAAGTGCCATAACTAGTCACAAAGCTAGCCTTTTCTTTATCGATTAGGTGCATCTTGATCTAATGGTTTGCTCAAGAAAGCATTGAGAAAGTTGAGCAAAGGATAATCCTCATCAGAATTGATTGAGGCATTGGCGATTCACATTTTTTTCTTTTGGATCACCTGCCTTAACTTTGAATCTTATGTGGTTATCTATATTCCCATTATTTTGTATATTAGATTCAAGATGCTTAAGCCTATCATGGCTAGATAAATAATAATTAATATAATATCTCACCCATTTAAATTGTATATCATACACTCAATTTTGTTCTACAAATTGCAAGTTTTATCTTCCATTTTTTTATTGTTTTAACTTTCATCTTATTTTAATAGACGTCTTGTCAATTACAACTGTCATCTGTGAAAGGAAACAACATGGCACCTTTGATTATTTTTGGTAAGCATCTCCTTAATAAATATTAAAAAATAGAAAAGTGATGCTAATTGTCAATGTAATGCTACTGTGATTGTGGATACCCATAAGCCTATCAATACCTTAATCTAGTCTTAAAGAAAGGTTACTCTATCCTATTTTTAAATTTAGATAACTAGTATAAAAATCAAGAGGATAACAAGTACCCGTCCACTCACCTTTTAGTCACATTATACAATGTGGTAAGTTAGGAAAAGATCATCCTTGAATTACTATATAAATGGAGTGTTGCACGCTCTTTTAAAATAGTAGCTCATCCATAACATTTTTAGAATAAAAATTCTTGGACCTATAAAAGATTGTAGGAAAGGAAAGGCTAAGGAGCCAAACAATGGTCTTCTATGTCACTATATAACCTCTAAAACATAAAATACCCTTCCACTCACGTTCTGAACCCCAAATGTATAGTGGCTCAAAATGTGAAATGGCTTCCTATGCTTTTAGGAGCTCTAGGCTTCTTTCTAAAGTTGAGTTAAGTGGCCTTAGGTTTTGAGGGGGTTAAAATAGTAGATTTGTCAAGTATCATCTACAACATAGTGAACATAATATGAATGATGACTAATAATAAGACTTGCAACATCATGATGGCTATGAAGGTTCTGATAGCATTGTTGTCTTGTGCTATGCTGTGCTGTATTATGATATGATATACACCGAGTCAAAATGGATGATTATTTAGTAAAATTATATCAAGGTTGCCTAGTAAAATGCTGTAAAAGTTGGACAATTTGGTAACAAAATTGTTCTAACACTAATATGAGTTGATTGAATAACTGGAATAGATATTATTATAAATTTCATGCAATTATAATTGAATATTATGACCTCTATTTGTATATAATTATTTAGAAAAATTAAAATCCATTTAAGTGCTTTTCTTGGAAGCTACCTACACCACCATTCCAGGAAAGCTATCGTCTAATAACTTTCATACAACTAGACTTTTTCTGCAGTTGTTGGGCCAAGCTTCCAAGTAGTTTGTCTTGTTTAGAGGTTTTCTGCAATTTGTTTGAGATTCTTAAATGTTGAGAGTATATAATATAATGCTTGGCATACGGGGACTGAATTTTACCTTAATGTGTCTAGTTTTTGTTTAGTAGTTTGTCTTATTTGGGAGTCTTAAATGTTGAGCTAAAACCATTAAAGAGGTTTTCTGCAATTTGTTAAAAACATCATTCTCTTTATAACTCAAGATTTCTCTGAAACTTGTTATATGAAAATTTGTGCTCATATGAAACCAAAATAAGTCCACAATTACCAATAAGTGTCTTTTCTTGTTCAGACGAAATTACTTGAGAACATACTTATGACAAACTTTGGAGGTGAAGAAGATTTACTTCTAGGAGAGCTGCAGTTTTCTTTTATTGCGTTCATGGTACTCATATATTCATTAGTATTTTGTTTAAAAAATTTATTCATTTTTAGCATTTTATTTTTGTGCATTTAACACTGCGAAGAAATGCAGATGGGGCAATCATTGGAAGCTTTTATGCAGTGGAAAGATCTAGTAAGCCTTCTTTTCAGCTGTACTGAGGCAGTAAGTATTATTTACTCATGAGTTGGATTCAATAACTTTCTGCAGTTTATTCGGTATTTCCTTTTTTTTTTTTATAAACTACTTTTTGATAATTTTTGCATTACATAGTTTACGTACTATGGTCGCACTTCAAGTCCCATATCACCACGTTAACTTAAACTTTACATTGTTAATGCTTTGTCAATCGTGGTGATTAGTAGTCCAAAGGTGGAAAGCAGTGCCTCTACAAATTGTGGTCTAATTGTTTATAAAGTCATGAAGCAAATGTTGCTTTGGATTTGCTGCTGTTGTCAATTTAATTGTTTTTTTAAACAAATTAACATTCCATTTAATTGGAAATTCAGTTGGTCCTACAGCAATAACTTGGTTATCTCCAGCATGATAATAAACTGATCACTTCATGTCATACTTTAACAGCTAGTGAGACTGTGAATGATTCATCCTGGTGCTTTTCTTGTGAGAGGTCAGAGATTGTGATCTTATCCAATTTCGCTGGAGAACCACTTCATTAATGTTCTGGCCAACTCGACGAACTTATTGACTTAAGCTTCGTTTGGGATGGCTTGCTTACTGCTTCTTAAAGTAGCTTTTTAGTTAAAAAATTAAAATGTTCGTACTAGAAAGCGGCTTTAAGTAAGAAGGCCGTCCCAAATGAAACCTTAGTCTTGAGAAGCTTGACATACTAATTGAAAGCAAATATAATGAGGATAGAGAGACATCTATGCCTTTAGTTTTGCTGCGAGTTGCTTTGAACTATGTAAAGTGCTATTTGGGATGGCCATTTCTGTTGAAATTGTTGAACTCTAAAACTCATTACTTATTGGGTATTGCCCTAGGTTGGGGCTCTGTTATGTAAGTGCGATCGTGCCGACAAACTTCTTGTCATGCTCTAGCATTATAAGTGCCTTGACTTTTTGCTGATTAAGTTTTCCAACTTGGCCCCGGTGATGGCTTCAGAGGAGGCTCAATTATCTTGTGCCTGGGCTATATTTACCCCTAGACTTTTGCTTGTTTTTATCCCAGAGGTTGCTTGAACTCTAGAAATCCTTGGGATCAAATTTGCATGAGCATCGCTAGCCGTTTGAGGAGGCTTAATCAATCACTTATTAACTTGTTCTATCAGAGAGACCTATTTGATTTCCATGCTCTCGACTTCTTTAGGTACCTCAGTCTGCGCTTCAAAGCAACGCCCCCATCGAATTTCTATTGTTGGCTTAAGCGATATGATGATTCTAGTACTACATTGGCTAGGCTCTTCTCCTTCGTCGTTAGCTCCAACACATGGTAGGATCCATGGTTTAAAATTGCGCAATATGAGGCTCGCCTTGAGGCCCGCCTTTGCGCAATTCCAATAAAAATGCCTCGATGCTTACGCCTCGAGTTTTTTTTTTTTTATAAGGCTTGCGCCTCAATTTGGTTGAGACCCGTCTCACCTCACTGGCATGAGGCTTACGCCTCACACTATATATATTAAAACTTAGATAAATCTTGAAGTAAATTCCCGACATTGGACTCTATAGGTGAGGAGGAAGGGGAGAGAGCAGTTCATCATAATGATGATTCAAATGAAGAACCCCTTAGTGATGACAGTACTAATGACTTATGTGTTATTATGTGATATGTCATTGCTATTTATTTTTGGAAATTTGAATTATATGTTAATGAAAAGAATACTAGATTTGGGAAAGATAGAATTTTGAGTTGAACTATATTTCATGTTGTCTTATTATTGGGATATTTTGATTTCACTTCATATCTTATGTTTTTTTATGTTTTATATTATTCACTCATTAGTATATAAAAAAATTATCATTATGTTTACGCAATCTTTTGATTTTGAGGCAATCTTTTGATTTTGAGGCTTACGCCTCAAAACGCCTTGAGGCTTACGCCTTACCTCACGAATGAAAAACGCCTCAATACCCGAATACGCAATTTTAAACATTGGTAGGATCCTCTTGAAGGGGTCACTACTGCTTTTGGCTTTGGAATGGCTATCAGCTGGCTTTTTTTCAATTGTCAAATGTTCTAGTGTGGCTTAAATTGCTAGAAAGTAGAAACAAACATAGAAACTGGATTTACCATTTCTTCAATTTCACATAATGCAGGCTTTGATAAACTGCGTTGGATGAAAGAGTAAGAACTGATAAGGTCTAAAAAGATTTGACCATGGATGAAAGACTCGCCACTTGGATATATTTGAGTAGGAAGAGATGGAAAAAACCAGTCGATATTGATGAGAGCAGCTCTTATGCCTTGCGAGTAAACATGAACAAAGGAAGAGGGAAAATAGTATTCATGTCCTCAGCCAAGTTCACATGTAGTATACTTATGATGTTCAGTAAGCATGATAGGTACAATGATATAATGAAGAAAGATGTCCCTTAATATTTTAAATACAACATATGACATGAGATCAAGCAGCCTTTTTCAAGATTTCCATCCTCCATTTTCCATTTTTATCATTTGGAAAATTTGACAATTAACGAACAAAAATTATTTGACAAAAGAGCTGAAAACTAGAAGAATGTGCATTATTTATAATTTTTCATTCTAAATCAATCTTAACCCAAATGACCCTGTTTATTGATATTATTCACCATGCATAACGAAGTTAAACTTTATCATGAAAATATTCCATGTGAACCTCAGGGATCGTTTTGATCTATTTCTTGATTTTCTTGTTTTGTGAATATAATCATATTTTATTTTTAATGATTTGTTGCTTCTCTTTCTTATGCAGCCACTCCGGACGAGGAGTCAGCTATTTACAAAGGTAATATCCAGGAACTTGGATATATTTCTTCAGTTTTCTTAACATCTTTTTTGCTCCACATTGAAGATTAAATAATCATCTTGTTTATATAATATGTGATTGGAAGAACTCCCTGCCTAATTTTAGTTTTGATTCTTGAAGCTTAAGGTAACTAGGATAACATAACTATTGGTATTGCCTCTGTAGTTTGTCTGTGTAACACCCCACGATACCTACATCAATAATGTAGAGTGTAACATAGAAACATAACATTCATAATTCTCAATATCTAATACATTTTAATCATTTTCATGTATATATATCTATGTTGCACCGATACGGATACGGCGATACGGATACGACACGATACGGATACGGGACACGCCAATTCTTAAAAATACAGGATACGGATACGGCGCTGATACGGCATTATAATATATAAATAATACATAAAAATTAAGAAAGTAATCAAAGTGTAATATTTGAAATGACAAAAAAATTGAAATAAAAGTAAGCATTAAATATTTAAATGTCTAGTACATCAACAAAAACAAGAAGATAAATTGTCCAGCACATGAAATTTCAACTATTCAATAGAAGGAATGATAGGATTAGCTTCTTCAGTGGTTTGTCTTTGAGTTTTTATATCATCTTCAATAAATACCATAGCTTCTAATTCAGGCTCATCAAGTGAAAGATTAGCAATTTCTAATATTCCCATGTCCTCAAGAGATTCAAATCCATTTCCAGCAACATCCCACATCCTGTTGTCTCCTTCCATATAAGTTGGAGTTTTCCTTGAGAGAATCCGAAGGTTTGTATGCACGTAAACTAAATCTTCAGCCCGTTGTGGAGTAATTTTATTTCTCTTCATTGATTGGATGAATGAGTATGTGCTCCAATTAAAACATATGAATTTGAAACATGAAAAAAATTAAGTGAAAGTGTAGATATGTTACGAC
Source organism: Dendrobium officinale (assembly GCA_019514585.1). Taxonomy (NCBI): domain Eukaryota; kingdom Viridiplantae; phylum Streptophyta; class Magnoliopsida; order Asparagales; family Orchidaceae; genus Dendrobium; species Dendrobium officinale. Next base: position 7,790,294 of record CM033699.1, on the reverse strand, counting down.
TCTGCCGGGGGTCCAAGGGGGCGCTGCCCCCTGGCGGGGTTCGACCTGCCCGGTCAGGTACCGAGCATGTTTTAATGAAAAGATACCGAGCATGTTTTAGCTTCTCGGTGCCGCTTGGCACCATTCGGTACCCCTCTATACCGAGCAATACCGAGCGGTACCGAGCAATACCGAGCGATACTGGGTTCCAATACAGAGCGGTACCGAGTTCCAATACCGAGCAGTACCGAGTTCCAATACCGACTAGTACTGAGTTCCAATACCGCTCGGCACCGAGTAGTACCGAGCAATACCGAGTTACAGTACCGAGCAGTACTGAGTTCCAATACCGAGCGGTACCGAGTTCCAGTACCGCTCGGTATCGAGCAGTACCGAGCAATACTGAGTTCCAGTACCGTTCGGTACCAAGCGATACCGAGTTTCGATACCGAGCCTATGATTAAGAAAACGAAGAATGACGAAGAAAACGAACCTTCACTGCTCACTTCGCCTTCAACTATAACGAAGAAGATGAACACTTGTGTGAAAATGAAAAACCTAGCTCTTTGAAATGTTTCAGCCGCATAAATGAATATGAATATTGAGCGGAAACGGTGGAAAGCCAAAAAAGAATAGGGTAAATTGCGGCTCTGTGTTTTTTTTTTAATAGGACACGCGTATCCGATACGCATGTCCAGTCAAATTTAAATAGTATTTTAATTGGATACGACAAAGCCGTATCTGACACGTATCCGTGCCGTATCGGAGGCGTATCCGTATCCGACACGTGTCCGATACAGCACGCCTCGTAAATAGGAGTATCCGTGCAACATAGATATATATTCAACCACAGTACAACACATTTTCTAAATAAATGAAAGCATCTAAATAGTTTCAATTGTATAACAAAAAGTAATTATAGAGCCACTAAGAGAATCCGAAAACTCATAACAATTTAACAATCTACATACCTCAGATGTAGAAAAACACATATATGTTAACAATAAAAAACAAAATTCATTAACCTGTGCCTAATATGGTTTCACCTTTTCCTTGCCTTTCCCTGTAACAATAGCCAGTATAAAAAAAACCAACGACTTAGGAAGCTCAAAAAGTTATGCAATTCAAATAAAGAAATTTTATGAAACATTATAAAGAATAATGTAATTGAAATCATGACTAAATTAATTCATAAGATAATTGTAAACAACTTAAAATACGTTCAAGATCATCTTTCATTTTATTTGAAGCCCGTACAGAATATCATAATTAGCCGTCTAAGATTCTAGCTATCATTTTTCATATTATTAGCTTTCAGAAGAAAGTTTAAAGGAGCCCAGATAAACCTAACATTATCGCCATTGAACTACATGGAGATCTCTTTTGCCCCACCTGCAACGCAGGTATTATTTCATTTTTATAACTAACCTTTCCTAATTTGATATTCATTAGGCTTTAAAATAAAGAATTCATACTTGCTTTGTCATGCTTTATGCTTTCATAAAAATCTACCTGCCATACCACTTGCATAAAAAGATATATATACAATATGTAATGTAATCAGTTTCTTTCTAAAATATTAACAACTAGGAAAACTTTTAAATAATCATACTAAATCTTATTTGAAACTCCAATTATTTAAATGTATAAGTGATTGTTTATACATGAACACTTGGATGTATACTCATATTCAATAAATAAAATAAACTTAATTCTTTTAAACCTTTATTTAAGTCAAATACAATTGTACCTATCTAAAAGTAATAACATTTGCTTTTTCAATTAAAAAATTGCATTACTTACCTCTTTGACGAGTTATTTCCACAAATCTGACACCTCGTATCCTTTTTCTTTGTAATTTACTCAAAACCTCTCCTCTGCATATACAGTTGAATTCCTACATTTGGGCGCACTCTCCTTTAGGAATTTTCACTATTATTTGAAACATTATAAAACAACGATAAACTTTATAATACAACCAAATTATTTACCTCAGTTTCTTCTTCCCTCACTTCCCTTCTTCTCCCTTCTCTTATTCAACTGAATTGGTCATACTTCATTCACGGCAACATAATATGTTTTGCTTCTTACTCAATCGAGAACCACTTGTTCCCTCACGGAACTCTCGCTCAAAATTCTCTGTTCCCCACTGTTTCGTATGCTGGAACCGAAGCCCTCAGTCTCTCCTTCACACGTTAAAACCACACCCCTTTTTCTATTAGCATGCTAAAACGGTGCCTCCTTTCACTCTACTCGAGTTCACGTGCCTCCCTTCACTCGATTCCAGTGCACGTGAAAAGTAACTAGAAATTGAATTGAAGCCTCCAACAGTGGTCTGCTTTGATTTGTTGATGAATTAGTTTAATTTAATATGTGAATTAATATTTGCATTACTGTTTAAAATATAAGTAACAGTAATTAACTGTTAATAATATTACTAATTTTTATCTGTTAATAAAAATTAGTAATGATTACTAATTTACATTAATTAACTGTTAACAAAAATATCAGCAACTTACTAATTTACATTAATTAATAGTAATTTTAACTTTGAATGTTAAATAATAATTTCAAGATAAATTTAATTAAACCAAGTTTACATACCTAAATTTTTTGGGTATTACAGTCTGTTTGCTACTTTCTTGTGGATTCGATTTCCCATTTTTTGGTGTTATTAACATAAGTACATTTCTTGTTCAAACTACGAGTTATGTAATGGATTCTTAAATTTTTTGCACAAGTAGCACATTTTTTATGCTCGTAGTGTACTCTGAAATAATAATAAAAAAAATTATCCCATGATCTGCCTAGATTTAATATTTACATAAGCAGGAGGTCCAAACCAAAACGGTGCCATCGAAAGTAAGGGGAACAGAGAGCGGCCAAGGAAGTGAGGAATTTAAAGCAGAGGGGCTAATTTTGATAGGATGGGTGCTGACTTTTGAAATGAGAGGGTGATGCAGGACTATGTAAATGAAATGCAATTTAACTTAAAGTAGTTTGCACAACTTGTGATTCGAATAATTCAAGAACAAAATTACTAGCGAATTCAAACAACGATTCAAAACGATTAGGAGTTATCCACTTAGGTTTAAATCACATGCTATGAGTTTTGAAACTTCCAAAATAAATAGAAAAATTAACACAACACGTAGTAGTAGTTTTCAATTTAATCTATAATCTAACAATGAGAATTATGATGCATCGAGGTGCGCTCAAATCCTACTATTACTAAGCTTAAGCGAGAGCAATTGCAAGAGTCCGTCGTGACTGCAATTAAACCAACGAGAATTTAGACTAAAATGAATAAGACGCAAGGGAAAAGAGACACCTTTGTTAGGGAGAGGTGGAGGTCATCCACTCGACGCCTTCGAAGTGCTCGTCAATGGCTTCCGTCAAAGCAAATAGGATGCGCTCCACGTAGCCTTCAACGGTGCGGTCAATCTCAAGATTCACGTCGAAGGTGGAATGTAGGATGTTGGTGAAGCCGTCTTCGTCCCAAGTTATCCCGTAATCAGTTTCCGGATCCGCCATTCATGGACGACGGAAGATAAGATTCCTTGATTCTTGATACGTCCCCTTGAGAAGGTAGTCAATAGAAAGAATCTACTTGAAAGAGGAGGGAGAACAAGCACCAACTCCTTCTCTTGTAGAATCTGAAAACAGTTTCAGATTCCAAACAAAAATCTGAGAAGAGTTTTCAGGTTTCGGTGGACTAGACTATAGGGAACTTGGAGAGAATAAACTAGCCTTAAAGGTGGAGAGAAAGCTGTGAATAATTTCCAACTCAAAAGCTCTTGACTTGGGGAGCTTTCTCGGGCAAGAAGGAGAGAGGAAGATGGCGGTGGAGCAAGAGGGAAAGCAGAGATTGAATTCCAAAAAGGAGAAGCAGGATTTTGGAAGGAATTAATGTAGGTGGGGCCTTGAGATTTTCGGCCAAGGAAGAATCTCAGCTTTTGAAAATATTTCCAAAGAATTACTTTGGCTGTTAGGAAAGATTTCCTAATGTAATTCCAGAGAGGGGCCGGCGGCAATTAATTGGAAGAGGGATTATGGCAATTAGCCAATGTATGCTAGATTTAGGATATATGAATTAGGAAAGGAGTTTTTTTTTAAATCCTAATCAAATATCAATAGATTTGAATGAGGTGTAAAGACTTTCCTAAATTAGATTTTGTATATTAGGAAATATTTTGAATTTCAAATAACTTGAATTTGAATTCAAATATAATCCTAAATATAGCTAAGCCAAAATAGGAAAATAATAGAAGATGAGGAAATCCAAAGAGGGAGAAAGGGGAAGGTGGCCGGCGGATAGAAAGCCTAAGGCCGGCGGCCAAGGAGCTCGGGTAAAGCCTTGGTCGTGAGATGGAGAGGGGGAGAAAGGCTCGGGTGGGCTATTGGCCATGGGATTGAGAATGGGGGAAAGAGGGGAGGAGAACCAAGAGCCACTGGTGGTGACAGTTGAGTACGACGGGTGGCCTCTCCTAGGCTCCACCAAGATCTCTAACTCTCTCGCTCTCAAGCTCTCTCAAAGCTCCAAGATGACAAGTGCAGGAAAATTTTCTCATAATCATTCATTCCTTTAAAACAATAAGCAAAGGGCTATATATAGCCAAGTACAATGGACTCAAAGACTAAAAGACTCAATTCCCCTTTGGGCTCATACATGACACATTCCATCAAAGGGGTACAAACGGAAAGACCAAAATAACAATAAGTAAATAACACACATAAATAATGAAATGACAAAAGGACTCAAAAATACAATGACTCGATCGTGGCCGTAGATCGGCGGCCACGTCTCTGATAAACCTTCCACGATCTGATGTCCCCATTAGAGGGGCTGATTATGATCGAAGTGGTGCTGAATTTGAAAGGAGTAGAGGGATTTTGATGAAAGGTTTGGGTACGAGCATAGAAGGCTTGATCGGGACATTTGAGGAGAACCCCTTGGGGACTGGGAAATTATGGGGGAAATAGGGAGAGAGAAATTGATAATTATTAGGAGATAAAGTGATACCTATGTGTGATAGATTTAGCTATATTGGACCTATTATTTAAAAGAATGAAAATAGAAATATGGATACAACTTCTATAGTTAAGATTAGGTGGTTGAAATTGAGAAATTCCTCAAGAGTATGATGCAGTAAAATAATATCACAGAGAAAATTAAATTTTATAAAATTGCGATTAGGTTAGTGATGTTGTATGGAACTGAGTATGAGCAATAAAACAGGTCATTGATGGCTATATTAAATACAATAAAATAAGAATGTTATGATGAATCTGTGATAAAATTAGGAATGATAAATTGAAGAATTACTATTAAAGTAATGACTGGAGTTATTTATATTAAAAATAAAGTTATTGAAAACAGATCTACATGGTTGGACATGTATAATGGAAGGTAGAAAAAGGCACTTGTTAGATGAACAGATAAAGTTAAAGTGTCAGATGATTAGAAAAGATAATGGTAGATCCAAGTTAATATGAATATAAGTTATTCAAAATGACTTGCAAAAAATTAGTTTAACACCACAATTAGTGCTTAATAAGAATAAATGGAAAATGTATATTCATAAAGCAGACCCCAAATAGTTGGAATGAAGCTAATGATAATTATGATTATTGTTTTTAAGATATATTTTTATATATTGATGGTTGTAACTACAATTACATAATGTTTCTTGATCTTATCCTTCTGAACTGTTCTAATCATATAGTGATAATAACTTGAATAAGTTGATTGCCATTGCATCTACCATCTAATTTTTTTATTTTTTTTAATTTACAGTTCATTAGAGTAATCTATTTCCAACTAAAGCACGGTTTTCACAAGGAGCAGAAGGGTGACATTGTTGATAAGGGACTATCCCTGTTCCTGGATGATGACTGGTTCTCTAAGGATATATTTCTATACCGACTTTGCATGGTATTTATTTACTTATTATTGTTTCAATTATTTACTTTTTATTATTGCAATTAATGTGATGTGAAACAACATCGGAATTGCAAGGAGACGTAATAAGACAACTGAGTAAGCAAGTCAATATAAGGATTAACGAGTCACAATTAATGATTTAATGAAATCTCAGTTGCAAAATTACTTAGGCAATGTTACAAACTCCTTAGGCACAACAATTTAAAACAATAACAAACATGCGAGTAAATGACGAAAATGCACTTTAACAATAATCCGCGGGTTAATATTTAGAAAAGTCACCTTGAGTTTCCCTCACTCAAGCTCTCTTGTGGTTAACAGAAGAAAGATATTAGCAATACTTATATGATCACCACGCAGAAGAGGGAGCTTATAATACGGCCCACGGAAGAGCTAGTCGGCGTTGGTGGAGTCGATGGAAGGTGTAAGCGTTGCCAGCAGAACAACAATAGGTGATTGCCATGATTGCTGGACGGCATCCTGGGTACTTGGAAATCCTGGACAGCAGATTTACTCCTTGGATAGCAGCAGCTTGGCCACGTTGGAGAGCTCTTTTGGAAAGCAGAAACCTCTTGGAGATTCAGGAAGACAATACAGAATTGATGTAATTTCTTAGACAGCAAATAGAAAACTCCCAAAGAGAAGGAATTTAGTGGACAGGGCCTCTTGGAAGGCACGGGTAGGAGAGAAAAGCTTCATAAGAAAACAATTTCAGATTTCTGAAATTGTATCCGGGTGAGGGGGGAGGGAGCGGGTGGGGCTGTGAGGGAAAACAAAAATCTGAATTGTTTATTCAGATTTCCAAAAATGTAGAGACATTAATTTCAGTTTCAAAAATTTGAAATTGAAATTAACTTAGGAGGGAAAGGATTAAGGGGGTATTAAAAGAGAATTAATAGGGGAGAGAGAGGGAGAGGGGACCGGCCAAGTAAAGAGGGTGATGTGGCTTGATGTTTTGAATAGGTGGGGACCACATAGGATTAACTTAATATAATTAAAATTTTGATTTTGATTTCAGAATTAATTACATTAACTCCCAAGCTAGTATGAAAAGAGGAGGGATTTGAAATTTGAATTTCAAATCCAATGTAACTCCTCTTAACTTACTTTCCAAATTTGCTAGACCTTGATTAGGAAAGTAATTAAGGGGGAGGGAAAATTCAAAATTCGCAAGAGGGGATTAGGGGAAGTAGGCGGCGGCAAGGGGCTGGACGATGGCTGTTGGTCGGAGGAAGGGGTTGCAGGCCGGCGGCCTGGGCAAGCCAGGGAGGGGTGGCGGCAAGGGAAACTTTGGGACTCAACGTGAATCCAAGTAGGGGGCGGCGCGGCAGGGAAAGTCATAGGATTTCAAATGTGACTTCCACTCTCCACAATTGCTTCAATCCAAATCTCCGCAGTGACGATGTGATCAAGAGAAATAGAAAAATAGAAGAGCAAGAAAACCTAGAACTTACAAAGAGATCTAGCTTCTCCTACGAACTCTACTAAGAGATCGTGGAGGTTTTGCACTCACAAAGAGAACATGAAATGCCAAATTTTCATTCATCAAAAACTAACTATTACATAAGAAAATGGCCATATATATAGGCCTCAAAATGACAAAGAGAACAAAAGACTCAAATGCCCCTTGGGCTACAACAGCGACCAAATACCCATAAGGGAAAAAACGGAAAAATATAAAATAAAAATAAACTACTACATAAAATGATGAAAATATAGATCATGATTGTGGTCGTCGATCTCCGGCATCTCCGATGGTACACGTGTCGAAAATGCTGACAATGTCCTCATCATTCTCCCCAGGTAGGAGAAAACTCAACCCCGTTGAGTAATCATCTGTAGAGCTCTCGTACCACTCTAGTAAGCCGGGGTCCACTCATCTGCAACTCCTCTGGATCAAACCACATGTCCTCCGTCTCCGATTTCCCTTTCCAATGAACTATGTACCTTTGGCACCCACCTTCTTTAGTGGATATGATCAAGTATTGCTTCAATCTTTCTGTATTGGGTAAATATGGCAAATTGGGGAGTGGGGGTAGGCTGGGGTTCTCACTGGAAAGGTTCACACAAGGCTCATTATATAGTGGATTGGTAGGGCTAAACTCTGGTCCCTCGAAGGTTACAAGATCTTCAATATTAAACGTAGGATTAATGTTGAAACCTTCAGAAAGGTCTAGCACATAGGCATTACTGTTTATTTTTGAAATTATTTTAAAAGGTCCTGCGCTTTTGAGGAAACCGTTCTGGATGAATCCGCGCGATCACAAAATCACCAACTTTGAATTCTTTAAACATTTTCTCATGACCAGCATTAAGCTTATAATTAACATTTCTTAACTCAATTTTCTTATTAATCTCATTGTGCAATTCCTGAAGGAGAGATGCAAATGCTGATGCGAAAAACCTGATGTGCATGATGAATGACAAGACTTGGGGCTTACACCAAAGCTCTGAACAGAGACAAACTTGACAGGAAACGAACATGCAAACACACAGACTCACAAGCACACATAGATAAGCATAACAATGGGTTAAACCTAAAATGAGGGGACTTAAAGTTTCCAAATTTAAGGGAATTGGTTTAGGGGGGGGGGGGGGGCAATAAAGACATCCTTAGCTACTAAGGCATTTCTATCGGTAGTTTCAGTTAGTGTCGACAGCAGTCTCCTAGTGGGGGTAGTGTAATCGAACAAATTCATCCAACTAGGATATAAGTGATCCTTCTCATGGTAGGACGAGGCTATAATGGGCAAAATGTATGAGTCAGGAAGGACACACTCTACTAAATACAGATCTAAATGAGCGACTCTAAAATTAGGCTCTAATGCAACAAGAGGAGGCTCATTGTTCAAATCAGGCTAAAAATCTTTCAGACTCAAAGTACTGTCTTCCGGAAGAGACTCAGGTTTGGTTGCAACCCTAAGATCCATGGGTTCCGTTTCACTTAAATCAGGTGATAAATTCGATTGACTTACTTCCAACTCGAGATTACCTAAGTTGCCATCAGAATTATCCAGAATTAAATCAGAATTATCCAAAACTAAATCAGAACTATCCAAAATTGAATCATCATTATCAGAATTATCCGGAGTCATCTCAGTAGGTGTTACAACTAAATCAGGATCTTCCAAATTTAAATTCAAAGTGTTCGAAGTCCAATTGGCTCCTTTCGAGATCACATTACTATCATCCAGGCATACGTTATCCAAAGGCTTATCCTCGAGGAGACTAGGATCGAGGTGGGTTAAGGTGTCGATATTTAAAGGTTCTTGCTTTCCTAGCTCAGGGTTTAAGTCATTCAGGGAGTCTGATTCAATCTCTTTAGTTTCATCCTCAAAGAATTCTTTGTTATTAGTGATATCATTAGCATCCACGAAATGGATGCACTCAGTCTCAGGTTCAGGGGACTTATTCTTCTTAATGCCTTTCTTTATTAAACTTACACTCGTAGGGTCAGGGACTAGGGAGGCTAAAGGTTGACTGGGATTGCTAGAAGTGGGTTTCAGTGGGGAGTCATAAGAGGTTGATCTATCAGAATACCCAATAGAGGATCGGCCATTAAGGTTAGGTGAAGACCTATAGGGTGGGGCAGCAACCTTGATGTTATTAAATGAAGGTTGGTTTCGACTATAGTGATGTCCATGGTTTGTCCCAATGAAAGAGGTAGGGTGATGCTCTAGACGACAATCACTAGTAGGGGGTCGGTATTTCAAATTAAGTTCTCGTCTCATGTCTTTCCAAGTAAGGTACTCACCGCGAGACTCTCTATGATCTTCCAATCTTGCCCAAAATTGAAGAGCTCGACCTTTAAGGTGAGACTTAGCGATGTTAATCTGGTGGGATTCAGGGATATGATATGATTCAAAATAGTCATCTAGTTGTCTAACCCATTCCCTAAAGCGGTAAACGTCCAAAGAACCATCAAAGGTAGGCAGACGATAAGGTGACTCTAAGTGAGGTCGTTGAGGCCTAGGCTCAGGTCTCGGGTTATAAGCTGAGTGGGACATGTAATTAGAGTGGGGATAGTCAACGGGTTTCTCCGTCATAATTCTAGTCATATTGCACACTAGGTTAACGATGTCATCTAAATTCTTTTGGAGTCTTATCGGGTCCATTGGGAAACGTCAAGCGACACTCAAAGACGATTGGGTGTAAGGGACGTCATTTAGACACTAAGTTAGGCTCACTTAGACTCACTACAAGGCGTAGAAAATGTTCGGACAGCAAGCTACACTAGTGGGTTAAGTAACCTAGGCACTTAAGGAGGTTGCTAAGGCTTGGACAGCACCTAAATCAGAGGTTAGATCCACTTAAATGCCACCAAACAGTACAGAATTCTGTGTGGACAGCAAACTACAACATGGCATAAAGTTTTCTAAGTGTTGTGGGCGGTTAAACTGTGTAGACAACAACTTAAGACAGGTTCTAGGGTCACCTAAAGGCCACTAATAGGTGCAGCAAATTTCTGGACAGCAAGGTTCAGTCGTTGCCTAAGTTGTTTAGGTGTTTGGAAGGTTCCGAGGGGGTGGACACAAAGACTAAAAGTTCACTAAACGATGTCTAACAGCTGCTGGAACAGTGAGGACAGCAGTTTTACTTCAAGGTGTAGTTGCTATAGACACTTAGAAACCTTACAAACAAAAGACCAGCACTAAGACACTAGTTAATATGACCTAACTCAACTGGATGCTTGCAGGAATTGTAAAAACAGTGGTGAAAAACAGTGAATAAACTTAGATTGTCGATGATATGCATGCAAAAATTAAGCAATAACGCAATACTAGACCCTAGGATATTTTTCTAACACGTCGTGCATGCCAACCTGGCTCTGATACCAAGATGATGTGAAACAATATCGGAATTGCAAGGAGACGTAATAAGACAACTGAGTAAGCAAGTCAATATAAGGATTAACGAGTCACAATTAATGATTTAATGAAATCTCAGTTGCAAAATTACTTAGGCAATGTTACAAACTCCTTAGGCACAACAATTTAAGACAATAACAAACATGCGAGTAATGACGAATGCACTTTAACAATAATCCGCGGGTTAATATTTAGAAAAGTCACCTTGAGTTTCCCTCACTCAAGCTCTCTTGTGGTTAACAGAAGAAAGATATTAGCAATACTTATATGATCACCACGCAGAAGAGTGAGCTTACAATACGGCCCTCGGAAGAGCTAGTCGGAGCTGGAGGAGTTGATGGAAGGTGTAAGCGTTGCAAGCAGAACAACAATAGGTGGTTGCCATGATTGCTGGACGGCAACCTGGGTACTTGGAAATCCTGGACAGCAGATTTACTCCTTTGATAGCAGCAGCTTGGCCACGTTGGAGAGCTCTTTTGGAAAGCAGAAACCTCTTGGAGATGAAGGAAGACTACAGAATTGCTGTAATTTCTTAGACAACAAATAGAAAACTCCCAAAGAGAAGGAATTTAGTGGACAGGGCCTCTTGGAAGGCACGGGTAGGAGAGAAAAGCTTCATAAGAAAACAATTTCAGATTTCTGAAATTGTATCCGGGTGAGGAGGGAGGGAGCGGGTGGGGCTGTGAGGGAAAACAAAAATCTGAATTGTTTATTCAGATTTCCAAAAATGTAGAGATATTAATTTCAGTTTCAAAAATTTGAAATTCAAATTAACTTAGGAGGGAAAGGATTAAGGGGTATTAAAAGAGAATTAATAGGGGAGAGAGAGGGAGAGGGGACCGGCCAAGTAAAGAGGGTGATGTGGCTTGATGTTTTGAATAGGTGGGGACCACATAGGATTAACTTAATATAATTAAAATTCTGATTTTGATTTCAGAATTAATTATATTAAGTAACTCCCAAGCTAGTATGAAAAGAGGAGGGATTTGAAATTTGAATTTCAAATCTAATGCAACTCCTCTTAACTTACTTTCCAAATTTGCTAGAGCTTGATTAGGAAAGTAATTAAGGGGGTGGGAAAATTCAAAATTCGCAAGAGGGGATTAGGGGAAGGAGGCGGCGGCAAGGGGCTGGACGGTGGCTGTTGGTCGGAGGAAGGGGTTGCAAGCCGGCGGCCTGGGCAAGCCAGGGAGGGGTGGCGGCAAGGGAAACTTTGGGACTCAACGTGAATCCAGGTAGGGGCGGCGGTAGGGAAAGTCATAGTATTTCAAATGTGACTTCCACTCTCCACAATTGCTTCAATCCAAATCTCCGCAGTGACGATGTGATCAAGAGAAATAGAAAAATAGAAGAGCAAGAAAACCTAGAACTCCCAAAGAGATCTAGCTTCTCCTACAAACTCACTAAGAGATCGTGGAGGTTTTGCACTCACAAAGAGAACATGAAATGTCAAATTTTCATTCATCAAAAACTAACTATTACATAAGAAAAGGATCATATATATAGGCCTCAAAATGACAAAGAGAACAAAAGACTCAAATGCCCCTTGGGCTACAACAGCGACCAAATACCCATAAGGGCAAAAACGGAAAAACATAAAATAAAAACAAACTGCTACATAAAATGATGAAAATATAGATCATGATCATGGCCGTCGATCTCCGGCATCTCCGATGGTACACGTGTCGAAAATGCTGACGATGTCCTCATCATAATGCCTACAAATAATTTCAATAAGCATATCAAATCATGGTCTCTTTAGTATGTGAGACATTAAGGGGTTGGCTTGCTGTATGGCCGTTCGATCAAAAACAATTATATTGATAATCTCATAATTCCCGATAAAGGGGTGGCGAAATTCAACTATGTTCAAGTGCATATAAGCACACCGCCAGCTCATGATAGAATGAAGATGTTTTTAAAATGTCTCTATAAGGGATATGAGTTATCGTTATGTCTTTTAATAAGTATTCCTTTTTCTATTGATTAAAAATATGAACATTTTTTTAAACTAATTGATGTTTCCCGTTTCCTAAGAGTCTATTTGGCTGCTCCCTCAACTGAGAGGAAGTTGTACTTTCCCCTTAGAAGTAGAAGATAAGTAGGCAACTTCTAAAATAGTTATTTGTTTGCTCTGCAGGGACTTGATATTTACTGTTCTGTATTTGGTTTATATATATATATATATATATATATATATATATATATATATATACACATAAGCTTACAAGAGAGAGAGAGAGAGAGAGAGAGAGAGAGAGAGTTTTTAGGGTTTTTGAGGGCCTTGTGAATAATAAGAAATTTTCTAAGACAGCCAAATGCCGTCTTCCGCTGAACTCTTCTAATAGGTCCTTAAGTTTTTCATCAACTCCATCTCTAGGTCTTATCAACAATAAGAATATCAGCAGCAAAAAAAAATCATATACCAAGGTACATTCTTTTGCAAATGTCCAGTAAGAACATCCATGAATAAAACAAGAACATATGGGCTTAAAATTGACACTAGATGTAATCCAACTTAAATAGGAAAATACTTAGTCAAATCACCTAGTATTTGAACACTAGTAAAAGCTCCTTTATACATATCCTTAATGAATTGAATATAAGCATTATTAACTCATTTCTTTTCTAGAACTCTTTAGAACACTTCATTTGCAATTTTATCATATGCTTTATCTAAATTAATAAATATCATATATAGATCCTCCTTATTTTCTCTATATTTCTCCATCAAACCTCTCAACAAATGTATAACTTCCTAGTAGACCTACTCGGCTTGAATCCAAATTGATTTTGAGAAACATTAGTATCATGTGGTGTGCTTAATTACTCTTTCCCATAATATTAATGTATGGCGAATTAACCTAATTCCCTATAATTCACACATTTTTGTGCATCACCTTTATTCTTTAAAATAGGACCCACACACTCCTTCACTTATCTGACATCTTTAGCCTTCAAAATAATATTAAAAATTTTAGTGAGCCAAGAAATTCTTTGATCTCTCAAGCATCTCCACACTTCTATTGGAATTAGGGGTGTATGTGAGCTGAGTCAGCTTGAACTTGACTCGATAATGAGCTCACGAGTCAAACTTATCGAGCCGCGAGCTCGTTTTTTAAATGAGCTTGAGTTTGAGCCTGATGAGGCTCGTCTCACGAGCTTGTGAGCAGGCTCGAATGCTTATTCGAATTTTTAAATATTTATTATTTTATTAAATTTAAATATTTAAAAGGTTAATGATTAAAGGTGCTTGATAATAAATGCTAAATGTATATAAAAATATTAGAGTTGACAAAAAAAAGTTGTAGCTATTATTTTTATAGTTGGAAATGACAAAAAGCTGAAGACATTAATTATTTAACAGTTAATACTTCTTGCAGCATGATTATGGATAAACAACATTAAAAATTATTTCCTCATCGAATTAGTAGTTTTAATTTCATTATGTTGAAACAAAATTGATAGTCATGATTTATGTTGAAACTTATGTATTCAACACCAACACGATTCAAGTGTCGATTGATGTGTTTTTTTTTTTTTTTTTCACAATGGTTTCTTACGAAAAGTGTCATAATTTTCAGGAGTTCTTTCCGTTGGTGTTAAATGCAGAAGTTATTGATGGAGACCTTCTGTCATGGGTTTGAATACTCTTACTTCCTTATGTATCATATTTTTCAAAGTGTAATATACTTCATGTGATATTTGATGTGCAAATTGCTATATCTTGGAGGTCAGAAGTGGTGAAATTATTTTGTGCGGTCAATCCGAAGACGAATCAAAATGCGCTATGTCACTTTTTAGCTGTGTACGAGTGATGTGTAATAGATGATGTGGCACATCCTGATTCGCCTTCGGACTGCTTGGTAATCGCACAAAATAATTTCTTGGTTTAAAATTGCGCAATATGAAGCTCGCCTTGAGGCCCGCCTTTGCGCAATTCTAGTAAAAAACGCCTCGATGCTTACGCCTCGAGTTTTTTTATGAGGCTTGCGTCTCAACTTGGTTGAGGCCCGCCTTGAGGCCTGTCTCGCCTCACGCTATATATATTAAAACTTACATAAATCTTGAAGTAAATGTCCGACATTGTACTCTATAAGAGAGGAGGAAGGGGAGAGAGCAGTTCATCATAATGATGATTCAAATGAATAACCCCGTACTGATGACAATGCTGATGACTTATGAGTTCTTATGTGATATTTCATTGCTATTTATTTTTGGAAATTGGAATTATATGTTAATGAAAAAAATACTGGGATTTGGGAAAGATAGAATTTTGAGTTGAACTATATTTCATGTTGTCTTATTATTGGGATATTTTGATTTCACTTCATATCTTATATTTTTTTATGTTTTATATTATTCACTCTTTAGTATATAAAAGATTTTTCATTTTATGTTTACTCAATCTTTTGATTTTGAGGCTTACGCCTCAAAACGCCTTGAGGCTTACGCCTCACCTCACGAATGAAAAACGCCTCAATACCCGAATACGCAATTTTAAACATTGCAATCAGACGGGAGACTGTCTCTATTGTGTTTTGGTGGTAAGGAGTTTGATCATGAACCTTTTTGCAATGTAGGGTCAATAAAATCATCATTTACTTTATCTTAACTATTTGGGTCTGACATAAATCCTCAAAATTTCAATGATTTCTATCAAATGTCGTTTATGGTGTTATGCTTATCATTTACAAATCTTTTTACATAAGATATATTCTTGTTATTTTTGTTCTACACCTCTTCGCATATTCATGTTCTCTTATGTCTATATTTTCCCCATTTTTTGGCATGTGTCAAAATCATTGAAATCTATTGAATGCTATCGTATCTTCAATAGATATTACTCTTAAAGCTCATTTAATAGAAAATCATCGCTTAATCTATCCTTCCTAGATTTTCTACCTATATATATTTTTCTTGATTCAATTTAGTTTATATATATATATTATGTTCTAACATATAGATTCTTACAATATAATTTGCTTAGCTATAATCTATAAAATTTTATTTTAAGCCTTCATAATATTTTTATTACATAATACTCTTATGGTACTTCATAATATTTTCATTGAACCACTTAGCTTTCAATCTACCTTTCCGTTTATATAATAAATATAAGTTACCAAGTATGAATTAGATTTCATTGGGGACAGTTTTATTACTGCTTCTTAAATCATTTTTTTTAGTATAAAAATTTAAATTTTTGTATTGAAAAGCTCATTTAAGAAGTAATAAGAAAGCCGTTCCAAATGAAGCCTTAATCTTCTGATAAGAGAATATTGAATGATAACTATGAATTTCATCCCCACTATACAGAGATAAGGATCAAAATAGTTCAAAATAATCATTTTAAAAGTCTCATTTAGTTCCTTGACTGTTTAAATAGAGACCTATATGATCTCACAAAAGAACTAATGTAGTTCTTATTTAAAGAGAAGTGCTCAAACTGATAGTTTATACAGTAAAAGGATTATTTTGATCATTCAGAAAAATATTAGAGAACCAATTCAATACTTTTCTCATTAATTCTATAAAGCCTGATTTTTTAATCTTTTAAATTACATCTTCATTATTCTTTCAACTTACTCTTCATTGCAATGCAGACCAAGAAACTGAAGAAATTTCTGGAGACCACATTAGGGTGGGATTTTGTGGTTTTGGATCCCATGTTGGATGAAGATGATGAGGTAAGTCTTTCACATTCCATCCAGTTTTGCTTTTCCTGATAATATAATCTGCTTCTGCAATTAATTGCAGTTCGCTCCTGTTGTGGTACCTTTCAATGAAGCAGCTCCAATGTCTGATGAAGCTCCAGCTGATTAGGGTTTGGTGTGGAGATTCTCCACACTCATTGGAGAATTTCTCATTGCAAAATGTATTTGGCTTGTAGTTTTGATGTTTGAATCACTGTAGTTCACATCAATGTTATCAAGAAACTGTTTTAGTTGTGAAGCACAAATTTTGCTTTAGGAAGAAAAAGTACATTAATCATGTATATTTAGGTTTTTTTGAGGCAATTTTTTTACTGCTTTAGAAAGCAGTTTTTTTAGTAACTAGAATTTTTTATATTAAAAAGTTGTTTTAGAAAGCAGTAAAAAAGTTGTCCCAAACGAAATCTTAGTTGTGAGTCGGCCTTTGAGATATAATTATTATGGGGGTTCAAAGGGAGGGTTATTAGCTTGATTGGTGGCCACCATCACTGTAATCAACTTGAGTTTATTGCTATTGTTGTTGCTACTATTGGCTCGGTCATTGTTGTCATTTATGTTTTTAATAATTTATTTAATACTTTATATTATAAATAAAATAAAGAAAAAAAAATTAAAAGAAAATTGATTTCAAGGGTCCTCATTTCTTTTTTTTTTTTTAATTTTTTATTTTTTTATTTCAAGGGTCCTCTTTTTCTTTATATATATATATATATATATATATATATATATATATATATTATTTCAAGGATCCTCTTTCTCTTTGGGGAGAATCCATGGTCGGGCCTACGCGATAACCATGATAAGAAGTACATGTTCTTAGAGGATCATAAGCTCACTAAAAGAATATCATTTGAAATAAAATTTAAGAGCTTAAGATTCTATCTAATACAGGAAAATAAAAGATAAAATAAGAAAATGCTAAAACCAAGTTGTCGGAAAACAACTCTAAGTAGAGAAAAGAAACAATCCAGTCGTCACTGTCATAACCAGAGCAAAAGTGAAATCCAAATTCGAAGAGCATTAATCCAAAAAGTGACACTCTAGCAGCAACCTAAGGCTCCAAAGCAGCAATCATCAAGCCAACCACAAAAAAACTATTTTTTGGATATCCTCTTTCTTCGTTTACCCACCTGAACGATAGTATTTCACATACCACCATTATGTACAAACGCTTCCTCTTCATTGAGAAGATGAAGAGCCTTTAAGCAAATTAATTTGCGCATTAACATTTTTCTCTAATCTGACGTACACATGGTCATACAAGGAGTTAGCAGAAAGTAAAGCAACTGGAACATCAACAAGCTACTCATTCACTCCCAATCCCACAGAAAAAATCGACACAACTAGATCAGCGGGCATCACAAGAGAAGCAACATAAGAATCCAACTCACTATTTGAAGGATCCTTATAGTTAAGCAAAAGTGCAGAGTTAAAAATAGGGCTAACTCTTTGCACTGGTTGATGAAATGAGATTTATGGGCAATGCAAGGCCTTAAATGAGTATCAATTTGATTCTTTACAAATAATTTGATTAATCAAACTCATGTTGTTGAAATAATTTAATTAATATATGCATATCATGTGCAGTCTAAATAATATTTATGTGCAAGTCCTCAACTAAATCATATGATATAGCAAATAAAATAAACAATTGAATGTTATTATAAGTTAATTAAAAAATTTTTGGCTTAGGATATCTAATAAAATTTTAATTAAGATGAGTATTTTAAACCGTTAAATTTGTGCATTATGAGAAATCAATTAAATTTTATAGGGTACTCTTCTCAATGAAAACTTTAATAATTATGAGATAAAAAATAATCAAAATATTCAGAGCTAATTATTTTGCAATATATATATATATATATATATATATATATATATATATTCCATTAAAAACTGATACCATTGATAAGAAAGCTGTCCCAAGCCAGCACATCATGTTTTTGTCTTCAAAATTGGCCTATCACATGTAGAAATCATTATGTGCGGAAATTGGATGCAGTAGGCTAATCAGAATGCGTCATGTCAGTAATATCGAGTGGTATAGAGCAATACGAAGCCACGGTAACGAGGAAAGGGATGACGTGACAAATTTTGATTGGTCTCCGGACGACGTAAGACATCCAAACAGAATAATTAATCTCTCAGAGAAAGGACAGACTTTAAAACATTCTATCAATGCGACCAAATCATTTGTGCTTTTTTTTGGGAAAGGATCAAATCATTTGCTTACCGAAATATTTAATCAATAAGGAATATGATTAGGTTATCATAAACTGATCATAAAATATCTGTTGATTGGCTCTATTATTATTTTGTTGAAATTAAATAATTATAAAATGGTTATAAATTCAAATTACTGATAAAATTTAGGGGACTTATATAATTGTTTTTTTTTTTTTTGCATTGTATGTCTAATACTTAAATTTTTATATTTATTTTGGACTTTATTTTGTATCAACTTTTCAATTTGATATTTTCTCAAATTTATTTTTATTTTGATAGATAAATTAATTAAAAGGTTTCATTTTGCAAGTACAATTTTTTAAACTTTTTTAAAACTAATTATTTATAAAATAACTCATAATTTTTATTTGAAAAATAGATTTTTTCTAATATATGATTAAGGAAGTTAATTTTATTCATGATTTTGTGAGCATTGAGAAATGGCCATAAGTTGAGATGACACCTCATTTATCTTAAGAGATCTCAATAGAGGCCATGAGGAATAGCCTTTTAGGCATATATAATTATTGGCTTTGAATTAGAGCAAAATAAAGCATGATGTTGTCGATTAGATTCTTGAGAGTGCAATCAATTGTCTTTATTGATGAGATATTTGCGAAAGAGGATAGAGAGAATGCTTTGGGGAATTTTGTGGTTCGAAGTTGTAACCTACATCAAAGAGCATAAAGAGAAATTATTTCACTATGAAAAGTTAAACATATAAAATGCAACTTCACCTCGTTCCATTAGGTTGCCGGATGACGAGCAAGGGATGAGATATAGGAGGAAGACTCTTTTAAATATACTTGCCAAAAATTTCTCTTAGTGTTCTCCGAGGATGTTAAGGGATTAGGACTCAAGGAGGCTTCTTCTTCAAAGGGAAGTCATGAAAATTATCAGTCTAAGAACGTCAGCAGCTTGATCAAAGTGATAAGGCAGGTAATTACAGGCCTGGAGTTGTCGTTAAAGTTGAAAATATATGAGCCTTCAGTTGGATGTGTCAATAGATATTACTGGCAAGCTTTAATATCTATTTTTATCGGCTTGGTAGTTGTTTGGCAAAGCTGGAGAGCCAATAACTTTTGTGGAAACCAAGTTTTTCTACCTGTTTGGAGAAACCCAATAAAATTGGAATGATACAAAAAAAATTGGCATAGCCCCTGCACAAGGATGACAAGCCTAAATTTGAAAGCCAAGTGGCTTGTGTAACTTCTAATCATATTTCAATAATCCAAATGGTATTTTGTATGATTTCTTTATATTTGAAAATTTTTAGCTACTTAAAAAAATTAAATCTGAAATAGTATATAGGTAAAAATATTAAAAGTATTGTAAAGTCCATAAAGATGACTTTCACATTCATGAAATTAATGTGATAAGCTAAACTTCCTAAAAAAAGTTCTACCTTTTTTAGCTTACGGGCTAGGCCAGCCCATAAAGCCACTTAAATGGGCCAGTGCTGTCCGCCCAACCGAAGAATAATGGGCCAACGTTGCAACTGTAAATTGATATGACTAGTTCCCATCGTGTCCAGATCTCCATAGCATATTTTACTCAATTACCCTTGCTTTCCAAAGTAAGATGAGCTTCGAGTTCTAAGAAAGAACCGGTGGGTAGTGATGTAATTTCGTTGTATTTAAAATAAAAGCTGAGACTCTGTTCACATGGTAGACGTGGCATTGTCCCGCTCTTGTTCGATGGTGAAACCAAGGTTTTGATTCATGGTTCGACCGGTCGAACCGGGGTCGAACCGGATGACGTAATAAATAATAATATTATTAAACAATTAATAAGATTGACAAAATAATGAAATATAAAAATCATATAATTTCCTATAAATTATTATTAATTTATATTACATAATATAAGTTATTTAAAAACTTAAAATTCTCAATATAAAATTATAAATATAATTAAATATTTTTATTATAAAAATATTTTTTATTTTGTAAGATAAAAATTTTTAGAGTTGAAAAAATTGAAATTTTACAAATTTTTTAACATAAGAGTAATTCATTTGATAAAAAATAATTGTTATTAACTAAAAAAATAAAATAAATATTTTACAAAAAAATTTAAAAAAAATAATTATTCAAATCATGAAAATTAATTTTTATATATTATAATTTTTACTTGAGCCGCTTAACTAACAAAAATAAATTCACATAAACTTCATAATATATATAATAAAATATATTTAAAATATAAAAATTAAACATAAATAAATAAAAAATAAATATTATCTACTTAAAAAAATAAATATCATTCATATTATAAAAATTAATTAAAAAATTTGTTAAAAAAAACTATATTGTATAGTGTATATAAGTATATAACTATACATGAAACTAAAAATGAGTTTTGGCTTTGAGGTTTAGGCCTCGTTTGATTAGGCTTTTTTTCTCCGTTTCCGTTTGAATAAGCCGAAATCAATTAGTATTTACTGTTTGGAATCAAAGCTTAACAATAATTCCTTTTTAATAAACATCATTTTTTTGGCGGTTACAAAATTCTTTTCGTATCTGCTTCTTCGGTCACAAAACTGAGTTTCGGTCACAAAATGTCTTTTATAATAAAATCTCAAAAGCAAAACTCCTAAACAAACAATTTAAAATTACTTTCAAGTATTAATAAGCACTTTTAAAAATATTAGTCAAACATATCTCATTATTGAAACTCCATTTTATTGAACGGCTTTTTCTCAACCTCCTTTTCTAAAACTCATTTTTATGAAAGCATAAACCGAATCAAATGAAGCCTTAGTCCCACATCCCTTGAAAGTGATACTTTGTATTGTTTATATACCTCTTTGCTTTCACACAAGACATCAGCTAATCTGGGTAATGAAGGCATACGGTTAAAATAAACTGTTGAAACATGCCTTAAACACATATTTATAGTTTTATATTAACATTTATATATATTTAACACTAAATAATTTATTAATATTAAAAAAATTTGAACCGGCCGGTTTTAAAAAACCCGGACCGGTTTGCCGGTTCACTGGTTGAACCGGCGGTTTTTGCCAAAACCGGACGGTTCTAAGCAGAGCCGGTTTTCAGGTTGAACCGAACCGGTCTAACGGCCGGTTCACGGTCGAACCGGCCGGTCCGGTCCGGTTTTTAAAGCAATGGGTGAAACTGTGAAAGTGTATTTTTTATTTTATTTTTTAAAAATTTTAATTTTTTTTTTATGTCATTAAGTAAATATGGCAATCACATATATGTGTCTTACATAACATCTAAAATTTATTATTTAGAAAACTAAGATATTGTTACACCTATTTAATTTTTTTTTTTAAATCTAAATATTAAAAATTTTGTTCTTTAAGAGATCAACTAAGCCTTTTATAAACCCTAATAAATAGTAAACAATATTTGAATCTAATTTCTTACTATCTATCAAGGGATGTATCTCAATTAAGCCTTGCAATCGGTGGCGGCCTGAGTCCGTCTTCTGTTCCTGTCATGCTTTCCTCTTTGGTGTATTGGGTTATTGTTGATTGTTTGGCGTGGATTGCTGTGGTGCTTTTACTGGCTTCTACTTCTTTGGGTTTTTGTTTTGCTTAGTTTGCTTATTAGGCAGCCGTTTGTTTCTTTTGCTTGTGTTTCGTATTTGTTTTGATCATTAGGGGGCTTTTGATTCTTTAAGGTCTTGTAATTCCTTTTTTATTAACATGTAGGTTTTTTTTTTTTAAAAAAGGGGATTAATCTTAATTATAATAAAGTCTCGGTGTTGAAGACCATGAACTTGAAAATAGATTATCTTAAGTAAAGATCACTGTTAGTGGCCATCCTAACAACAAACATAACAATTATGTCACCTCAAAGTAGCTCTAATATTTCATGGAACATCTAATAATGATGATAAAAAAAAAAAAAAAAATTATTAGTCGTCCGGAAAGCCGCTCTGCTAGGGTTTCCTGGCTCCGGGATTTTCTCCCTCGCCCGGTGGGGTTTTCCTCTCCGGTGATCTACCGTTTTCAGGGAAGTTTTCCTCTTCGCTGCTTCTTCATGTTCTTTTGGTAACTTTAGTTTTTTCCTTCTTTCGCCGGTTGTGCTGGCATGGCGTCTTCTAAGCTTAAAGACCCTGGTTTTTTTTTTTTTTTTTTTTTTATTTTTTGGGGGGGGGGGGGGGGGGGGGTTGGGGGGGGGGGGGGGGGGGGGTTGCTCATTCGCGTTCATTTTTAGAAGCTCTTGCTGGTTCTAAAACTCCTTTTCCAGATTTGCATGTTTCTACTTTTCGTGGCCTACCGTCTCTTTGGATTTCCGATCAGGAAATCAACGAGCTTGCTGCCCCTTTTCAGTTCTCTTTAGTTGGTTTTTTTCCCTCTAAAAGACCTCCTTTAGATGCTATTCGTAAATTTTTTTTCAATTTGAAGTTGAAAAATGAGGTTTCCGTTACTGTTTTGGATCCTTCGCACATTTTGATCAAGCTATCTAATGATCTTGATTATTGTAGGATTTTCTGTCACCGTTCTTACCTAGTTTTCAATTGCTTTATGAAATTAACCAAGTGGTCACCTACTTTGGATATTGGTTTTGAGTCGCCGGTGATACCGATATGGATTTCTTTTCCTCGTCTCCGTCCTCATTTCTTCTCTCCTCGCATTCTCTTTGGGCTTGGCGGGTTATTTGGAAAGCCCCTGAAAATTGATGAAGCGACTGCTGTTCGTTCACGACCTTCAATTGCTCGTGTTTTAGTTGAGCTTGATATAACTAAATCTTTTCCTAAGCAAGTTTGGTTAGGCTCGGAATCTTTAGGTTATACTCAAGAGGTGGTTTTTGATGAGTTTCCTCAATTTTGTGCCGGTTGTAAATGTATTGGTCACTCTCAGGGAAATTGTCGACCTACTTTACCTGTGGTTCCAATGTTTTCTTCTCCTCCTAACGCTAATTTAGATGTTGGAAATGTTGAAAATGTTATTTCTCATACGGTTGTGGAGTCCGAAAATGCTATTGCTGTTTTAGCTCCCGAAGTCTTCCCTGTTGTTGAATCTCCGTCCGATACCCCTGTTATTGGTGGGGTTTCAGTTTCTTTGACGGAAGTTAATTGTGAGGTTATTCCTCATGTTTGTGAATGCCGACCTATTACTGCTGCTGTGGAATCTTTTGCCCTTCCCGTAACTGCAGAACCTGCTCCTAAAATTGATGAGCCTGGCTTGGTCTCTTTGGAACATGGCACGTTAAATATGATTGATCGGGATCTGATTGTTCCAGGTTTAGATAGGGAGGAATTGGATGTGGGTGGAGTTAATTCTATTGCTGTTACGAATATTTTATCTCCAAATGCTTTACCCTTTTTTCCTCCTGTTTTGGTACCGGCTAATACTGTGGAGAATTTGATTCCTGCTGTAGCTGAAGTTGTGATTCCTCCATCCAGTGTTGAAGTTGCGTGCAATCCGGTTGGCAGTAGTTTTATTGATGTCCCTGTGAATTTGGTCGATACCCGTATTATGGCTAATTGTTTAGGTAATAGTTCTGGATTGGATATTAGGAATCATCTAAATTGGTTGAATGGTTCTTCGGATGGTGAATCTGAATCCGATTTTTCTGAATGTGGCTTGGATTCTTCGGATTTTTGTGGGGGTTCTGACCCTGGTAATGATTTCAATTTGGTTAGGGCTAGACCTGCTTTATCTGTTGCTTCTCGTGGGATTTCCCGTGGTAGAGGTCGGCGTAGACGTTGATGTTTTGGCGCACGAGGGGCTTTGGGCTATGATGTGGTCGGGGCTCGTGTCCCTGTCGTTTAGCTTGTGGCAACCTTTGATTGGATGGTCTGTGCGAGGCCTCAGGGACGTTGGTAGTCTTGGCTATCTACTGAGCCCGCCTTTCTCTTTGGATGTATTATCTTTTGCTTCTTTTTATTTTATTTCTACTCCTTTGTAACCGTGGATTTTTATTTTCAATATATCTGCTTTTTGTTAAAAAAAAAAAAAAATCTAATAATGATGATTCAGGAAATGTCTAATCGATTTTCATAAATAATTTCATTTACATAATCTCCTAAAAATATGGATCAACTACATCTCTATTTTGATAACATTAAGTTTGCTTAAGCACTTTACTAATAGAGACACCAAAGCTAGTCTTCCTCATAGTTCAAAATGATTATCCTCAACACTTATACGAGCAAGTCAAATCTGATTGGCTATATCACTCAACTTGTTTTGACTCGATCATTTGACTTCTAATAGTCTATAAGACTATGAAGTGTCATCATATGTTCATCACTTTTAAGGAGGTAATACAAGATGGTTCTCACAACTGTTACAAGTGTATTTTCACAATTTTGACTTTGCAGGATACTCTATCATGTAATATTAGGCAAGACATATTATAAAAATAAATTTATACTTCTATTTATGTTCTCTGAAAAAGATGCTATATGCATATGTAAGTTTATAACATGTGTGAGTAGCATGCAATCATAATATGAATAATTACTAATTGTTGAAATGGATAAATCATTCAATTCGCACCTAAAACTTTCATTTTTCATTCTCTAAATCTTCAATAATAGAATACAAAGCATTGATATATATATATATATATATATATATATATATATATATATATTAAACAAAGCAGATTTCATTAAAGGGAATGGATACAATCAAAAACCCGACATAGGGCAACATCAATAAATTACAAAGTAGAGGAAAAGAAACAATGTAAACTGATAAATGGATGGGAAGCATAAAAACTTTGCGGACTCAGACCAGCACCAGGTTGCGAGGGTGGGGCCATCCATGGGAGATAATAAAATCGAAAATGAGAAGCAGCCAAATCAGCAAAACGAGCCACCTAGGTTTCCAACCAACCTTAGCCATCAATGTCACTTGCAGCAGAGCTGCTTCCTCATCGTCCATGCCAAAACAGAATGAATCGGACTTGGCAACCAAAACAACTAAATTGCTCTCATCCTCCCAACCACAGTAACCAAAAGCAATCGGATTAGGCAGAAAGAAAATCATATCTTCTTGGATTTACGTTTATGTTGCAAAATGAACTTATCAAGTGAGCCCATTTTAAAATTGCTATCATCCTCCCTACTTTCAATCGACATGTCATCCTTCAACCGATCACATTGACATCTAACTGAATTGGTAATCAAATTTGCATTTGAGATAACCGAAATAGGAACCTCAACTAAAGCCACCTCTTCACCTGCCTCCCCATCAAAAACCACAGCTTGTTCACCAAACTTGCCAACAGTCAGTACCCCCTCCTCCACCTGATTAGGACAATCATTAAAATTAACACAACAATTGTTACTTGACACAACCACAATGGAAGGAAACAACTTGGGGAAAACAACCCCATCCACACCACCATACACCAACAATTCATCATCCACACAATCAGTAGGGACATTTACAACTGAATTAAGTAGGAACCTAGGAAGATCCAGGGGAAACCAAACAATCCAGGACAACAGCTGATTCAGTGACCACAAGAGGAGAACCTCCCAAAATAGGAAAAATAGGAGAAATAGTAACAGAAGAGGCAATAATAGGGACATTAGAGGGCTCGGGTAATCCATTCACTATAGAATCAACACCAATAATACCCACCATAGCTACTGAAATAATAACAGGGTCAGTAGAGGGCTCAGATAAATCATTCAAAGTAAAATCAGTACCAACAAGGCGACCATCCCCCAACGAATTAGAAGGAGGCAAGGTAGAGAAATCAAGGTTTGGGTGAAGAATCCTACAACCAGCTTTCGAATGGCCCAAAGCTAAACATTGCACACAATACTCAGGAAATTCTTCAAAAACCACAGATTTGAACATACCCAATACTATCCAGGCCAATCCATATTCTATCCTGGTACTGTTTGGACACATCCAGTTCAACTAAAACGAACGCAACAGGCGGACGTTAACTAGGGGAGGTAGCATTGTCCGTTTTTAAGGGTTTGCCAAAAATCAAACATAATCCATGAAGAATACGCGGGGCGAACAAATGAGGCCAGAGGTTAGGGAAGGAAATCTAGATGGGGATAACAGGCGATTCAATCTCAATATCCAAGTTAAGTAAGCATTTAAACAATTTCATATAGCAATTACTCACAAAATTTGATCTATGAGCAAATACCCTATAATAATCCAAGTCATTAAAGAGCTTAATCAAAACATTATGCTGGTTCAAAACTGTGACGGACACATCCCCATGAAGCTTAAGCTTGAAAAAGAGACTCCTGATTGCATTAAGGAATGGCCTATGGCCTGGAAATTTTCCAACCAGAGCAAATTCGAACGGAGCAGCCAACGACTCGATTTCCGACTTTGAAATCCACAGAGCAGGAAAGCCTCTATGAGAAGAAACCTTAAGTTCAGAAAAGACAATGGAAGAAGGCAAAGAACCAGAAAGAGCATCCTTAAACTAAAGAGAGGAGGATCCAACAAAAAAACTAGGATCACAAAATCGTGGAGGCGCCATAAAAACAGAAATAAAATGAAAACGACGCGAAGAGTAGAACAACAAGGAAAGAAAACTTCCCTGAGCCACTCGAGAAGGAACACCCAGCACGAACTGCAGGGGAGGAGCGGCCGGAGGGATCAGAAGGGGCGGCTAGGGTGATGCCCTAGCACACCCCAGAGAGCGAGAGCGAGAGCGAGAGCACGACATATGCTGGAATATGGGTGATTTCTATAATAGTGTTTGATCCTTACAAAGCATTGATATTATGATTTCAACAAGTAGTAAATAATTATATAATAAATTATTTAATAAAGTTGCATTCTCATCATCAACACTCTAATTTTACAAATGAGATCATTGTATACAAGTCATAATGATTAAATAATAATATTACTTTCTCTTTTTTATATTAAAATATATTGGAATTTATTGAAGAGCAAAGTACATTTATTCATATATTCTATATAAATATAATCGCATATAATTAATTACATTAGAATTAAGCAACAAATATAAAATTATGAATTGAAATTGTTTATATTCTCTGTATTTTCTCCAAATAAAACAAAGTTAAGGTTCTGTTATTATTTATTTATTTTTTTGGTACTTACTAATAACAATATTAACTATGGGTGTAAAGAGTCCAACGGAGCTCGAGTCGCTCTTAGCTTGAGCTAAGCTTAATTCTAGCCAGCTCGTTGATAATGTAAGACAAAAAATGATTATGATCAAGCAATTAATTAAAATAGTAAAATTTTAAAAAGAACGAGGAATTAACATATGAATAATAAAAAAATAACAATTATATGAAAGTGAGATGTAATTTTCAAATATTTTAAAAATTTTATATTTGAACTCTCGAATTCCGATATATTTTAAGAGTATTTTATATTAATATTATTAAAACAAGTTAGCTTGCGAGCTAACGTGTTGAGTCTAGGCTGGCCCAAGTGGGCATACTAGACATTATCGAGCCGAGCTAAAGCTTGCTCATGGCCCCCCTGATATTAACAAATAACAAGGAATAAAACATTCAACCAAAATGAAAAAAAAAAAAAATCATATAAAATAAAATGTTTCAATAAATTTATATAAATTGGTTCAATCAGGATAAAGAATTTCCCTTGAATATATGAAAATTCTCATTCTTAATATTTGAAATATAATTATTATTAAGTGAAATATTTATTTATGAGTCCATTTTTATTTTCAGAATAATCTTTTATTTACAGCTATAGGAAGAGAATAGATTGAATATCTAATTCATTTCAAAGTTATTCTAAAAATTACAATTTTTTATTTAAAATTTCCTCAAACTATTTTGACGTTTATTTAAAATTTTATCAAACTATTATGACCTTTTTTTTCTTATTAAAAGATACGAGCAATAAAAATATATAAAAATTTTCATGTTATAAATAATTTTGCATGTTTTTGCCAAAAATATCAAAAATTGCAAGTCAAAGGAAATAGCCTAATGATGTGAAAGATAACTGGTTAAAAAAGTCATATATTCATCACTTTTACAAGATGGTTCTCACAGCTATTACATGCATATTTCTTCAATTTTGACTTTGTAGAATAATCTATCATGCAATATTAGACATATTAATTATGTAAATAAATTTATACTTCTATTATATTATCTGAAAAAGATGCTATATGCATATATAAGTTTATAATATGTGTTAATATTATGTAATAACTAATAGTTGAAATGAATAAATAATTCAATTTGGACCTAAAACTTTCATTTTTTATTCTCTAAATGTTCAATAATAGAATACAAAGCATTGATATTATGATTTCAACAAGCAGTAAAGAATTATATAATATATTATTTAATAAAGTTTCATTCTCATCATCTATACTTTTACTTTTACAAATGAGATCATTGTATACAAGTCATAATGATTAAATAATAATATTACTCTCTCTTTTTTACATTAAAATATATTGGAATTATTGAAGAAAAAATAAATACATTTATTCATATATTCTATATAAATATAATCATATCTAGTTAATTACATTAGAATTAAGCAACAAATATAAAATTATGAATTGAAATGCTTTATATTCTCTCTATTTGCCCCCAAACAAATCGGTTATGTTATTTTTTATTTTTTGGTACTTAATAATAACAATATTAATTAGGGGTCTAAAGGTGTCTAGCGGAACTTGAGTCACATTTAGCTCGAGCTTGAGCTTAATTTTAGTCAGCTCGTTTATAATGAAAGACATATATAAGAAAATGAGATGTGATTTTTAAATATTTTAATAGTTTTAATTATATTTGAACACTGAAATTTTGATATATTTTAAGTGTATTTTATGTTAATATTATTTAAAGTTAGCTTACAAGCTAACGTGTCGAGCCAAGACTGGCTCAAGTTAGCATATTAGACATTATCGAGCCGAGCTCGAGCCTGCTCATGACACCCGTAATATTAACAAGGAATAAAACATTCAACCAACATGAAAAAAAAATTCATATAAAATAAAATATTTCAATAAACAAAAATAAAAAATGATTCAATTAGGATAAATAATTTCCCTTGAATATATGAAAATTCTCATTCTTAATATTTGAAATATAATTTTTATTAAGTGAAATATTTTATTTATGAGTCCATTTTTATTTTCAGAATAATCTTTTATTTACAGTTATAGGAAGAGAATAGATTGAATATCTAATTCATCTCTAAGTTATTCTAAAAATTCAGCTCAGGGACGCTAGTGGCTAGCTAGCGAGAGTGTTGAAAGGGTGGATCATTGTGGTGTTATCACTTAGGCTGTTAACTTTGGCTTATCTCCTAATGCTGTACCTTTTTTCCACCTACATTACCGTCTACTAGTAATGTGTGTGTGCATGGTATCACTGCGGGATTACTAGTTGAGGGTCATTCTGTGGACCCAAATCCTGGTCTGGATGTGGCTGTGACTGAGGAATGCATTTCGGTTGCCAATAATTTTATTGAGGTACCTGTCAGTTTGGTCGATTCGCGAAACTTAGTCCTACCTTAGGTGATAGTTTTGGTCTGGATATTAGGAATCATATGAATTGGTTAGATTCTTCAAATGGTGATCCTGAATCAAAATTCTCTGATGGTGGTGGGTTGGTTTCTACGGATTTCTGTGGGGGTTCGGACCCAGGGAATGATTTCACGCTGGTTAATGTTAGAACCACTTTCAATGTTGGCTCTCGGGGAAGATTTCGTGGACGAGGAAGGGGCCGGCGTAAGAGATAGTCTCTTATTTTTGGATTGCCCGTTGTTTGTTGGTTCGATTTCTCTGTCTGATTTGCTGAGAGATATGCTGGTTGGTGGGGTGTTGAGCAATGATGGGTCGGGGCTGGCGTCATTGACACTACGCTGGTGGCAACCATTGGTGTGCTCTTTCGTGTTGGTAGTTTTTCGTCGCTTTAGCCACCATGGACGGTCCTGATGTGGTTTAAGTGATGCTGGAAGCTTCAACCACTTACTGAGCTCACGTTTTATTGTATTTTCTCTTTATTTTTTCCCTGTTTTTTCATATGTTGTAACGGTTGTTTTTATTTGAATAGAATCCTGTTTTTTGAAAAACAAAAAAAAAAAAGTTATTCTAAAAATTACAATTTTTTATTACAATTTTCTCAAACTATTATGACCTTTTTTTCTTATTAAAAGATACGAACAATAAAAATATATAAAAATTTTCACGTTATAAATAATTTTGCATGTTTTTGCCAAAAATATCAAAAATTGCAAGTCAAAGGAAATAGCCTAATGATGTGAAAGCTAACTGGTTAAAAATTATTGTACTGGTCCCAAACCAAGTGGACAAATATATAATTTCCTTAATTTGGCCGTCTTTTTCCTTTTAATTTAAAAAAATGTAATATTAAAGGAGTGGTTGAAGCTTTTGAAGTGCCAAAAGAAGAGACAATTAATTAGATAATATTTTATATTTTATAATGTTTGAGGATTTGGTAAAGAGTGAAATTTATTTTCTTCATATTATAAAGTATGAATAATATAATATTTGTACTAATCTAATATTATAGCTTCATAAAATGGAATTTAAAAAAAAAATTATATACCTAAACAAGCATTATATCTTATATTGTTTTTCCAATAATTTTAAATAATATTAGGGTGCTTGCATATCAAAATTTATCATTGATTAATGAGTTTTAACTCACTAAAATATTATGTTCATTTAATGGATTTATAAGTAATATTATGAAAATGGGATAAATTTTATAGTAGTTTTATATTGTGATAGAAAGTAGTTGAAAGTGCGGAATAAATAGTAGCTAGTAAGAAATGATGCAAGGATTATGAAGATGAAGTTTTAGGAGATTGGAGATGCAACGTGTAGGGCGCTACATCAATTTATAGACTTACAAAAATAATTAAAATGCCAACACATGGGCTCAATAGCGTATGAGAAGTTGTAAAATTCGATCATTGAATCCATTCATATTGATTAATAAGACTTAACATGAATATTGGTCTAAGGTCATTCGATGTGCATATAAGGTCATAACTTTTTTGATTCATTATGAAGGAAAGATACAATCAATAAGCTAACCCCTCAAATGTCTTTTCAATCTATGAGGAATCTGCCAACATCTCAACATCGAGCCAACATGCAAGAAAACATGTATATTTGTTTACTATTAGTAGGTAGGGATATAATCTAGCAAATGTCTAGAGTAAACAAAAATTACTCAATAAAATTACAAAATGCTTAGCTCTAGGTGACATCTTTTTGCGATCAAAAGAGCCACGGTGCTAAAATGTTCTTAGAATTACAGTGCCTTTTTTTGTAGGAGAACAAGACTGGAATTTTTTGGGTTAAGTTATCGTGGAGGCTGACTTATTGAGGAGGTTGTCTTCGAGAAGTCATCATGGAGGATAAATTATTGAGGAAGCATCAAAGGTTGAGTCATCTAGAAAGCCAACTTAATTGGAGAAATTATCATGGTAAGAGCAACTTCACTTTTACATCTTTCTTTTAAAACTATTTTTTTTTAATCAACGGCTTGACAATGCCTGCCTTGCGAAAAAATAACTTCACAAAGAGATTTTTAAGTGTTTCACCCTTATTTTAGTCTTCTAGTCTTCCTTGGCCTTAATAATTTTAATGGCTTTAAAGAGAACAATATTTAGGGAGAAAATTAGGAGGAAAATAAGGTACTATGGTGGGAGAGATCAAATGAGGATTAAGAGGATAGAGTTAAAAATATCACATTTGAAAGAGTAATTTTGATCTTAAATTAGTACTTTTGAAATATTTAACCAAATCCTCAAATATTGTGATACCTTGTCTTTGTATTTCATGATCTCTTTTTTTTTTTTTCCTCTAATTTCATTTCTTTCATTATAATATTATTTCCTTAAGTATATCCTCCTTACTAGGGATGCCGAAATTCTTAAGGTTAAAGAATACTTTGTTAAGTTCTAAGCATTGATGAATCTCTTAGGCCAAGTTTTTTGTTCAAGAGATTGTCATTACAAAGATTTATGATGAGAAAGGTAGCTTGGAAGAAGAACTTATGATATTATTAAGAATGATAAGATGCTCGTTAAAACCTCCTAGTTGAAAAGAAGGATGACTTTTTAATTAAAGCACCTATGTGGCTCTATTTCAGGATTAAACCCCAATAGAAATATAAGAATATACTTGCTTATTGTTTTCCTCTATGTTGTTTGTTATAAACATTATTATTATTATTTTAAATAAAAAATTTAATTTAAATTTGTTATAAACATTAATATTAGAACCTTATATTACATTATTTTGTCAAACCTAACAAATTTTTTTAAAATAATTGTTTTCTTTATTTATATTGAATCATTGATGTCTTTGATAAGTCATTATTAGTAATGATTGTGTAAGCTAATTTGCTAAGATATGATTAAATGATGTATTACTTGCAAATGTGCAAAGTTATTTTAATTGTAGGTGCGTAAGACTTAGAAGCTTTGTTATATGCTTACTTTTTAATTTATGATATTTTTAAAATGTGGTTATGTCATATGTATGTAATTTTTATGGATATGAGAAAAATTGGAAATGAATTGATCAATTTTATAGTATTTATACTAAATATGTAATAACTCAAACATTTAACTATCGAGATGTTATCTGCTTTGGCCTAAGGGCCTCACAGTTTTGTTATATTGCCTCACAGTTTTGTTATATTGGTATAACTTCTCAGGAGGTCACCCATCATAGCATGAGCATGCTTAACTACAGAGTTTCGATCTTAAATAAAATTCTAACCATTAAACCTAAACCCTCCTTGATGTTTAAGAGTTAGCTTTTTTTATTTAAGGGAGTTCATAATCTCCCTAACTTATGTAACTGAGACATATATGATTCTAGAGGTTACACCAGCAATTTCAAGTGGTGATTTTTGCCACGTAGTACTTTGTCACATACATGATTCAAGTGATGGCTCCCATGACGTAGTACTTTGTCTTGTATGTTACTTAGTTCTCATCTTCTGATTAGTATATTGCTTTGATACCCTTTGTAATAACTCAAATTTTTAACTATCGAGATATTGTCCGCTTTGGCATAAAGGCCTCATGATTTTGTCCTGTTAGTGCATGTAACATCCTAGGAAGTCACCCATCCCATAATTTCTCGATCAGGAATGAGCACGCTTAACTGCAGAGTTTTTTAAATGAAATTCCAATTATTATACCAAAAGGTGCTTCGATATTTAAGAGTTTAACTTTTTTTACTTAAGGAGTTTCACAAAACCAGTGACAAAGTAGTAATGTTTCTATATATTTGTGATGGAGTTGCGATGAAATATATCATAAGTTTTCCATATATAAGTTATTTCATTCTTAAATCAAAAGAATTGTCCAACACGAAGCAAATGCAAATTGGTCCCAAATAAGTGACATGGTTAATATTTTTTTTCATAAAGTGGAAGCAAATTGTTGTTCTAAATTACATATTGAATATCCATTTAAATTTTGTGACAAAAATGAAGGGTCATAATAAACTAAATTATGAATGAGTACTTTTATACAAAACTTTGTAATGAAAATGCCATTACAAAATCATATTTGTAATGAGTTTTTGGTGGTTCGGATAAAATTATCTTTTACAAATTTATTGAAATGTTGTAGTGTTTCCATAGCATTTTAATCAATAAATTGTAACATGACAAAGACTCTCATTGAGTGAGAGAAAAGTTAATGATTTTTACAATAATTTAAAGAGAGTAAAAAATGTGTTGTAGAGAAGATTTAAACTTCTAATCATTAATATCTTAAGGCCAAAATTTGAAAATATCATTCTTGAAGTAATGAATCTCTTTAAATTAGTTAGAATTTTGTTAAATCTAGAACTATGGTAAGTAGGTGGGGGCACTAGGCAAGCCAAAAAATTTTACACTAAGAACTTAGTTATATCTCTAGCTATAGTATACAAATAATTTTGCGCTGAAACTTTTGCTTGCCATCCTATGAAAGCATAGGGTCACTTGTGCACTAACTATCTGACTAGCTCTCTTATATAAGGAAGAGTCAAAACAAAAGCAAATAACTTGCTCACTTGTAGTAACAAGAGTCATCATTGCAAACCTATAAACCTTCACAAATTACCATGCATCCATTTTTTACATAATCATAGATTCTATTCGTAACATGACCACGTTACTCTTTCTGGTAAGACATAAGTAATAATGATCACTATAATGACATATATGTGACAATAAATTCAAGTATTAAATTGATATGACAATCATAAAGAAGTGAAAGTCATAGCTTGTAATTGAGCATGTGAAGATCATTATGAAGAATTTCATTCTCATATAATTATATAATAACATAAATTTTTTATGAACATATACTTCTTCACATTGATTTCATGAACATCTACTATACTAAAACATCATGCAAGAAAAAAAAAAAGATTATTTTTCTTATATTAAATCAAACCAATTAAGAGAATACTTAATAATTCTCTACAATGATTTCCATAATTGTTATGTTTGATTGCAAATCTTATATTGTTCTTATAGACACACACATACATCCTTTAAAAACTAAAAAATCTAAATAATAAATAATGGGCAAGTTTTATCATCATAGGCATAATCTCCACAATATTATTTAATGCATGAATCATGTCCTATGAAAGAGTTCTCCAAGCAATTTGCATCATTAAAAGCATTAAATTATTGATATTTAGCACATTTTTTAAATGGTGATTAAAATATTTAGTTATATTATTGATAAATATTTTTGAAGGAAAAAGTGTAATGGTAATTTTAAGTTCAAATTAAAAAAATGGTGATTAAAATCTAATTTTTAATCATATTTTATAATAATTTTTATTTGTTGCAATGTTCCTTTTAATCGATTAGCTAAACAATAAAATATTTTCAAAAAAATTATTTTCTTCCTGAGAAAAATTCAACCTAACTCTATAAACTATTTTTTTTAATATATATTTGTCAAAACAAAGACAATTATGAGATGTCTAAGGGCATGTGCTCACTATAAAATATATTTTTTAAAAATATTTATCATATATGAAAATATGTTATTAGGTCACTATCAAAAATGATACGAGAGAGATTTTTTTTCCTAAATTAAAAATGCATAATATATAATTTACATAATTATTAAAATATTTTTATTAGGATACTTTTTTATATTATATATATATATATATATTTATATATTAATTTTATTAAATATAAAATTATGAGAACCACCACCAATTTTTCTATAATTTTTTATTTCAACATTTACCTATTTAAGCTTGTGCTCTAATGAAATATTTCTACAACTAAATTATTAATTAAAGTGAAACCATTAAATAATAAAATTATGCTTCACCCTTTCTTTCCTTAAATTGTGCCTTAAAAACTTATAGTGGATGCTAAAAAAGGTTTAATATTGATATGTTTTCTCTAATGACATATTTAATTAATAATATTTAATTAGTATACTAATTAGTATACTAATTAATAATAATAATAATAATAATAAATAATTAATTATTAATTTTTATAAGAAGTAGTCAATTTGCACTCAATCATTGTAACCAAAAATAATGAAAGGTCTAAGTCTTCATATCTTGCTTACATCACCGTATAAAGCTAAGAGATTTGCATGAGAGGAAATTTTGGATTTTTTTTGTTTGGTGATTTAATTTTTATTAAATTAACTTTAATACAAGACAAAAAATGATTATATATATTTGGTTCAAGTAAACATTTTTATTTTACTAAAAAATATTTAATTTTTTTGTCTTTTTATTGAAAATTTCTTAAATATTTTTTTTTTTTGATAAATTTAACAAATAATTTTCAACCATGTCCATTATATTAGATGACCTATTTGTATTGCACTAATCTCAAAGCATTCAATCTAAATTTTTTTATTCTAATATTTACCGACCATGCAACCGTTTATTCTGCCACAAAACAAGCAAAAATTATAATAGAGAGGAGCTTAGCGGGATAGAAGTTGTGAGGAGCCAATCAATGTTATTTAGTTATTAATTCAATCATTATCTTTTGTCAAATATACAGACAAAAAAATTTATATATAATTTTTGAGAGGTCATCAATGTTTTTTAGTAATTTATTATGTCATTAGCTGCAGTAATTAAAACAGTCCAAAATGAAATGAAATGCAAATTTAAATGCGCCTGAGATGCAGAATTTAAGCTTGAGCAAATGTTGTATATATATATATATATATATATATATATATATATATATATATATATATAGAGAGAGAGAGAGAGAGAGAGAGAGAGAGAGAGAGAGAGAGAGAGAGTAGGGCATTAAATGATTTGAGTAGGGTTGATTTCTTGCTTAATCGAGCCAAGTTTGCTTAATTTATACCGAGCTGATCAAACTCAATCTTGACTTAACTCGAGTGAAAATATAAGATTGCAGCTCGACTCGAATGCTTGAGCTCAATAAGAAAGCTTGAGGTTAGCTCGTTTTAGAGATCGTTTTTTATTTCAATGCCAGATAAAAAAAAATTAATCAAGTTAATATAAATGTCAATGTGTTAATTAATATTAATTGAGTTCCTTGTCAAGCCAATGAGCTAGGTCGGGGCATGCAGGGGAGGATCCCTCTTTTATATACGATTCTTTAGGTAATTTGTGCACCCTCCTGATCTTTATTATAAGGGTTTTTAAGCAATTGGTCATCCTAAAAGTTTTAAAATACTATGATCTTTAGACAATTGCACCAGCAAATAATAAAAAGAATTCATCATTTTATTTATTAATTTGAATTCCAAAAATATCCTTATAACTAAAATTTGTTCTAGGGGCGCTTCCCCTTGAACCCCTGACAATTACTTATAAGTTTGACTCCCCTGAAAATTAAGGCTGGTTCCGCCTTTGGGGCCAAGGTCGATCTCATATAATATATGAGCTCGAATTTAAGCTCGGACACGAATTCGGGGCTCGATAAGGACAACTTATGAGCTCGTTCGCAAGTCCAATTCAAATTGGCTCACAAGTTGGCTTGGCTTACATACACCACTGACCACTAATAGAGAGAGAGAGAGAGAGAGAGAGAGAGAGAGAGAGAGAGAGAGAGAGAGAGGATGTTGATTCCATGGAATATAGGAGGACCTAACAAAATTAATTACTTACTAATTAGTCGTTAACTCATTGAATGCACGAGAAATTAAAAAAGATTATTTAAATCTCATAGACGCACTGTGCGCCCGTGGAATTAGACTTATTGTTTAATTATTAATGAGAAATCTCAACTAATTTTGATTAGAATCTGCTTAAAATTTAATATATTATAAATCATTTTCTTAAAATTATTATAAATATTATATTTAAAAAAAATCAAATAATATTTTTTTTATAATTATCACCCTTAACAAAACATATAATTTCAAAAAACAAAACAAAAGGCTCTTATCATATTTTTTTTAAAAAAAATTATTCAGAAAAATATAGCCAATAAAATTACGACAACCCTCTAAAGAAATAAAACTGTAAAAGCGCTGTCCCGAACGTGCTTTTAGACAGTAAGGCTTCGTTTGTTTTTTTTTATGCTTTTGTAAGACACAGTTTTAAAAAACATTAGTTCAGAAAATAGAGTTTTCTA
Source organism: Dendrobium officinale (assembly GCA_019514585.1). Taxonomy (NCBI): domain Eukaryota; kingdom Viridiplantae; phylum Streptophyta; class Magnoliopsida; order Asparagales; family Orchidaceae; genus Dendrobium; species Dendrobium officinale. The sequence goes on along the minus strand of CM033699.1, from coordinate 7,752,021 downwards.
ACGGAGAAGCACATTTAAAAAGCATTCTCAAAACTGCAGAAAAATGAGAAAAAGGAGTTATTGGGAACGTGATTTGACGAACCAAACAACATAAAAAAAAATTCCTCCGTTTTAGAAAATGGAGAAGGCAAAAAAAAGCTCAAACAAACAAAGCCTAAGCTTCTTTTATACAGCGACGGAGAAAGCGATATGTCATGGCCGGCGGCATAGTCCATCCGCTCCGCTGCTGCTGAAGCCCCCACCTTGCTATTAAATAATGAATATCTACTTATGTCTGTAGCTTCATATTTTATTTTTAAAAGATTTCGTCACCTGCACGATGGAAAACCTAACAATTATCAGGACCTTGTCATGTATGACGATCGATAGTACGAAACTCGAAAAAAAAAAAAATGTATGAAACCTTTATTAATTTAGGGTTGTATTTATCATGGGGTCATTAATTTGAAATTTGAGACAAGTTAGATATATATATTTTAATTTTAAAGATATTGCTATTTATTAGTTGAAGTTATTGTGGAGAAAACAACTTCGCTATTATGAGTGCAAAAAATAGCTTTCTATCATAGAAATTTCTGAAAAGCAGTAACCAAACAAAATTGTGATTGTTATCCAAAACGCAAAGCAGTCAAAAAGTTCTGCCAAACAAACCTTAAGTTGATTTAAAAGATTAAGATATGTCTGAATCAACTTTTTAAACTCAAGTCAATTTAGGCTTTATTTGTGACAACTTTTTTACTGCTTCTTAAAGTAATACTAAAAAACTGTTTTAAGAAGCAGTATGAAAGCAGCCCCAAAGGAAGCCTTAGTTCCTTTAAATAATCTGTCTATGGCTGACTTGTGGATTTTGCCATAGATATGAACTCAAGACAGAATATTCTATCAAATTATAGCATAAGGAGTGAGAGTTTAGATATTAAGAGGTTTTATATTTCTTCTCATTTGAGTTATTAAATCCTCCTTTTTCTTATAGAGAACATAGGCTATAATATCAAATTAGTTAAAATATTGTGTGGTCTCCTTTTCTTTCTCTTTAATATATTATCCATAGTTAATTTCCTTTAGTTTTCAATAGAAAGTAAACTACCTTGAATGCTCAATCCTCCTTCAATGCCTTGGACCAATGTTTTCTAATGTTCCTTTTTTGGGAAAACAGAAATAAGCTCAGAATAAATTCTATTCATCAATTAATCTCTTCGACTATTTTTCATCATTCATAATAAAAACGCATGACTATTCTATTTAGAGAATAACAATCCAATGGAATGTGTGTGCATTATTACAGTTAAGCCTCCCAGCTAAATATTTATGATTTCATTGAACAAGGTAGAATTCTAGTTATTATTGAATAAATCAACTCTTTCACCATCAACAATTGTATCTCATCCCCTTGTTGTTAGCAATTGTACCTATAGCCTCTCCTCGAAGCCCTCGCCTTTCTGCTACTAATGATGGCACCTCAATCTCTTCTTTCACTACCAATAACTTCACATTTTCCCTTTTCTAGACTTCAACTCATACAGATAATTTAAATCAAAGTTCCTCAAATATTTAAGTTAATTAGTGTTAACATTAGTTGATCTTTGATTTTGAACTCAAATTGAAACCTCTCTTATGGCCTCTTTAGTGGATCTCATTCCTTCATCTTCATTTTATAAGAAAGCTTAAAAATCTACTATTCTTAAATCATTTTTGTAGATTTTGGTAGGTTAGTACAATGATTAGCAATTTTTCTAGCTCCAATATGCTTTGATGTTCAAAGGGTTCCTTGTCATTTTTTATAGTGGTGATGAGTTAAATTTAATTAAAAAATTTCCTCTTAAGCAACCTAATCATGAGGTTGAGATGAATTTGTTTAGATCTTATCTTAAGAAAAATAATAATATAGGTCATACAAACTTTAAATAAATAATTATTTGAATTCAAAATGATAGAGTTTATTCAATAGTATTTGGTTATAGAATAAATAATGTATATGAATATCCTCTCAAGATACTTAAATAATCCTCGCTCGCACGTGTGTGTGTATATATATATATCCCATATTATTTGATTCTAATTCATCAACCATGCTTCATTTTATTATGTATGAGAATATGATCGCACATAGTCACATAATTAGTATACTAATGCGACATTGATGAAATAATTGTTAATTACCTCTTCTCCATTGCATATTGGGGATGAGGGTATTGAAAAATCTTAATTGGTGCACAATGACCCTTTTTGTCATATTATTAGAAGTAACATGCCTCTCATTTTTTTATTTTTGCTGATGGCTATCTAGAGGTTGAAGGCCAACCTGTCATTAAGGCCAATGCCAAAATCTTGAGTTGCACTGATATCATTTTTTATCGGTCTAATTATACAAAATAAACAAGTAAGGAGATGCATATTTCTTTGGATCGCTCTTGTGTTCATAAGCATGTCAATTTTTTCATTTGTTATTCCCATATATTATTCTATAGAAAACCTATTAGGGATTATCCAAGTATAGATGCTAACTTTTTATCTCTTATTTCTTCCGACCTAATTGTTTATCTCTTTTGCCTCCCAATTTAACTTTTTATCTCTTTTGCCATTCAATCTTGCAGATAATGATACTACTCGTTTGTCTGGCGAATGATAAATTTTATGTTGTTAAAAAGAAAGAAAAAATATAGAGCAATAAGATAAAATCTTAAATCTATATTGAATCAATATGCAACAAAGAAGATATCTCATATAAAAATGATAAGAAAAATAATCTCTCAATAAAGTCTTAGTAATTTAGGAATTATTCTTTCTTAACTCTATCATATTAAGTATTAACCTTTAAATTTCTTTTATTATAACTCAGGCTTAGCCTTCTTAAGCTACACTTCATCGCATAATTAAAAATATAAAAGTTAAGAATCGGTTTATGACGGTCGTAAATTTTTATAAAAATGATTACAAAACTATTGTATGAAAATTAAAATTTTTTAAACTATAAAAAATAGCATCATGTAAGTAAAAAAACTTCTTGAAAGTAGCCGTAAAATAGTAACCAAATAAAATCATGTTGAGATCTAAAAAGAAAAACATTATGAAAAGCTGTCCCAAAATACCCTAAGAAAAAAAAAAGAGATATATAAATTTCAATTCAGGTTTCGTTTGGGACAGCTTTCTTACTACTTTATGAAGTAATTTTTTAATATAAAAATTTTTTGAATTCAAAATTTTCTATAAAAAAATTACTTATCTTTTTTTTTTTTTTTTGGAAAATTAGGGGCATAAGCCCATTCATTGACTAATAAAAATTACAAAGGAAAGGTCCAACCCCAAACAAAAGCAGAGGGGGACAGAGAAAAACAACAACTATAAAGAAAATTGTAAATAAAAACCTATACCACCCCCAATTACAAAAAAAGAAACAAAATTGTGGTATACAAAAAACCAGGACTCAGATATTGCTGCAGCCAAAAACCGGCGGCACGAGATCAAAACGAACAGAAAGATCCTCCTGGTTGCCAAACATGGCCCTCCAAGGAGTAAAGCTGCACCATTCATCATTGTCCTGCAAAAAAAATTACTTATCTCACAAAATATTGTATCCCAATTAAAATAAAATCAAGAGAAAAAAAAAAAAACCCCATCCAACATGTCAAAAGTCTCAATCTGCACTAACTTTTTTGTTTTATTTTCAGGTTTTAGCTCAATCATAGTCAACAGTCTCGGAGACAGTCAGTCCAACCAACAGCTAAAATCTCCCAAAACAAGAGACGAAACTGGGCGGCAGATCTGCCTACTTGGCTTCTATTTTTATACATTTTATCTTATTTTTTAACTAAATTTTAGCTTGTAGAGGACGTCAGGCTTAGTTACTCAGAATTTTTATATGATTTTACTGCACGAGTTTGTAATTATTTTTTTTTCTTTCTCTGACTGTTACAATCAACATAATATGCACTTACAATTATCCATATCATCATAGCTTGTCTCACCCTCAAAGACATAAAAGGGTTAATTAAGGTTTAATTAAAGGATTAAAAAGTTAATTGGATCATTTATAGCTTGAGTTATATTAAAGTTGATATAAATAAGTAAAAAAATATGAGATAGTTTTAATTTAGGCTTCTTAAAACAGTTTTTTAGAATAAATTTTTTAATTTTTTACTAAAAATTTACTTTAGAAAGCAATAAAAAAATAGCCTCAAATGAAGCCTTAATTTGATTTTTAGGTTAAGCTCATAATAATTATTTTTCTCTTGTTTAATTTTGAAAATGCAATGATCAAGAAAGATATATGTAGGTATAAAATAAATTTTGCATAACAGACTCGGACTATACTTGAAAATTTGGGTTCTGGTTGACTTGTTTAATAAACAAATTAGGGTTTTGGTTGGACTTCTGACTCATTTAATTGGAGGGTTGAGTTCGAGTTGACATGCGAATCAATTCTTCCCTTAGAACAACCCGTTTTATTTTCTTTCCTTAAATAATGTACCCTTTTTTATTTTTGATCAATTGACATAAATTCTATAAATAAGTCATAGACTTAGTTTGAGACGGCTTTGTTGATGTTTTTTAAAGTAGCTTTCTAGTTCAATAATTAAAATTCTTTGTGCTAGAAAGATGTTTTAAGAAGCAATAAGAAAGCCATCCAAACGAAGCCTTAGTTTGAGACGGCTTTTTTATTGCCTATTAAAACAACTTTAGTACAAGAATATTAAAAAAAGTAAAAAATGATTAAAAATGTACTAAAAAGCTGCTTCAAGAAGCAGTAAGAAAGCTGTTTCATACGAAATCATAATTTTATTTTTTCCTGATCTGAAGCAGTATACTTTTCGTGGTCTTCCTGCTTTGTGGGTTTCTGATGAAGAAATTAGGGCTTTAGCGGAACCATTTAGATTTTCTTTAGTTGGTTTCTTCCCGGCCAAACGTCCTCCTCTTGATGTGATACGTAAATTTTTTTTTTTAACCTAAAGTTGAATGGCGAGGTTTCAGTTACTGTTCTGGATTCTACCCATATTTTGATAAAATTGGAGAATGATTTAGATTACTGTAGGATTTTTTTTGTCACCGTTCTTATTTGGTTTTCAATTGTTATATGAAACTTACGAAATGGTCGCCGACTTTGGATATCGGTGTCGAGTCGCCTATCATCCCGATATGGATCTCTTTTCCTCACCTCCGTCCGCATTTCTTTGCTCCGAGGATCCTTTTTGGGCTGGGTGAGTTATTTGGCAAACCTCTGAAAATCGACGAAGCTACGTCGGTTGGCTCTCGTCCTTCGAATGCCCGTGTTTTAGTTGAAATCGATATTACTAAAAATTATCCTAAGCAAGTTTGGTTAGGATCTGATTCGTTAGGGTATGCTCAAGAGGTGGTCTTCGACGATTTTCCTCATTTTTGTGGTGTTTGTAAAAAATTAGGGCATATTTCTGGTAAGTGTATTTCGGGTCATGTTCCTGTTCTTCTTCTGTTGCGGATGTTCCTGTGGAAATTATTGCTCCTTTAGGTGGTGCGACTGGCATTAAGGGTGTAAATGAAGTTGTGGTTAATGTTCCTGAAGTAAATTATGTGGGGATGAATTTGCCAGTTGTTGAACCCGTGGGTTGTGCTAACGGTGTTGGCTTGTCTCAAGAGAATTTGGTTGTTTCGTTGGATGTGAATAACTGTAACGGTGTGCCTCTGGTTGCAGATAAATCCTTATTATCTCCTAATGCTATACCTTTCGTTCCCGTGTTGCTGGATGGGGGCATTAAGCAGGGTGTGATTTTGGAGTCTTCGGCAATTGCTTTGGTTCCGGAAGTTAATTATGTTAATGTGAATGTTGAGATTTTTGATAGTTTACCTATTCATGATATGAATACTATTGGAGATGATAAGGTGATAGAGAATGCGGAAGGTGGTGCTGAGGATGACATGCTTGCTAGTGTGGATCCGAGTGGGATTGAGGCTGTGTGCCCGTCGCTGAGTGTAGAGGAAGGGATTCAGATTGTTAACAGTGTAGTTGAGATTCCTGTAAAAGAGGTTGATACACTTCTGATGGCTGATTGGGTGGGGAAGTCTTCGGGTAAAGAAATTAGGAATCATAACAGCTGCTTGATTGATTCGTCGGAGAAGGAGGTTTATTCTGAATTTTTTGAGTCGGATAATGATTTTTCCCTTGTTCGTTCTTCCAATGCAAACCGGGGGAAGTTTTGGGGGCGTGGTCGTCGTAAAAGATGATTTGGAGTGCTTTTTTTTATTGTTCGTATTGCTGATTATCTTTTGGAAGGCTTGGCTTTAATGTTCGATTTGGTGCTACGCGTGGCTGAGGGCGGTGATGTGGTCGGGGCTCACGTCCCGGTCGTTAAGCTGGTGGCAACCGTTTATTTCTGGATGGTCCGTGCGGGACAGCTTGGACGTTAGAAGCTTGGACTGTTTTCTGAGCCCATTTTTAGCTTGTAGTACTCTTTGTTGTTTGGTCGCTTTTATTTTGCTAGGTGTGTTTTGTATTCTTTCATTTCTGTTTGATTTATTAGTAAATTTTATTAAAAAATAATAATAATTTTATTTTTTAAATAAATGAGTTCTTGGGTTAACTTCAGGCATTCTGATTAGGATTTTGAATTTTTTTTTACCCATTTATTATTTGGATTTGGAGTGAATAATATTTTTCACATTAAAAAAAGAATATCCACGTCATCATTTAAAGCCATTGACAGCGACGTAGAGCTACAATTAATTTTAAGGGCCAATCACTCAATCACTGTCAGTTGGCTACCCAATTTGCAGGCTCGATCAACCAATCAATTCATGACACCTACTTACAAAGCTCGTGAATTAATCTGTGATTATAATTCTAATTTATTTGTTAATGACCACAAATATATTCAAGTAGAAGAAAATTTAAACGAAATCATTATAATTAATTAAATTTTAATATGTTCAATTATCTTTAATTTCAGATCTTTTAAGGGATAAATTCCCTATAAATTTGAATTATAAATACATATTAATTAAAATATGATAATTGAAGCCTTAAATTTTGTCATTTTTAAAGTATTTTTAAAAACAATAATTTTAATCACTGGTCAAAAACTTTATGATTTGGTTGAGATAGCTTTCTCATGGCTTTATTTTTTCTAATTGCAATTCAATCTCGATTTCGCTATTATTTTCTAGCTACTTCTCAAAAATTTATGTGGGGTAAAATTACTTTTTACAATATGAATTGCTAATGCATTTTAGTTTAAAAAAATCAAAGTTTTGAATTATAAAAAAAAAGAATATATTTCCTTATGATGGCTTCATAACTTTTTTTATAAAACATTGTAGTTGATCAAAACAAGAGAAATTACTCAGTGCGGAGTCCAGAGAGGAACTTCTCGTCCGGACTGTGAGTGTGCACGCTATGTATAATTTTTATACACAGTTTGGTTCAAACAGTGTACACACTATTTGTACACAATGTGTACACTCACAGTTCAGACGAGAACTTCCCGCCCGAATTACTCATAAAATAATTTCTCCCCGAACAAACCCTTACCGATGTGTACTTAGTGGATTTTTTATTAAAATTTTAATGATGACTTTAATAGAATAATGATTAAAAAATATTATTAACCCCATATAGAAATAGACAATAGATAGTTCAAAAGCATGATGAAAATTAAAATTATAATATTAAAAAAAAACATTTTTTTTCTAGACTTTTTAGCCTCATAGTGAGCATTTTTATTACTAGCTCTACCTTTGATTAGCCTAATGATAGTTTGCATCTCAAATATTTTAATTCAACAAATATGTAGAGGATCACTTTATATAGAACCATGTCTCTATCCTTTGAATATAGAAATATATTATTTATGCAAATTGTTCTTTTAAAAAAAGCTCTTTTGTTAAACTTCCAATCATTTGTAACAACTTCTTAGATGGCAAGTTATCACCTAATTTTCATATATGAAAAATAAATCTAATTCAATTTTTATATTAGTTTAAACATTTTTCTAATCCAAACATTTTTAATAGATCTTATTAATACTTTTGGAGAATGCCAGCTTTCTTACTACATTTTAAAATAATTTTTTGATATCAAGATTTTTCGTTCAAGAAAATTTGGTACTAAAAAATTATTTTAAAAAATAGTAAAAAGATTATCTAAATAACTAAAGTAATGAAAAAAAAAAAAAATAACCTAACTACATAATGGTAAAAGGTAATCTCACAACTTATTTTTAATCACCTCACAATCAAGATTCAATAACACTTTTAATAATTTCGCAAAATAAAACTTACAAAATCTGCAAAATAGATTTAGGGTCTGTTTGGGATGGCTTCTACTTTTTGTAAAGAAGATTATAAAACTGCCATGTGAAAATTAATTTTTTAAAAAACTGATACTAAAAGAAGCTTTCTAATACTGAAATTTCTTGAAAGCAACATCCAAACAAAAATAGTAATTGCAATATGAAAATCAAAATAATTAAAAGAAGTGTCCCAAATAGGAATTTTTATTGCGTCCTTCCACCCTGATGTAGAGATACGTCCTCCCACTGCCAAAAAACTCGGTTTTTGCTCGGTATTGTTAGGTATTATTTGATAATAACGAGGAATATCATCATGTGAAGACCAATACCGAGTTATACCGAGCTGTACCGAGCAATACAGAGCAATACAAAAAAATACCGAGTTCTTTCTAGGAAAAACTAGGTACTTTTTTGTATTGCTCGGTATTGCTCGGTATAGCTCGGTATAACTCGGTATTGGTCTTCACATGATGATATTCCTCGTTATTGTTTGGTATTGCTCGGTATTTCTCATTTTTTAGCACCAATTTAGCTCTGGGAGGACGTATCTCTACGTCAGGTGGGAGGACGCAATAAAAATTCCCCAAATAGACCCTTAGATTTGTGAGAGATGAAGTTTGAATGAAACTTCAAAACAAAAGAAAAATATATTAAGGCTTCTTTTTGGGATGATTTTCTTGATGCTTCTTAAAATAACTTTCTAGTATAAAAATTTACATTTTTACATCAAAACATGATTTTGAGAAGCAATAAAAAAATGGTCCCAAACAAGCCTAAGCTAAATACAACAGGCCAATACTTGAAACTTTCAGTCAAGAACAACTTTTCATGTCACAGGTTTTCTATCAAAAGAACATCCCGTCAAAAACAAACTTGCTGCAACTGTTTAATCTCACATGTTTAACAGTTCGGATGTCAATACACACACCACAATTAACGGAGCAGATTCGTTCCAAACTCGAAAACCTTACGGGTCACTGTAGGTCTCGTACGATCTGATAATCTACACATTAAATAACCCGAAAGCCCCATTGACCAAATCTTTATCCATATTATATTCAATATATACAACCTTGCCATGGGCACCCTCCCTGTTCTCTTCTGTCCAATAATTTAGAAATCAGAGAAAGAGACTTTGTGCTATGTTCATTAAAGTCCTCTACTTTAGCTTATTCATTTCCCACCTCTTAGTCAAGTCATCCATCCTTCTTATTTTTTAAAATATTATTAAAAAATAACACCATAAGTACTCAAAATTTCTCTTCTTTTTATCAGTTGAAATCCCTCTCCCTCCTCCTACTCTCCTTCTACTCCAACCTCCCCTCCCTCCTCTCACCCAACTCATCACAATTCTATCATGTCTTCGTTGTCATCTTCTTCTTCTTCTTCTTCACCATCTTCATCTTCATCTATGAGTTTTCCCATAGTGGTCATTGCCATTGTGGGAATTCTCGGCACCGCTTCATTCCTTCTCATCTACTATGTCTTCGTCATCAAATGTTGTCTTAACATCCGTATCTCAGATCCTGACCGCATTCTCCGCCGCCTCTCCCGTTCTCGCCGCCGCCTCCATCGCCACTTCTCGTTCACTGCGGCGGTGCCCGTTGAACGCCGCCACGGGCTTGATTGTTCTGCCATCCGCGCCATCCCGACCTTTCGATACTCTTCATCTGCCGCCCCTCCGGCGGTAGAATGCGCGGTATGTCTGCTAGAATTCCGTGAAGACGAACTGCTCCGCCGACTCCCCGGTTGCGCCCACGCCTTCCACATCGACTGCATCGACACGTGGCTTGAGTCGAATGCGAGCTGTCCGCTTTGTCGCGCCGAGGTGACGAAGCCGGCGGAGGAGAGCGTGGTGATTGAGATCGGGGAGAAGTGGGTGGGGAAGGCGGGGAGCATGGGGGATGAGTGTGTGGACGTGAGGAGAGAGAAAGACGAGAGGTTTGTGGTTCAGCCAATGCGAAGGTCATTATCCATGGATTCGTCCGGGGATAGGAAGCTGTTGGAGGCGGTTCAGGAGGCGTTGAGGAGAAATCCGGAGCTTTTGTTTAGAGAAGAAGGCAGTAGTAGTGGTGGAGGAGGAGGAGGGAGGAGGCAGAGGTTGTTGATTGCGTTTGGAGGGTGGCGGTCCGGTCGGAGTTCGAGGAGGGCGGTTCAGCCGGTCGAGATGGGGGTTTGAAGAATTGAATAAATTTTGCAGGAATGTAAATTTTTAATTACTGGGGTTTGGTTTGTGATTAAAATGGTACTTTTGTGTAATTTTTTTTGGGGAACTTTGAAATTACTGGTTTTGATGGACATGTTTGTTAGAGAGTAGCATTACGCGTTTTAATATAATCTCACTGTTCGTCATTCTCTTACCTACTTGCTTCGGTTCGTTGACAATGTGGCCGCCCACTGTGAATGATCACGTTGGCGTTTGTTAAGGTGGGCAGAGAGGCTGAGGGCTTGTGAAGAATTTTTTTTAATAATTATTCTTTTTTATTTTTTAATTTTAGTTATTTTATCCCCTCAGTTGGTGAAACTATTCTGTGCGGGTTGCGAACGTCGTTCGGAGATCAACCATAATGGGTCACGTTGCCTCCTGTTCGGTACCGCTGATGTGGCGTATTCTGATTGGTCTCTGAACGGTGAACTGCATGCGTTCGGCGTCTGCACAGAATAACCTCTCCCTCAGTTGAGACCATTCCACATTAAGGCTTCATTTGTGATGACTTTCTTACTAGTTATTAAAATAAAGTTTAGTGCACAAATTAAAATTTTTATATTAAAAAATAGTAAGAAAGTCTTCCCAAATGAAGCTTAATTTTTTTTAAAAAAATTAAATTTGTTCTCCATCTTCGAAGAGGGAATTTTTATTACGCCCGGTGTCCTGACGTAGCTCTACATTCGGACGCCAATAACATGTCGTCACGTGCTCCTGCTCTTTACCGCTCGGCCCGACAACCTGACCCGGACCGGAACTCGGTATTGCTATGTTCGTGTATTGCTAGGTATTGTTCGGTATTGCTTGACAATAACGAGAAATACCGTTCTATCAAGACCAATACCTAACAATACCGAGCAATACCTAGCAAAATCGGGGTATTGCTTGGTATTGCTCGATATTACTGAGTATTACTAGGTATTGATCTTGATATAATGGTATTTCTCGTTACCGAGTAATACCTAGCAATATCCCGGTCTGCACAAATTAGCCAATACATAGTAATACCGAGTCCGCGGTAAAGAATAGGAGCACGTGGCACCATTTTACTGGCGTCCGAATGTAGAGCTACGTTAGGACACTAGACGTAATAAAAATTCTCGAAGAGGAGAGAGATTTTTGTTAAAAGTAAGGATATTTATTCTATGAAGACTTTCAAAAATACTTTGGATGCTATTATTGCATGATTGACTTTTATCATAGTGCAATTATTGAGCGGAATGAGATTGTTTTGCTTCTATGCGGATCTTTTTTGGGTAGGCATGATTTTGATGATTGGTAATTAAGTAGCGGGCAATTTTGTCTATTATAAGATATAAAATCTTTTGGGTAAGGAACATTTAGGATTTTTTTCAATAAATGGCTTAGATTTAGTTTGTGAACGTTTTTTTTTACTGCTTCTTAAATCAAATTTTTACGCTTAAAAGCTGTTTTAAAAAACTGTAAGAAAGTTATCCCAAACGAAACCTTAGGCTATATTATCCTTAAAAATTTGATTATATCATTTGCCCTTAATGATCGATAAAAATTTTTGATAAAGATGTTGATGATTGATTTAAGATTTGTATGACGAAAATGATGTAGATGCTTCGAGTGTTATAAATAGCCAAGTTTCGACTATTAGAAGGAATATATTATATATGAATGATAGATTGCATATCTTAGATTCATATAAATCATTGCAAATTTTGATGTATGTTATTGATTAGTTTTATATGAATTTTAGGGTATTCAATGAATTTGATGCATTTTGGCATTATATTATTTTGTTCAACTTTTGATGCATAATTATTGATTTACCATAAATTAATAGTACTCACGATCAAAGAATTATGAATTATCAAGGGCATATTAGGCCAATTTATTTGTAGTTTTTCAATATATATATATTTTATTATTTTTATTTTTTTAATTTTTAATTTTTAATATATGAAGTGATACAATGACTTTGTTTGTAATGATTTTATGTACTAGAAAATTACTTTAAGAGGAAGTAAGAAAGCTATCCCAAACGAGCTTATAACTTTGTTAAGAAATCAATTAAAGATAAATGCAATAGCCTTTTCTTCAATGTCCATTAGGATAAATTAATATTGATGGTACTACTAACCGAAGAGTTAATATATATATATATATATATATATATATATATATATATATATATATATATATATATATATATATATATATTACCAAATCAAACTGCCCCCGTTTTTGCTCTCTACTAGGGTTTGCGATTTTGGGGGTTTTGGCTCCGTGGTGTCCCCGGCCGTTGGGGGGGGGGGGGGGGGGGGGGGGGGGGGCTGCTCTCGCCGGCGTCCGCCGAGGTTCAGGAAAGTGTTTTTATTTTCCTGCTCTCGGTTTTTGTTCTGGAGTGTTTTTCTAGGGTTTCGCCGGGAGTTCCGGCATTGCTCCTTCTAAGCTTAAGGACCCTGGTTTGTTTGGTGGGGTTACGCATGCTCGTTCCTTTCGTGAGGCTCTTGATGGCGTTAAGCCGGTTTTTCCGGATCTTCGACACTCTACTTTCCGTGGTTTACCTTCTCTTTGGATCTCAGATTTGGAAATTTCTGAACTTGCTATTCCATTTCAATTTTCTTTAGTAGGATTTTTTCCTTCTAAGAGACCTCCTTTGGATGCTATACGAATTTTTTTTTTCAATCTCAAGCTTATTGGGGAAGTTTCTGTTACTGTGCTTGATCAATCTCACATTCTTATTAAGCTGTCCAACGACTTAGATTATTGCAGGGTATTTTGTCACCGTTCCTACCTGGTTTACAATTGCTTCATGAAATTAACTAAATGGTCTCCTAGTCTGGATATTGGAGTGGAATCCCCGATTATTCCGATATGGATTTCGTTTCCTCGTCTTCGTCCCCATTTTTTTTCTCCTCGTATTCTTTTCGGTATGGCTGAAATTTTTGGTAAACCCTTAAAAATTGACGAAGCTACGTCGGTTGGCTCTCGTCCGTCAAATGCGCGTGTTTTAGTTGAACTTGATATCACTAAAGACTATCCTAAACAAATTTGGCTTGGTTCTGATTCGTTGGGTTATGTCCAGGATGTGTTATTAGATGATTTTCCTGATTTTTGTTCTGTGTGCAAATGTATCGGGCACGGGAAAGGATCTTGCCGGCCGGTTTTGGGAGGGGGGGAACTTGTTTCTGCTGCTCAAGATGTAAATGTGGTTCCGTCTGGTGTTGACAATTTAATTGTTGTTGATGCTGAAAAGGGGGGTGTTTTAGATAATATTCACTCTGTTTCTTCTTTGCCGTTGGATGGGGTTGTGATTGGAGAGGTTGCTGTGGTGGATTGCCTTACTTCTAAGGCTGATTTGATTCATTCTGCTGTTCCTTTAACGTTAGAAACGACTACTCCTTTTGTTGAGTCGGGTCCGGCCTCTTTGGTGCAGGGTGTTGTTTTTTAGCACGTTTCTTCTTTGGCTGAGTTGGGGGAGATTGGTGCGAGAGATCCTGAGGCTATTTCGGGTGTTTTATCTCCGAATGCTGCACCTTTCATTCCTATTGCTTCAAATCATATCAGTAATGTTTTCTTGCCGCCTATTTCTACGGAGAATTTTGTTAATTCTGTGGATGGTACTGCTGCCAATTTACCTGTTGGTTTGGGCCCGGTTATTGCTGGGACGGAGCCTCCTTTGGTTGTTTGTGTGGAGGAGGTTTCTCAGATTGCTAACAGGCTTGTGGAGGTTCCTGTGAAGTTGGTCAATTCACATGCTATGGATTTATGTTTGGCTGACTGTTCGGCTGTGGGGGTTAGGGATCAAATTAATTGGTTATATGGTGAAGCAGAGGATGGTTCAGATTCGGATTCTTCTAAATCTGGAATGGATAAAAGTGGGGATTCGGACCCTAGCAATGATTTCTCGATGGTTCGTGGTAAACCTTTTATCAATGGTCCTAATCGGGGGAAATTTTGAGGTAAAGGCCGTCGTAGACGTTAAATTTTCATGTTTTCTTGGCTTTTTCCCTAGTTTTACTTATGGTTTATTTGCTTTACTGGATGATGGATCCGTTGTTTCGATTGGCTATGGGCAATGATGTGGTCGGTGCTCGCGGCCCTGTCGTTTTACTGGTGGCAACCTTTTATTGGACGGTCCGTGTTTGGCTTCAGGGTCGCTGGAAGCCTCGGCAGTTAACTGAGTCATTCTTGTGCCTGGATTTTTCTTTGATTCTCATTTTTGTTAGCTTATTTGTTCCTTTTTTTACGTTGATGTAACCGTTTTATTTTGATTAATGAAAGTTATTGTTTTATATATATATATATATATATATATATATATATATATATATATATATATATATATATATATATATATATATATATATATATATATATATATATATATATATATATATATATATATTAATTATGAATAGACATGATATTAATAAGATGGACTCTTTAAAATTAAATCAATTCAACATATCATATTCAATATCTTTTAATCTTAAAAATATTTTTTGTAATTCTAAGTAATGACTCCATACTTTTTTTTTATTCTATAATTTTTACCATATGCTATTAATTCTATTAGATATCAACTTAACCTTTGGTTTGGATTAATTAATCAAGCTTTATTTAGCCTAAAAAAGTTAGTTAAACTAACTAATCAGTACTTATCCACTAATTAATTATTCTCAATATTCATGATGATAACTAATCATTGATCATCACCAATGCACAATATTCAAAGCCAAATCAGTACTCGCATTCTATTGAATGCATATGCAGGGGCAGAATTAGTTTTAGTTCTCAGGGAGAGCAAGTATCAAACTTATAAAAAAGTTAAAAAATATTTATAATTAAGGGTGCAAAAATATTTTATTTTGCACATAATCGATTTTCCCAGACTTGTTTATTAGTGTTATAAACGTTCAACATAATTGGATGAAAATAGCAGGAGGCCACGAGGCTTTCTGATTTTTTGAGGGGCAAATTAGGTGAAAAAAAGGTTGGCTGGTAAAATTCAAGCAGGCATATTACAAATAACCTTTAATATACTAAGAATTTTAATTTTTTTGAAGTGTCAATTAGGGGTGTCAATATTGGACCCGACCCGAAAACTCGACCCGAACCCGAACCCGAACCGAAAATTTCGGGTTTGGGTTGAAACGAACTCAAAACTGATCGGGTTCGGGTTCAATAATTCAACCCGTTTAAAAAATCGGTGTTGACCTCGATTTTGCCCAAACCCTTGGTCAAAGGGTTGACTTGGTCAAATTGACCAAATCAGACCCCAAGACCCCCTCCAATGGGTTCAGTGAGTTGAGTCGAGTCTGTTGGACCCTGACTTGGACCCTGGGTCAACTCAGTTGACCAAGTCAACTAGGGTTGACCATTTAACCCCTTTTGGCCTCAAATCGAATTCAAATCAATTCAAACTCATTCATGGCTTGATTCCATTCACCCTTGGACCTAATTGACTAGGTTGACCAAGTCAACACTTGACTTGGTCAACCCAAGTCATAATAGGTCAAATATGACCTATTAAGGTCAATTTAAAGCCTAATTTAATGGAATTAAAGCCTAGGAGCATTTTAGAATTCAAACCACGGCCAAATATGATGGATTTCCCTCCTACTTACCTAGAGATTCGATCCCAACCGTTGGTGCATTGATTAGAGCTTTAAATAGGGAAAAATTAGGTTTAGGAGGGCATCTTTTTGCAACCTCTCTCTCTGGAGGAGACGACCTCAGGACTTGAGATCTTCTGTGAGAGTTCTTACATCCTCCTACTACCTTCCCTGACCAAATTCGGCGGCCAGAAGCTCGCCGGCGACGGAATCCCGGCGACCCGAAGGCTTGGACGGTCAAGGCTTCGATCCCACCAATCCAGCCCTCATTTGATCGGGGTTTCAACTAGGAAAACTTACGAGGACAGTCTACAAGCTCAACCGTGTCAAAGATTTGAAGATCGGACGGTAAAATCTCGCGCAATCCCTTAGAATAGCTTAAACACATAGATTAAAATAGCTTTTCTGAGAGTCGTTTATAATCCAATCGAACGATCCCCCACGATTTCTGTTCATGTTCATGATCTGTGTTTAAAATTTCGTGAAATTTAATGGAGTATCGAGAGAGAACGAGGCCAAATAGGATTTAGGGTTTCGGTCCGGCGAGATCAGGCCCTAGGGGCGTCCGGGACCGTTGATCCCGCCAATCAACGGTCCGGATCGCGCGGTTTCGCGCGCGGTCAGGCGTGACCGCTGGCCTTCAGCCGCGGTTCCGTGGCTCGGGTGGCCACGTGGCGTGATCTGGGCCCTCGATCACAGACCGCGGAGATCGGGCGGTCGCGATCGACCGCTGACGTGGATTAGTGGGAGCCGTTACGGCGGCATCATGCCGCAATCATTGGCATGATTGCCGCTGTCGGCAATCATTGCCGGGACAGCGGGAGCCCGTGGTTGCCCGCCACGTGTCCCCACCACTGCCGCCGTCGCCGTCCGAGTCTGCCAGGTGGCAGGCTGTGATTCGCCGCCGCCAAAATTTTAATTTAAAATTTCCTTTTTCTTTAAATTTTAAATCAGAAAGACTTTAAAAATTCGCCGAAAATTCATTTTTTTGTCCGTTTTTGGCGTATAATATCTCGTTTTGTTTGTATTTTTATCCTCTACATTATAAAATTTTTTTTTATTAAAATAATATATATAGTTTTATTAATTAATAAAAACAGTAAAATAACTTTTATTTTTGATTTATTTATATTATTATTTTATTATTCTTATTAATATTATATTATATTATTATTGATATTAGTGTTTTACTGTTTTAATGTTATAATGGTTATGTTTTATTATTATTATTATTATTATTATTATTATTATTATTATTATTATTATTATTATTTCTTTAAAATTATTTTAAAAATAGCCTTTAAAGGCCTTTAAACTTCAAAATTCCATAACTTCTTCGTTTTAAACCCGATTTTAACGCACAACCCCTTGTTTTAATCGTATTTTGATTCTGCATTTTCTGGAATTGGTTTCATTTGAAAATTTTGGGTCTGTGTGCAATTATTTTCAAAACAGTAAAACAGTGGTATTTAAAAATATTTATTTATTGCCTTTAAACTTCGAAATTGCGTAACTTTGTCGTTTTACGTCCGCTGTCAGTGTACAGCACCTTGTTTTGGATGTACTTTGAATTCTGCACAGTTTGAAACTATTTTCAGATAAAAATTATGTCTGTAGTTGCTGTTATTACAAAAACAGTAAATCTACACTATTTCAAAATAATATTTTATTATATTTAAACTTCGGAAATTCGTATCTTCGCCGTTTTAAGTCGGATTTCGACGTGTAACCCCTCGTTCTTTTCAGAAAAGCGAGCTTTATGTTTTGAAACCATTTCCAGCCCTTGATCTTTACTGTTTTGACAGATTTCTATTTTTGGGCATTATTTGATTATTAAATTATTATTTAATTAATATAATAATTATTTTCAGGATACAAACCTATTTTCAAATCGTTTGAAACTTCGTTAGGGTGGTTAGCGGGTTTCCCTATACTTATGTATTATAAATTGAATTATTTTCAATTATTTTATTTTCCAAAAAATATATTTATATCTATAAGTACTTTTAAACTATTTTAAAACTACTTATATATATAAATCCTAATTTTGGGAGACTCGCTACTTCATGAAATTTTAGACATGGATCTTATGTATGAAGAGCAATCATGGGGGATTGGGTTAGTGAATGGTTGAGTCCCAATCATTCACTAATCCTTCATTTAGGTGTCTGTCTTTTTATTTTCGTAGAATGCATGTATAGGACTGCACCACGAGCACATAGCCTAGGCTCTCCTAGATCTAAGGACATGGTGTGTTTATTTCATTTTTGTACTCCCTTGCATTTATTACCTTGAGGGTTAGACAAGACACCACTTTAAATTCCTACAACGTAGTGACACCCTAAGGACAAAAATTAAGGACCTGTCTAGCGAACTTAGAAGTTTTCTAGGGATTAGGATAGACCCCAGAACGACATGAAAACTACAACACTTAAACCTAGTGACATCATAAACCTCTCATAATTTTCTAGGAATTTTTAGGAGCTCTTAGAACCCTTAGCTAACTAACCCTAATTAACTGGTTAATTAAGGCCCCGAGACCTTCCGGAAAATACAATAAATACACATTAGGTCAGAAAATTACCCATGATACCTCAAACTGACCAGAATCTGATCCCTGACCTTAGATAAATAGGGTTCCCTAGTTTGACCTCAGGTTGACCCCTAATTTGACCATAGGTGGAAATTACCGTTTTGCCCCCTAATAAATCATTAAAAATTAATAAAAATCCCAAATCTTCTCCAAATACTTGGGAACACTTTTTCTGGTCATCCCTGACCTTTGGGAGTGATTCCAATCAGTTTGGAGCTGATTTGGAGCAAAATAATAAAAAAGGCTATTTAGTAGGAAATTTAGAAAATTCCAATAAATACCCCGATCTTTAGAAATCCATAACTAATTGTAGAAAATTCCAAATTAGGTAAACTCACTTGCATTAGACTCCAATTAGAGCCTAGTATTTATTAAAAATATTAGAATTCCAGAAACTGACTTAGATTAGAAAGTCAACATTTTGGTCAACCGTAGTTCATTTAGGGCCCGAAACTTAGAAAATTCATAACTTTGGATAGGAAACTCCGATTCCAGCCTACTACCTGTCTAACTACTCGTATTAAGGTCTAGTATTTTCCTAAGATGTTAGAAATCTCAGATTTAGCCTTTTTTCCCATAGTGACTTTTTGGACCCTTAGCTTAGTTACCTAGGAGGACCCGGACTTTCCAAAATTGGCTAATGCAACTTAAACTTCAAATATCATTGTATCCCAAAGTATTTAAAACTGATCAACAAACTGAAATAATTAAAATGGACCCTAATTCACTAATATTTGAAATTTCAACTAAAATATCCTTTTCTGGACTACAACAAACCTGAAATTTAGATAACTTTAACTAATTACCCCACTTAGGATCTATCCAAACCACACTAGCCTTACACACACATAGAATTGTTTGCTAGGGCACCACTTCTAGACCTAGGTTAGGCCGCTGGGTTTTACTTTTTCTGCTGTGTGCCGGAGCTTTTCGTAGTTTTCACTGCATGCTGTTTGAAAATTGATTGGTATGTTTGCTTACTTTTTCTGCACTCTGGATGTGAACGCTAGACTTACCCATAGGTTAGGAGCGCCATATATATACTGTTCTTCCGTGCAGGTGGCCATGCTCAAGCTAATAAAAGGGGGGAGCAATATCATGATTTATAACAATATTTTATGCAGGTGCTTGCTCAGCTCCCCCTAAAATGAAATGAGGGCTAAAATTATTAAATTATTATAACTGCTACAGATGGAGCTGCTTAGCCCTCAAAATTAAGAGCATGGCTTGGCACAGGGTCACTGGTGTTAGCATTTTCATTTTTATATAAACTGCTTGGGATGATTTTTATTAGGATAACCTTGCAGGGCTTCCTAGATTTACTGCTTTCAATTAATGTAATTTATATGTAATAATTGTTAAGAGTTGTGAAAACAACCTTTGAGTCGGGATATTCTTATCCAGCTCGGATTCTAAAAGAAGAAGGCATCCCTAAGGGGAGAGTCTTCTTCCATTTAGAAGATCGAGCTGGATGGCTTTAGATATCCAAAGAGAAAAGGCAATACCCCCAATACTAGGGAATTGTCTCTTCGTTTGGATATTCAAGCCACGACGGAGCCAAGGAGTCCAAGGAGGAGATCCAAGGAGTCCAAGAAGAAGAGTTCCAAGGAGTCCAATGAAGAGAGATCCAAGAAGTCCAAGGAGAAGATATCCAGAAGACTAAAGATTCGAAGACCCAATATCCCACTCAAAGTTGTTGGCGTCTGTCATAGGCTTAGAAATCCGGGTTGTTGGCAGTGGTGCCCGGCCACTTTACTTTTCTGCATACCCTGGGTTGTAATTAAAGGGCAGTTGGCCTATGGACATTTACTTGATTAGTTTGATTTATATTGATGTGTTTACCTGATTGTGCAGTAGAAATTGCCTGCTTTTTCTAGGTTTGTTTTCTTGCATGCCGCTTTTGTTTTCGCCTGGATCGTATTAGGCTCATTAAGGATTATAAAATTTTTCTACTCGTAAACCAAAATATTTAAAAATTTAGGATTTTAAATAATATAGAAATTTAACGAACCTAGGGAATTGCCGGAATCGTCCGGGGTCGCATGCATATTACTGCATTCTTCTCTCCTTCTTATAAGACATCTCCCTGCCTGCGGGTTGAGTCCGGATAATCTGGCCTATGAGGATGAAGTGCCGGACCTAGGGAGACCCAGTCTTTTCAAAAAAATTATTTTTATAAGCCTTTTTTTTTAAAATTCTATAGCATTCATGAGCTGACATTTCAACTAGCATGCATTGCATTAGTAACCAACTAATTAAAATTTAACTGCATTAGCTAGGAGCATCTGACCTACATAAGTCTAGGACCACTTAGGAAATTCTCTAGATGTCGGTCCTATTTCCAAAGAACTGTACCACCCACCCATCTTTCATAACTGGCTTGACAGCATGGTTTTAAATCGATTAGGTGGTTAGCTGGCTCCCCCAATCCAGGCCGGGATAAGTCCAGATTTTGCATCGCATTAGTTAGGACACTAGTCTTAGTGTGTGTCGAACACTAAGTCCAATCTAGATTTAGAGTTCGAGGCTACTACACTCGGTCTCGTAGTATGCCTTAAATAGTAGGTAGGTTCCTTTTCTTTCGGGGACTCTAAATCCTACTTATCCGCGTCACAGGATGACGCCTCCTCCATCTTTCTCTCACGCATGTGATTAATTGCTTGTCTTTCTTTCTCCAGTTTCTCTCTAGTACCCTAGAGCATCCGAATGCTGGTATGAGCCATGCATGTTGATTGAGCCTCTTTGAGACCTTTCTTTCCTTTGAGTAGGATTTCCTAGTCTATACCCTCGTGCTAATCCCAATTTGGAAAAGATAATGTATGATCCTTAATCGAGAGTCTTCTCGGGCTCCGGCCCGGGATGTAATTAACCACGGGGGCTTGCGCCCGTGGGAAACTTGGCCCCGCAATCTACTTTACCCCACTCGATCTCTCGTATCGGGTGGGGGAAACCCGTGACTAGGTCGTGTATATTGCTATCCATCGGGGTGTGCTGGCGACAGCATCTATCCCCAATGGTTAGTCGTATGCGCGATCCAATCTGCCCTCCCATCGACCCGTTCGTGTCGAGCGTAGAGGCCTACGATCGTTTTGTCCTACGGGATAGTGCGGCCGTACCCTCTGCATTCGAACCCCTGCGAGCGGTGCTCCTTCGGAGGTCCACAGGTTTCTGTCGACCACGGTGGGACCAGTTTCTCTCTCCATCTTTGGATTATATATTATCTTTTATTGTGTGTACTCCGGGATTGGTACTCCTTAGATTAGGTCCGTCCCACTCTTAGTTAGGGTCTTTCCTTAGTTAGGATTTCTTTCCCTGTAGCTAGGGTTCCCCCTACTCTACCTCTTTCCAGCCTTATAGGCTATTCCGTTCTCTTACCAATTCCTATCAAGTTTCTATCAAATTCTTCACTCTTTCTTGATTTCTGAATCTAACTAACTCTTTGCAATTTCTTTGCTTGGCAGCAGTGCCATGGCCCGTTCAGCTCCTTCCGTTACCTTTGCTTTTGGTTCGGACGCGCGGGTGACTCTCCCTGAGTCCCTGCTTGCTAGTCCGCCAGTGGGAGGAATCACTTTTGGTTCCTTCACTGACTCGGCCTTCGTCACCCTTGGCGGGCCGACCCCGGCGGAGGCTGCTGCATTCTCTCCTCCTCAGAGGAGAGGACGCGCAGCCATGCGCCCTTTTGGACGTCCTGCTGCTCGGCGCCCAGTCCGAGCACCACGTCCTGTTCCTGTTCTTGCGCAGCCAGTGCGCGCTGTGGCTAGGCGACCAGTGCCTAGGCCACACCCTGTCCTAGTTCGTCCTGCGGTTAGGCGTCCAGTGCCTGCCGCACCTGCTGCTCAGGTTGCCCCGGCCCCTCAGCGCCGGCAGCCTGCTGCAGTAGTTCCCCCTGTTCGTGCAGCGGTCAGGCGACCTGCGCCTGCCGCTCCTGTTGCACAGGCTGCCCCCGGTCCCTCAGCGCCGGCAGCCTGCTGCTGTTGTTTACTCCGACTGTTCCGGCGGAAGTACCTCGCGTTCGGGTTGCCCCTCCCACTTCCACTAGGAAGAGGGGTGCCCAGACCGAGGTGCCTTCGCCTTCTTCTGGCCGGGTTTCTGTTTTTTTGCTCGGCTTTCTCACCCCGAGGCTGCCGGGCAGACCCCGGCACTTCCAGTCGTTCCTGTCCCCCCTGCCACCCAGGCAGTGGGTTCAGATGTTCCCTCGACCTCCACCTCCGGCCTCGGGAGAAGGGCCCGGAGGAATAGGAACAGGAGGCTCCGTCTAGCTGCGTCAGAGGCAGAGAGGCAGCGGATGGCAGATGCAGTTGTTCACGACGAGTTAGTTCAGAGGCAGAGGAGAGTGGCTCCTAGGCAGCGGAGGCCACGTCCAGTTGTTGAGGCACCTACTCCTGAGGTGATGGTAGCCCCCGAGTTGGAGGCAGTTCAGGGAGGACGCTTCTCCCCACTGACGCATAGTGGAGATGAGGAGGATGTTGTCCGTATAGCGGCAGCTCCTCCTGTCGTCACTACTCTACCCCGAGCTAGGGTACCCAGGGACGCTGGTGTCCGAGCCCTCACCCAGAGGATTCGGAACATCGTCCGCTTAGCTCGTGGCAGAGGGCCCGTCAGTCGGGAGGGCTTACTCCGTCAGATTTCTCGGGCTACCTTTCAGTTACGACGACAGACTGCGAGGAGACTCTACAGTTGGCAGAGGGGGGAGACACCCCAGCAGCCTGCAGCCCCAGTAGTCAGACCACCGGTAGTCACTCCAGCTGTAGGACGGCGCCCACGTCGTCGAGGACGGAGACAGCAGCAGGAGCCTACCCGACCTCAGATCAGTTCAGAGGTAGTAGCCCCGGAACAGCCAGTTGCCGGTACAGTGCCCCGCCGTAGGAGGTGGGTTTGGAGACGTCGACAGGCGGACACCCCTGTCGACCCTGTTCAGTTAGTTGAGTCAGCACCACTGGCAGAGACAGAGCAGCCAGAGGAGGTGGTTGATCAGACAGATTTGGCAGTTCCTTCCGGGTCTGAGGCAGTCCCGATGGCAGTCGATGATGATTCAGTTTTAGCCCCAGACAGATCGCCAGTACGGATCGAGACAGATTTAGTACCCAGTACTCATAGGATCGGTTCTCCTATGAGCCCGTACATAGAGGCGATGCGACGAGCCTTTTTGGATGACGATGACACACTAGTTGATTCCGATGAGGAGGTGCCAGTTCACCGGGTATGTGTGGTTACCCGACGAGGTCACTCGGATGAGAGAGAGACCGAGGACCAGGACACGAGCAGGGAGAGCCCGAGGTGGGTGGATCTCCCCGATCAGTTGATACAGATGCTACGGTACTGAGTCTTCAGGCACAGATGGCGGAGATGGCCAGAGCCATGGCAGCCATGACAGCACAGTTGACAGCTCTGGGGGCGATGCCTCAGGTGACAGGTATAGCAGCTACCAGTACCTCCAGAGAGCAGCCAGTAGTACCACCTGCTGCAGTAGACCCCGTAGGAGTGGACAGGGTCCAGAGAGTAGTCCCAGCACCACCCCCAGTACTTCCTTACACTACTTCAGTTCAGAGTCAGCCAGCTCAGATGTCAGCAGGACAGATCCAGGACTTGATTGCCCAGAAGGTAGAGCAGGCCATTTCTTCTAGGAAGACTGGAGAGTCAGTCAGCAGGGGGCGTCCTTACCCAGTAGAGTACGAGCAGGAGCCTTACCCCCCTGGTTTCATCCCTCCTAGATTCAGAGTTTTTGACGGGTTTGGGAACCCGAGACAGCATATAGCCCAGTACCGAGCAATATGCTGCAATATAGGAGGGAGTGATCCACTGATGTTGAGATTGTTCGTCAGCAGCTTGGCGGGGGTGGCGTTTGCTTGGTACGCCGACCTCCCCAACGACTCAGTCAGGACCTTTGCAGAGTTGGAGCAGTTGTTTGTGCAGAGGTTTGTTAGCACAGAGCACAGAGTTACAGTAGGAGAGCTAGTGGTGACCAGACAGCGTCCCAGAGAGAGTCTCTCTCACAGACAGATTACATAGTCAGATGGAGAAATCTCAGTTTGCAGTGCGAGCCACAGTTACAGGAGCAGCATGCAGTTGAGATCTTGTTGAAGAACATAGATGGCCCGATAGCACCCTACCTTAAGGGATTTAGCATCAGAACCTTCCAGAAGTTACTCACGAAGGTCACTAGCCTACAGGACAGCATACCCGCTGCAGTCCCTCCTAAGGTTGAGAGTCAGCCTTTGCGCAGACCTCAGCGGCAGGAGTTTTCAGGGGCACCTCCGCCCAGGAGAGGGGAGGTACACAGTACTCAGGGACCAGTGGATAAGGGCAAGAGGCCCTTAGGCAGTTCAGCACCCCCGCAGCAGCCACGCTCAGCTAGTCAGTCACACTCAGCTAGTCAGCCAGCAGCACAGCCCAGGATCTCCCGTAGGACTTCAGAGAGTCAGCAGTCCTTACAGGAGAAGCTTAGTAAGGAATACCCCTTTAAAAAGGGAGAGTGTGAAGAAAAAATATTTAAATTCCTTTACTAAGAAGAACATACTTACCTTTCCCAGCAGCAGTAGAGTGGAGGAGGAGGGTCAGACTGAGCACCCACTCTATTGCCCTTACCACAGATGCGTTGGGCATGTGTTAGAGGATTGTTTTGTGTTCAAGGATAAGGTCGAGAGGTTGATGGCCACAGGACAGATACACCTCCAGGACGGCGACCTAGTGCAGCCCAGGGGCAAGGGCCCTCAGACAGTTCAGATGGTTTCCAGTCCCAGCCACAGTCCTAGTCAGACAGACAGTCAGGGCAGTAGTAGCAGTTTACCCCAGAGTTCTGAGGGAGAGTGGCAGCTAGCACTCTCCAAGAAGACCAGGAGGATGATAGACCGTGCAGTTCAGAGTTCAGAGGCAGTTGAGAGGAGGCCACCACAGGCCAAGTCGACAGTTGCCCCTGTAGTTACTACTCCAGCACTTGTACCTTCTTCTTCTTCTCTTTCTGTTGTAGTGCCTACTGAGCACATTTCTTTTTCTTCTGATGTATGTAATAAGAAAATGTATGAAAGAGAAAAATATGTTGTAACTTCTGAGGGGAAGACAGGGTTCCTTCCAGCACTTACGCTGAAGGACTTTGTTCTCCCTTCATTTGATGAAGAAATAATAGAAGAAGGTGATTCTGGCTACTTCTGGTGTGCTTTACCTACTGCTTTTAGCTTTACTTCTACTGCTTCTACTTCTACTAGCACTCACTCTTTTACTGCTTTACATGTCTCTTATAATAATTCTAGTGAAGAGTCTGAGTCTGAGTATGAAGATGAACCAGTCTTTGTGATACCAGAGGGCGGATGTTACATGGATTCAGAAGATGAATCCGAGAACCCGCTCTCAATACTTTCCTTAGAACCAACACCCACCACCACCACTGAACCAGAGGAATCTCCTGTTGAAGATGACTCAATACAGGAAGTTCATCTGCGTTCAGGGAAGGTCCTTCCACCTAGGTTGGCTAAAAATACAAAAGATAAAAAAAATATCATTACCCAGCAGGATGACTCTATCCCTTCCTCCCAGGAGCAGCCTAAGGAGAAAGGGAAAGGCCCTCAGCTGGAGGTTGATTACAATGTGTTGGCTCATCTAAGGAAAATTCCTTCTCTTCTTAGTGTCTATGATGCTTTGATGTTGTCACCTGACTTGAGAGAGACACTGGTAAAAGCATTGCTTGAACCAGAGACCTATCAGGCCTTCTTCACTTCTGACCCTGATGATGGGGCATGGCATTTGTACAACACGCCATGCATCACTTTCTCTAGTCGTGACCTTCTGTTAGGGACCACTGAGCACAATCGTCCCTTGTATGTCACTGCTGAAGTCAATGGTTATGAGTTGAACAGGGTCCTCATAGACCAAGGGGCTTCAGTAAACATACTAACCCATGAAACTTTGAAGAGCCTCTCCCTAGGTCATCTAAAGCTCACTTCCGACAAGATTATGTTGAAAGGCTTCAATGACCAAGGCCAACGAGCTCTAGGGTCCATTACCCTACCTCTGAAGTTTGGAAATTTTCTAACAGAGGCAAAGTTTCATGTGATTGAGGCTGACACTTCATACAAGGCTCTCTTAGGAAGGCCTTGGATCCATGAGTATGGAATGGTGCCCTCTACCTTGCACCAATGTATGAAGTTTCTGAGGAATGATGTTGAGTATACCATTCCTGGAGATACCCAGCCCTTCTCCGTGCATGAGATCTCTATGTACGACGACGCCGAGTACTACGTACCTCGGAAGACTCGTAGAGCTCCACCTGCTCAGTCCCCAGTGATACCTGACACTGTTGTACAGGATCCTACGCAGCTACCTACACAGGGTCCTATACAATCGTCAGTACAGGGTCCATCACAGGTTGGTATCGAGACAGGTGTTCCCACTGCCCATTCTGATGGAGATCCCTCTCAGTTTGCAGTGAGGCACGATGTTCCCCCTAGTAGAGGTAGGGGAGGTAGAGGTAGAGGGAGAGGTAGAGTTGCGATCCGCGAACCGCGGAACCATGACACTCGCACACCTCCTCCCCCTAACCTTTACACTTCTTCTTTGACTGTAGAGTCCGACTCTTCTGATGATGAAATGATCGATATCCTTCAGCGTCCAGTCACTTCACCATCTCCCTATTCCGCTGGTTATGATTCACGGCCTACTTTTCGTAGCCACTTAATACCTGAAGGTGGATTGGTTATTGATATTAGCTCAGACGAGGAAGATGACTTCCGACGTCAGACTACTACCAGACAACCTTCCCCCCATCAGATACGCGGGATAGGAGTTGGGGATTCCAGTCAAAGATCTTCTGACACTCATGTAGTTGATGATGATAGCCCAATATGGGGTAGCCACAACCCCATACCTCACTTGTACGATACGTTTGGGCCAGCCCGACCTAGGGAATATCCCTCTGTACCCCGTAGTATAGGTGCACCGCTGGGTCCTGTGAGACAGGATCTAGAGGAGACCGCTATGGATATAGAGGTCAGGAGTGCCCCCCGTTTACTTTTCACCTACTGTAGAGAGCTTTGTTGAGCGGGGTCTCGTTCGTTCCACTTGGCCCGATGAAGAAGCTCTACAGCAGGCCCGAGTCTGGCGGACTGATTTCCCCCAAGGTCTAGGAGGCGTAGGTTATATGGGGTTAAATCAGTCCAGTGATGCCAACATTCGTGTTATTTCCCATGCTTATCCGGTTGTTTCTCTTGCCGACGAAGAAAACCCGGATAGTGACGACGATAGAATACTTGATGCTCCACAAGAGTTCGAAGATGGCGTCACTTCTGCCATGGACGAACTATGTGAGATAAACTTAGGCACTGAGTCAGATCCTAGGCCTATTTTTCATAGTGCTCTATTGTCTGATTCAGAGGCTCAAGAATACATCAAGTTACTGTCAGAGTTTAGAGACTGCTTTGCCTGGAACTACACCGAGATGCCTGGTCTAAATCCAGAGGTAGCAGTCCACAAGTTAGCCATTAAGCCTGATGCAGTCCCTGTTAAACAAGCACCTCGTAGGATGAGATTGGAAATTGAACAACAGGTGATCGCTGAGACCAAGAAGCTCATAGAAGCTGGTTTCATTAGGGAAGAGAAGTACCCCACTTGGCTTGCCAACATTGTTCCAGTCCGGAAGAAGAACGGACAGATACGAGTCTGTATCGACTTCCGTGATTTGAACAAGGCATGTCCTAAGGATGATTTTCCTCTCCCAATTCCTGAGCTTATGGTAGATATAGCATCATCCCATAGTATCTTCTCATTCATGGATGGTTCATCTGGTTACAATCAGATAAAGATGGACCCCGAAGATGAAAAGTTTACTGCTTTTCGAACACCTATAGGTGTCTTTTGCTACAAGGTAATGCCCTTCGGTCTCAAGAATGCCGGGGCCACCTATCAACGTGCCATGACTGTCATCTTCGATGAGATGATACATGAGCAAGTTGAATGCTATGTGGATGATTTGGTCGTCAAAAGCAAGGTCCGTGAAGATCACCTCAGAGATCTGCGAATCGTTTTTGAACGCCTGCGCAAGTTTGATTTAAAGATGAATCCTTTAAAAATGCGCATTTGGAGTTAGTGCAGGAAAGTTCTTAGGGTTTATAGTTCGTTATCGTGGCATTGAGATTGACCCTCCATGATCAAGGCCATAGTAGATTTAAAACCCCCTAAAAAGTCTTACTCAGTTGAGGTCCTTTCAGGGAAGCTTGCTTTCTTGCGGAGATTTATCTCCAACCTTTCTGGAAGGTGTCATCCCTTCTCTGCACTAGTAAAAAAAGGATGCCCGATTCCGTTGGGATGAGAGTTGTCAGGAGGCCTTTGAGAGTATAAAGCGCTACCTGATGAACCCCCCAGTTTTAGCTGCACCTATCCCGGGTAGGCCGTTGATTCTCTACACTACGGCCCTGGATGAGTCTTTAGGTGCACTGTTGGCTCAAGAGAATGAGGAAGGCAAGGAGAATGCCTTGTACTACCTTAGCAGACGATTGATTCCTGCAGCAGAGCTTAAGTACCCGGCGATGGAGAAGCAATGTTTAGCCCTGATCTTCGCGGTACAAAAGCTTAGGCATTATATGCTTTCACATAAAATTAATTTGATCTCTAGAGTCAATCCATTGCAGTACTTGATGACCCGTCCGACCCTTTCAGGTCGTCTAGCACGATGGTCGATGATACTACTGCAATTTGATATCACTTTTGTTCCTCAGCGGGCCGTCAAAGGACAGGCTCTAGCTGACTTTTTGGCTGATCACCCGATTCCTGCTGATTCCCCACTTAATGATGATCTACCTGATGAATCAATTATGAGTGTGGATGAACAGGAGTCCCCTATTTGGGAGTTTTACTTTGACGGTGCGTCATCCGCTAAAGCACCAAATCTAAACGAAACTCCTATGATTAGGGTAGGATTAGGCCTGATTTTTGTGTCTCCTGAGGGTCATACTCTACGGTACTCCTATAGTTTATCAGAACCTCGTACCAATAATGAAGCTGAGTACGAAGCTCTGATTTTGGGATTAGAGTTGGCCATTCAGATGAGTCTTACGCGGGTGAAGATCTTTGGAGACTCCCAACTGATAATCAATCAAATAGCTGGAGTCTACAAAGTACTTAAGCCTGAGCTCATTCCATATCACAATAAAGCAATGGAGCTCCTGTGCTTAATACCTGAAGTAACTTTGGCCAAAATACCTAGATCTGAAAATGGAAAAGCAGATGCATTGGCCAAGTTAGCAAAGGAGTTAGCTGACCCTACTGGAAACCCAGTTTCTATTTCTGTCCAGTATCGTCAAGCTCTGTGCCCCGCAGACTTGTCCTCCCCTGATCAGACCCTCACAGTCCTTGCTGTTGATGAGGAGTCAGACTGGAGAGAGACCCTTCATAGAATATTTAAAGCATGGTAGGCTCCCAGATGATAGGTCTCTCGCTGCTCAAATTAGAAAAAGAGAGCTCTATCATTCGCCTATGTAAATGAAACTTTGTATCGACGCTCTTTTGACCAGATGTGGTTGAGATGCCTCAATAAAGAAGAGGCTACTAGAGTCATGAGCGAGATACATGAAGGGCTTTGTGGTGCTCATCAGTCCGGACCTAAAATGAAAGGCAGAATTAAACGCCTTGGCTACTACTGGCCTACGATGATCCGAGATTGTATGGAGCATGCTAAAAGGTGTCACCAGTGTCAGGTTCATGGCACTGTGATTCACCAACCCCCCCCCTAATCCGTTGCACCCTACTGTTTCTTCTTGGCCATTTGAGGGCTGGGGCACGGATGTGGTGGGTCCTATAGACCCTCCTTCTTCTAAGGGTCATAGATTTATTTTAGCCGCCACTGATTACTTCTCTAAGTGGGCAGAAGCTGTCCCACTTAAGGAAGTTAAGTCAGAAGATGTGATGCGTTTCTTCCGCGATAACGTTGTTTATCGCTTTGGTGTTCCGCGCCGTATCATTTCAGATAACGGTCCGTCCTTCAGAAGCACCAAAATTGCCAGATTTGCCCGCCGCCATAACATTAATTGGCGATATTCTTCGATTTATTATCCTAGAGCCAATGGCTTGGCAGAGGCATTTAATAAAACTCTTGTGCAACTAATAAGAAAAACCTTGTCGCAAACAAGAGAGAATGGCATGATAGATTACCTGAAGCATTATGGGCCTATAGGACTACCTACCGTACTCCTACTCAGTCCACCCCATATGCTTTAGCTTTCGGGGTTGAAGCAGTCCTTCCACTTGAGGTCGAGCTCCCCTCACTGCGTGTGGCAGTCAGTTACAATCTATCTGAGGAAGATAACGCCCGATTGAGATTGGAAGAGCTTGATGGTTTAGAAGAGCTTCGCCTGCAAGCTCATCAGAACCTTAAGCTATACCAGGCCCGAATGGCCCGGTCACACGATCGCGCCTTTGTTAGACCCCGTGCTTTCCGGGTAGGTGATTTAGTGCTTGTTTTGCGTAGGCCTATCATCTCGCATCGTCGGCGAGGTGGTAAAAATTTGAGCCTATTTGGGAAGGCCCCTTCGCTGTAGAGCAAGTTTATGAAGGTGGTGCCTACCTACTTGTTGATGCAAATGGCATTCACCCTATGCCTGTCATCAATGGGCAATACTTGAAAAAGTATTATGCCTGAGTCTAGTACTTCACAGGGGGAGCCTCCCTACCACCTGTAGATATTCCTCTGTATATGTATCTCTTAGAAGGGTTCCTCTTACTTTTCAGCAGTCTGTGTGGCCACGACGATTTGTCCTCTACCACACGACGTTTGCCTTGGAGGGTATAAGGTTATCCTTAGAAGGGTTACACTGATACGCCGTAGGGATGTCTTGTACTTCTATCTGTGCGCACCAATCATATTGGTGCTAGAGCATAGAATCCTCTTGACTTTGCTCCCCTCTGTTTGTATGGCTTAGTCCCCCAGTTTCACCTGCCGCCCCAGGTGTGGTCTGGGATATCAAAACTAGTAGTTCGAGTCTAGTTTTTGAAGAGGTGATACTGAGTCCACACCCACCCATGACAGTCAGGTATGGTGATGGAGATCCACTATCCTTAGTTGAGTTTCTTTTTCATATCAATCGTGATCTGATGGATGTAGCCCCTAGTCCATTCATATGAGTTGAATGTGATCAAGGATGTTAGAGTCATTGGTTTAGACTCTTTTGAGATAGGATATCGGGTCCACACCATTCCATGCTAGTCAAATATGGTAGTGTTGATCCTCTATCCTGATGATTTCAGTTTACATTTGTACATGATTGCGTTCCCCATTTCTTCAC
The DNA here is from genome assembly GCA_019514585.1 of Dendrobium officinale. Taxonomy (NCBI): domain Eukaryota; kingdom Viridiplantae; phylum Streptophyta; class Magnoliopsida; order Asparagales; family Orchidaceae; genus Dendrobium; species Dendrobium officinale. The sequence goes on along the minus strand of CM033699.1, from coordinate 7,720,108 downwards.
ATGATTGTGGTCTCAAAACCATTCATTTAAAAAAAAAACATGAAATGAATGTGGTAGAGCAAAACCGGGTTATCACAGGAGGAACCTGGTCCACTCTCCAAAAGCACAAAATTTCCCAAAATGTGGCGGAAATAATATTTATATATAAAAAAAAAAACATGTGATAAAAAGAGGGAAGCTCTCGATAGAGCAAAACCCGGTTGCCCTTGTCACAGGAGGAACCCGGTAAAACTCTCTATGAGCTCAAATTCCCCAAAATTTTTCTTTCCCCTCCCTTGAGAGTACTTTGACGATCTCTTCAGGGTTGAGTCCCCACTTAGTTGGTCGATGAACTTATATGATTTTAAATGCATTTCTTCTTTAGTGATGTAGTGCCTTGTGTTTTAAGGTGTAACCATCACTACTTTTTGGGCTTGAGTCTTTCTGAGAAGATATCGCCCCCGGCTGCTCTCTTTTGACAGTCTACCCCCCATTTATGAATTACTCTGAGCTGCCAGAGTAGTCCTATGAATGTGGCAGTGTTACCTTTACTTCGCACAGAGTCCTACCTGATTAGGGTAGGTGTCGCCACTGTGATCTTATGATAATCATAGATCTCACTCATGATTATCGTACTAGGTGTCAGGAGTGCTCCCTTGTCACCTCAAAGTTATGCTGTGATGTAGTACATCTGTTCTCAGGTGTTAGCACCATAGTTTCAGGAGCTCCGATTTGCCATTGGAAGACCGACTCCTTGGTTTCTTTCACCAGCTTACTTTAGCATTTATTCCCTACTCTTAGCTGCTAGAGTAGCTCCGTGGATTTTGTTCGATTATTGTCACTTCTCACAGGGTCCTACCCAGTTAGGGGTAGGTGTTACCACTGTGACCCTTCTAGTAATCATTAATTTTGATTACTATCCTCGGTAGTGAGGATGTCGCCTGACTACCTAGAGTTGTTTTCTTAGTTGTTGTGAGGTACACCTATTCTCAGGTGTTAGCACCACGACTTTAGGAGCTTTGATTTTCCAGTAGAAGATCAGCTCCTGAGTTTCTTTGCACCTCTACTCTCCACATTCATACTCTACTCCTAGCTGCTAGAGTAGCCATATGGATATTGTGTTGTTGCTTTTTCTCCCCACAGGGTCCTGCCCGATCAGGGTAGGTGTTACCACTGTGGCCCTCTTGATGATTCTTCACTCTTATACATGATTACTATCCTCAGGTAGGGTGTCCACTTTACTACCTAGAGCTGTTTTCCTTGTAGTGATGCGGTATACCTTGTCTCGAATATCAACATCACTACTTTGAGAACTTTGAGCTTCTAGCAGAAGATCAGTTCTCCTACTCCCTTTTGTGACCCATCCTACCATTCATACACTAAGCTCAGTCGCCTGATTGGTCTTATGAATGAGTTGAGGTCACTTTCACTTCCCACAGGGTCCCACTGGCTTGTGTGGGTGCTACCACTGTGAGATTTCTCCTACTCAGAGTTGTTGCCCTGAGCAGCGGAGGTTCTCCCTCGCTGCTTTGATTCTTTTTCCTCTTACTCGGTGATATGAGATGTCGTGCTTTAGATGCCAATATCACCGCTTTCTTGAGCTTTTGATTCTATAGTAGAGAGTCAGCTCATTCAGATGCTTTTACCACTTGTTTCCCCATTGAGACCCCACTCCTAGCTGCCGGAGAGGTCCCTTGATGTGTTTTGGTACCCTTCCCACGTCTTACAGGGTCCACATCAGTTAGTATGGGTTTACCCCTGTGGCCCCCTGGAGGGTTGTTTTTACTAGGCTTAGTCCTACTTACTGTAGTAGAGGCGCCCCCTCGCTACTTCAGTTCCTTTGACTCCTTTGGAATGAGATTACCCTTTTGCGCTCTATACTGAGGGTGTATCTCTTCCGGCTTTGTTTGGAAGACATCACACTGATGTCTTTCTCCCCTTTTTTTTTTTTGTGTAGGGTTAGGGCTCTTTAAGAGATCTCGACGGCATTTGGATACTCATGGCCACGACGATTTGTCCTCTACCATGTGGTTACCAGAACGCTAGCTTGAGATTTCTTAAGTAACTCTACCCTTAAAAATTTTTACATGTACCTTTCCTTTCTTCCTCATATCCCTACACTGATGTGTGTCAGGTTGATGATGAGATGACCTGTGCCTTCTACCCCGCTGTCTTGATACTATAGCTGGATAGTTTGTTTTACTTACCTGGTTGAGAGAGCCCGACAGAGTCCCTGGGAGGCATCCCTCACCACTCTTTCCTCTTCACATCATTGCTGGCATATGCGCCAGATGATTGTGTTGAGTGTTTTGTCTTTATTCTACTACAGGCATATGCGCCAAGTAGAGACTCTGCCACCGGCACATACACCGGGCAGAGGTGACCTTTCGTTCCCTTCTATCCTAGTGCAGGCATATGCGCCTGGTGGATATTAGGTTTCTGGTTGAGAGAGCCCGACAGAGTCCCTGGGAGGCATTCCTCACCACTCTTTCCTCTTCACATCATTGCTGGCATATGCGCCAGATGATTGTGTTGAGTGTTTTGTCTTTATTCTACTCTAGGCATATGCGCCAAGTAGAGACTCTGCCACAGGCACATACACCGGGCAGAGGTGACCTTTCGTTACCTTTTTATCCTAGAGCAGGCATATGCGCCTGGTGGATATTAGGTTTCTTGTTGAGAGAGCCCGACAGAGTCCCTGGGAGGCATTCCTCATCACCCTTTCCTCTTCACATCATTGCTGGCATATGCGCCAGATGATTGTGTTGAGTGTTTTGTCTTTATTCTACTATAGGCATATGCGCCAAGTAGAGACTCTGCCACCGGCACATACACCGGGCAGAGGTGACCTTTTGTTACCTTTTTATCCTAGAGCAGGCATATGCGCCTGGTGGATATTAGGTTTCTGGTTGAGAGAGCCCGACAGAGTCCATGGGAGGCATTCCTCACCACTCTTTCCTCTTCACATCATTGCTGGCATATGCGCCAGATGATTGTGTTGAGTGTTTTGTCTTTACTCTACTATAGGCATATGCGCCAAGTAGAGACTCTGCCACCGGCACATACACCGGGCAGAGGTGACCTTTCGTTCCCTTCTATCCTAGTGCAGGCATATGCGCCTGGTGGATATTAGGTTTCTGGTTGAGAGAGCCCGACAGAGTCCCTGGGAGGCATTCCTCCTCACCACTCTTTCCTCTTCACATCATTGCTGGCATATGCGCCAGATGATTGTGTTGAGTGTTTTGTCTTTATTCTACTCTAGGCATATGCGCCAAGTAGAGACTCTGCCACAGGCACATACACCGGGCAAAGGTGACCTTTCGTTACCTTTTTATTCTAGAGCAAGCATATGCGCCTGGTGGATATTAGGTTTCTTGTTGAGAGAGCCCGACAGAGTCCATGGGAGGCATTCCTCATCACCCTTTCCTCTTCACATCATTGCTGGCATATGCGCCAGATGATTGTGTTGAGTATTTTGTCTTTATTCTACTATAGGCATATGCGCCAAGTAGAGACTCTGCTACCGGCACATACACCGGGCAGAGGTGACCTTTTGTTACCTTTTTATCCTAGAGCAGGCATATGCGCCTGGTGGATATTAGGTTTCTTGTTGAGAGAGCCCGACAGAGTCCCTGGGAGGCATTCCTCACCACCCTTTCCTCTGCACATCATTGCTGGCATATGCGCCAGATGATTGTGTTGAGCGTTTTGTCTTTATTCTACTATAGGCATATGCACCAAGTAGAAACTCTGCCACAGGCACATACACCGGGCAGAGGTGACCCTTCTCTCCCTCCTATCCTAGTGCAGGCATATGCGCCTGGTGGATATTAGGTTTTTCTAGTTGAGAGAGCCCGACAGAGTTCCTGGGAGGCTTTCCTCAACACTTTTTCCTCCTCATATCATTACAGGCATATGCGCCGAGTGATTATGTTGAGTGCTTTTTCTTTATCCTACTACAGGCATATGCGCCGGGTAGGGACTCTGCTACAGGAACATACACCGAGCAGAGGTGACTCTTTCCTCTCCACATCATGGCTGGCATATGCGCCAGATGATTGTGTTGAGTTTTCTTCCATTACACTTCCTTTGGCATATGCGCCAAATAGAGACCCTGCTGCAGGCACATACACCAGGCAGAGGCTTTCTTTTCTTTTGTCCTACTACAGGCATATGCGCCGAGTGGACATCGACTTACTTGGTAGAGAGGGCCTGACAGAGCACCTGGCAGGAACTCCTCGCCACTCTTTTTCCCTGAGTGTCTTGTTCCGATTAGGTAGACACCAAGCTTGTGATTCCTTTGTTTGCTAACCCAATTTGGTCAAGCAGATATTGAGTCACCCCAATCCACTGCTATGAGATAGGCAGGAGGATATGGGACCCTTTCACCTTCTATTATGCTGATTCGATATAGTCAGGCAGATAGTTGGTATGCTTTTGCTACCTTACTTGTGATTCTTCTCTTGGCTCTACCCTTGCTACGGGGTAAGGCCAGAGGAGAATCCCTTTACCTATTTCACCCTTGAGGTGAGCTTTACTTTTGATTCTCTTTTTTTGCTGCTCTGCCCTCGCTATAGGGCAAGGCTATAGGAGAATCCCCTTACCTCGTTTTCACCTTTTTAGGTGATCTTTACCTTTGGTCCTTCTATTGGCTCTGCCCCTACCACAGGGTAAGTCCAGGAGAAGGCCATACTACCGGTTCACCATTTTGGTGATTCTGGACTTGTGCACTGCTGCTTTCTCTTCTTTCCTAGGCTCTGCCCCCGTTATGAGGCAAGGCCAGGAGGAGAATTTTCTTCTTTTTCCACCATACTCCTGATATTTCTTCACTCATGATTTTCACTCTACCTTTCTGTGGCTTAGTCGGTCAACGCCAACACGAGCGGTTCACTAGTTGTTCGCCACTCCTGTTGGGGGTCCGTTTGTTGACCTCGATTTTGCCCAAACCCTTGGTCAAAGGGTTGACTTGGTCAAATTGACCAAATCAGACCCCAAGACCCCCTCCAATGGGTTCAGTGAGTTGAGTCGAGTCTGTTGGACCCTGACTTGGACCCTGGGTCAACTCAGTTGACCAAGTCAACTAGGGTTGACCATTTAACCCCTTTTGGCCTCAAATCGAATTCAAATCAATTCAAACTCATTCATGGCTTGATTCCATTCACCCTTGGACCTAATTGACTAGGTTGACCAAGTCAACACTTGACTTGGTCAACCCAAGTCATAATAGGTCAAATATGACCTATTAAGGTCAATTTAAAGCCTAATTTAATGGAATTAAAGCCTAGGAGCATTTTAGAATTCAAACCACGGCCAAATATGATGGATTTCCCTCCTACTTACCTAGAGATTCGATCCCAACCGTTGGTGCATTGATTAGAGCTTTAAATAGGGAAAAATTAGGTTTAGGAGGGCATCTTTTTGCAACCTCTCTCTCTGGAGACGACCTCAGGACTTGAGATCTTCTGTGAGAGTTCTTACATCCTCCTACTACCTTCCCTGACCAAATTCGGCGGCCAGAAGCTCGCCGGCGACGGAATCCCGGCGACCCGAAGGCTTGGACGGTCAAGGCTTCGATCCCACCAATCCAGCCCTCATTTGATCGGGGTTTCAACTAGGAAAACTTACGAGGACAGTCTACAAGCTCAACCGTGTCAAAGATTTGAAGATCGGACGGTAAAAATCTCGCGCAATCCCTTAGAATAGCTTAAACACATAGATTAAAATAGCTTTTCTGAGAGTCGTTTATAATCCAATCGAACGATCCCCCACGATTTCTGTTCATGTTCATGATCTGTGTTTAAAATTTCGTGAAATTTAATGGAGTATCGAGAGAGAACGAGGCCAAATAGGATTTAGGGTTTCGGTCCGGCGAGATCAGGCCCTAGGGGCGTCCGGGACCGTTGATCCCGCCAATCAACGGTCCGGATCGCGCGGTTTCGCGCGGTCAGGCGTGACCGCTGGCCTTCAGCCGCGGTTCCGTGGCTCGGGTGGCCACGTGGCGTGATCTGGGCCCTCGATCACAGACCGCGGAGATCGGGCGGTCGCGATCGACCGCTGACGTGGATTAGTGGGAGCCGTTACGGCGGCATCATGCCGCAATCATTGGCATGATTGCCGCTGTCGGCAATCATTGCCGGGACAGCGGGAGCCCGTGGTTGCCCGCCACGCGTCCCACCACTGCCGCCGTCGCCGTCCGAGTCTGCCAGGTGGCAGGCTGTGATTCGCCGCCGCCAAATTTAATTTAAAATTTCCTTTTTCTTTAATTTTAAATCAGAAAGACTTTAAAAATTCGCCGAAAATTCATTTTTTGTCCGTTTTTTGCGTATAATATCTCGTTTTGTTTGTATTTTTATCCTCTACATTAGAAAAAATTTTTTTTATTAAAATAATATATATAATTTTATTAATTAATAAAAACAGTAAAATAACTTTTTTTTTTTTTTTTTATTTTTTTATATTATTATTTTATTATTATTATTTATTATTATTATATTATATTATTATTGATATTAGTGTTTTACTGTTTTAATGTTATAATGGTTATGTTTTATTATTATTATTATTACTATTATTATTATTATTATTATTATTATTATTTCTTTAAAATTATTTTTAAAAATAGCCTTTAAAGGCCTTTAAACTTCAAAATTCCATAACTTCTTCGTTTTAAACCCGATTTTAACGCACAACCCCTTGTTTTAATCGTATTTTGATTCTGCATTTTTCTGGAATTGGTTTCATTTGAAAATTTTGGGTCTGTGTGCAATTATTTTTCAAAACAGTAAAACAGTGGTATTTAAAAATATTTATTTATTGCCTTTAAACTTCGAAATTGCGTAACTTTGTCGTTTTACGTCCGCTGTCAGTGTACAGCACCTTGTTTTGGATGTACTTTGAATTCTGCACAGTTTGAAACTATTTTCAGATAAAAATTATGTCTGTAGTTGCTGTTATTACAAAAACAGTAAATCTACACTATTTCAAAATAATATTTTTATTATATTTAAAACTTCGGAAATTCGTATCTTCGCCGTTTTAAGTCGGATTTCGACGTGTAACCCCTCGTTCTTTTCAGAAAAGCGAGCTTTATGTTTTGAAACCATTTCCAGCCCTTGATCTTTACTGTTTTGACAGATTTCTATTTTTTGGCATTATTTTGATTATTAAATTATTATTTAATTAATATAATAATTATTTTCAGGATACAAACCTATTTTCAAATCGTTTGAAACTTCGTTAGGGTGGTTAGCGGGTTTCCCTATACTTATGTATTATAAATTGAATTATTTTCAATTATTTTATTTTCCAAAAAATATATTTATATCTATAAGTACTTTTAAAACTATTTTAAAACTACTTATATATAAATCCTAATTTTGGGAGACTCGCTACTTCATGAAATTTTAGACATGGATCTTATGTATGAAGAGCAATCATGGGGGATTGGGTTAGTGAATGGTTGAGTCCCAATCATTCACTAATCCTTCATTTAGGTGTCTGTCTTTTTATTTTCGTAGAATGCATGTATAGGACTGCACCACGAGCACATAGCCTAGGCTCTCCTAGATCTAAGGACATGGTGTGTTTATTTCATTTTTGTACTCCCTTGCATTTATTACCTTGAGGGTTAGACAAGACACCACTTTAAATTCCTACAACGTAGTGACACCCTAAGGACAAAAATTAAGGACCTGTCTAGCGAACTTAGAAGTTTTCTAGGGATTAGGATAGACCCCAGAACGACATGAAAACTACAACACTTAAACCTAGTGACATCATAAACCTCTCATAAATTTTCTAGGAATTTTTAGGAGCTCTTAGAACCCTTAGCTAACTAACCCTAATTAACTGGTTAATTAAGGCCCCGAGACCTTCCGGAAAATACAATAAATACACATTAGGTCAGAAAATTACCCATGATACCTCAAACTGACCAGAATCTGATCCCTGACCTTAGATAAATAGGGTTCCCTAGTTTGACCTCAGGTTGACCCCTAATTTGACCATAGGTGGAAATTACCGTTTTGCCCCCTAATAAATCATTAAAAATTAATAAAAATCCCAAATCTTCTCCAAATACTTGGGAACACTTTTTCTGGTCATCCCTGACCTTTGGGAGTGATTCCAATCAGTTTGGAGCTGATTTGGAGCAAAATAATAAAAAAGGCTATTTAGTAGGAAATTTAGAAAATTCCAATAAATACCCCGATCTTTAGAAATCCATAACTAATTGTAGAAAATTCCAAATTAGGTAAACTCACTTGCATTAGACTCCAATTAGAGCCTAGTATTTATTAAAAATATTAGAATTCCAGAAACTGACTTAGATTAGAAAGTCAACATTTTGGTCAACCGTAGTTCATTTAGGGCCCGAAACTTAGAAAATTCATAACTTTGGATAGGAAACTCCGATTCCAGCCTACTACCTGTCTAACTACTCGTATTAAGGTCTAGTATTTTCCTAAGATGTTAGAAATCTCAGATTTAGCCTTTTTCCCATAGTGACTTTTTGGACCCTTAATCTAGTTCCTAGGAGGACCCGGGACTTTCCAAAATTGGCTAATGCAACTTAAACTTTAAATATCAGTATCCTAATATTTAAAACTCATTAACAAACTGAAATAATTAAAATGGACCCTAATTTACTAATATTTGAATTTCAACTAAAATATCCTTTTTTTGGACCTCCAACAAACATGAACTATAGATAATTTTAACTAAATTACCCCACTTAGGATCTATCCAAACCACACTAGCCTTACACACACATAGAATTGTTTGCTAGGGCACTACTTCTAGACCTAGGTTAGGCCGCTGGGTTTTATTTTTCTGCTGTGTGCCGGAGCTTTTCGTAATTTTCACTGCATGCTGTTTGAAAATTGATTGGTATGTTTGCTTACTTTTTCTGCACTCTGGATGTGAACGCTAGACTTACCCATAGGTTAGGAGCGCCATATATATATACTGTTCTTCCGTGCAGGTGGCCATGCTCAAGCTAATAAAAGGGGGGAGCAATATCATGATTTATTACAATATTTTATGCAGGTGCTTGCTCAGCTCCCCCTAAAGTGAAATGAGGGCTAAAATTATTAAATTATTATAACTGCTACAGATGGAGCTGCCTAGCCCTCAAAATTAAGAGCATGGCTTGGCACAGGGTCACTGGTGTTAGCATTTTCATTTTTATATAAACTGCTTGGGATGATTTTTATTAGGATAACCTTGCAGGGCTTCCTAGATTTACTGCTTTCAATTAATGTAATTTGTATGTAATAATTGTTAAGAGTTGTGAAAACAACCTTTGAGTCGGGATATTCTTATCCAGCTCGGATTCTAAAAGAAGAAGGCATCCCTAAGGGGAGAGTCTTCTTCCATTTAGAAGATCGAGCTGGATGGCTTTAGATATCCAAAGAGAAAAGGCAATACCCCCATACTAGGGGAATTGTCTCTTCGTTTGGATATTCAAGCCACGACGGAGCCAAGGAGTCCAAGGAGGAGATCCAAGGAGTCCAAGAAGAAGAGTTCCAAGGAGTCCAATGAAGAGAGATCCAAGAAGTCCAAGGAGAAGATATCCAGAAGACTAAAGATTCGAAGACCCAATATCCCACTCAAAGTTGTTGGCGTCTGTCATAGGCTTAGAAATCCGGGTTGTTGGCAGTGGTGCCCGGCCACTTTACTTTTCTGCATACCCTGGGTTGTAATTAAAGGGCAGTTGGCCTATGGACATTTACTTGATTAGTTTGATTTATATTGATGTGTTTACCTGATTGTGCAGTAGAAATTGCCTGCTTTTTTCTAGGTTTGTTTCTTGCATGCCGCTTTTATTTTCGCCTGGATCGTATTAGGCTCATTAAGGATTATAAAATTTTTCTACTCGTAATTAATATTTAAAAATTTAGGATTTTAAATAATATAGAAATTTAACGAACCTAGGGAATTGCCGGAATCGTCCGGGGTCGCATGCATATTACTGCATTCTTCTCTCCTTCTTATAAGACATCTCCCTGCCTGCGGGTTGAGTCCGGATAATCTGGCCTATGAGGATGAAGTGCCGGACCTAGGGAGACCCAGTCTTTTCAAAAAAATTATTTTTATAAGCCTATTTTTTTTAAAATTCTATAGCATTCATGAGCTGACATTTCAACTAGCATGCATTGCATTAGTAACCAACTAATTAAAATTTAACTGCATTAGCTAGGAGCATCTGACCTACATAAGTCTAGGACCACTTAGGAAATTCTCTAGATATCGGTCCTATTTCCAAAGAACTGTACCACCCACCCATCTTTCATAACTGGCTTGACAGCATGGTTTTAAATCGATTAGGTGGTTAGCTGGCTCCCCCAATCCAGGCCGGGATAAGTCCAGATTTTGCATCGCATTAGTTAGGACACTGGTCTTAGTGTGTGTCGAACACTAAGTCCAATCTAGATTTAGAGTTCGAGGCTACTACACTCGGTCTCGTAGTATGCCTTAAATAGTAGGTAGGTCCTTTTCTTTCGGGGACTCTAAATCCTACTTATCCGCGTCACAGGATGACGCCTCCTCCATCTTTCTCTCACGCATGTGATTAATTGCTTGTCTTTCTTTCTCCAGTTTCTCTCTAGTACCCTAGAGCATCCGAATGCTGGTATGAGCCATGCATGTTGATTGAGCCTCTTTGAGACCTTTCTTTCCTTTGAGTAGGATTTCCTAGTCTATACCCTCGTGCTAATCCCAATTTGGAAAAGATAATGTATGATCCTTAATCGAGAGTCTTCTCGGGCTCCGGCCCGGGATGTAATTAACCACGGGGGCTTGCGCCCGTGGGAAACTTGGCCCCGCAATCTACTTTACCCCACTCGATCTCTCGTATCGGGTGGGGGAAACCCGTGACTAGGTCGTGTATATTACTATCCATCGGGGTGTGCTGGCGACAGCATCTATCCCCAATGGTTAGTCGTATGCGCGATCCAATCTGCCCTCCCATCGACCCGTTCGTGTCGAGCGTAGAGGCCTACGATCGTTTTGTCCTACGGGATAGTGCGGCCGTACCCTCTGCATTCGAACCCCTGCGTGTCAATTGCCCCCCTCGGCACTATGCAGTGATATATAATCAAGATCAAATTTGTCATTTATCTAAATTCCATAATTAATACATAATAATTACAGACATGACCCACGTACCCTAAGGGTTATCCATATCTTGCCAGCACCTTCCTTATATTATTCAATATTCAGGGGTCATTATAGAAATTTATCTATAAATAGACAACAAATATTAGCTTAAGAGCTCCGAACCTTCCGATATATTATTCAACTGGAGTGCGAGGATGACCTCACAGTCACAGGATAACCTTATATTTTTTTGGTAAATGAAAATACCTATGGTCAACATTTGCATTCAAAACTTCTTTATGGTCACAAGAAATTAGAATTTTAAATGTTTTGTATGTTCAATTTTATTATAGGCATAATTTTTTTATGTATTTGTAAAGTTTGTAAGATAAGGATATGTTTGGGATGGCTGAAGCTTTTATAAAAATAGTTGTGAAGCTGCTATGGAGAAAGCACGTCTTTTGAAAGCTGCTGTAAGAAAGCAGCTACGCCTTAGCCTTCAATAATAGACGTACTTTCTTCATACTGCAATCATATTGAAAATAGTGAAAATGTATGTAGTGGCCAAGCGAAATTATGATTGCAGTATGAAAAGCAAAGCAATAAGAAAGTCGTCCCAAATGAAGGCTAAGGCCTTCGTTTGGGACGGCTTTCTTATTGCTTCTTAAAGTAGCTTTCTAGTACAAAAAATTTGGTTTTTGAATTAGAAAGTTGTTTCAAGAAGTAATAAAAAAATCGTCCCAAACAAAGCCTTAAATATTCTAGCTGCAAAAAACAACTTTATGACATAGAAAATTTTTAGTACTGAAAAAAGTTATTGTCAAATGAATTTATGATTACCGCCTAAAAAACAAAATTGTTAGACAGTAATTGCAAATAGGCCTAGAATGTAATTATGATAATCCCTAATTGTTGTGGTTATTGTAGAGTTAAATTCAGCATTTTCAATGATTAATCAATTCATTTTGGATTATTATAGTTAATTATGATGTCTTTTTAAAATCAGTCGGGCCTTGTATTAAATAATCTTATCTCTTCAATTTAAAAAAGAAAAAGAAGAATTATACATATATTATTGAAATAAAGAATAACTAAAAAGAAAAAAAAATTATGTAAGGATATTATGATATAATTTGTTTTAGGACGTGCAATGGAATTATTAAAATTGTTTAGATATTAGTATCCAATGTGAAGATTTTATATTGCATTTATCCCAAAATAAATTTAATGATTTTAAAGCTTTTCCTAATTATGAATTGTGTGAAGATATCTTAGATTTTTTTTTTTTTTGAAATTATATTACTCTTAAAAAAATTTCTTACTTGTCTTTTTCTACATAATAATTAGTGAGGATTTCAATCCATTTATTAATGCGCAATAGAGGTGGGTTCTACTAATCTTAATGAAATATAGAATAGATGTTAGCAAGAATTGGTAAATATGAGTATTAATTTGTTTAAGAATTTAGAATTATAAATATATAAAATTTAATATATAATAAAAATTAAAAGAATATATATATTTTTTTAATTGAAGGCTAAAAAATAAAAAAAATATTTAAATGACATTTAAAAAATATCAATTTAATTTAAATTATTTTATTATTTAAAAATCTAAATAGCAAATGTTGACAACATTAATACTATTTACAAACTAAAAAATGTGATGAATGATTAAAGAACTATAATGATTTAATATGCAAAGTTACATTATAAATATTAAATTTATTTTAATAAAAATATTTTAAATATATTAAAAATAGTTAAATAAATGAGTATTTATCATAAAGCATGAAGAATATGATATAGAAAATATCTTGATAATTTACTTAAGAATATTATGATATTTATTTATTTATTATATGACATTCAAATTAATATTGGTCCTAAATCATTGACCACTTAGGCATGGCATAATTTCAAAATATTATGATGAAATTTTTTTCCACATAGTACTCTTTGAACTTTGAATAGTAGAAAGCAAAAAAATAATAATAATAAAATCTTATGTAGCATGAGAAGGACCACTATAAATTTAAGTGCATGACAGTTCTTCCTTTGACTACACAAAAAAATAAAAGAGAGGAGAAATTTGTAAAGGTTTCATATTGCATGGTAGTGGAAAATATATTGGCTCATAATATTCTAATTAAGTAGGGGTATATTTGAAAATTTGGAGATTATTAATTTAAGACCAACCCTTTATGTTATTTTCTATTTATTTATTTGCTTTGGTGATATTTCAAATTCAAATTAAATTTTACTTTTTGCATTTTTAATAATCAAAATCAAATTGAAGCAAAATCAACCGGTCAATATTTTTTATTTGAATAATTCAAATCATTCAAATTTTATTTGTGATGCTTGCAACTTTTTATAAAAGTGATTATAAAGATATGCAGAGAAAATAACTTTTTTGAAAGTTATTGTTAAAAGCAATTTTCAAGTACCAAAATTTCTTAAAAATAGCAGACATATTCTACTCTTTGGTCTCATATTTGGATTTGCTTTCCAATAATTAACGCATGCACAAAGGCACTTAGGTTTCATTTGAGACGGTTTTCTTACTGCATCTTAAAGAAGTTTTTTAGTAAAAAATTATTTTTTTTTACTAAAATACTGCTTTAAGAAGTAGTAAGAAAGACGAAGCCTTAGTTTCAAAGCAGTTTCGATTCAAGGAAGAATAAAGGCAAAAAATATGTTATTTTTGCAGTTAATTGCACTTTTCAATTAAAATTTATATCCTAATAATAGGCAAAAAAATGTCAGAAATCCCTAACAAGCTTATCATATTTACTGCTTCGAACGGTTGTAAGTCTCTATCATGTAATGGTAAAAGGATAAATCCTCTTTTAAATTGGAAAAAAAAGTTTCTATTTTGTGAAAACATCAGAGAGTTTTGTGAATTATTGTAACTTTAGGGTCAGAGTTCACCCTAAACCCTAAGGTGTTTTGTGCCCTAGCCACCTCTCCCTTCTCGCGACTTTGATTTCCCTCCTTTTCTTCCTGGCCGCCACCGGCCTCCCGCCGGTGGCATCATGGAATCGCTGGGTCTGCATGACGCCAGCCTTTTTCCCCCTTTGGTAAACTCCCAGCCTTCACCTTCCAAATCCGTAGCTCAGCCTCAGCGCATGCTAGATCGTCTCTGGTCTAATATTATTGCAGAGCCCGCTCCTTCTTCTCCTCATATACCCATCTCTCTTCTGGAAACTCCGGAGGATATCATTCCGTTTGATAAAGTATACACTGATGCAGCTGCGGTAGAATGGCATCTATGCCTCGTAGAATACTCGATAGGTAAGAGGCCTTACTATGAAGCTCTTAAAGAAACTGCAAAGCGTATATGAAAGCTTAAAGGTACCTTTCAACTCATAGCTTTAACTGATGGGTTTTTCCTCTTCAAATTTTCGCTGCTTGAAGATTTTGACATGGTTTGGTCTAAAGGCGCGTGGTTTTTTCATGGTAAGCCTTTTGTTTTTCAAAAATGGACCAAAAATTTTCATCCTACCAGGGAAAATTTCACCTCGGTGCCTATTTGGGTCAGAGTTCATAATCTGCCCCTGGTTTGCTGGAATTCGGAAGGTATTTCTAAAATAGCTTCAAAAATAGGCATTCTGATTGTTGCGGATGCTTTAAACGTAGCTAAGACTCGATTAACTTATGCTCGGATTTGTATACAAGTTTCTACCACTTCTTCCTTTCCGGATTCTGTGGCTGTTTCTATAGAAGGGGAAATTATCAAGCTTCAAGTTCAATACGAATGGAAACCTACTCCATGCAATTCATGTGCTTCTCTAGCTCATTCATCTGCTTACTGTCCAACAGCAGAACAATCTGATAAGAATGAGTTAACACAGGCTAGAGGTCGTAGTACTTCTCGTAATCATCGTGGAAAATCTCAAGTGCGTTCGGGCACTCCGTCTCATAGGTATGTCCCTGTCACTAAATCTACTCCCATCACTACTCCTCAAGTCGCCTCCTCCTCTGTTCTTTCTATGGTTCCATCTCAAGTGGAACTACCTCCTATGCTCCCACCTAAATTCCCCCCTTCTGCGGCCCCTGCTGAGAAAATCTCTGAGCAAAGCTTACTCACCACTGTCCCGCTCGTGGATAAAATCCCCCCCAATAATGACGAGAATTCTCACAAAAAATCCACTGAAGTCTCTGCTCCCTCGACCACAAATATCCCTAATCTTAATTCCCCATCTGATGAAGGTTTAGGTGATACTGGCATCCTGGGAACTCTCTCCCTCAACCCCCCAACCTCCAAACTTCCAATAAATTCTCGTCTCTACAGGGTCCGGAGGATTTAGTTTTTTCTGGGTCTGAAAACGAAAGCTCCTCTTATTCGGAACCTTCAACCAATATCAAAGAGAAGAAAAAAATTTCACCCCAACCCAAGAGCACTAGGGGGAAGGGAGCCAGGAAGCCGCCAGTCTCCACCTCTAAGCATAAATGATCTATCTGTCGATTGCTGCTTGGAATATTAGAGGTTTTTCTGCCTCTAATAAGGTTTCTCATTGCAAAAACTTAGTAAAAAACTTAAATCTTGATATGATATGTATCTTGGAAAACAGAATTGAACTCTCTAACCTCTCGGATAGGGGTTTTTATAATAGTTACTTGATCTATGATGTAGAATCCAGTTGCAACAATTTTCACTGTGCTAATTCTGGGAGAATCTTGATAAAATGGAGTCAGTATAAGATTTCTTTTAATCCTATCTTCATCTCTTCTCAACTGGTTTCTGGGATGGTCAATTTTGGCTCTAATGAGCCATTTCTTCTCTCGGTAGTATATGCTTCTAACTTACAAGAGTGTAGGAAGATTCTTTGGGATGAGCTGCTTAGTAACTCCCCTACTGCTGGTATTCCATGGCTTGTATTGGGTGACTTCAACTGCTGCAGGTTCCCGTCTGAAAAGCTGGGGGGGAACGTTCTTATTCAGAACCAGCTGTATGATTTTAACAACTTCATCTTCAATTCTAATTTGAATGATCTGCCCTCGATTGGTCCCTCTTACACCTGGTTCAATCAAAGGACAGATAGTCCTATTCATATCAAATTAGACCGAATGCTTGTTAATGAGAAGTGGAATGCTGCCTACCCAGATTCTTTCTATAGGGTGGACAACCCTGTTGGATCTGATCACTGTCCAATTATTCTGAATTCAGGAACTCCTTCCATCTCTCACCATCGTTTTCTCTTTAAAAATTATTGGGTTAAAAATGAAAATTTCTCACTACAGGAAAATCACCCACTTCCGGCGGCTTTTTCCGGCGGAATTTGAGCAATTTCCGGCGGTTTTTTAATTTTCCGGCAGTTTTCCGGCGGCTTTCGCGCCGCCGGAAAAAACGGCGTAGGAAAATACTTTCCGACGGCGTTTTCCGGCGGCAAAAAAATCCGGCGGTTTGCCGGCGGTCAAAAACCGCCGGTGGAAATTAAAAAAAAAAAAAAAAAAACAGAACCGGCCGCTCCCGCTGAAACCGCTCCCTGGCGGCTCCGGCGGCACGCCAGCAACCCGCTCCGGCGGGCGGTCGCGCCAGGCTTTGAGTCGCGCCGGACCAGACCGCGTCGGACCGCGCTCGCGTGAGCCAGGCGAGCCCGAGTGCGCCAACGAGCCCGCTCCCGCGCTGTCTTCGCTGAGTTTCGAACCGTGGACCTCCTCTCCCGCTGCCCGCCCCGTGACCAATGCGCCGTTTCTGCAAAACTGTTAAAACTAAGTATTTTTTTATTTATATTAAAAAATTCTGAATATTATAATTAAACATTATTAATTTAAATTTTTATTTTAATTGATTATTAAAATAAACTAGTTATGTAAAGCCGCCGGTACGCCGTCGGAAAGCCGCCGGAAAGCCGCCGGAAAATTTCGCGGGATAATTTTGCGGGAAATTAGCCGTCGCAAAATTTCGCGGGGAAATTAGCCGCCGGAAAACCGCCGGAAAGCCGCCGGAAAGCCGCCGGAAAATTCCGCGGGATAATTTTGCGGGAAATTAGCCGTCGCAAAATTTCGCGGGGAAATTAGCCGCCGGAAAACCGCCGGAAAGCCGCCGGAACGCCGCCGGAAAGCCGCCGGAAATTTGACCGCCGGAAAGCCGCCGGAAAATTCCGCCGGTAATAAGTGATTTTCCTGTAGTGTCTGGTTCCTCTTATTTCAGGTGTTTGCTGTCAAGTCTAAAGGTAATCCTTTAGTTGACTTATGCTCTAAACTCAAATTACTGAAAAGTGAAGTTAAGAAGCAACACTGGGCTTCTTCCAACTATATGGCTGATAGTATTCAAAAGATAAAGACAAGTAAGCTGCTTGCCTTCAATCTCTGCAAGCAAATGCTGACTGTATTAACACATCCTTTGAGCTTAAAAATATTAATCAGGAGTTGGAAGCCACCACATCTTTGTGGTACTCCTAGGTGAAGCAAAGGGCAAAAGCTAAGTGGTTAGCGCAAGGAGAGGATGACCTCAAATTCCTTTATTCTAAAATTAGAATGAGGAGGATCTTTAAAAAAACGGCTATCACTTTGGCTATGGCCAATTCTAATTCATCCTTGTCTGATGCTGTTAAGGAGACTATTTCTCACTTTCAACGCCTCTTCAATACTCCTACAAATACGGACTTCAACATCAATTTGTTTCCTTCTAGTAACACCATTCCTACTGCTTCTCTTGAATCCCTCATCTCCCCTTTCACAGATTTGGAAATCAAAACTGTAGTCTTCTCGGGTGCTTCCCATTCCACCCCTGGTCCAGACGGCTTCAATTTTGAATTTTTTAAGTCTACATGGTTTATTTCTGGACCCACGGTATGCAATGCTGTTAAAAGTTTTCACAGTAATCCTTACATTCCTCGTGCAGCTAAAGCGACAGCAATTTCTCTCATACCTAAATCTAGTAATGCTGGTGATATTGCTGATTTCCGTCCCATAGCTCTTTGTAATACCATTTACAAAATTATTGCCAAAGTGTTGTCCATGAGGATGAAACCCATTATGCCCCTCATTATCAAAGAAAATCAAGCTGGATTCATCCTTAATAGGGTTTCTACTGACAATGTTATCCTGGCAAATGAAATTCTATAATTTTCTAGAAAATTTTCCAAATTCAATCTCATGTGTGTAAAACTGGATATCAAAAAAGCATTTGATAGTGTTTCTAGGGAATTTCTGATAATCAGGATGAAACAAAAAGGGTTTCCAGAGCTTTTTGTGAAGTGGATTGAAGCTTGTGTAATGGATGTATTCTACTCTATCAGTATTGATGGATCCCTTGAAGGGTTTTTTTCTTCCACTAAGGGGCTTCGTCAGGGATGCCCTTTGAGCCCTTATCTATTTAGCATTGTCATGGATGCTTTGTCCTGTTTACTTGACAATATTGGGTCTGTTAATAATTTTGAAGCTCTATCCATTGGAGAATACAGGCTTTCACACCTCTTGTATGCTGATGATCTTATCTTATTCGGGAAAGCTGATAGGAATAACTGTGAGAGGCTCAATCATACTCTTCACACTTTCTCTTATGCTTCGGGGCTCACTGTAAACTTCAATAAAAGTTCTATTATACTGCCTCCTTCCTGTCCTAATCCTGAGGAAATCTATTCTACTCTAAATATTAATGCTTCCTATACTTCTATGTCTTACCTGGGGGTTCCCATTTCCCCATTTAATCCTAAGGTGGCATGCTTTTCTCAGCTTTTGGAAGTGGTTATAAAGAAATTATCTGGGTGGAAGGAAAAATCGTTATCATTTGCTGGAAGGCTCCAATTTTTACGGTACACCATTTGGAATTCTATTGCCTATTGGATTAGAGGTAGTATTATACCCAACACTATTTTCAAGCAAATAGATCGGGTATGTGCTAAGTTTCTCTACTTTGGGGAATCTTATGGTAAGAAAATGCATCTAATATCATGGAAGAATACTTGTAAGCCTAAAGCTTTGGGGGGATTAGGCTTGCCCTCTTTCCAATCTCTAAAATTTGGATACATATGCTCCCTTATCACTAGGATTTATAATTATCCCAGCCCGCTTGCCTCTTGGTTATTTCATGTCTACATCTCTCCTTGGAAGGAACCTGGGACTAAAGCCTCTAAATTCTGGAAAAGTATTTGTGTGGATGCTTGTAAGGCCAAAGACAATTTCCATTTTAGAGTCTCTGTGCACTCTAATTTTGTTCTATACTGGGATCATTGGTTTAAGGACAAAAGGCTTGAAGAGGTCGAGCTGATGAGGCCTCTTCTTGCTGCTTTTACTGTTAATGATAGTATTAAAAATATTCTTAATCATTCTAGATGGGTGCTTCCTGCGAATTTACCCGATGATATACACAATTCTCTCTCTGTTTTACCTGTGTTGTTGGAGCCTCATGCCAACCTTCTTTGGGGTGCTGGTAAGAAAGCTAAGCATAGAGAATTTAGAGAATTTTTTTACAAAGATTTTCTTAAGACTAGTTGGTGGCATTTTGTGTGGCATAAGAGGCATGTTATTAGATTTTCTTCTTTCTGTTTAATGGCGTTATCTGGAGGACTAAAAACTGCTGACATTTTAAGGAGCAGAGGGATGAATGTCAATCCGGATTGTGTCTTATGTCATGGAGGCTATGAGACTGTTAGTCACCTTTTTTTTAATGTGATTACTCATATACTGTTCTCAATTCTCTTTTGCTTAATCTGGAGAATTTGCTTTTGAGACCTAGCATTTTACAAATTTTTGAACATATTGGAGGTAACTCTAAGAAGGAGAAAGAGTATTATTATCTCTTAATTTGCTGTGCTGTTTATCACATCTGGAGAGAGAGAAATGAAAGAAAGTTTGGTGGGAATTCGAGCTCCTCTACTACTTTGGTGATTAAAATCAAAACTGTTGTATTTGGCAAGATTATCAAGTGGAAAGGGAGGGAAGTTCTGTTGGATTTGCTCTGATCTGCATTGGTTTCGATTTGCTGTATGCATGGTTGGCAGGTTTATTTTTGGGTTTCTGGTTTATACTGCTGCTCTTCTTGCAGTTTTGATTGAGATTTTTTGGGCAAGGATGACAGATTTGCCTTTTTCTCCTTTGGAGGGCAGATTTTTGGGCTATTTATTTTGCAACCAGATTGAGAGAGCAGCAAATCCTGAGCCAATGGGCACTCTATGTGCTCACTGTTTTTGGTTATGTGGCTTCTCTCTAATTTTGGTTTTTTTCTGGGTTGCTGATAGCTTGTATTTGGGAAATTTTGTTTTCTTTCCCTCTTTTCTTTTGTGTCTTGTTCTCTTTTTAAGTAGTTTTACTTAATAGTTCTGCTTACATGTAACTATCTCATTTTAATGAAAAGGGCTTTGCCCATAATTTTCCCAAAAAAAAAAAAAAATGTTGTAACTTCTCTGGAAATGCTTAAATTTGATAGATTAGAATACTTTAAGAATTAGTTCAGCCAGATTATTTCTATGTATTTTGCCTTTGAGAATGTGTAACATGCTTGAGAGCTCATTGGGGAGCTAATCCCTCTCCATATTGGTTGAAAATAGTGTTGTAGGAAGGCTAAACGATAAATCCATATCATTTTATGTTGTTCTTGGATGTGCTTGCAACGTGGCAGGCGATGGAGGCTATGGCGGAATTCGGCACAGGCGTTCTCTGGATGAACCAAACGAGCCAGGCGAAATGATAAAAAATGAGTGGGGGGTTCAGTTTAAGTGCACTTATCGTGGCGTTTCCTGCGGTTGATTTTTCCCTTAAAAACGGCAGCTAAACCACGGGTAAATACGTCATGAAAACAGAATACTAAAAAGTTCAAAAATAGAAACACAAAAATTAAAGTTTTTGTACTAAAAAGTTTCTTTAAAAAACAGTAATAAAACCGTCCCAAATGAAGCCTAAGTTGAGAGCGGCTTCTTCTTCCCTACTTTTGTTATTCAGTGTAATGGTAAACACAAAATACTAAATTACAGTATTAAATTAGTCACACACAGCACTATTTTTACCGTTGTAACTAAAACAATACAACTTTCTTACAAAACCAAAAATCAAAATCAAAATCAAATAAAACAGCTATCAGTTATAATCAATAAAATTAACTTCTATGGTTCTTCATGACAAGTTTCCTTCTGCTGTTCCAGCTTGTTCTCATCAGATTGTGGCTTCATTCCAGCTTCATCACTATCTTTTCCCCACAGCACCAAGTAAAGCCCAATAATGACAATAACTCCTCCAATTATACTTTAAATGCAAAAACAATCAGTGAATAATAAGTAAAATATGAATTTATTTCATGTTCTTCAAGTGAAATATCTGATATTTACCTTCCTATGAACAGTCTTTCACCAAAAACAAAATATGCTAGAAGAGCCACTAAAATGGTTGAGAGTGGATTGAA
Organism: Dendrobium officinale; assembly: GCA_019514585.1. Taxonomy (NCBI): domain Eukaryota; kingdom Viridiplantae; phylum Streptophyta; class Magnoliopsida; order Asparagales; family Orchidaceae; genus Dendrobium; species Dendrobium officinale. The sequence continues at coordinate 7,698,685 of CM033699.1, read as the reverse complement.
CATAGTTACAAATACTGGTCCTTTTTCCTTAGTGCACCATAGCTGAATGAAGATTATTATGCCAGAACAAACGATTCCCTGCAATGAAGTTTCTTTCAGAAAAATTTCTTCTAAATAAAATTATGGGCGGATCCATTTTAAGTCCATGGGGAACAATTGCCCCCCTAAAAGTTTTAAAATACTATGATCTTTAGGCAATTACCCCAATATAATTAAACACATTATGTAGAGATATTATCGTTAGGGAACGATGAACCAAATACAAAGAGAAATTGTAAAGAGAATCCAAAAATATCCTTAAAACCAAAATTTGTTCCGGCCCGGAACCCCATCAAAGGGGCACTGCCCCTTGACCCCGCGACCTGACCGGTCAAGTCGAACCCTGCCAGGTGGCGCTGCTCCTTGGACCTCCGACATATCTGTGAAACGTACAACGATGAAGAAATAGGAGTCGAGAGGCCGCTCCTTATTTATAAGTTTGCACCCCTGAAAATTAAGGCTGGATAGGCCCCCGAATAAAATAAGCTGTCTGCTTTTGATGAATTACTTACACCATACAGTGTGCTCCATAAATCAATATCAAATTTGATAATCCAAGCTGAGGCTTTGTGCTCTACATATAAGGCGAAAACTGCTGACTGAGCTCCTCCAATGAAGCTCATCCATGTAGTGAGTGAAAGTTGTGCTGGATATTTTTGTAAGGTTATGGCCTGTAATGGTAATTAAGGGATGAGTAGTCTGAGTTTCTTAATTAATCATGCATGGTAATAGATAAAGAATCCATCTTTCATAACCATAGTTCTTTATCAGTGTTTGGAAACGGTGCTTTAAAGCTTTTAAGAAAGCACTTTTTGAAGCGAAACAGGTCCAAAATGTTGTGAAGTGCGCTCTTTATGATAGGCTTTGCAGCATAGAAAGCTTAAGCTGCAGTGTTTTTTAAATTCTGACAGCCTAATTAAACTTTCTATGCCATTCGAAAAGAAGAAAAGGAAATAAAAATAGTCAAAATAATTAAAAATTGTTATTTGCTTATGATCTGCCCCATGATAAAATAACCCACACTTATGCAGGTCAGGATGAAAGCTTCTTCTGTTTGATGTTTATGTTTTTGTAATTTATTCAGTTTTTGACAATCATGATACGTGGTAGCGGCGGACACGGATGGGGCAATGATGGAGTTTGTCGACTGGGTAGTTCCTCTGCTAGTGGCAATATCAGTGGAGATGGTGGTGACTGATGATGGCAGAGACTAATGATGATAGTTATATTCAAAAATGGTTGTTTGTTTTGCTTGGTCATAAATTGAAGAGTGGTCATATGTTGCAAGGGAGGGGTTAGATTCACAAGTTGATTTGCGTCTGTGTTAGATCTGAGCATATGCGGGTTTGTAGGTCGAGATTGGCACAGCAAGCAGAATGGATCTATGGAGATTCGTGTGGTAATGATCGAGTTCCTGGTATGGGGCCAGTTGAACTTTGAATGAATGGGAAAACTCTTAGGTTTCATTTGGGATAGTTTTCTTACTGCTTCTTAAAGCAGCTCTTTAAAGAGCTGCTTTAAGAAGCAGTAAGAAAGACCACCCAAACGTGGAACAGTTTTATTACACCATACTATACAGCAGCTTTTTAGTAATATATTTTTTTAACAGTAAAAAAATAATGATCAAAATGAATGTGCTCCAATTATGAGAAAGAGAAAAGACAGTAGAGTTTCATACCTGCATGATGTACCATACTGACCAAGTTACACAACTTGTCACTGTGAAAATAGAACCTTTTAACCAGTTTTCATGGATTGTATTTCCTTGCATATGAATTACTGCACCCCATAAGTTTCTTACTGCTGAGCCTTTGTACAATGTCATGATTATAACACCAGCCAAGCAGACCATGGTCCCAATAACCTTAGCAGATCCTTGTAGACTCTGGACATTGAGATGCTCTAATCTATGCCATGGAAGAAAAAAAGTATTGTAATGAACAAAAAATTTCGGTTTTCAGTTATTGAAAAGTTAAGAGTCTTAGGATTCGTTTGAAACGACTTTTTTACTGCTTCTTAAAGTAGTTTTTTAGTACATAAATTTCAATTTTGTACAAAAAACTATTTTAAGAAGCAATAAAAAAGATGTCCCAAATGAAATCTTAATGAACTAAAAAGAAGGGTTCATACCTTAAGAGAACAGCTATAACAAATGTCATGGAAGGTATTGTGTTCACCATTGAAGAAAGAAAAGCAGGTGATGTGTATCTTAAGCTTGCAAAGTACATGTTCAGAGTTAGGCCTACCCTGTTTTGGTAAGAACAAAAGACAAAAAGTTGATCAAAAATTTTTTTTTTACCAAAAATTTGTTTTAGAAAACAGTAAGGAAGATATCACAAAGGAAGCCTTAGTCTCAAAGTTGATCAAATTTTAATCAATTTGGTCATGTTGTTAATTTTGTCGTTCCTTTGGATGGATTGGGTGGATGAAAACTTTTCATTTAAGGAATTTTAGATCTATTTAGGGTTAGTTCAGTTGCTTTATACCAGCCCAAATTAATAAGATTGATTTGATTTGTTGAGTTGAGAGACTAAGATTTTGTTTGAGATAGCTTTCTTGCTGCTTGTTATAACAGCTTTCTAGTACAAATATTAAAATTTTTGTACTAAGAAGCTGATATAAGAAGTAATAAGAAAGTCGTCCTATAACGAAGCCTAAATTGAAGATTGAAAAAATTTTATACTAAAACACATACATACAAATTTAAGATCATTTTGATCCTTTTCTCATTTGAAAACATAAATTTGTAAAAATATGTAAGATTTTTTAAGCTTACCCTAGAAGTGAAAGCACAAAAATCTCCACAAACAATGCAAACGTCAGTTTTGGCCTCAACTTTCTGTAAAAATATAGAAACCAAACATCTTTGTGAGTAACTTTAGCAGTTCATTAAAGAAAACTAATCAGATCCTTCAACTTAAACAAATATAATATTTCAGATGCTGAAAATTAAACCTTTCAAGAAAATAAGCAAATGGTAACATGGCGAAGCCAGCAACAAAATTTCTGTAAGTTATATAAACATGTGGATTCATTCCATGGTTGAAAGAAGCTTCAGTGATGAAGTAGAGAATAGTATAGCCTATCTGTGCCAGAAACATCAGAATGTGTGGCTTAAATCTTCTGCATGTTCCTTGGAAAGCTTGTAATGCCATAATTCCACCCAGTTTGGATGATTTCAGAACTGAAATGGCTTTGATTTTATAGTGAGAATTTGCTTTGTTTCTGTAAAATTTACATGTAGAATCTGTCTTTAGCAAGTTGGCATCTGAAAATAACACTAATTTGTCTATATGCTTTTCTGGGAATTGTTCTTCATCGTTGATTAGTGTGACGAATAAAGAGGTCGAATAAGTTAATCCAATGGTCAAAAAATCTTATCCAAGTTTAGTATCTCGTAAGGAATTAATGAATATAGACTACTTCTCTGATCTCTGACTCTACATTTGGTTGAAAGACAGAGAAGAACATATATAATTCTTAGAGGTGGTGGATGATCCAATTGTAGAGAATATGTGGATTGCATTTGGATATGTCTAAGATAACTGTAGAGATTGCACTTTGCTAGTGCACCTGCTCTAAACCTGGTCAGTGGGTAGGGCTGGGTCAACCTGGGTTAGGACGGGTTGGGTCCGAGTCTATATTTTTGATTCGTTTGTCTAATCGGGTTGGGTTTGAGTTGGATCAACTGAAGGCGAGTAGAGTTTGGGTGAACTCGAACTCACCCCGAAAACCAATTTTGAAACCTCTAGACGTTAGGTTGACTATTTAACAATGCATAAGTTTTGACTTGAAAATCTTAGTTTGGGGGAAGTAAAACTCGAAGTGAAACAAACAAAAAATATAAAATGCAGCAGAAAAGAAAAAACACCAGAATTTAATGTGGAAAAACTCGAAACCAGAAAATAACAAAGGAGTCGCACTACACCAATAAATTCATTATGAAAATTTGAGAGAAATAAAATAGAGATCTCTTCTCTCTCACAATATAGAATTTTCTTTATTCATTATTGCACCATTCTAATACTAGAATATACAAAGAGATACAATATAAATCACAAGGGGACACACCTTTTAATGAAAAACAAGAAATAAAAACTATACAGCACTGGGGGCTCGGGTACACAATTTTGGGGCGCTCAAGTACATAGTGAACTCCCCAGCGTTTAGGCGCAATGCAGAAAAAAAAAAATCATGTGCAAAGCATCCGAACCCAAGCAGGGGGAGGACTCACTGCAACCACGTAGCGAGTTCAATAGACTGAATTGAAATATGAGACGACAATACAACCCGATTGATGAATACAATCATATTCCACGTAGAACTAACATGATGATCTTGCTGTGGCAACCCATCTCAATAATTTATTGCCGTTGACCAAATTTTTGCAGTACCTCAATCTAACAATTGTAAGCATATCATAACATTTTACCATAATCTTTTATTTATTTCCATGCTTCTTGGTACTTAAACATTATTTGTCCTATAATGCTCTCCTATTCTATGTAAACTCTCACAACATGGGCAAATTATTGCGTCCGGTCACCTGATATTTGGACAGCCAATTCAGAGACGCCGCCTCACCCGGATGCACTGGGCCCCAATATTTTTGAGTGATGTGGCGTGTTTTTATTGGTGTCCGGACGAATCCGGACATCGGACACAATAATTTGCCCACAACATGTCAGGTTCTTCCCAAGGGGTCTATAGAATGTGGAGTGAGAAGAGCAAGGTACCAACAGATTGGGAAACACACATTACTAAAAAATAGGGCTATTATGGCACAAATTTTGACTTATCCCAGTAATTATACCCGTCATTAATTTCTTCGCAGCGGTTTTAAAACCGATGCAAAAGAAGGGTATTGTCAGCAATTATAAAACCGCTCCTAAGAATCGATGTGAAAATATTATTTTTTGATGGCGAGACAACCGAAGATATTAAACTAACTAATTACAGTAATGATGCATATATTCCTTTACAGGATATCATATCCTTCGCCGAAGGATTCTTCCATGCTTTGCTTTCACAGATACAACTGATATTATTCTAGCGGCCATTGTTCTTCACGCTTGTCTCTTCTCATGATTCTTAGTATCTGTGCATGCTTTGTGCGTCAGCTGATCCCCATGCAACTATGAAAGAGCACCTATTAGTGTCAGTATCTAGAAAAATTATTGTGTCCGGATGTCAAACGTTATTCATAGACGAATCAGAATGCTCCATATAACCTCTTGCTCAGTACCACGGCTTGGAACTGCTCGGTAATGCTGACGTGACACATTCTGGTTGGTCTCCGGACGGCGTTTTGCATCCGGTTCTCGCACAAAACAATGTATCCAGTATTTTGGGGTGTAAGGGCATCTCCAACCGAAAAACTCATTTTCCACTCCAAAATGCAGTAATACACTAAAATGCAGTAACTTGTCTCCAACCGAACTCCATTTTCTAACACAAAAAAAAGAATATTCCTAGTATATTCTTCTCCATATTTCATTTTACATATTTTTAATCATTAATATTATTTATCGAATTTTTGAATTAAATCTAATATAATTAAAACAAATATTTTTTGCTCTATAAAATAATTTGGAATATAAATATATCATAAATAAATATTTATTAAAAAAATTGAAAATTACATTAGAACACATAAATAAGAACGAGAAAAATACAAGGCAACTAAATATTAGTATTAGTATATTGATCCCACAAATGATCAATCAAAGCATTTCGCAGTGCACTGTGGGCCTCTTTGTTTCTGATTTGTTTGTGGCGAGCGATAAATTCCTGAAATTGGATATTTTCATCCGTCACCTTTTCTACATCCGGGGGTGGCGCTTCTCTTGGAACTTGTCCTGGTCTAGTGTGATTGCGTTCATCTTCAATTATCATATTATGCAAAATTATGCATGTAGTCATAATATCACGCAGTACATTTTTTCTCCAAAAATGTACAGGTCCTGCCACAATTGCGAAACGAGATTGGAGAGTTCCAAAAGCACGTTCCACATCTTTTCTACATGCTTCCTGTTTCATTGCAAAATATTGTTTCTTTGGAGTACGTGGTTCTTGAATTGTTTGAACAATAGTTGACCATTTCGGATATATATTATCAGCCAAATAATAACCCATGTTATATTCTTTTCCTTGAATGACATAATGACAGGGAGGCGCAATACCTTGAGTGAGATTAGCGAATAGGTGGGAAGACTCTAACACGTTTATATCATTATTAGTTCCAGGCATACCAAAGTAAGCATGCCATATCCAAAGGTCACAATCTGCAATGGCTTCTAAAATAATTGTAGGTGATCCAGTACGTCCGGCGTATTGCCCAGCCCACCCGGTAGGACAATTTTTCCACTTCCAGTGCATACAATCTAAACTTCCCAACATTCCTAGAAAACCACGTTGTTCATTAATGTTAAGAATTCTAACCACATCATTGACTGTTGGTGATCTTAAATATTGTTCTGAAAATATCTGAACTACTGCTCTACAAAACCTCTTCACACTTTCAATTGTTGTTGATTCGCCTATTCTAATATATTCATCTGTAGCATCTGCGGGTAATCCATATGCTAACATTCGAAGGACGGCTGTTACTTTTTGGAAAGGTGATAAACCAAGCTTACCGGCTCGATCAATTCGTTGCTGGAAATAGATATCATGTGCTTTTACTGCGTCAAGGACACGCATAAATAATCTTCGAGACATTCGAAATCTCCGTCGGAACATTGTATCATTGTACACTGGATTACTTGAAAAATAATCTTGATAAAGTCGAAGATCTGCAGCTTCTCGATCACGGTTGATGAAAGCACGACCTATAACTGAGCCTCCAACTGAGACGTTGTTAATAGGTTGTGTAAGAAGGAATTGAATCATCAAATTGTTATTTGTTATCGCACGACGAAGCATTGATTCATCTTCATGTAAACTATTTATCATTTGGAGAGTGTCTTCTTCATCTGAGGAAGAAGAAGATGAAAATGTATTTTGCATATTGCTTATGTGATTTTAATTTGATATGGAAATCTACTATTTATAGGGGAAGAATCTCATATGACACATTATTATGAATGGTCACATCTAAGCCATGCTTCTTGAGATGTGTAAGAATCTCATATGACACACTATTGTGAATGGTCAAATCAAGGCCATGCTTCTTGAGATGTGTAAGAATCTCTTATGACACACTTCTTGTGAATGGTCACATCAAGGCCATGCTTCTTGAGATGTGTAGGGATCTCATATGACACATTATTGTGAATGGTCAAATCAAGGCCATGCTTCTTGAGATGTGTAAGAATCTCTTATGACACACTTCTTCTGAATGGTCACATCAAGGCCATGCTTCTTGAGATGTGTAGGAATCTCATATGACACATTATTGTGAATGGTCAAATCAAGGCCATGCTTCTTGAGATGTGTAGGAATCTCATATGACACACTATTATGAATGGTCACATCAAGGCCATGCTTCTTTGAGATGTGTAAGGATCTCTTGAGATGTGTAAGGATTGTTATATAAAATAGGGGTTATAAGCATATCATGTTACTAGTATTCTGCATCCATTAAGTCTTTGAAAAATATGTCTATTAGATCAACGGCATATTCTCAGGAGCAAGATAAGCTCTTATGCAGAATTTATATGGAAATTTCGCAAGACCCAATTACGGGTATATATCAATCATCAGATAACTTCTGGTCACGAGTAGAGGAAGAGTATAATAATTCCAAAATCCAGAATTGGGAGGTGCGTTCAAAAAGATCTGTTCAGTCTCGAATTCAGACTATCGAGAAAGCAACAAGGAAGATGCACGCATGCATTCGACAGATTGAAAATAGACATATTAGTGGTGCTTCAAATGAAGATATTGTGAGTATTTATATTAATTACTAATATATATATTTTTTATTTCACAACTTATTTAATTGTAATTGTGTATATTGATTTATAGTTAGATCAAGCTAGACTATTGTTTGCGCAAGACGAAAAGTTCAAAGCAGGTTGGAAGTTTGAAACATGTTTTTGGAACATTTATTAAAAATTTTTGAAAAATTTCAAGATGGTAATTCTAATGCTGGGGAAGGCATCACGTATGTCGAACTTTGGGAATGCCTCATCGGAGTCAGAGAATCTAACCCCTGATTCTGGTAAACAACAATCTCCTGGACTCTCTGCATTTTCTCTCAATTTAGATGATGATGAATATAATATACGTGGCTCACAATCTGAACGAACGATTGGAGTTAAGAAAGCCAAGTTAAAAAGAAAAATTGATGAAGAGATGTCAACATTTATTAAAACTCTAGAAGATGGAAACAAACAACTTATTGAGCAATTAAAAAAAACAAGCGCACAGAGACAACAACATTTGGAGCTTCAAAATAAGAACTTTGCTTTAAAAGAACTCAAAGAAGAAAATAAGATCTTGTTTCAAGACTTAAGTTCTATACAAAATCCTAATGTTCGTGAATTTGTCCAAGCTGAACAAGCCCGAATTTTAGAAAAGAGGTTCGGTCAACAACAACATCAATAACATCAACAACAACCTCCTTCTTCAAGCTCATTTGGACAATATCTCAGTGATTTTGGCGGAGCCGATGCCAATCTTCCTGATTATTAGATTGTTGTTACTTGTTATTTTAATTTTCTGTTATTCGAATGTAATCTGTATTTTGATTTTTTTTTGGAATTGTACTTCTCAATATCTTTTATGTATGAGAATTTTATCTTAATTTTTTTCTTAATATTAACTTACATTAATTAATTTTGTAAAAAAAAAAATAGATTACTAAAAAATAAGATATTTCTAATTTATTATTTTAATTAATAAAAAAAATTCTAATTTTTAATCTTTAAAATTAATATTTAAGTTTCAAATTTTATAAAAAAAAAAAATAAAAATAAAACCAAATGGCGGGTGAACAGTGCGACGCCAAATATGGCGTCGCACTGTTCATTGGCGAGTGGATGCCGTGACATTTCGCGCTCGGTTGGAACGAATTCTCCACGGCAAACGATCGTTTGCTTATCCGTTGGAGATGCCCTAAGTGGGTCAACCCGACTCGTAAGTTGGCTCGATAAATAGCTCATGAGTCAAGCAAGATGAGCTAACAAGACAAGGTCGAGCAAGCCCTGACTTGACCGGTTAGCTGGCAAGTCAGCTCGTTTAAAAAAATATTAATGTAAAATACATTATTGTTGCGGGCTAGAATATACGCGGCGATAGAGTTATAATTCTACGTCTTAGCGTTGCACGGATATCCAGCTCACACACAGAGAACACAATATTTTTTACGTGGAAAACCCGGGAAAGGGGAAAAACCACGGGGCCTAGCCCAGTTGAAAATGATTCCACTAGAATTTGAGAAAAGTGCAATGGTCTGACTCGTCCTTGAAGGCGACCAGATTATAAGTATCAACTAAGAGTTTTGCAAGAGTCCAACGTCACTCCAATGTCAGGTGGCGATCCGATAGAACTCCGGTATCAGGCGGAAGACCGGTAGTGGTACTTCAGTGTTAGGGGGTACTTCAGCTTCGGATGGCACTTCAGCATCCCTTGGTGGTCTGTCAGTGGTACAGCAGAACTACGGCGGTGTTGCGACAATACTCCGGCGTCCCTTGGTGGTCCGGCGGTGGTGCGGCAAGACTACGGCGGTGGTGCGACAGCACTCCGGCGGTGGTCGAGGAGGAGCTAGGCGTCTAGAGCTTTCTTCCTTCTCTTCCTTCTTCTCTCTTGGCTTCCTTCCCCCTCATGAAGAATGAGGGGTCTATTTATAGATTTTCTGGAGTGACATAGCTTGTAAATTGGTGTGAGATCAGGGGCAAATAGGGAGTGGCCGAATGGATGGCTGATATTGAATCCCATGATTGTGCACCATTCGTTGGACATTTGAAGGCTTTACTGATGTCAGAATTCGGTGATCTTGGGCTCGTTAGATTTGTCTCATCGAGCCGTTCGATTCGAGTACAAGCTCATTAAAATCAGAGACCGTTTGGTAACTCAAATTGTGGTTAGATCCTTCTAAAAGTGCTTCGAGTCTCTGATTTGGACTCATTTGGGTTCAGATTGAGTCGATTTTGGTGTCGCTGCATTCGTCTTTCCGAGACGCTCAGTTCGACTATAAGTTTGCTGAAATCGGAATTCATATGGTCTCCGATTTAATTTTTGAAATTTCCAACTTGATTTTGCCTCGAGATTCGTGCTCGATCAAGATAATTTGTTGATGATGTATCAGTTGCGCCCCTATTTTTGGACGTCGAAGCTTACAAAGTCCAAAAATACTTGTATAATTTCAGTATTTAAAATATCTAAATCATATCTTTACAGGATAAAATTACATATTTGTATAAATATATACAAATATGATTACTAATTTAATTAACTAGTTGATTAATATAAAATCAATAACATCCATTTCACGTGAGAACAAAGTTATAGATTGCTCTTAAGCTTTGATAGCATATTTCTTAAAAAAAAATGATGTCATATATAATAAGCTATATATGACGTTTATAACACATTAATATATTAATATATTAACTTTATTATATAACTTATATAAGAGTTAAAGATATATTAATATATAACTGAAATATTAAACATTATAATAAATGTTATATAAGTTAACGTACCGTATAACTTTATTATATAACTTAATTATATTAATATAGTTTTAAATAGTTATAAACATTATAATAAAGTTAGCAGATATGATTAGTGTAAGTAATTTATATAATTTTATTATAGTAACGTCGTTATAAGGTTAACTCATATAATTAATATAGTTAACTTATACAACGTTATAATAACATTTATAAAATTATAAAGCCACTTTATATAAATGTTGTATAACTTAAAATTAATGGCATAATTTATAACTATTGTATAAATTAAAATTAGTGGCTCTTCATCTCTCCCTCACACTACTATAAATACCCCCTGGGGGTATGAAAATTTGCATCTCCCCCTCTCTTCTCTTCTTTCTCAAGCTGAGGCCTTCCCCTAGCTCTGTTCAGATGGGTATCCCCTGTTCAGCCCTAGGGCCCCTCACTGAGTAAGATGAAGGTGTGAGGTTGGAGGTCAGGCGGAAGACCGGTATCACTTGAAAGCCGGGCAGAAGGCTGACGTTAGGAGGAAAGTTGATGTCACCTATAAATCGGGCGGAAGACCGGTGTTACTTGGAGGTCGGGCAGAAGAGCGATGTCACTTGGAGGTCGGGAAGAAGACCGACGCTACTTTGAGATCGAGTAGAAGGCCGACGTCACTCCGAAGTTAGGTGCAATACCGACGTCACACGGAGGCGGGGCAGAAGGTCGACGTCACTTGGTGGTCAGGCAGAAGACCGGCGTCACTTGGAGGCCGGGTAGAAGGTCAACGTCACTCCAAAGTCGGGTAGAAGATCGACATCACTTGGAGGCCAGGTTAAAGGCCGACGTCACTCCGAAGTCAGATAGAAGGACGACGTCATTCCGAAGTCGGGTGCAAGACTAGCATAACATGGAGGCCGAGAAGAAGGCCGATGTTACTTGGAGATCGGGCAAAAGACCGGCTTCACTTGGAGGCCGGGTAGAAGGCCGACGTCACTCCGAAGTCGGGTGCAAGATCGGCGTTATATGGAGGCCGAGTAGAAGGCTGATGTCACTAGGAAGCATGGAAGAAGGCCGACGTCACTTGGAGGTCGGGCAGAAGACCGGCATCACTTGGAGGCCGGGCAGAAGGTCGACATCACTCAAAAGTCGGGTGCAAGACCGACGTCACATGGAGGCCGGGAAAAAGGCTGAAGTCACTTGGGAGAAGATCAGCATCACTTGGAGGCTGAGTAGAAGGCCGACGTCACTCCAAAGTCGGGTGCAAGACTAGCATCACATGGAGGCCGAGAAGAAGACAGGTAAAAGTCCCGCGATGGGCATAAGTCTAGCGATGGGAGGAAGTTCAGTATATGATAGAAGTCTAATGAGAGTCCGTTAATGGGCAGTAGAGCATATATTAATAGAATCTGCCAAATATATATGACTTATCTTAGGTTGTATATCAGAGCCCTTGCTCGATGATGTTGGCCCATATAGAAGAGGTCAAGAGAATCCATCGATGATGTAAGACCTATCCGATGTTATATGTTAGAGATCTGCTCGATGACGTTAACCTATGTGGAAGAGATCGAGAGAAACCATCAATGATGCATGACCTATCCGAGGTTGTATGTCAGAGTGTTGCTCAATGACGTTAACCTATGTAGAAGAGGTTGAGAAAATCCATCAAGGATGTATGACCTATCCGAGGTTGTGTGTCAGAGCGTTGCTCAATGACGTTAACCTATGTGGAAGAGGTCGAGAGAAACCATCAATGATGCATGACCTATCCGAGGTTGTATGTCAGAGTGTTGCTCAATGACGTTAACCTATGTGGAAGAGGTTGAGAAAATCCATCAAGGATGTATGACCTATCCGAGGTTGTGTGTCAGAGCGTTGCTCAATGACGTTAACCTATGTGGAAGAGGCCGAGAGAATCCACCAAGGATGTATGGCCTATCCGAGGTTGTATGTCAGAGCATTGCTCGATGACGTTAACCTATGTGGAAGAGGTCGAGAGAATCCACCAAGGATGTATGGCCTATCCGAGGTAGTATGTCAGAGCATTGCTCGATGATGATAACCTATGTGGAAGAGGTCGGGAGAATCCACCAAGAATGTAAGACCTATCTGAGGTTGTATATCAGAGCCTTGCTCGATGACGTTAACCTATGTGGAAGAGGTCGAGAGAATCCACCAAGGATTAATTTTTCCTTGATTGGGAGGGGGCGAACGCCAAGGAGGAGAAAGTCCAGCCAGAGACTGTAAGCAGCTTGTAATTTAATGGAAGCATCCTTGCATTTGTTAGCAACTTTATGACAAATAGTTTCCAAAGATAATATCGTGGATGTCAGAAGATTTGGAGGAATTTTATTGGCCATGTTTGCAGTCATGGTTGCCCCCAGCCTACATCTGACTCAAGTGAAATTGATGCAGAATTAGTTGATATCTGAGGGGTGATGAAGAATTGCATAATTCCCCCCCCCCTAGTTAGCAATCTTTTCCAACAGACGGCGCCAAACTGTTGCGGGCTAGAATATACGCGGCGATAGAGTTATAATTCTACGTCTTAGCGTTGCACGGATATCCAGCTCACACACAGAGAACACAATATTTTTTACGTGGAAAACCCGGGAAAGGGGAAAAACCACGGGGCCTAGCCCAGTTGAAAATGATTCCACTAGAATTTGAGAAAAGTACAATGGTCTGACTCGTCCTTGAAGGCGACCAGATTATAAGTATCAACTAAGAGTTTTGCAAGAGTCCAACGTCACTCCAATGTCAGGTGGCAATCCGATAGAACTCCGGTATCAGGCGGAAGATCGGTAGTGGTACTTCAGTGTTAGGGGGTACTTCAGCTTCGGATGGCACTTCAGCATCCCTTGGTGGTCTGTCGGTGGTACGGCAGAACTACGGTGGTGTTGCGACAATACTCCGGCGTCCCTTGGTGGTCCGGCGGTGGTGCGGCAAGACTACGGCGGTGGTGCGACAGCACTCCGGCGGTGGTCGAGGAGGAGCTAGGCGTCTAGAGCTTTCTTCCTTCTCTTCCTTCTTCTCTCTTGGCTTCCTTCCCCCTTATGAAGAATGAGGGGTCTATTTATAGATTTTCTGGAGTGGCATAGCTTGTAAATTGGTGTGAGATCAGGGGCAAATAGGGAGTGGCCGAATGGATGGCTGATATTGAATCCCATGATTGTGCACCGTTCGTTGGACATTTGAAGGCTTTACTGATGTCAGAATTCGGTGATCTTGGGCTCGTTAGATTTTTCTCATCGAGCCGTTCGATTCGAGTACAAGCTCATTAAAATCAGAGACCGTTTGGTAACTCAAATTGTGGTTAGATCCTTCTAAAAGTGCTTCGAGTCTCTGATTTGGACTCATTTGGGTTCAGATTGAGTCGATTTTGGTGTCGCTGCATTCGTCTTTCCGAGACGCTCAGTTCGACTATAAGTTTGCTGAAATCGGAATTCAGATGGTCTCCGATTTAATTTTTGAAGTTTCCAACTTGATTTTGCCTCGAGATTCGTGCTCGATCAAGATAATTTGTTGATGATGTATCAATTATAAATATATTAGTATTTAGAATTTTAAGTACAAAACTACATAAAAAAAAAAGTTTTAAAATATATTAAACTTTCTTATATTAAATTATTCTTTATTAATTTTCTTTTAATTTCTCATAATTGCATGAATCATAATCCTTTTCTCTATTTCATAATAAACGAGCCAGCTCATAAACTGGCTCGAACTCATAGAATAAAGCTCGAGCGAGCTTGAACTCGATTAATTAATCAAGCTGGTCAAGCTCAAATCAGGATTGACTCAGGCCCGACTCAATTAATTATTGTGTTAGATTTTTATTATAAAGAAGGTGTCATTATTAGATATGTTTATCTGAGAGGCTGAGTAGGAATGTGAATTTCTTTGCAAACCTCTATCATTAACATATAACGAAGTCATCAATTGACTAATTTATACAGAATGGTTAGTCATTTAATATATAATCTCTTCTTTCTCTTATTAATTTTTATTAAATCTCCTCTAACTTTGAAATAAAAATATAATTAACATGAGCAATGCGCACCTAATAATCTCCTCAGCAAAGGAAGTTTTATGCTGTTCTACTTTTTCCACCATGCAAATAAGCTATTTTGTGTCGAGTTTGATATTTTTAACACATTAATTGATGTAATTAGTTTAACTAATGACCATTTTATTTCTAATTAGGTATCTTTTTATATGATTTTTTGTTTGATAAGATTCCCCAAAATTGGGTAGAGGGAATATGTTGCCTTGGAGAAGCCTATTTATCCAATTGATGAGATGATTGAGGCATAATTATTATGGCATGCATGAGATGCCTAATTGAGAATAATTTATTGGCTTTTCATGTAAATTTAGGTTTCATTTGAGACATCTTTCTTATTACTTTCTAAAGCAGTTTTTTAGTATCAAAATTTTTAGTTTAAAAAAAAATTGTGCTAAAAAGCTGCTATAAAAAGCAACAAGAAAGCTGTCTCAAACAAAACTTAGGCTTCGTTTGGGACGGCTTTTTTACTGCTTTCTAAAACGGAGTTTTAGTACAAAATTTTTTATTTTTGTATTAAAACTCCGTTTTAGAAAGCAATAAAAAAGCCGTCCCAAACGAAGCCTTAGGCCTCGATTGCATTATAAAGCAGTTTTTTAGTATAAAAATTTTTATGCTATAAAGCTGCTTTTGAAAGCATTAAGAAGTTGTCTCAAACTAAGCGGCCTTTGGTTTCGTTTCAGACATATTTTTTATTGCTTTCTAAAATAGTTTTGTAATTCAAAAATTTTTTGTACTAAAAAGCTATTTAAAAAAAATAATAAAAAAAACTGTCACAAATGAAACTTTAGCGTGCAAGTATTTCTAAGGTTTAGTTTGGAACAATTTTCTTTCTTCATCTTAAAGCAACTTTTTAATATATAATTAAAAATTTTTATATTAAAAAGCTAATTTAAGAAGCATAAAAAAAGCATTCCCAACAAAACCTAAGTGTGAATCTTAGAATATAGAAGAAGCCAAATTGATGTGCCCTTTTGTAAAAATAATTATTTTTTGATAGGGCACAAAATCCTAAAAATCTATAAAAAGTCCTTTTAACGTTTTTATAAAAATTATCATCAATTATTTTTATTATTTTGAGTCAATTTTATTAATAGTATTTTAGTCATTAATTTCACTTAAATATGGTATGTGATATCATTAAGCAAAATGTATTAGCACTCTGAACTTGTGGGCTAATAAAAATTTGGCAAATAACAAATTATGTTAGGATGCTTTGTTATATTTTATATTCAAATTAGTTTTTTTTTATTACACGTTTCATTGATTTTATATAAAGATGCCGAAAAAGAATTACGGGTTGGGTTCTGATTTGATCTAAACTCAATCAATAGAATATGATCTTTTAATAAACGGGTCAAAAATATGGATATGACTTGACCCGCCAGTAGCTTGACTCGAACATGACTCAATAACCGATTTGAATTTAATATATATGTTGCGTGCTAGAATATACGCGGCGGTAGAGTTTGTAAATTTGTGTTCGAGCGTTGTACGAGTATTCAGCACACAAACAGAAAAGAGAAATGAACACCAAGGTTTTTACGTGGAAAACCCGAAAGAGGGAAAAAACCACGGGGCCTCGCCCAGTTGTAAAGTTCCACTAGTGTTTGTATGAAGTACAAAGGTTGATCTGTCTTACAAATCAAGACGATCAGTTTACAATCAACTTCTCACAAAGTTATAAAGTTCTACAAACTCCCGGCGTTTCCCAAAATCCGGCAAAGTTCTGGCGTCTTCAGGTGGCGGGAAGAGCTCCGGCGGTGGTCGAGGAGGAGCTTCTTCCTTCTCTTCCTTCTTCTCTCTCTCTCCACTTGAGTCCCCTTTTGTGATGAATGAGGGCTCTATTTATAGTTTTTCTGGAGTGGCGTGGCTCGTAAATAAGTGTGAGATCATGGCAAATAGGGAGTGGTTCGAATGGACGGCCGATATTGAACCCCTCGATCGTGCACAATTTTTTGGACATTTGGAGGCCTTAATGATGTTGGAATTTGGCGATCTTAGGCTTGTTGGATTCATCTTGTTGATCCGTTCGATTCGAGTATAAGCTCGTCAAAATCGAAGACCGTTTGGTAACTCAAATTGATGTTTGAACCTTCCAACAGCGCTTCGGCTCCTTGATTCGGACTCATTTGGACTCGGATTGAGTTGAATTTGGTGTCGTTGGGTTTGTATTTCCGAGACGCTCAGTTTGACTGTAAGCTCGCTGAAATCGGAGTTCGGGTGCTCCCAAAATTATTTTTTGAAGTTTTCAACTAGCTTTTGCCTCGAGATTCGTGCCCGATCAAGCTAATTTTGTGTAAATTGTCTACTTGGAGTAAGAAAAACGCCGCAACAAAGAAAAGAATTTATAGAAAATAATAATTAAACGGGTTGATCCTTGGTGCAAGAAGAAGGGGTGACTCATACCATCTTGACTTGGTTCTACTTCCACTCTTTTTTTTCTACAATACTGAGTCAGTTATTCTCCTACTAGTTAGAGGTGTCAATTTCGGGTCACGGGTCGGGTTCGGATCGAACCCGGAATTGACCCGGCATTAATCGGGTCAACCCTAACCCGACCAGTTTTTGCAAACGGATCGATTTTATAGACCCGAACCCGACCCGCTTCGGGTCAACTCGACCCCACCTATTTCAGCCAAATCCCGCGCCTCCATTCAAAAATTTAACCAAATCCCATTCAGCATTGGCAGCGGCCAGCCAGCGACAACGAGTAGGTGGGGCAGGCTACACGCGGCAGGCGGGGCAGGCTACACACGGCCGCGGGTCACGCGCACATATTGACAGGTCTAAGTGTGAGGATGAATCACAACCACATGATAAGAAATGACAACCATTCTATCATTGAATCTTACTTCACTACAATTATTGTGGCAGCATTACCTTTTTTTATTTTTTTTGCACGACTCAATTATTGGCCTCGATGTCCACGCTTTGTGTCGTCTGCCCGGCTGTCTTGTCGTCCGCCTTCCCGTTGTCGCCGTCTAACCGTTTGTGTCAGGTCGAGTCAACTCGATAACTCAATGGGTCAGGTCCAAGTCTACACTTCTGACCAGCTTACATAACCAGGTTAGGTTCGTCCGTTTGAACCCGGGTCAATTTCGGATTCGACCCGAATCCAACCTGAAACTTGATTTTGACACCCCTACACCAAAGCCAAGCACTACGTGTCACAAAGCTCCAACTCAGGCTGGAGATAGGGAGTGAAGGTGCGCAATGCTCCAAACCTTAACATCATTGCGCTACGAGTCGGGTAGCTTTTTTTGTTATTTTTCATACTTAAATTGAATGTTAGGCTTTTTGGTGTATTTTAAGCTTATCTGTTTGTCTATTCTTTGTACATAATAAAGAATGTAGTAAAGTGAGATAAAAATAATGTGAGAGAGAAAGAGATTTGTATAATTTCTCTTAATTTTCATAATGAATTTTTTTCAATTGTGAGTTTTGTTTCATTAAGTATTTACGTGATATGCTTTCCCATCATTTTATGCATTCATCCTATGAAAATTTGGCTTTTGGTTTTTTTATTTGAAAATTGTTTATTTGTAAGAATGTAAAATTAAAGATCGAAAGCTTCAAATTATGAGATCTATTATGTATTAGAGATTCTCTTGTTATTGAATGGAAGCGGTTAAATTTTGATTGAGGTTTGTGTGAAATCTTTATATTGTTAGAATTAGGGGTGCAAATGAGCCGGGCGAACTTCTTGTTGATCGTGTTTGACTCGTTAAAAAATTTGCTTGTTTGAAATAAGATCGAGTTAGAAATCGTTCGTGTTCAACTTATTTTGTAGAAAATTTGTGTGGTCTGAGTTTAGAGAGAATCATTTTCTAAATTGGTTGTATTTAGTCTATTTCTTTTAAGAAAGCACATTTTGTTATTTTATTTGCTATGTTTTCATTTTTTTTAGAATGAAAACTATTATATTCACCACTCGTTTGCTACTCGGCGACAATAACATCCAACTTCCTTCACTCACTAGAGAAATTATTCCGTACGAAGTCCTGACGGGAAGAACCGTCCCGACTGTGAGTGTATATATAGTGTGTATAAAAAATTGATACACATTGTGTATAAATTTATACATAATGTGTAAACTCACATGTCCGAACTGTTCTTCCCGTTCAGATTCTCACGGAATAATTCTCCACCCACTGACACCACTAACCCCATCCCATCAACATCACACAACAACAACCACCACTATCATAAGATGCCATATTTGACTCATTAATTTCTCATATAATATTCAAAAAAATAACATACAAAACCAAATTTAATTTTATTAGATATCAAAACATAAATAAAACAAAATAAAATATCTAAATAAGAAATAAAAATAAAAAGTGATATCAAATTGTCACTTAGACTAATCATTCCATTAAATTTATACACCACTGAACTAATTTCCAATACATTTTTCTATTTAATTTTATGGTTCAACAATCAATAGACTAACAAATATTTTATAAAATAAAATGTTGATATCATCAAATTCATAATAATTAAAAAAAAAATACAATGAACTTGTTTCTTTTGCTTTCAAAGAATAATGGCTCTTATGGCATCAGCATATAAAATTATAAATGAATCACAGCCACATCAAAATGATCTGTATTTTGACAAGTTGGCACATCACTGTGGCATCATTTTTATAATTCCTCAACAAGTTATGACAAAATTACTTTGACTCAGCGCTAGGGGTGTCAATTTCGGGTCACGGGTCGGGTTCGGGTCGAACCCGAACTGACCCGGGTGGAAAACGGGTCGATTTCTGGAACCCGAACCCGTTTTTTAAACGGGTCAATTTCTGGAACCCGAACCCGACCCGTTTTGAAATCGGGTCGGGTCCGGGTCGGGTTTTCGTGTCGTGTCAAATATTGACACCCCTACTCAGCACTAAATACACTACGTAGGGCTGACAAAATATGACCTAATCACAAACCTGATTCGAACATAAACTAAAAAATTCAAATTCAGACTGACTCTTTTAATAAACAGAATGGATTCAAGTTGACAAGCCAAGTCTATTTTGACTCTAAATGATCCGTTTAAACTATATTTTTCTTTATTTTTTTTATTTGTTGGTATGATTATCATATTTTTTAATTAATTAATTTGAAATATATTATTAAAAAGTTAAAGATTTTTAAGTTAAAATGGGTTATCGGGTAGGATTGGGTCATTCCGATTGCTATTGGGTTGGATTCAGGTCCATATTTTTTACCCGTTTATAAAACATACAAGATTTGAATTGATTAGATTCCGATTGGGTCTGAATATAAACCTAACTTGTTAGGACATGCTGGACTCGATTATATCTATACATTGTACAAGCAGTGCACTTACAGTTTCAGGCCCTTCTCTCTTGATCATGAATAAAGACCCGATACAACATTATAATTTTTATATCTTGAAAACTATAACAAATAAGAAATTTGGGTAAAGTTTTGGGATGAGATGAAAAACATAGTCCTGCATTGGTTACCTATACCCACACCCACCCATATATCCACCCATACCCAATGGGTATGGGTGGGTAAGGTTACGCTCATTGCCTTGTGTGTGGGTATAGGTGTGTACTCAACATCGGGGGATAAATCGATTTACATTGCTAATCACCGTATATCTTATATTACTACAATCCTCACTGCGTAGTGTGCAACACTAAACCATGTTGCGGCTATGATAAAATCTGATATGCTGCTTGAATATTTGCAATCAGAGTAAAAGGCATCAAGCCTCAAGGCTATCAGTCCGTGACAGACTGCGTTCAAAAAGCATGGAAAGTGAGAGGGTATAAGTGGATACGGCGTCCCGAAAGTCACCATGGGTGGGGGTGGATGGGCAAAGCCCGTCCGAGTAAAACATGATTATCCAATGGGTACCCAACCAGGACCCATGTAGTACTTTTATGAAAAATGAAAAACCACTCTCGTAGCTTCTTGTTAAATTGCGGTCGGCTTTTAAATTATTTATCATTAAATTGCTGTTGGCTATTAAGGACCATTAATTTTGTAAAGAGTACAGACAATGATATGACATTATAACTACACCTTATCATTCATCAAATAGGCTGTGGTCCTTAATATAAATAAATAAATAAAATTATGTTATTATGATAAGAAATAATATACTTTAATAGTAATTTTAAAGCTATTGTAAAAATAATAACTTTTTAAAGCTATTTTAAAATATAAATTTTTTGTAGATTTTTTTTAAACAAGGAAATAATTGCCAAATAAAAATTAGGATTCTAATTTGAAAAGTAAAAAAAAAATAAAAAAATTATCTTAAATAAATCATTAATATCTCCCCATTTCATCTCATAGACATAACGACCTCTAATCTACGTTCCCTCAAAAATTTTTATTTCTTTTTCACTATTTATATTTTATTTGGGATAACTTTTTTACTGTTTTATAAAACTAATTTTTAGTATAAAAATCTCTTGAAAATAGAGAAAAACGAAGTGGTCTAAAACTGATAAAATTATTACGTGTGGTCACCACAGATGCCCTTCCAAGGTAAATCAGGTCGCGTCATTCTATATTTTGTTGTGTACCGCAGTTATGTACCGAGTGATGTGACACATCATAATTCACCTCCGAACAGTTCAATAACCGCAAATAATAATTTCTTTTAAAACTGAGACTTTGTCACTCCAATAAAAGATAACTTATGGGTACTTTTGTGTTCTTTGATGAAGAATTTATTTGAGACAATTTTCTTCCTACTTTCTATAGCAATATTTTAGTTAAAAAATATTAAATTGTAAGACTAAAATTATTCAAATACTTGAATATTGATATATATACAGCCAGAGAGGATTTTATGATTCTACATTATATATACAAAGAAAGCATTTGAATAGAGATTCAATATGAATAAAAAATATAAAAATATTATAATTTAAATGTAATATATGCAACTAATTATGTAATAAAATGATAATACTACTGAAGTATTTCAAAATATTTATGAATATTCAAAATTATTTCTAATTAATTCGCTACAAATTTCTGCGCATGTGGATTTTCTTAAATATTTATGAAGCGCCCTTCTTCACCGTCCCTTGCGGCTTGCAAGCAACATCCCAAAAGCAAAACATGAGGTCCACGTCGGTAAATATCCTCCACCAATCACTTATATCTCCGTCGCCGCTCTCCTCCGGCGAAGTCCGGCCATCTCTTCCGCTAAACTTTTTCGACTTGATATGGATCAACTACAGCCCCGTAGAACGCCTCTTCTTCTACCAGTTTCCCTATCCCACTTCCCACTTTCTTGACTTCCACCTCCCCATCTTCAAATCCTCCCTTTCCGTCGCCCTCTCCACCTTCTACCCTCTAGCCGCCACCATTCGCCGGCGCCAATCTGACGGCCGTTTTGAAATTGCCACCACCGACTCGGACTCCGTCACCCTCACCGTCTCCGAATACGAAGGCGCCGACGACGACTTCCTCGATATCTCTTGTGATCATTCCCGGCCGGTAGAGAAGCTTCTACTGCTGATTCCTCGGCTTCCAATATCCCGCGAAGAACAGCCTCTGCTAGCTGTTCAGGTCACTCTGTTTCCAAACTACGGCCTTTGCCTCGCCCTCGCCGTGCACCACGCAGCTTGTGACGGGTTCAGCTCAATGCAATTCGTCAAGTTATGGTCCGCCGCTGCGGCATCAGGCTTACGACTGGACAGATTAAATCCCGGGCTGCCAACTCCGGTCATGGACCGAACCGTGATTCCTGATCCGCGAAACCTATACTTGCAGATAGAGAAGGGCGTTCTGGATGAGAGAGCCAAGGAAAAGATGGTGACTTCAGGAATCTCCGGCGGAGTTTTCGCCGCTACGTTAAGCATTTCCGCTCCGGAGATCGATCGGCTCAAGAAGCGGGTGCAGGGGAGGGCTGCGGAACAGGGGATGCGCCGTTTCCACTGTTCTTCTTTTGTGATATCCCTTGCTTATTCATGGACCTGCATGCTGAAAACTCGTTGCATAACTGACGGCGACGGCGCGGCGCACGTCTTATTCGCGGTGGACTGGCGGCGGAGAATTCGCCCTGAGATTCCGGCGAACTATTACGGGAATTGCCTCGCCCCATGCTATGTGAAGTGTAAAGCTGAAGAGCTTTTGGCGAAAGATGGGATTTTGGTTGCTTCCGCGGCCATTGGGACGGGGATTGAGGAGTTGGGAGATGACGTTCATGAGATTATAGATGGATTGATGGATAGGATTGGGGAGCTGGCGCCATGGCGGCCGTTGACGGTTGCGGGGTCGCCGAAGATGGGGGTTTACGAGACTGATTTTGGTTGGGGAAAGCCGAGGAAGGTGGAGGTGATATCGACCAGGGAGACGGGCGCCGTGGCGTTGGCTGAGAGCAGGGATGGAGAGGGAGGGATAGAGATTGGAGTTATTCTACCGGAGGAGGATTTAAAAGCTTTTGCAAAGCATTTCGCCGCCGGACGGGATTGGTGAAAACCTATGTTCCGTTCATGGAGTTCGTGAAGCCCATTTATATATAAATAATGTCTGCGTAGATAGCATGCCTGTGCATTGTAAAGTAAATAAGTATATTTTGAGTATTTCTATATATTTGATGCTACACAAAATAAATCTACAAGGTCAAAGGGAAGTATTTTAAAATTTATTTGTACTGCATTTATAATCGAGCGAATTCCAAATACACTGCCTCACTTTGCAGACATTCTCTCCTACGAAAAAACGTCTCGTGGTCTTCCTTCTCCCGCCTGCGACGATCTGGCCCTTGTTCCCGCCCAGTTCTCCCGCACAATAAAGCACCCTGTGAGTCTATGACCTACCTTCATTTGTGAGTCTCCGTAACCTAGCTTCGCTCGTGCCAACAAACGCAAATCAGTATTTGTCTCCCTTTCAGGTAACGGCACTCATCTCCTGCAATCATCTCCATAACTTGTGCTTCCCTACTCTTTTGATGGCTTCTTCTTCTAGTCTAATTCTTCATTGGGCAAGGCGAGCACTCATCTTCTATCAAAAAAAATTTTTTTCTAGCTCAATTTTATATCAAATTTGAAGTTACATTCAAATCAAATAATGTCTTTATAATCCTTTTTTCCAAAACAATGCAAGATTTTACCTACTTCCTTGCAAATAGTAAGTAAATGCCATTTATTTTTCTAGGAGCATTATGTTGTGAAAACTAATAATGAAATAAAGTTTTATATAACAATTTGGTGAAATTGCAAATGATATTACGAAGCAAATTTGTAATTACTTTTTGTTGCATTTTGAAACCAAATACTAAATATGGCAGTTATTTAGTACAATAAATTTTATTAATGCAATACATTTTATTAATACTAATTATAGAAGTTATTTAATACAATAAATTTTATTAATGAATATAAAAATTTTCAAAATCTCTTAAAATTGTAATTAATATTGTGTAGTTAAAATATTTTTAAACAAATCATAATATTTTTACTTTATTCTATAGTCACTCAACCAACCAACCAAATTATAATTCATGATGCATTGACTTTATTTCACTCTGCATACATGCAGCCAAACAGAAAAAATATTTCCCTGCATTCAATTTACTTCAAACCAAACAGTTTCAAATTATTTACTTTATATTGCATTTACTTTACACTGCAATCACTTTACTGTTAATTAAATAGTCCTGAAATAAAATTGTTATTTGCTCTATTTTTAAGAATTAGTGGTGAAAAACAAAACGGCCAAATTTTTAATTTACAAAAGTTATTACATTTTTGATAAGTTAGAATATTTTTTATATTTATTCAAAAAGTTTTATTATGAGAAAAAAATTATAGTGATAATTACTTATGTAATATTTATAAGAATGTTTATTTTAAGATTTTAAATTTTTTATTTTGAGGCATAAATAAAATATTTATGATAATTTAAAAACTTATTTTTTTGTATCTTAGTTTTATCAATAATTTTAGAGTTGTCAACTCAAACTCTTTATATTTTGATACACCATTAGAAGTTTTATTTGATCCAACATAATTTTTGAATTTTTTTTTTCAATATTAACGGAACTTCAATTTTAATAAACCTATAGTCCAATTGAACGTAAGCCCACGTAGAATCTCCTGATCCCCATCGCACGACTATCTCATTGTTGCCATAGTGTGTTATGGCATGACCATATATCAATCTCATTTGTTATTTGTCTTCATCACCTTTCACTGATTCTCTGATATCCTCCGTTACAATAAAAAAAAAGTCAAGATAGCAATCCCAACATTGTAGTACTATATTCTCCAATTGAGGAAAAATTATTAAGTGTCGTCATCGGTTCATTTTAAGGCAAATCAGGAAGTACTATATCATCCGATACACAACGTTATACAACAAAAAAGTAATGTGGGTGTTTCGCCTTCGAACAGCGTCTGGTGACCGCACAGAATAATTTCACTTAATTGAGATGCAAATCAGGTATTTTTAATCTTATTTACATAATCCATTATTTTAGTTAGGTCAAACGCAATAATTTAGTTATCGTATTTTCACGTAAAAATTATTGTGCCTTTTGCGGCCTAATTTTATTTGTGTATGATTGTATGTGGATCCCTATGCAACGCTAAGATAATAAACACTATCTTTCTCTTATAACACCAACTTTTCACCATGAAACAAATTGATTTCGTATAGAAAAATATTTTCTAATATACTACAAATACTTTTTCAATATAATCTTGGACTCCAATCAATCTGCTAACTAGTCCCTTTAATCATAGAATTCATCATAATTAGGTCGCTAGTTTGGCACAGTAGACTCGCTGCTAAAGCTTTTGGTGGCCAAAAAATATTTTGTATGCTAATTTAGTGACCACTTGTTAGTATTGATCGCTATTATGCATATTAACGATAATTTTTTAAGCTGATAAGTACTTAGATGGATGCTATTTAACAATTTTAATTATTAATTTTATTTATTACATTCTTTAAATAGCAACCAAAATAAAAAATTGGTCGTAAAATGATCAACCTAATAAATCACTCTTCTTTAATTTCTTGAAGTGTTCTATATATATTTATTATGGATATCAATTTTGGTGATATTTAATGAAATCTATTTCTTATCTAATTATTATGTCTTGGCTATAACATTGAAGATCAATCAATAGCTCTTTGATATTGTAGCATCTAATTATTTCTCATTAAAAAGACAAATAAATTACATAATAGAAAATAAGACTTATTTTATTATTTGAGGTAACAAAAAAGTATTGAATAAAAAAATTCAATTATCAATATAATTATCAAGAATTTGCTAGAAGAAAATGAAAATTATATTGATTCAAATACTTTCCATCAATTAAAATACAAAATATGATCTTTAAAATCATTAATCATAAAATCTTAATATTTATAAAATAATCTGTTATAACTTCTATAGCAGAACGCTGCGAAAGCCGATTGCTATAGAGGCTGTTGCCATAACAGCTGGTCCGACGTGGAATCTCACTCCCATAGCGAAAGTTGCCACCTTATTCCCACATGCTATTATCCTTGGTTGCAACGCCATGAACAACCCTGCATGCTCGTTACCATCTCCTGTTACCTCTACAAACATATTGCTTTCCAGAGAGGCATAAAAGCAAACAACTTGCGAGCGCTATAGACTTAACCGTTCGACAAGTGTTGCAGATTAATAAAGAAGGTTTAAACATTCTGAAAACTACTCACTTAGGTATGCCGACAATCATACTGACGCCTAGGCGGCCATATAATGTTGACCATGAAAGGAGGCGAGCACCTGTATTTGTCTAAGTTAACATATTTTGAGGATGCATGCAGCAGGCTTAGTCCCATTTTTTTATAGGAAGCTACACATTGGAGACTATTTAGATTGGAAAAGGGCTATTGAAATATCTTTTGAGTATATGGAAGTAGAACCGGAGAAAAAAGTTAAATATGTTGCATGTAAATTGAAAGGGGGAGCCGGCATGTGGTCATCACAATTACTCTAGACCAGAAGGTGGGAAGGCCGTGGTCAAGTACGAAGCTGGTATCAAAAGGAAAAGCTCTTGCGTGCACAATTTTTACCTACTGATTATGAGCAAATGATGTATTTGAAGTATCAACATTGTGTTCAAGGTAATCAATCTATTAGTGATTATATCAAGGAGTTCCATCAATTGAGTGCTAGGAATAACTTGAATGAGTGCACTAATCAATTAGTGGCCCGTTATATCGGTGGACTGAAAGATGTCATTCATGATAAGCTGGAATTGAATTCAATGTAGACACTATCACAAGCAATAAATTTTGCACTCAAGGCTGAGATGTAGCTTACTCGACAGCCACGCAACAACTACACTCAAAGACAGCTTTCTGAGCAAGTAATGGAAACCTCAAAATCAGCTTTAATAATCCCGCTAACATCTCCTGACCCAAAAGTGCAGCAGAATTTCAAAATTGTGGAGATAAAACCTTTTATGAAGGTATTTTAAATTTATTAGGGAGGATGTCAACACAAACTAATTTGACATCAAAGTGGATATATGAAATAAAAAAAACATCGAACCTAGCGTTTTGCAACGAGCTCCCACTGTGACTTCCGATCCGACATAAAAAACAGGGTAGAAGAAGGTGAAAAAGCTTCTTTATCGACTCTTTCAGAACTCTTCATCACTCGAATTACACACACTGAGCGGGATTTGAAGAGGACGAAGAAGCTTTCTAGTGCCTCCTGTTGTGACTTTCGAAGAGGCGAAGAAGCTTCTTTAACAACTCTTTCAAAATGTTTCTTCATCTTAAGCACGTGAAGCAGGATCCGAAAAGGTGGAGAAGAACGCGACCGAAGCTTCTTTTAGCGACTCTTTCAAAAGTCCTCATATGAAGCTCATGCCAAGTTGAGACAGGAGAGGAAGACGAACCGAAGAAAGAAATGGATGGGAGGGAAGTTCGAAGAGGCACGAAATCAAACGGTTATATAAAATCTTTTAAATCTAACTTTGATGAACTATTTTTTAAATGTATTGTATAATATAGTTAAAAAAATCAGTCATTGTGAGGCTTTCTTCTGTGTTTTCAATCTCATAAATTGATGACTTATTGAAAAAAAAATCAAAAAAGAAAAGAAGAGCATTGCCAAATGAAGCCAAGAAAGTCAAAATTGAGAGCACACGCTGTGAGCGGGAATTTGAATATTTTTGATATAGATGAATATCAAAATAAGTATGAGTTTTTGTCGAAGAGGCGAAGAAGATGGCGAAGAAGCTTATTTAACAACTCTTTCAAAATGAAGCTTGTGAAGCAGGATCCGAGGAGGCGGAGAAGAAGACGAAGAAGCTCATTTTAGCGACTCTTTCAAAAGTCCTCATGCCAAGCGGGGAAGAAGGCGACCTTATGGAAGTTATAGAAGTTGCGAAGAGGCCGAAATATTTGTAGAAACCTATCAAACTTGGATCTTCCATTGGAGGAAGAAACAACGAGAAGACCTAAACACGAAAGCCACCCTAGACCACAAAAGGAACCACCAAGGTTGCCAAAACAAGTCATGGCCTTTCAGGGGGTGTATGTGCAGGAAGCTTGCGTCATCATAGTCTGAAAAATAAAAACTAACACCCCACAGTCTTGCCATCAATCCACAAGATATCCAACAAACCAATCGGCCAACCCCGTGTCTGAAAGTACCACCATCACCCAAGGCAATCCATCAAAAAAAAAAAAAAAAAAACATCTCTAGCCTAAAAGCAAAAAGAACCCATACAAAAAAAAAAAAAAACAAAATAGGGGTCATTAGTACCACCCGCAACACTCCAAAGAAAAAAGTCAAATCCAACTAAACAGACGTCAATAGTAGATTCAATATTTTTTTAATTAAACGGATTATCGGGTTGGGTTAGGGTTGCTAGCAGGTCAAGATTGGGTTCAATTTTTTGACCCGCTTATTAAACAGGTAGGGTTCAGATTGATCGGATTCGAGTTAGGTCGATTTTGGATACCATCTCAACCCGACTATTAACCCATTGTGCCACCCCTATCTCTATGTATTGGATCTTTCTATAAAATTAAGATATTAAATTTTTTTGCCATAAAATTTCTAGCACAGAATAATTATAATAAAAAAATTATTTAAATCGCAATAGAAACCAAATCCTAATATTATTGAAATAATCAATGAAATTGTCAAAATTGGTGAGCATGAAATCAAGATATAATCCAGTGGTTGAAAATGATTTAAATTTTCAAAGATTTTGGACTAAATTAAGTTGAATATGTTTATGATAGATCGCGATGGGCATTTATGTCTTTTCAAGTAATAGATTAAAAAAATATCTTAAAATGGGTCTATCAGCTCATTGTCCGTTCCAACCAAGGCTTTTAAAACCGGACCGGTCAATGAACCGGAAGAAGAAGGGGTTAGAGGTTTGATGGTTCGACCGGGGTCGAACCGGGGTCGAACCGGATGACGTAATAAATATTTATTATATTTAAATATTATAATAATGACACAATTATTTATAAATATATAGCAAAATTTGAAGATAATTTGAATATAAATGTATAAAACAAAAGTGAATCACTAAACCAATAAGAAAATGCAATCTCAGGGGAAGAAGTTTATCTTATTTCCTTAATGCAATTCTTGTTAACCATCACTGTTTCACATCATTTAGTCTCTTACCCTAGACAACATAACTATGAGGGTCAAACCAAACAACTCTCTAATCAACAAATTAAAAAACAACTAAACAAGCTGAATAGTTAATTACTTAATTAAACCAAAATTAAGCTACAAAAAATTGTTTTTGCAAATTTTTTCGGATGTTTTCCTGCTCATCTCATTCACGGCATGAGCATACAAACCGGGAAGAAGTTTTTTATCTTATGGTTTCCTGCTTATAATCTCATTCACGGCATCAGCAATTCAGCATACAAACTTAAATCAACATGGTTTAAAAAAAAAAAATTTTGGATTCTATACAAAACCTAAACGTTTGAAGAAGTTTAGAATTGGAAAAACATTTGAACAATTCTAAAAATCAGAGAAATCAACATGTTTTTTTATTTTTTCAAAAAAAAAAAGAGTAAAATTTCATAATCTGAAACAGTGAAACAAACCTAACGATTGAAGGAGGTAATGCCCTAATGTTCGGTCATTTTCACTTTGTGAATGAGATGGCATGCAGGAAAATATTTTTTTCTTTCTTGCTTCACGAACGAGATGGCCTGCAGGAAATGCCTGTGGCTTCGACGCTTCGTCGCTTCGGAGCTTCGCACGCGGTCGGGGAAGGAGAAGGAGACGAGCGAACGACGGAACGAGGGTTTTTTTTTTTATTTTTCCCTCTGAAGTCGCGTATAAGCTTCCGCCTCTTTAATCCTGGCCGTTGGATTTTACTAAGCCGCATCTTAGCCAAACCGGCCGGTTATCAAAAACCGGTGCCGGTACAGCGGTTTCGCGGTCGAACCGCCGGTTCGGGCGGTTCATTCACGGTTTGGTGCGGGACCGGTTTTTATTTGAACCGTAACCGGCCGGCCGGCCGGTTCGCGGTTGAACCGGTTGAACCGGCCGGTCCGATCCGGTTTTCAAAGCATTGGTTCCAACTTTGTTAAAAACGATGTGGAAAATATGAATTTTATTGTTTTTT
Source organism: Dendrobium officinale (assembly GCA_019514585.1). Classification (NCBI taxonomy): domain Eukaryota; kingdom Viridiplantae; phylum Streptophyta; class Magnoliopsida; order Asparagales; family Orchidaceae; genus Dendrobium; species Dendrobium officinale. The sequence goes on along the minus strand of CM033699.1, from coordinate 7,668,369 downwards.
ATTTTTTTTTATTTTAAATTTTTTTATTTATTTTTTGTTTTTTAATTTTTTAAATGTGAATTTTATTGTCTTCTTATAAGACAACTGAATATTTGGCCAAATTAGCACACTCAATAATTTTGTGGACAAAAGAAAAATTAACAGTAAGTTCCTAGACTTTCAATTTGTGTGGAAAAGCTCAATAGAGTGACTATTTTATAATGATTTATTGAAAAATTTTATCAATTAAATATGAATATATATAAGTTAAAATTTTCAAAATTATATTTTATATCTTCTAAACTTTGATTACAATAAGATTATAGTCAAAATGAAAATTTTGATGAGATAAATTGAATGACACCAAACATGCATTAATCCAAGTCTAATTAGTTATAAATCAAGCACAAAATTAGAAATTACATAGTACTATTTGAGGTATCAAATGATATTTGAATCATTCATGCTTACAAATAGAATGAAAATCTCATTGAGAGAAATTTAGTGAGCCCAACATTAGTAGACTTTGATGTCATTATGGTGCTTAATTCTTAAAGAACGGTTTATGATCAAGGGGTTAACATAGATCATCATGTGTGGATATTTTAGATTTTTTATTTCCACATTCTTTGCATTGGGGGATGGGGGGAGTTGGAGTTAGATAAACTCTACCCATATGGACTAATGTTGATGATCATCACCAGTAATCGCCATCGCATTGCCACCCCAAAAAACTCACTAGCATCATAAAATTATTAATGGCCCGCGTGTGGGCTATATTTGCCTCGTTGTTATCAACCTCATCCCCGCTAGCATCCACTTAGTTATACACATGCAATAGACGACACTTGTGTAGAAAGCTATTCACATGTGTGAACTCCATGCCTAGATAACTCTATTTTACACCCCTTTCATTATTCTCAGCTACCAACATTCTGAAAGTAAATCATGATGCATCAACCATGATGCTCTCCACGTAGATAAAAATCCTCAACCAATCCACTATACTCCATCTTTGCACTCCTTCAATGAAGTTCGACTATCTATTTCGGATGTTAAAATTGGTGTCACCCACAAATACATTAACTCTTTTGAAAAATTATAGTGGAAAGTTATAGTTACAAAAAAAAAAGAAGGCAATGCATTCTCGCAAGGTTGTGAATTATGTAAGTTCTTCTAAATAATTATTTCACTATTTCTAATAGTTAGAATGTTAGTTAACATAAAAATTGTTGAAAATTTTAGCTCTAAATTATTTAAGCTTGCTCAAAATTAATTACAGAGGCTCCATTGAGTTCCCAAAATATCAAATTTGGGTCTAGAACATCAAATATAATCTTAGGGCCCTAAAATGATTAAATAAGCCTCTTGAGGTTTGATATAGGTCAAGCATGTATGCCAATAGACCACCTCTTTCTATTGTGCATGAAGACACTTGTTTTTTATGTGAAAAATTAGAATAGTGAAAAGGATATGAGGCTTAGCTCAATAATTTCACTCTTTCTCTCAATTGGAGAAAATAATATTATAAAGTTTTTATTATAAATTTGATTTTTTTGTGAATAAATTGGACAATGTTAAAGATGTTATGATTAATGATGATGGCTAGACGATAACTATCAAGTGATGCAGGTCTATTTAGGGTAGTCTCGTAAGGATGATAATGGTCGAATTATGACATGCAAGGTACATCAATTTTGTGACTATGGTCAAATAACGTCACACTGGATGGGGATAAATAAGCAATAACATTCAAACAATAACGGTTAGTAGCGATGAAGGTTGACATCGAGTAAACAAGGCTCAAAAGTTTCTTAGAACTCTAAGCATTTTTCAAATGCAGTTGAATATCAAGACCCCCTTCTTATATCACGAATGTGACCTATTTATTATTCTCACATTTCACTTTTATAATCTCAGGCAAAATTCTAAAATACTTATAAGATGACCAATATTAATTCTTTTTTATATAATCTAAAAAAATGAGTATCCTAAGCTTATTGGACTCTTTTTATTAAAGCACACATTTTAGATCCGAGCACTTCACATTTGAGATTCAAATATCGTTTGATTATTAAATTAATATTAAGAAAAAATTAATAATTCTTTAAATGCTTGATTTACACTTATTCAAACTCAAATCACAATATTTTTGATGTGTTATCATCTCATTAAAATCTTTAATTTGACAATTATTTTTTCATCTAAAATTAAAGTTGAGATAATCCTAAATTTAAATCTAAATATTTTCATCTCAAATCTTATATTCAGATTAGGAACTTTTATTTGGTCCGTTGAACGTATGTAGAGTTACGTTCGGCCGGCACTAAGATCGCAGGCACAAAAACGAGAAATACTGAGCAATACCAACAATAACGAGAAATACCATTATGTGAAGACAAAATACCGAGCAATGCCGAGTAATCCCAAAAAAAACATAATTTTTTTCTAGAAAAACTCGGTATTTTTTGGGATTACTAGGTATTGCTCGGTATTACTCGGTATTTGTCTTCACAGAGCGGTATTCCGGGTTATTACCAAACAATACCTAACAATACCGACCAAATACCGAGCAAAAAGCGAGTAATAATCCGCTGACCAAAGGTAGAGCTACATAAAAGTTGTTCTCAGATTAGTGGATAGGCAGTTGATTTTTTTTTTTTTTTTAATCAATGCATGAATTATTATATATTGAATGGGGCCCACGACATTTTTTTTAAGGGAAAATACCGACGACAATCTTATTTGTCAAGTACGGACTCTGATTCGAAACTTTCTTTATCACAATTAAAACGGTGTACGCAATTGCCAAATTGCCAGCACGTGCGTTTATATTGGTCGGCCTTCCTACTCTAGTCTATATGAATCTATATTTATTCAAGAGGAATTTAAAAAAATAACATGTTTAAAATGTAATTAAACAAAAAAGAGAGTGATTATTAAAAATAATATTAATAATATTTAACTATTACAATTATTTAATAAATTAAATAAATAATATTTATATTTCAGTTATCTTAAAATAAATATAATAGTTATAAAATTCATCCGTTAAAAACATAATATTATTCATGTACATATAATAGTTGATGTTATTAATAAAATTCATCATGTTAAAAAAATTAATATTTCAAATTTTACAATTAATTTGATCTAAAAATGTTTGGAAATGATATGAAAAAAGGTTATTTAAAATTAATTTTAATGTTTAAAATTTAAAATTTAATTCTAAAAAAATTTTGATTAAAATGTGCTAAAACTATAATAAAATATTATTTTCATCCCCATTACATCTATATTAAATGATCTAAAAAATTTAGTTAAAATATATTTATACATGTTCATTTTAATTAAAAGGCTTTTGTAAATTATTATTTAATAAATTAAATTACTAATATTAAAATAATATTTATTTAATATTACCTCCAACCAATTCTCTCCTTATTTCTCTCTTATTCTTCTAGTCTCTCTCTCCCATTTTCTCTCTTTGGCCTCTCTCTTATTCTCTTTCTCTCCCTATTTCTATTATTTTGTTTATTTTAAATTTTAATGACAAATGATATGAAGTATTCATAATGCGCCAAATCATTTGATTATTTTATCCTTTTTTAAATACATTCCTTTAAATAAATTTTAGGAATAACATGATGTTTTTTAAAAATTGAAATTTTCCCACCGATGCTTAGTTTGGTTGATGGGCGAGTACGATTGGCCGGAAACCCCCTAACCCGTGCTCGATTCCCCTCGATTGTCAGCGACTCTTAAGTGTGGCCCAATCAAATGTGGGCAAAGAGGTTTCAAGGATGGGTGTCATTAGTCGCGCTTTTGGAGGTGGCATCAGGTGGATACCCTATTCCCAAAAAAAAAACCTTTCTCTCTCTCTCTCTCCATCCTTTTTCTCTTTCTATCTCTCTCATCTCTCTCCATCATTTCTGATTTCTCTCTTCTCCTTCAATATAATAGACCAATTCATATGGCCCATTCAGACCACAGTTTGACGAATTTACTTTGTTTAATTATTTTAATAATCACAAATCTTTCACTTAATTATATTTTAAACACACTACTTTTTAAAATTCGTCCATTTATCCACCCTCCGACGTCCTCCACAAAGCGTGAAGAATCAGCCATGAAGTTCGCCGAGTCGGTAAAAATCCTCGACCAATCCCTTGTATCTCCCCCGCCGCTGTCCTCCGGCGAAGTCCGATCATCTCTCCCCCTCACCTTTTTCGACATGTTCTGGCTCAACTACAGCCCCGTGGAACGCCTCTTCTTCTACCAGTTCCCCTATTCCGCTGACCACTTTCTTGACTTCCACCTCCCTATTTTCAAATCCGCCCTATCCGTCGCTCTGTCCGTCTTCTACCCTCTCGCCGCCACCATCCGCCGCCGCCAACCTGATGGCCATTTCGAAATAGACACTGCCGACTCCGACTCCGTCACCCTCACCGTCTCCGAATACGAAGGCGCCGCCTCCGATTTCCTTGAAATCTCCGGCGACCATTCCCGGCCGGTAGAGAAGCTGCTCCCGTTGGTTCCCCGACTTCCTATATCCCCCGAAGAACAGCCACTGCTCGCTGTACAGGTCACTCTGTTTCCAAACTACGGCCTTTGCCTCGCCCTCGCCGTGCATCACGCCGCCTGCGACGGGTTCAGCTCGATGCAGTTCGTCAAGTTATGGTCCGCCGCCGTAGCCGCCGGTTTACGACCGGATGGGTCAAATCCCCAGCCGCCAGCTCCTGTCATAGACCGAACCGTGATTCCCGATCCGCGAAACCTGTACTTGCAGATGGAGAAGGGCGTCCTCGATGAGAGAGCTAAGGAAAAGAAGGTGACATCAGGAATCGCTGGCAGCGTTTTCGCCACCACGTTCACCCTTTCCGCGCCGGAGATTGGTAGGCTCAAGAAGCAGGTGCAGGTGAAGGCAGCTGAACAGGGGATGCGCAGTTTCCATTGTTCTTCTTTTGTGATCTCCCTTGCGTATTCGTGGATCTGCTTGCTGAAAACTCGTCGCATATCCGACGGCGACGGCGCAGCGCACGTCGTCTTTGCGGTGGACTGGCGACGGAGGATTCGTCCGGAGATTCCGGCGAACTATTTCGGAAACTGCATCAGTGGATGCTTTGCGAAGTGGGATGCTGAAGAACTTTTGGCGAAAGATGGGATTTTGGTTGCTTGCGCGGCCATAGGGAAGGCGATTGAGGACTTGGGAGATGACGCTCATGAGAGTATGGATGGACTGGTAGATAGGATTGGAAAGGTGGTGCCATGGCGGCCGTTGACGGTTTCGGGGTCGCCGAAGATGGGTGTTTACGAAACAGACTTTGGATGGGGGAAGCCGAGGAAGGTGGAGGTGATTTCGACGAGAGAGACGGGAGCCGTGGCGTTGGCGGAGAGCAGGGATGGAGAGGGAGGGATAGAGATTGGAGTTATTCTACCGGAGGAGGATTTAAAAGCTTTTGCAAAGCATTTCGCCGCCGGACGGGATTGGTGAAAAGCTCTATTTTTCGCCGTTCATGGGACGAAGGAGGATGGCCGGAAAAAATATGATCTTTGATATACTTATATACTATACTTTGCGCTTTGATATACTGTACTCTGCGCTGAATTATGTAATATGTATTGGAAAAGAGGAATTTTTTTTTTCTTTTCTTTTATATTTTATTTGAAAATAATGGATGGTGCGCAGAGTTTTATTTTAATGAAATAAAATTGTTATTTAGTCTGTTTTAAGATTGATATTAATTGTTGAAATTATTGGTGATAACTAAAATTACTAAGGATAAATTTCTCAAAATATTTTTACACTTCTTCAAAAAAATTTATGATAAAAAAATATTTTAGTTTAATTGTAGTGTAATGTTTATGAAAAGTTTGTATGTGGATTTTTGAAGAAAAAATATATTTTTCTGATTAATTTTTAGAAGATTTATTATTTTCACACTAATTATATTAATAATTTTAGAGCAATAATGGACTCAAAGCCTTTATATTTTGATAATTTGTTACAAAATTTGATGCAATATTTGAATTAAAAGTTCTAAATCAAGCAATTGAAGCATTGAGCTTAGCCCTCAATTTTTTCAAAAAAACAAAAAAAAAAATCATATTTATTTACTTCAATTGATTTTGAAAGTTTCAGTCATAACTTGTCTTTCAATTAAATTTTGAATAATTTTTTTGAATTTCATATGAAATTCTTAAATTTTAAATTTTTGTTAGAACCAAAAATAAATTAAATTTCTATGATGTGCATCATGAACTAAATCATAAATAATATTTTTTTTCATGAATATTAACTTTGTTAATAGTATTATAATAAAATTTTTAATCACAATTGAAATTAAATCTCAAATTCAATGAAATACTTGATGATATTGTCAAAATTAGTGAGATTTAAATCAAGATTTAGAATTTGCTTGGGACAACTTCAGTTTTTTATAAAGCTGAGATGATTGTAAAGTTACTATGTATGAAGTAACTTTTTTGAATGCAATTGTAGAAAGTAACTTAGGCTTCGTTTGTGACGGCTTTTTTACTGTTTCTTAAAACAACTTTTAGTATAAAAATTTAAAATTTTAAACCATAAAGTTGTTTTAAGAAACAATAAAAAAGTTGTCCCAAACTAAGCCTTAATAACATAAATTTTTTTTTGAAAGCAATGAAAAAGAAGTGGTCAAATAGAAATTTTGGTTGTAATATGAAAAGCAAAGTAGTAAGAAAACTGTTCAAAATTATTTGGGACAGCTTTCTTTCTGTTTTGTAAAATTATTGCAGAGAAATTAACTTTTTAAAGTTATTGTTGAAAGCAATTTCATATTACAAAAAATTTTTGAAATCAGAAAAAAAGCAGCGGCTAAACAAAAATTATGGTTATTATCTCAAAGCAAAGTAAAAAAGAAAATTATCTCAAACGAAACATTAATCCTATGATTGAAAGTGATTTTAATTGTGATAATTTTTTGACTAAATTAAGTTGAATTTGTTTATGATAGATTGTTGTGGGCATTCATGTCTTTTAAATTAAGAGATTAAAAAAATCTTAAAATATTGGAGCTATAAGCTCATTGTGCATTCCAACCGCGTTAAAAACGATTTAGAAAATATAAATTTTATTGTCTTTTGTAAGACAATTGAATTAGGCTAGAATCTTTGGCCAATTAGCACACTCAATATTATTTTGGACAAAGAAATAAAATGATAGTAAGGACTTTGACTTATCAATTTGTGTGGGAAAACCTCAATAGAGGGACTATTGTATAATGATTTATGATACTTATTTTAAAAAATTTATATGTATGAATCTTAATATATGTAACTTAAAAATTTTTTAAATTAAATTTTTATCATTCGAATTTCAATTGGTTTAACAATGTCTTTATATGAGTAGAAATAGTCATAAATCAAGTACCTAAAATACCATTAGAAATTGCATAACATTGTTTGAGTGATTAAATAATCTTCAAACCTTCAAGTGCTTATACTTAGTTTAGAATCTTGATGAAAGAAATTTAACAAGCTCAACAACAATAAATTTGGATGACATTAAGCTACTCAATGCTAGCAGACCATATGAAAAAATATTTTAAAATTTTGAAGTCAGACAGTTGGTGGACTGGCAGAAATCCGTCGTTAGTTGGTGGACTGGCAGAATTCCAGCATTAGTCGACGACCTGGCCGAAGCATTGCGGTGGTCGAGGAGTCTGGTGGAAAGAGAACTTGAGTTTCTATCTCTTCATTCTCTTCCTTGCTTTATTAACACTCAATGAAGAATGAAATGTGATCTATTTATAGTTTCTGAGAGTGGCATGACCACTAAATAGGGAGGAGATCAAGGGCAAGTTGGAAGTGGTTTGAATGAAAGGCTGATGTTGATCACCTTGATATTGGATCGTTTATTGGGCATTTAAATGTCTTAATGATATAAGAATTTGACAATCTTAGGCTCGTTGGATTTTTCTCATCAAGCCGCTCGATTTGACTACAAGCATGTCACGTTTGGAAATCGTTTGGTCATCCAATTTATGGTTTGAACTTTCCATAGGCACTTCGGGTCTTCGATTTGGTCCCATTTGGGCTCGGATTAAGTTGAATTTGGTGGCTTTGGGTTCGTCTTTTCGAGACGTTCAATTCAACTATAGTTTGCTAAAATCAGAGTTCATATGATCCCGAATTTAATTTCAAAAGTTTCTAACTTAACTTTGCCTCAAGATTCATGACCGATCAAAATACTTTTTTGATGATATATCAATAGTATATCTCGTTGAGAAGGGCACAGATCATTAAAATTATTTTGATTAGAGCTCAATAGAAATCAAGCAATTTGAATGATCAAATAATTGATATGGGCATTTATGTATTTTCAATTAAGAGAAAAAAAATTAAAATTGAGCTATCATTAAGCTTATTGCTTATTCCAACTTCATTAGTAACAATGTGGAAAATATTAATTGTATTGTCTTCTTATAAGACAATTGAATTAGGTAGGAAATATTTGGCCAAATTCGAATATTCTTTTCTTTTTTGTGGGCAAAGAGTAGTTAAGAGTGAACTAAAGACTTTTCAGTGTGTGGGATAAGAGATTAATAGGGCCCTATTTTATAATAATTTATGATATTTTATATTAATAAATTTCATTAATTGAATTAAGTTAAAAAAAATTTAAATTAAATTTATTATCTTCTAAAATTTGATTTCAACAAAACTACCAATTCAAAAATTCCATTTGTCTATGTCCAAATAGTATAAATGAAGCATTTAAACTATAATTATAAATTAAATTGCATAATATTGTTTCTGAGTGACCAACTTCCTCTGCTAGGGTTTCCGCCGTCACAATGAGTTTTGGCGTTTTGGTGGCTGTTCCTTCCCGTTTTTCTTCAGTTTTTTGGGTGTTTGTCTCATGGCTTCCACTCGCCTTCGTGATCCCGGTTTCCTGAAGGGGGCTGCTGCGCCTTTATCTTTTAAAGACGCTTTAGCTGGTAGTTCTTCTACTTTTCCTGAGTTATGTGTTTCTTCTCATCGTGGTTTGCCGACTCTATTGATTTCCGAGAAGAAAAATTCGTTCCCTTGCGGCCCCTTTTGATTTTTTCTTTGGTTGGTCGTTTTCCGGGAAGGCGTCCGCTGGTTGATGCGATTCAGAATTTTTGTTTTAATTTAAAGCTGATTGGAGAATTCTCGGTCACTGTTCTTAATCACCTGAACGTTTTGATTAAGTTAGTGAACGATTTTGATTATTGCTGTATGTTTTCTCATAGATCTTACTTTGTGAAAAATTGTTTTAAGAAAGTGGTGAAATGGTCTCCCAATTTGGATGTTGAGGTGGAGTCCCCTATTGTGCCGATTTGGGTTTCTTTCCCTCTTCTTAGACCTCATTTGTTTTCTCCTAGAATCCTCTCTGGATTAGGTTCTCTTTCGGTAAACCTCTCAAGTCGAATATGGCCACTGCTTTGGGCTCTCGTCCGTCCATGGCGCGTATCATGATTGAATTGGATGTTACGAAGAAATACCCTGATAAAATTTGGGTTGGTTCTGTGGAAATGGGCTATGTTCAATCGGTTGTTTTTGATGACATTCCGCTATTTTGTATGCATTGTCAGTCCTTAATTAGGTCACTCTAAGGATAACTGCCCTATTTTTTACATCCTATTGCTAAACCTGCGGTGGCTTTGTCTGAGAAATCGGATGTGATTGTTGGTAATTCGAAGGTGGTTAATGATGTGCTGGATGTTGTCGTTAAGGATTCTAATGTTGCTGCAACTATGGTATCTCATAATGCTTTACATTATGTTCCGGTGATTAATTTTCCTGCGGTGTCAAATAATCTAGCTCCAGGCTCTGTGTCGAATTCTGATGTTGGTTTTGGGGCTTTACCTTCTGGTGAGCCGTCGGGGTGTTCCCCTATGGTTGGGGGCCCTGTTGCTTTGGCTGGTGGTCATTTAGAGCCTGGCATGAATTCTCCTGTGGGTGTTGTTAACTGTAATAGCCCGGCTGTGCTTGATGTTGGTGTCAATTTGTTGGATGTTGATGTTTCTTCGTTGTCTCCTAATGACATTCCTTTTATTCCCTCGTGTTTGGTGGACGGCTTTGGTCCGTCGGATGTGATTGTGGACTCTTTGGTGGTTGGTCTGGTGGCGGAGTTGGTAAGCACCACCTTCTCTTGCCGAGGGTGGAAGGGGGTCTGGTGGTTCGCCTGTTTTGGATGTTGTGGAACCAAATGGGTGTGGCCAAGTTTTTAATAAGTCAGAAGGTGGTGCTGCTGTTAATTCGTCTGTTGAATCTTTTCTTGTTGGGTTTGAAGCTGAGCCTCCCACTACGGGAAAACACGCGATTACTGTCGGATTTTCCGGCGGAAAATTTTGCGCCGGTAAGAACGGCGTAGGTAACGGCGAATTATTGCGACGAAAACCTTACGACGCATTTTCTGGCGCAAAATACGCCAGAAACCTTCCGGCGGCCCATGCGCCGGTCTATGCGTCGGTAAAACGAGCTCTGAACCATTTTCGTCGCACGTTACGACGGAAAAATACCGGCGCAAATGACCGGCGGATATTGCGCCGGAGTATTTAAACTCAACGAATTATTTCAGGCGCAAATTGCGTCGGCAATGTTACCGGCGTTTAAGCCGTCGGAAAGTCCGCCGGTGAAAGACCTATTTTTCGTCACCGAGCCCCTCTTGCCGCTCATTCGTTTCCTTACGTTCTCTCACCTCGCGTGTTTCGCCCGTCGCCGTCCGTCGTTCGCCATGGATTGACGTCGCTGACGGTTATCAGACTTCGCCGTCGACGGTCACCGGACTTCGCCGAGCATCCTCTCTTTCCTGCTCGCGCGCCGCCGAGGGTCGTTCTTCGCCGACGGAAGGTATTTTGTTTCATTTTTTTTTTTCCTATTTCGGTTGGATTACATATAGGATCAGCCTTAAGTCCATATCTTTTTGCTTTAGTCATGGATGTTCTCACTAGACATTTGCTAGAGGATGTACCTTGGTGCATGCTTTTTGTTGATGATATTCTTCTTGCTGATAAAACTAGAGAGGGAGTTGAAGGTATAACAGAAGTAAAGCGGGCTAGGAGATATGCAAAGTTTGATCCTTTCATCATTGCTAGTCGGAAACTACCGGCGCAGATTCCGGCGCTATGTCCGCCGCTTATTTCCGGCGAAGACTTTGTGCCGCAAACAAAACCGTGGGTTGTCTACGGTGAACTTGCTGAGTTTTGTTCGCCGGTACTTACCGGCGGAAGAGAAGACGGAAACTTACCGACGCATATGGCCCCGGAATTTATCGGTTGGGAGTCGTCGGCACCAATCCGATTTTTTGCGCTAGTAATGCGTCGGAAAGTGCGCCGGAAAGTTTTCCGGCGCATTAGATTCGTCGGAAAAAATTTATCGACACGACTTAAACCGGCGTAGGAATTTCCACCGAAACGTGCGTCGGAAACTTATATTTCTGTCGGATTTCTGTGTGTTCCGGCGGATTTAGTCCGCTGGTAATGACGGGTTTTCCTGTAGTGGATCCGTCATCTGGTGTCAGAGAGGAGTGTATTCCTATTGTCAATAGGTTAATTGAGGTTCTAGTAAATGAGATTGATACGCAAGCTATGGCTAAATATTTGGGTGATTCTTCTGGTGTGGAGATTAGGGACCAGCTTAATTGGCTGAATGTTTCGTCGGATGGTGAATCAGAATCTGACTCTTCTGAAGGTGGTTTGGTGTCTGAGAATGACAATGATTTCTCTCTGGTGTGTGCGAGACCTTCTCTCATTGGTGCAGCTCGGGGGAGATTTTGGCGGAGAGGCCGACGTAGACGATGATTTTTCGTGGCATTATGGTTTCCGTTTTTTTTTTTTTCTCTTGGTGTTATCCTCGGGAATTATATGCTTTGTGGTTAAATTTGCTATTGCGGTGGGCTAAGAGCAATGATGTGGTCGGGGCTCGCGTCCCGGTTGTTTTGCTGGTGGCAACCTTTAGTGTGGCTTTTCGGGACGATTTTTGGACATTGTCTACACCTTACTGGACGGTCCGTGCGAGGTTTCAGAGTCGCTGGAAGCTTCGGCCGCTTACTGAGCCCGCTTTTGGCTTTTAGCTTTTAGCTTGTTTTTTTTTTTTTAGCTCGCCTTTCTATTTTATTGTAACCTTTTTGGATTGTTTAATTGTTTAATATATATGTTTATATATATATATATATATATATATATATATATATATATATATATATATATATATATATATATATATATATATATATAAGAAGAGCATCTTGACAATAAAAATTCAATGAACTGAAGATTAATAACTTTTGATGTAATTAAGCATGTAATGGTTGAAGTATGATCTATGATCATTATATTAGCAGTGTTCGTTTGAGAGAATATTTAAAAATTTTCACTAAAATAATCAAAATTTCCTTTAAAAATATGTAAATAGATCATTATTCTTCGTATGAGAGGATCCTGTCCTGGATATGAAGCTGAATTTAGAGAAAGCTCTACTTGATAAAAATGATTGTATGCTTGTTGTTGAATATATATATATATATATATATATATATATATATATATATATATATTCAACATAGCTGGTGGCAACCTCTGGTGATGTTCTCATTCATGGTGGATCGATTGGAGCGCTTTATTCACCATATTGGATGGTCTGTGCGTGGCTTTGGGGATGCTGGGAGCCTCGGCCGATTACTGAGCCCTCACTTGGATTTCATTCCGTCCTTTTTATTGTTTTCTATTTTTGGGGCTTTTGGTCTTTACCTTGTACTCTCCTTTTGATTCTAATATAATGGTTAAAAAAAAAAAAGAAAAAAAAAAAACTGTGAGAAAGAATGATGTGAAGTTAAGAAGTAATAAAAAAGATAGAAAAAAACAAATGATCATTTCAACTAAGAGTGGAACTTTTGGATTTTCAATCATAAGTTTCTTTATATGCATATTTGAATCTATAGCTTTTAGGGTATGTATCTACGAATTGAAAATTCTCTTCCCTTAACATCCATTTATTTTAAAGACATGCTTCACTACGATGGATGCAATTTGTTCACACTTTGTATTTGTTAGTCGAGCTAATTTATTTTATTTTTGAAGTTATGCACAACTTGCTTGATTTAAGAAGTTGTGCATAATCATTGTTACGTGCTAAATTTTTTTTTTTTGTACCAAAATTATTATTTCATAAAAAAAAATTGATCTTACAACTTTTTTCTGTATGTGTTGAATCTTTGCGCAACGCTGAAACATAAAACATATACACTATTGATTAAAATCGTTTCACGTAACAATTATGTATTGTCTCCATATAATTGTGATATAGTAACGTAACTCAGTCAAAAGCAAGAACATAGTTGAATTCTATATTGTAAATTCAAAAGTCGAATGATATAAAGGCGTATATTTTTGGACAAAATGCACTATACTATTCTTTTAAAAGCTAAACTTTTAATGAATATATATAATTTAAATAACAATTTTTATATTTATTTCATCAAAAAATAATTTTAATATTTAATTTATTTAAGCTGGTTGCGAACATACAAGCCGAGTTTAATCAAACTCAAACTCGAGTTCATTCAATATTCAAGCTCGATTTTTAGCTCGAGTATGAATTCATGGATTAATATGCTCTACTTGTGAGTTCATTAGCTAGTAGAGTTCCAACTAGCATGACTCATTCAAACTAACAAAAAGAAGACCGTTAGTTGGTTAAGACCGTTAGTTGGTGAAGACCGTTAGGTTTAGGAACAAATGAAGAGTCCCACTTATACGACGTTATTATATCAGTATTCCTTTTTAATAACAGACCTGTCTTCTGAGCTTTTCGTCGTCCAACAATGGTGGCCTTAAGAGTGCTCGAACAATGCCGGGTTTCTCCGCCACCAACGACCGGACCACGGCCGGCGCTCCCACTCACCTTTTTCGACATACCCTGGCTGGATCTCAATCCCGTCGACCGCCTCTTCTTCTACCGTTTTCCTTATTCAACCGCCGTCTTCCTCGACTCTCACCTTCCCAATCTCAAATCCTCTCTCGCCCTTACATTGAACAACTTTTACCCTCTCGCCGGAACTATTCGCCGATCCTCCGCTTATGACGATCGTTTTGAAATCTGTAACTCCGACGGTGACTCTGTTTCTCTGACTGTCGGGGAGTTTGAAAATATGGATTTCAATGATATCTCCGGCTATCACCGGCGGCCGTTTGGGAAGCTTCTCTTGTTGGTTCCTTCGCTGCCTAAGTCTTCTGATGCACAACCGTTGTTAGCAATACAGGTAAAAAAGTTATGAGTATTATTTAATTTAAATGAATAAAAATAATGTTAAAATATTATTATCCAGTTTATAAGAAGATTAAATATTTAAAATTATAAGACATTCAAATTTAGAAGATATTTAGATGTGGATTGAGATCAATTTATTTTCTTTTTTATTTTTATTTTTATTTTAATTTAAAATAAAATACATTTGACTTCTGAAAAATATTTTCTTATGTTTATTAAATATTGAATAAAATAATTTTTGTGATGGTGATCACAAAAGGGTTGACTCGAATCCAATTTTTTTCGAGTCAAGTTTCAGGTCATGTCAACTTTTGACATCCTTAGTAAGAATTATGAATTTAATGTTATGTTTGTAAATTACCCTCAAATTTTTGTAAATATAAAATTATCTCTGATATTATTTTTCATATTATTTTAAAGTCTAATTAGGAAAATTTTCTCATAATTTTATTTTCTTACATAACAACCGCATTGTAATTTCATTATAGTTTTTTTTTTTTACTTTTAAAAATTTTTGTGCTTAAAAAAATTTGATAGAATATTTGCCTTCAAATTCTGAATTTTTTTTTCTTATCAATGTAATATAAATTACACCTAGAATTTTCTTATTTTAAATTAAAAAATATTTATAAAAAAGATTATTCTTATGCAGATTACTGTATTTCCCAACCAAGGCCTCTGCTTAGCCCTCAAAGTGCACCACGCCGCCTGCGACGGCTTCAGCTCCATCCACTTCCTCAAATCCTGGGCCGCTGCTGCCACCCGCGCCGCCGCTCCCCCTTCTCCTCCTTCCCTGGACCGCTCCTCCATCTCCGATCCCCATTCCCTCTCTTCGAAACTCGCAAAAACTGTCCTTCTCCAAAGATCCCTTCCTCACCACCACAAACCCTCCCCTCCATCCCAAACCTTAGCCGCTGCCACCTTCACTCTCCCCTCTCATCAAATTCAAACCTTGAAACAGAAACTCCAATCAAAAGACTCCTCCTTCCACATCTCCACCTTCGTGATTTCCTCTGCCTGTTCATGGATCTGCCTCCTCAAAACCAAGGTAAACGACGACGATGACGAGGATCTCCATCTCCGCCGCATGGCTCATCTTTTCTTTTCAGTCGACTGGAGAAACAGGATGCGGCCCGCCGCCTCCGGCGAACTACTTCGGGAACTGCTTGGGATGCCCTTGCTTTGTGAAAGCTAGTGTTGGGGACATTGTTGACGAAAAAGATGGGTTTTTTACGGCTTGTAAGGTTATAGGAAAAGCGATTGAGGGGATTGGAGATGATGTGTATGAGGAAATGGATGGTGTGATTCAGAAGGTGATAAAGGTTCTGCCGCATAAACCTTTGTCGATTGCAGGGTCCCCGAAGCTGCGGGTTTATGACTGTGATTTTGGATGGGGGAAGCCGGAGAAGGTGGAGGTGACTTCGATTGGGGGTTCGGGAGCTTTTTCCATGGCGGAGAGTAGGGATGATAAGGGAGGAGTGGAGATTGGTGTGGTTCTGCCGGAGGATGAGATTATTGAATTTGGGAAGCAGTTTGACAGTTTCTAGGGAAGTGTGATTGATTTGTTCCTTATTAGTTGTTGCTAATATGATTATGGATGTTTGAATTGTTTGTTTGTTGGACTTGTAACGTTTAATGTTATTTTCTAATAATAAATTATGTGAGGTTTATTCTTGTTTCGGGCTAAAATATATGTGGCGATAGAGATAGAATTTTTTTTTAAGCGTTGTACGAATATTCAGCACACAAAACATAAGAGAAATAAAACACAAAGATTTTTACGTGGAAAATTCTGTAAAGGAAAATATCATGGGATCATGCCCAGTTGAAAGAATTTCCCTAGTGTTTGATTGAGTTATAAGAGGCTGACTCATCCTTAAAATTTAGGATGAGCATATTACAATAATCAACTCCCGGCTGGTTGCAATTCAGTTACACACGAATATCAGAATGTTGGTATCAGAGAACTGGTGTCCGTTGTTTGTCGAAGAGAGTTTTAATGTTACTTGGAGGTCGGATAGAACTCCGGCGTTACTTGAAAGTCAGACAAAACTCCAGCATCACTTAAAAGTAGGGAGAAACTTCAGCGTCACTTGGTGGTCGGACGGAACTCCGGCATCACTTGAAAGTCGGGCGGAACTCTGACGTCACTTGAAAGTCTGGCGGAACTCTGGCGTCACTTGAAAGTCGGGCAGAACTGCGGCAATGGTCGAGAAGGAGCTTCTTCCCTTCTTCTCTTCTTCTTACTTGAGTTCCCTCTTAAGAGAAATGAGGGGCTATTTATAGTTTTCTGAGAATGGCATGACTAACAAAAAGGAGGAAGACGGGTGTAAATTGGGAGTTGTTTGAATGGACGACCGATGTTGAATCCCTTGATCGTGGACCGTTTATTGAGCATTTGAAGGCACTAATGATATAAGAATTTGACGATCTTGGGCTCGTTGCATTCGTCTCGTCGAGCCCCTCGATTCGTCTATAAACATGTCATATTTGGAAACTTTTTGATAATCCAAATTATGGATTGAACCTTCTGAATATGCTTCGAGTCTTCGGTTTGGACCAAATTGAGCATGGATTGGGTCGAATTTGGTGTCGTTGAGTTCATATTTCCGAGACATTCACTTCAATTATTAGTTTGCTGAAATCGGAGTTCAGATGGTCCCTAATATAATTTTTGAAGTTTCCAAATTAATTTTTCCTCGAGATTCGTGCCCGATCAAGAGTATTTTTTGATGATATATCAATTCTTATAATATAAGATTAGAGGCTTGTTTGGGAGAGCTTTTTTATTGCTTTCTACGTTGTTTTATAATGCAAAAATTTCTAATTTAAAATTTTTGTACTAAAACATTGTTTAAGAAAACAACAAAAAAGCTATATCAAATGAAATTTATGTCTATCTTTTAATAAAATAATTTAATATTTACATGATAATTTATTATTAATTATTTTAGAAATTTAGAAGAATGTGTCATTGTTTTGGACAAAATTTTGTATTCCTCATCGACACATAATAACTTTTCATATGGAATAACTTAATATATTAATAAGATTTTTATGACTCTTATAAGAGCTTTTTAGGTACAAACATTCAGAATAAATGTGTATTCTACATATTTTTATTATATATAAAAGTCCTTAAAGAATCAATTCCTCAAAAGTTAAAGCTCATTTCCCTTAACTACTATCTACAAGGGGTTGATTGATGGTCTTAGTAACAACCACCAAGGCAATGCAATATAGAGTATTTAGTTACTCATTTGCCCACATGAAGTAGACCTGTCAATATTTGATCCGACCCGAAAACCCGATCCGAACCCGACCCGGAATTTTCGGGTTTGGGTTGACTCGAATCCGAAGCGGGTCGGGTTCGGATTCGAAAAATCGACCCGTTTGCAAATACGGGTCGGGTTCGGGTTGACCCGGCGGGTTGCCGGGTCAACCCGAAAACCCGTTTATTTTAAAAAAAAAAATTGAAATTTCGGATTTTCCTATCCCGCCCGCTGCCCCCGCCCGCTGCCCGCCTGCCCTGTGCCCCGGCTGCCCGGCTGCCCCAGTGCCCCGCCTGCCCCGCCTGCCCCGCGTCACTGCCCGAGTCTACCCGGCTGCCCTGCACTGCCCGTCTGCCCCACTGGCCACTGCCCTGCACTGCCCGCCTGCCCCACTGCCCTGCACGCCAGTACGCCACGCGTGAGCGTGACATCGCGTCGCGTGAGCTCGGGTGAGCCGTGAGCTCACGTCCGTGATCGCCGTTAGCCAGCTTCGCTGCCTCGCCGAGTCGCCGGCACTGTCGCCGCTGCACCGCCGCCGCCGCCGTTGCACCGCCACCGCTGCACCGCGCGAGAACTCTAAAAATCAAATTTAAGCGGGTCGGGTCGGGTTGACCCGAACCCGAAGCTGGTCGGGTGTGGGTTCGGAAAATCGATCTGTTTGTGAAAACAGGTCGGGTTGACCCGAACCCGAATAGTGCCGGGTCAATTTCGGGTTGACCCGAACCCGACCCGTGACCCGAAATTGACAGGTCTAACATGAAGCATTCACTCTTTTAACAAGCTACATTGGCAATTCATCATTTTGTTTAT
Source organism: Dendrobium officinale (assembly GCA_019514585.1). Lineage (NCBI taxonomy): Eukaryota > Viridiplantae > Streptophyta > Magnoliopsida > Asparagales > Orchidaceae > Dendrobium > Dendrobium officinale. The sequence continues at coordinate 7,650,031 of CM033699.1, read as the reverse complement.
ATCATCCTCCATTGAAGACCTCTAGCTAAGACCCTCTCATTAATTGAATAGGAGGAAAATGAGTCATTAGGAACGAGTGAGGATGAACTATGCTATCATAGGGTCCTATGGTTTCATGATGCAACTATCCCACGGTTGGGTGGAATATCATATCGCAATATGTTAATAGTTTCATTGAGTACATTGTAATGATTGGAGAGTATTTTATAGATCATTTTAATCTTAAAATATCCTAAGGGATTATGATCTTCGTCTAGTGGTGGGATCAGCCATAAGATATTTTGGAATAAGTAGATTTTTATAATTATTATGATTTCTATACATTTATAATCCTTTAAATATTTATTAGAATCGTTAATAATATGTAAAAAATAACCTAGATTATAAACACCTAGATTTTCAAATTACTAACTCCAATGATGCTCAAGAGTTCAATATATATATATATATATATATTTGCAACCTCTTTCAGAATAGTTAGTCATAAATTTATTATATAGAGCATAAAACAAAATGATATGTCTAATTCTGATATTTAAAACTCCAACTATTCTTACTAAGAATTATTGATAAAACCATAAACCACTTGAAGCATTCAGATATTCCTCCATTTGATTTGAACCATGACTATCTTTTCCTTTTAAAAAAACCTTTTTCATCTTGCTAGTCTTGCCTCATCACTAGCATATACCTCTATAAATTATGGATTGAATCTTCTCTTAATATTATATATAATTTCCTTATACTCTAAATATTCAAAGCAATATAAGAAGAACTATTACATAATTCTCATCACTTTACACCACACTCAGGTCACAATATCATCGAGCTTTAGTTTTGCCGACCCACTTGAAATATGAATTGTTATCACAAGCTTTAAGAAAGTGATGATAACAAGTTCAAAGTATGAACTTTTCCCAGTTAAATTGTGATTAGTTTGAACTCTTTAATATGTAATAATGTTGTGAAACAACATTAACCTCCTTAGAGATTGATTTTTTTCCCCCCATTAGATATAACTTAAATATAACATCATCTTGACCAAGTAATCATTTATCTATAATATAGTATCTAAAATCCTTACCTTTTTTATTTAACAAATGCAAATTTGTCATCTATATATTTTCTATTAAATCTATTAATCTTCATCTTCTCATTCTCGAATGACTTTTGTCCATCCTCTTGTACCGGATTTTAAATCTCGTCCAACACTAATATCATTATGAGATCTGGCTTGTGTAACCGTTTATTTATATTAATGCATAGACCCTTTTGTATGTTTTATAAAAATAATAATAATAATAATAACTTTACGAGAATGAGCCTCTTTTGTTAAATCATGTGAAAGAAAAAATTGATCCATTCAAAACATTAATACAAGATCAAGAGCAAATTTAATGAGTAAAAGATCAAAGCTTGGTCAAAATATTTCATCACAAAATCTTCCAATTTAATATTTCAAAAAGTTGGCATAGGAATAAAAAGCAAGATCTTTATGCTGACTCTTTGAATTGTGTAGTTTACACACAGCATGAAAAAATAATTGATCAGCCCTTTAAGTTCTGCAGAGTTTGGTATCCACAAAGCCAGCTGTTATGCCTATATTGGAGATGATAGTGACCGTTGCTTTTAAAAATATTAATTAAGCTTTGCATTATTTTGCTCCCAAAGAAATTAATGTATTGCAAGCAATAACTAAACAAATCAAATAGTTAATTTGTGAAGAAAATTTAGTATGAAATAAAGTAAATATTGTTTTGGCTTTTTATTGCAAGAAGGTATTTTAATAAATAATAAAATATGCTAAAATGAATTTTTTTTATTTTATTCAATCAGATTATTAATAAAATAATACTAGTAACTACTAGCTAGTATTATGTAAACTGTTGGTTTGTATCTTTTAGGGAAAAATTTTAAAATAGTCATGAGACTATTTTTGTATGGTCAATTTAGGGTTCGTTTGGGACGATTTTTTTATTGCTTTTTAAAACGGAGTTTTAGTACAAATTTTTTTTATTTTTGTATTAAAACTCCGTTTAAAAAAGCTGTAAAAGAGCCGTCTCAAATGATGCCTTAGTCGCATAATAATATGTTGCGCCAGTTTTTGTACTAAAAAGATGTTTTAAGAAGCATAAAGAAAGCCGTCTCAAATGAAGCCTTAGACCTTTGACTATTCAAAATTGATTAAAAATAAGCCTTCGTATTGTAAATGTGATGTAAATTTGATCCTAATTTAGCTCTTTGAATTTATAAAATTGATATCAATTTAGCCTCAAATGGACCATTTTTTTTATGAATTTTATATATTTGAGTTATTAAGGCTTCATTTGGAACATATTTCTTACTGCTTTTTAAAGCATTTTTTTTTGTACAAAAATTTTTTGAACTAAAAAATTTTATAATAGAAAATTGTTTTAAAAAACAATAAGAAAGTTGTTCCAAACGAAGCCTAAATTAGGGTAATATTTTACTTTGAGATTAAAATGATCATATATGAAAAGTCAGGTGATTATTTTTAAATTTAACCTTATTTTTTAAAAATACATAAATAAATAAATAAATTTAAATTTCATTAAATAGCCAATCAAAATTTTTTGAAGAATTTGGCAGTACAAACGTTAACAATGTAGCAATTGCAATGTCGACAGGCATAATAAGTGGCATATAATAATTTCCTAAATAAATTGAAATAGATAAGAATTAATTCCAAGTTGGCATAATAAGTGGCAGAGATATGTAATTTTTTTAATTTAATAAATAAATATTCAAAGTTCATTATTTCAAACTCAATAAATTGGCATAAATGGCCAAGAGTGTTTTTTTTTTTCTTTAATAGTAAGAAATTTGGTTTAGTAAAAATAAAGGGAATTTGACTCTTCATGTCTTATAATAATAAAAATTGGAGATATATATATTCATTCTTTATTTTTTTTAAGAAAATATATTTACAAAACTTTTTAGATCAAAATACCTCTGATTTATATATATATATAATTTGAAGAGGCTCTCTATCAAATATTCCCTCAAAATTTTCAGCAAGAAGCTGCTAAAGCATTCCTCTTAGTAAATTAAACGGTATCATTATAGCTTTTTTTAATGAATTATCTAATTATTCTTCTATATCCCTATCGTTTAAGCCTTCATTCGGGACAACTTTTTACTGCTTCTTCTAGCACAAAAAATTAAAATTTTTAAGCTAGAAAACTACTTTAAGAAGCAGTAAGAAAACCATCTCTAACGAAGCCAAATTAAGAGGTTTTGCGTTCCTTTCAATTCTTTGGAATTAATTTACATTGTGGATGTGTGAACTAAGTTAATTAATCTATATAAGATATTGTAATTAACATCTTGTAGTCTAACATGCAATAATTAGGTACTCAAAGACCATCTTGAAACCATGCAAGTATATTAGCATTCCATAGATAAAGTTCTTCTTGATATTAGATAGGATAACACATTATTCAACTTCGTTCATGCATCTAACATCATCTTCTAGAATAAAAACCTTTGATCTTTGATCGTAGAGGTTGTAGAGTTGCTCCTATAGCTTATATCTAATTTTTTAAGTCGTAAAAATAGGTAATATAGCTCTGTCAAAATAAATGGGGTGTGCATTCCCAGTTCCTTCTCTCCACTCTTTTGCATATTGGAGTCAATCATATTGATATTAAGACTATAAGAGAGAGGTCGATGTTTGAAACATCATAGTGATTGTGTCCACCATGTTGCCTTTTTAATCTTATTCTTTTTTTATAGTCTAAAATTTGCTAACTTGTGACCCACTTTTATCAAAATTATTGTTCTTCTATTGAAACTCATGCCCTATATATTCCCCGGCCCTTTATTAGGTCCCAATTTCAATCCCAACTTATTGCCCTTCTTGGTTTTGGAGCCTAGACCAAGCATCACCAAATTGGCCATTGCAGTATTAGAGACTTTTTGTTTTGAATACACACCCTAAAAAATTTATATATTAAATTTTAGATGGGATATTTTAGAATATTTTGGGTATTTTGGGCATTTTTTCCCCCTCTCAAAAATTCTTTTTGTCTTAATTTTATTAACTCCTAAAAAAAGATGTTGGATCCGCCACTGATTTTGAGCCTATGTAATTTTCTTCTCTCTTGTATGATAACAAGTTCTTTACATATTATTTTTCTTATGTTGTAAATAGCTTTTGAAGTCTTACAAGAGAGAAACTTTAGAAATTTGTCAATTGGAAGTCAATTGAAAGTCCTATAGCTAACTTCCTATAATATTGGAGTCCACCATCTTAAATTCTAAAGAATAAACACACTAAAAATTTGTCATAACCAAAATCTTTGAGGTTCTATTTATTATCCAATAACTCTTTTAGATGATTTTAAAAATATTAAAAAAAAACTTGAAAAAATCTTAAAATGACAAAAAAAAAATCCAAAATTTTTTATTAAAAATATTTTTAAAATAATGTAAGAAAATTAAAATTTTAAATTAAATATAAAATAGGGCAATGTTCATCTAGAATTTATGATTGACCTATTTAGTAAAAAAATTGATTTAATTTACTTATCATTAAAAACGTGCTAAAATAACTTCAAATCAAGCTATGGTAAAAATTGTTCCAATGTCTAAGTTGCCTTCTCGGGAAGTGATAGATTTACCAAAATAAATGAATTTCCTTACCAATTAGACATTTGAAGGTATTAATTTGTATCTATATCTATTTTATACTAATAGAATTTTTTTATGATTTAACTCAAATAAATTATTTACCTTTATTTTCAAATATTACTTGAATCCTTCATTTAAATAATACATTTTAAACACTATAATATTATTTTAACCGTCAAAAAATATATGTAAAGTATTTTTTTAGGAATTTTAAACTAATCATTAGTTTAATTTTAATATAAATCAGCAGATTGTAGAATACAGCGTGATCATGCCAAATTTAGGCACGCTCCCATAAAGACCTATTTTTCTCCCATAAAGACTACGTCGCCTCACGCTCTTTTGCAACACTACCACTCCCTCCAATATATCGATCACTACTCCTGACAATGTCTCTCAAGCGCTAGTTGATTTTCCTTAATTATTTTTAATATTTTAAATTAAATTCTATTATTTCAACTAAACACTAGAAAATAATCTTCTCAATTATAAATATAATATATTTTCTCTTTCTCTTAATATTAAATTACCTTGAATTTTAAATAATTACAACCAAGCAACCCCAAAAAGATTCTTTATAGAATCAATATCTCACTTCGCATAACAAAGCAAAGGCCTTATGCTATCTCAACTTTAAAAAAAAAAAAAGTATGTGAAATTATGATCAAAATTAAAAAAGTTCAGAATTATTTTGAGAATATTATAGAACCAGAATTGAATATTTTTTCTTCAAGTTTAAGCTCTGCACTCCAAATTGTTCAAATGTCTGCCACTATTGTGATTGATGTGTGTAATATTGATTTGATAATGCTTCAAAAATATTATCCTTAAATGACTCTTAGTAATATCTATTGGGAGTGTAAAAATTCCCTAAGTATATATATTAAAATAATAAAATAAATATAAGAAACTAATGAAGAAGTGAATTCATTTTTAATTATTATATTACTTATAATATTCAAAATTATATAATTAAACTTTTATTTTTATGCATTATATAGAGTTTTTTTTTTGCATTTTAAAAAATAATATATTTTCAAAGAGAAAAAAAAAGAGGAAGTGCTCTAATTAGGCCCCGTTTGGGGGCGACATTCTTTTTGCATAAGACAGTAGGGGAGCAGTTATTCAGTAATCAGAGTTCTCACAAAAATTAATTAAGCAAACTATAACGTGTTTGGTTACATCATTTTTTTATTGCGTATGGAAACGTAAAACCCGACAAAATACATAATTGCCCTCTAATTATCAATAATTATATCGGAGACGACCTAGACCTTCATAGCTTCTTAAATGTCCTCAACTTCCGAAGACTCGAATGGACCAAAGTTCCTCTGCGCCAACACCGAATCTTTCTTCTTCTGTAGCACTGGGATAGTTCGAGCTCCTCATACTTCAACCAATGATGGCCATATGGCCTGCATCCAGGTGCCAACAATCTGTTTCCAACTGTCGAAATCGGATCTCAACCTACTTAAATTCTGTGTGCAAAACTAAAGCTCGACCTCTACTATGAGATTTTACTTTGAATTTGCAGCCATGATTCAGCCTTGCTGGCGTGATTCATCTACCTCTTCTCTCTCTTTCGAGATTCATTCATACATAAGTTTTTGTCCTGTTTAAGCAGATAGTGAGCAAAACTACAAAATATGCATCATATGGAAATTGAAAGCAATTATAATAATACTTACCTTGATGTAGTGCAGGAATCTGCAAATCTCATGTGCTCACTATTATTCTATCTGATTCTTCGTAGACTCCACTATCCTCCAGCAGTATGCCACTGTACCAACTGTTAATATCATAAAAAACAATGATTGCTTATCATAATTTGAGGGTTTCTTTGGTTCAAATAAAATGAAATCATTCAAACTTAACCTCAGTTATGGTAACTTATTTGTGCTGTTGATTATGTGGTATATATAGTTTTTCCTTTTTATTTCAAATTTTGTATTTGAAGCATGAAATAAATCTGTGCATTAATTAATTATTTAAATGGTTTTAATTTAAGAAAATTTAATCAGCATTATCTGTAGTTTATCATTCCACCATTCATTAGAAGCTTCTATGGTTCGCTTTATTGGATTCCACTCTAATCCAATCTCCCCACGCAACAAATCTTTCCACAACTTTCAATCATTCTTCAACTAATCCAATTCAAACTTTCACATAGGCATTTGATAGTGATCCAATTCAAACTACTGAAATGGACCAAAACATAGATACTAAAGTAACTAAATTAACCGATTGAATGAACACAAACATAGATACTAAATTAAGAAATGAAAAAAAAATCATTGAATACGGAACCAGTTAAAAAACATAAGAAGAACAATGAATGCAAAACGCTTTCCTTAAACCACTGCCGAAGAAGAGTGTATGGAGAAAGCGAAAAGTTACCTTGAAGTGATGGGTTGATGGTTTTGGCGAGAAGAATATGGAAAAGTTGTAGATTTTGGCGAGAGGGAGATGAGCGGGAGTGAACAGCCGGCGATGGGTTGGAATCGACTGTGATGGATGTCGCGTGGGATCGCGAGTGCTAGCGGGATTAATTCGCGTTACGTGGGTAGGCAAAGTTCGGGTCGTGGCTGCCAGGAACCGATCTGTACTTAAGAAGAACAGAGATACTGTAAGGTTTCTCGTATGGGGGAGAGAACGGCCAGCGAGGGACTGGAATGATCAGGGTGGTCGGCGCGTGGGATCGTGTGGAAATGGTGGAGGGAACTGAAAATCGTGAAAGAGAAATTGAGTTGGACGAGGACAGATTGCCCGGGACGTGCGAACGTGGTGGGGGTAAAATAGACTTTTGCATGTGTACACGGAGTTAGTAGTAGACGGAAGAAGCAGTATTCTTCCGCCTTTTCAGATATTTAGAAATACGCAGTTGTAAATAAATATATTTTACAGAAGTCGTATTACCAAATAGTATACCAGCCACCGTTTTTACCTACTAGAACCGAAAATCTATTGTGGCATTCCCGAAAATTTTAAGAAGATCTAGGGTGTGAAAATAAACAGTGGGAGACTCTCCGCTAGTTCCCTTTCCATGTCGTATGCTTTTAAAGCCAATCCGAGCAGTCCTTTTTTATCTCCCGGATTCCGAGCCGCAGACTTCTCCCACTGTCAAGTCTTCGGAGAGCCGGATCGGATCGGAGCGATCCTCGGAGAGCCGGATCAGCTCTTCGTCGTCCAACAATGGCGGCCTTAAGAGTGCTCGAACAACACTGGGTTTCTCCGCCGCCACTGACCGGACCACGGCCGGCGCTCCCCCTCACCTTTTTCGACATACCTTGGCTGGATCTCAATCCCGTCGACCGCCTCTTCTTCTACCGTTTTCCTCATTCATCCGCCGTCTTCCTCGACTCTCACCTTCCCAATCTCAAATCCTCTCTCGCCCTTACATTGAACAACTTTTACCCTCTCGCCGGAACTATTCGCCGATCCTCCGCTTATGACGATCGTTTTGAAATCTGTAACTCCGACGGTGACTCTGTTTCTCTCACTGTCGGCGAGTTTGAAAATATGGATTTCAACGATATCTCCGGCTATCACCGGCGGCCTTTTGGGAAGCTTCTCTTGTTGGTTCCTTCGCTACCTAAGTCTTCTGATGCACAACCGTTGTTGGCAATACAGGTAACAAATTATGAGTATTATTTTAAATTTAAATAAATAAAAATAATGTTAGAATATTATGATCCAGTTTATAAGAAGATTTAATATTTGAAATTATAAGACATATTCAAATTTAGAAGATATTTAGGAGTGGATTGAGATCAATTTATTTTCTTTTTTTATTTTTATTTTTAATTTAAAATAAAATTTATTTGATATCATAAAAATATTTTTTTTAATGTTTATTAAATATTGAATCAAATAATTATTGAAGATAGCAACTAGGGGTGCAACCGAGTCAAGCCGGCTCGCGAGCCGGCTCGGGCTCGACTCGTTAATGGGCTTGACGAGCCAAGCTTATCGAGCTCGCGAGTCGAGCTCGAATGCTAAACGAGCTCGAGCTCGGACACTGGGCTGATCGGCTCGTTGGCTCGTCGAGTAGCTCGGGTCGAGCTCGGGTCAAGCGTGTCGCGTCGCGTCTGCGGGAGGCCGGGAGCGAGCGCGGGAAGCAGGAGCGGGCGCCTGTGTAGCATCGGGAGCGGGCGCTGGCGATGGATCGGGCGGAGCACGATTGCGGTGCGGGATCGGGCGCAGGCGGCAGATCAGGGGCTGTCGCTGGCGCTGGATCGGGGGCGGGAGCGGGCCGGGATCTGGATCGGGCGCGGGAACGGAGCGGGAGCGAGCGAGCGCGTCGCGTCTGTGGGATCGGCGGTCCGAGAGGCCGAATTCACGTACGAGATCCGCTCGACGAGCCGCTCGACTCGACTCGTTTCCTGAGACGAGTCGAGCTTGAGCTCGTCTTTCGAGCTCGACTCGAGCTCGAGCTCAGTATTTGGCAGTAAAGCTCGACTCGAACACCCCCTGGCTCGAGCTCGACTCGACTCATTTGCACCCCTAATAGCAACCAATGGTGATCCATGGTACCTAGAGGTGGAAACTAGTCGTGTTCGATGTTGACTATGAAAAAGCAATAGACACCAAATGATATAATTTTTTCTAAACCCACTCAGAATATCTAAAAATTATTTTGAGATTTTTTAAAATATTTTTTATTTCTTTAAAAAATATATGTTAAAAATATATTAAATGACTTGTTTTTAAAAGCAAAGCGGGGCGGAACTGTGTAATAAGTGTTATTTGCAATCTGCCCTCCATGAATTTTATTTTTTGTTCTCAATCAATCTTTTTTCACACAATATATCCCTTCAAAAATCGAAAACCTCTTGATCTATCGTTATTTTCATTCAATTATGTTAAATTTTTCTAACACTAATAAACAAATATGTGAAAAATAATTGTGTAAAATAAATTATTTTGAAATCCTTAGATTTTTTTTTTTTTTTTATAAATTTGTCACTCCTCGATCCCCCCCCCCCCCCCCCCCCCCCTCAGAACTAAAACTAATTCCGCTCCTGAAGCAAAGCAAAAATAAAAAATAAAATAAAATGATCCCAAGACCCTTAAATTTTTGAAAATTTAGATACATATCATAAAATTTGAATGACTTATCAAATATTTTATTATTTAAATTTATTTCTATAATATTCTAATATATAAATCACATCAAACTATATTATATAAAAATTTGGATATTAGATAGGTAAATAAATATGAATTTAGTGTTATGTTTATATAAATTACCCTCAAATTTTTCGTAAATATAAAATTATCTATATATGATATTATTTTTCATATTATTTTAAAGTCTAATTAGGAAAATTTTTCTCATAATTTTATGTTTTTTACATAACAACCGTAAGTTCATTATATATATATATATATATATATATATATATATATATATATATATATATATATATATATATATATATATATATATATATATATATATATATATATATATTACTTTTAAAAATGTTTGCGCTTAAAAAACTTTGATTGAATATTTGCCTTCAAATTCTGAAATTTTTTTTCTTATCAATGTAATATAAATTACACCTAGAATTTTCTTATTTTAAGTTAAAAAATATTTATAAAAAAGGATTATTCTCATGCAGATTACTATATTTCCAAACCAAGGCCTCTGCATAGCCCTCAAAGTGCACCACGCCGCCTGCGACGGCTTCAGCTCCATCCATTTCCTCAAATCCTGGGCCGCCGCCGCCACCCTCGCCGCCACCCCCCCTTCTCCTCCTTCGCTGGACCGCTCTGCCATCTCCGATCCCCATTCCCTCTCTTCAAAACTCGCAAAAACAGTCCTTCTCCAACGATCCCTTCCTCACCACCACAAACCCTCCCCTCCATCCCCAACCTTAGCAGCTGCCACCTTCACTCTCCGCTCTCATCAAATTCAAACCTTGAAACTGAAACTCCAATCAAAAGACTCCTCCTTCCACATCTCCACCTTCGTGATTTCCTCCGCCTGTTCGTGGATCTGCCTCCTCAAAACCAAGGTAAACGACGACGACGACGACGATCTCAACCGCGTGGCTCATTTCTTCTTTTCAGTCGACTGGAGAAACAGGATGCGGCCGCCGCCTCCGGCGAACTACTTCGGGAACTGCTTAGGATGCCCTTGCTTTGTGAAAGCCAATGTTGGGGACATTGTTGAAGAAAAAGATGGGTTTTTTATGGCATGTAAGGTTATAGGAAAAGCGATTGAGGGGATTGGAGTTGATGTGTATGAGGAGATGGATGGTGTACGTGATTCAGAAGGTGATACAGGTTCTGCCACATAAGCCTTTGTCGATTGCAGGGTCCCCGAAGCTGCGAGTTTATGACTGTGATTTTGGATGGGGGAAGCCGGAGAAGGTGGAGATGACTTCGATTGGGGGTGCGGGAGCTTTTTCCATGGCGGAGAGTAGGGATGATAAGGGAGGAGTGGAGATCGGTGTGGTTCTACCGGAGGATGAGATTATTGAATTTGGGAAGCAGTTTGACAAGTTTCTAGATAAGTGTGATTGATTTGTTGCTTATTAGTTGTTGCTAATAAGGTTATGGATGTTTGAATTGTTTGTTTGTTGGACTTGTAACGTTTTAATGTTATTTTCTAAAAATAAATTATGTGAGGTTTATTCTTCTTGCGGGCGCGATAGGATATAATTTTTCGTCTCAGCGTTGTACGAATATTTAGCACACAAAATAGAAGAGAAATAAAACACTAAGATTTTTACGTGAAAAATCCTGTAAAGGGAAACACCACGGGATTATGCCAAGTTGAAAGAATTTCAGTAGTGTTTGCTTGAGTTAGAGGCTGACTCATCGTTAAAATTTAGACAATCAGATTACAATAATCAACTCCCGGCCCGTTAAAATTTAGTTGCACACGAATATCAGAATGCTGGTATCAAAAAACTGTTGTTTGTTGTTTGTCGGAGAGAGTTTTAATGTTACTTGGAGGTCGGATAGAACTCTGGCGTCACTTGAAAGTCGGACAAAACTCCGGCGTCGCTTAAAAGTCGAGAGAAACTTCAGCGTCACTTGGTGGTCGGTCAGAACTCCAACCTCACATGAAAAGTCGGAAGAAACTTTAGCGTCACTTGGTCCTTGGACGGAACTATAAATGTCCCTTAAAAGTCGGGAGAAACTTCAGCGTCACTTGAAAGTCGGGCGGAACTCCAGCGTCACTTTGGACCAATTTGAGCTCAGATTGGGTTGAATTTGGTGTCGTTGGGTTCGTATTTCCAAGACGTTCAGTTCAATTATCAGTTTGCTGATATTGGAGCTAAGATGGTCCCTAATAATTTTTGAAGTTTCCAACTTAATTTTGCCTCGAGATTCGTGCCCGATCAAGAGTATTTTTGATGATATATCAACTCTTATAATATAAGATTATAGGCTTGTTTGGGAGAGGTTTTTTATTGCTTTCTAAGTTGTTTTATAATGCAAAAATTTTTAATTTAAAATTTTGTACTAAAACATTATTTTAGAAAACAACAAAAAAGCTATCTCAAATGAAATTTATATCTCTTTTAATAAAATAATTTAATAGTTACATGATAATGTATTATAAACTTTTTTAGAAATTAAGAAGAACGTGTCATTGTTTTTTTCGACGATGGATAAAATTTTGTATTTCTCATCGACACATAATAACTTTTCATATGGAATAACTTGATATATTAATAAGAATTTTGTCATTCCTTTAGCGTGACACTGCGTCGATTTGAGTTTTCATCCACCCTTCATCTGTCCCTACCCCAAATAGGGGATGAGGCGATGAATGGGGTGGATTATTTCCCAACAGTAAGAGTCACTGCTTATATTTATGGGTACTAAAAATCACTTGATGTATTTCAGTCTTAATAATGATCCTTTCATAGGTTCACCTATAAAAACATTGCTATGACTTCTCCTTCATCTAAATAATAAGGTTAAATGAACGTCTCATAGAGTCTTAGTCAAAAAACTGCCTGCATCATAATGATTCAAACAATTTACCACACCATTTAATTGGTAGGACCAATGGGCAGTGTGTACAAAGGGCCGGGACATAGTGAACATGAGCTGATGACTACCGCTTACTAGGAATTCCTTCTTGAAGACAAAAAATTTCAATGATCTATCCCCATTATAATGAAATTTTCTATAGATTAACCAGGCCTATCGGCCTAGGCTATATACTCGTTGAATACGTTGTGTAACGTACGTGTGGCCCAAAACATCTAAGGGCAACAAAGCCCTGCTCGATGACGTTAACCTCTGTGGAAGAGGTCGAGACAATCCACTAAGGATGTATAACATATTCTAGGTTGTATGTCAAAGCCCTGATCGATGACATTAACCTGTGTGGAAGATGTTGAGAGAATCCACCAAGGATATATGACCTATTCGAGGTTGTATGTCAGAGCCATACTCGATGATGTTAACCTGTGTGGAAGAGGTCGAGAGAATCCACTAAGGATGTATAACCTATCCGAGGTTGTATGTCAGAGCCCTGCTCGATGACATTCACTTGTGTGAAAGAGGTCAAATCGAATCTCCCTAGGATCGATTATGTCTTGATTGGAAAGGAGCATATGCTACATATAACCCGAATCAAATGTGAAGATTAGTCTATCATTAGACCATTATTATCTTTTTGAGGTCGAGATTAAGACCATGCCCAATGAGGAGAAGTCCAGCTATAAATTGTACACAACTTGCAATATATTGGCAGAATCTTTGTATTTGCTAAAAGCTTCATAAAAATAGTTTTCGAATATATCTTCTTGAATGTTGGAAGCATTAGAAGGATCTTCTTGACCACGGCTGCAGTCAAAGTTGCCCCCCAGTCTACATATGATTCCAAATAAATTAATGGAACAAAGGTTGATATTAGAAAGTTGATTTGAACAACATTTTGAGTAAGGCAAAAGTTGCCCTCTAGTCAGGAACGATGTTCCCATAGACGGCGCCAAACTGTTGTGTCCTGGAATATTTGCGGTGGTAGAGAAATATAAAATGTAACGTCATAGCTTTGTACGAAGATCAAGAACACAAGCATAAAAAGAGAGGGTGTAGCATTCATAAGAGACACCAAAGTTTTTACGTGGAAACCCCTGAAAAAGGGGAACAACCACGAGGCCTGGCCCAGTTTGAATGAATCCACTAGTATTTACAGTTGATAACAAATGAGGCCCTTCCTTAGGAGAAGGTCTTGGCTTGATGTCATAAATATACATCATATAGGTCGTAGTCGGTAGGAGACCGGGGTCAGAAAGATCGTTATCTTGCGAGGGAGGTCAGAAGGACCGTGTAGGATGATGATACTCTGACAGAACTCTGAGCATCAGGTGGTGGTCTGGGAGAAGTTCGGGCCTCAGGTGGTGGTCCGGCGACACTCCGGTGTAAAGTGGTGGTCTGCCATTGGCACTTCAGCGTCAAAGGGGCACTCCGGCTTCATGTGACACTTCGACGTCCTTGGATGGTCTGGTGGTGGTTCGATAGAACCTGGCGATGTTGTATTAGAGCTATGATGTCCCTTGGTGGTGCGGCAAAACTCTGACGGTGGTGCGACAGAACCCCGACGTCCCTTGATGGTGCGGCGGTGGTGCGGTAGAACTCCAGTGTCCCTTGGTGGTCCGGCGGTGGTGCGACAGAACTTCGATGATGGTGCGTCAGAACCCTGACGTCCCTTGGTGGTCCAGCGGTGGTGCGGGAGAACTTCGACAGTGGTGCGGTAGAACCCCGACGTCCCTTGGTGGTCCAGTGGTGGTGTGGCAGAACCCAAAAGTCCCCTAGTGGTCCGACGGTTGTCGAGGAGGAGCTAGGAGGTTGGAGCTTTCTTCTTTCTTCTTTCTTGCCTTCCTCCCCCTTTTCAAGAGGAAATGGGGTTCTATTTATAGAATTCTTGAGTGGCATGGCTTGTAAATAAGTGAAAGATCAATGGTAAATTTGGAGTGGTTCGAATGGACGGCAGATCTTGATTCCTACAATCATGCACCGTTCAATGGATATTTGACTGTCTTAATGATATCAGAATTTGATGATCTGGGGCTCGTTAGATTCATCTCGTCGAGCCGCTCGATTCGACTATAAGAATGTCATGATTGGAGATTGTTTGGTAACCCAAATTGTGGTTTGATCCTTCCAAAAGTGCTTTGAGTTTTTGATTTGGACTAATTCGCACTCGGATTGGGTTGATTTTGGTGTCGTTGGGTTCGTGTTTCCAAGACGCTCAGTTCGACTGTAAGTTTGCAGAAATTAGAGTTTGGATGTTCTCAATTTTAATTCTTGAAGCTTCCAACTTGATCTTGCTCCAAGATTCGTGCCTGATCAATATAATTTTTTGATGATGTATCAAAGCTAAAATGATTTTTTTTTTAATTTTATCCAATCAGATTATTGATAATATAATACTCATAACTACTAGCTAGTAGTATGCAAACAACTATTGGTTTGTATTTTTTAGGGAAAATTTTTAAAATAGTCCTAAGAATATTTTTGTATGACCAATTTAGTCACAGAATAATACGTTGTGCCAATATTTGTACTAAAAAGCTGCTTTAAGATGCATAAAGAAAGCCGTCCCAAACGAAGCCTTAGACATTTGACTATTCAAAATTGATTCAAAATAAGCCCTCATATTGTAAATTTGATTATAATTTAGCTCTTTGAATTTATAAAATTGATACCAATTTAGCCTCAAATGGACTTTTTTTTAATCAATTTTATATATTCGAGTTATTAAGGCTTCATTTGGAACGTATTTCTTAATATTTTCTAAAGCATTTTTTTTAGTACAACATTTTTTTGAACTAGAAATTTTTATTATAGAAAATTGTTTGAAAAAGCAATAAGAAAGTTATTCCAAATGAAGCCTATATTAGGATATAATATTATATTTTGAGACTAAAATGATAATATATGAAAAATCAAATGATTATTTTTAAATTTAACCTATTTTTAAAAAAATACATAAATAAATAAATAAATTTAAATTTTATTAAATAGCCAATCAAAATTTTATGAAGAATTTGACCGTACAAACGTTAACAATCTAGCAATTGCAATGTCGACATGCATAATAAGTGGCATATAATAATTTCCTAAATAAATTGAAATAGATAAGAAGTAATTCCAAGTTGTGGCAGTGATATGTAATTTTTTTAAATTTAATAAATAAATATTCAAAGTTCATTATTTCAAACTCAATAAATTGACATACATCGCTAAGAGTGTTTTTTTTTTCGATAATAGTAAGAAATTTGGTTTAGTAAAAAGAAAGGGAATTTGACTGTTCAGTTTATAATAAAAAAAATTGGAGAAATATATTCATTCATTATTTTTTTTAATAAAATATATTTACAAAACTTTTTAGATCAAAATACCTCTGATTTATATAAATAGAATTTGAAGAGTCTCTCTATCAAATATTCCCACAAATTTTTCAAAAGTATTCCTCTTAGTAAATTAAAAGATATCATTAAAGCTTTTTTTTAATGAATTATCTAATTATTCTTCTATATCCTTATAGTTTAAGGCTTTGTTTGAGACAACTTTTTACTGTTTCTTATAGCACAAAAAATTAAAAATTTTAAACTAGAAAGCTACTTTAAGAAGCAGTAAGAAAACCGTCTCAAACGAAGCTAAATTAGGAGGTTTGGCGTTCTATCGTAATTAACATCTCGTAGTCTAACACGCCATAATTAGGGACTCAAAGACCATCTTGAAACCATGCAAGTATATTAGCATTCCATAGATAAAGTTCTTCTTGATATTAGAGAGGATAACACATTATTCAACTTCGTTATGGATCTAACATCATATTATGTAGGGGTGTCAATTCGGGTCAACCCGCCGGGTTCGGGTTGAACCCGACCCGACCCGTATCTAAACGGGTCAACCCGAACCCGACCCGTTTTTTACAAACGGGTCGGACATTTCAACCCGGACCCGACCCGGCCGGGTTGCCGGGTTGACCCGACCCGACCCGCGACCCGGCAACGTTCTTCCAAACTTTTTTTTTTCAAATTTGACAAACGTGCTCTCAAAATTGATCTGCACGGAGGCCGAAGACTGTGCAGAAACTTTATAAAGTTTTTTTTGGGGAATTAAAACTTTATAAAGTTGCAACAAGTCAACAACTGGTGTTGATACTTTCCTTCATCTTGTAAAACACGCATAGCAGAAGGCGGCTGGCAGGGCGTCAGAAGCAGCAGCTTGAGCTGCACGGAGGCCGGAGCACGTGAAACAGATCCTTGCCTAAAAATGATCTCATTGGGCGGAGCAAGGATATGGAGCTTGTCATGGAGTGGCTGAGGAATCCATGATGAGCATCGGGGAACTCATTTGTACAGAAATATTTTTTTATTTTTTTAAATTAAACGAGTTTTCGGGTTGACCCGGTAACCCGCCGGGTCAACCCGACCCGACCCGTTTTATCAAACGGGTCAAATCTGTAAACCCGAACCCGACCCGTTTATCAAACGGGTCGGGTCCAACCCGAATTTTCCGGGTCGAGTCCGGATCGGGTTGTCGTGTCGTGTCAAATATTGACACCCCTAATATTATGGAATAAAAACCTTTGATCTTTGATCATAGAGGTTGTAGAGTTGTCTCCTACAGCTTCTATCTAATTTTTTAAGACATAAAAGTAGGTAATATAGCTCTGTCAAAATAAATGGGGTGTGCATTCCCAGTTCCTTCCTAAGGCTTCGTTTGAGACTGCTTTCTCACTGCTTCTTAAAAGAGCTTTTTAGTGCAAAATTTTTTCTTTTTGTACTGAAAATCTATTTTAAGAAACAATAAGAAAGTCATCTCACACGAAGTCTTAGACTTCGTTTGAGACAATTTTTTTATTGTTTCTTAAAATGACTTTCTAGTACAAATATTTAAATTTTTGTACAAAAAAATTATTTTAAGAAGCACTAAAAAATCGTTCCAAACGAAGCCTTAATCTCTCATGATACAATTATAGGTTAAAAAAAATAATTAAAAAAAATACTTGAAAAAGCCTTATAGTGACAAAAAAATCCCAAAATTTTTATTAAAAATATTTTAAAAATAATGTAAGAAAATGAAAATTTTAAATAACATATAAAATAAAGCAATGTTCAGAATTTATGGTTGCCGTAATGCCGTATTTAGTAAAAAAAATTGATTTAATTTATTTATCATTAAAAACGTGCTAAAATACCTTCAAATCAAGCTATCGTAAAAATTGTGATAATATCTAAGTTGCCTTCTTGGGAATTGAAAGATATATCAAAATAAATGAACTTCCTTACTAATTAGACATTTAAAGGTACTAGTAAAAATGTCCGTGCATTAAATGCACGTGACTAAAAT
This sequence comes from Dendrobium officinale, assembly GCA_019514585.1. Lineage (NCBI taxonomy): Eukaryota > Viridiplantae > Streptophyta > Magnoliopsida > Asparagales > Orchidaceae > Dendrobium > Dendrobium officinale. Next base: position 7,632,037 of record CM033699.1, on the reverse strand, counting down.
TTAAAAAAAAAATTATATTATAAATATTTTAATTATATTATCATTGTTAAGATGAAAAAATTATTAAATTTATTATTATAAATAATTATTATTACTAATATTTATTTGCATGTGTACAAAGTCTAGATGAATAAAAACTAAAAATTTTAAAATTTAGTGAAAAAGTGTCATTAATTTTGTTAGTTTTATTGCACATGCATTAAATGCACGTGAATAAATAATTTAAAATAAAAATTTATATAATGAATATTCTAATTATATTTTATTTAATAAAAAATAAATTTATTATATTTATTTCTATAATTATATAATTATTAATAATATTATCAAATATATATATATATATATATATATATATTTTTTTTTTTCTTAAAATAATATTAGCAAAAAATCCATGCACAAGAACAAGTTCACACATTTTATTCACCAATTTTGCAACAAAGAAGAAATGAAAAAAATCAACCTAAAAAAAAAAAAGATATTTGAATATGCTAATCTCAAAAGCTCATCTACTTTAAGTAAAATAATTAGTAGACCTTAGTAGAATGGTAGAATCGTTAAATAATACATAGTTATAGAGATCTCAATAACCCCAAAGAAACACCATAAATGCATTGTAAGCATTATTAGTACAAAATCAAAATGTAATTTGGTAAACGGAATCAAAAAGTACCAGATCATGACCATGAATATCTCCATCTCAATGCTAATAATAATAAAAAAAAAAAAGAGTTTAAGCATAATATTCTTATTGTAGAGTTATATTATAGGTGCTAAGATGCCCTTGATAACTTCCAAATGAAGAGACCAAACCATAGTGCAACATTTATGTTCCAGAATCACACAAACTCGTCAGTCTATTGGTACATGTAATAAGCCCCCCATATGACTATTTGTACTTCAATAATAAATCAACACTTACACTTGCTGCAATCGAGGAAAGTTGAAGAGTTTTTGTAGAACTTGTCCATGAAATCTCCTGGATTCAACAGCTTTGCAAGACCCTAGTTTTGGTTTTAATCAATTAACAAAATCAGCCATTTACAAATTTCAAGTAGACATTTCAAGAGTAGCTTACAAAGTGGTGATATTTTCAATTTCTGAAATCCATGCTGGAGCTTCAGAATGATCAAATGAATTGTTGCTAAGATTATATTGCCGAAATAAAAATAACATAGCTTCCATATCCACTATAGTTTCATAAAACAATATACAAAATAAATTCCTAATACATGTTAAAAGCTTCTTACACAATATTGAGGCTATTCAACTCAGCTAGATCTGGCATAGTTCCAATTAAAATCATTGTTAATTTGCTAAATATTTGTAGAAGCAATGAATGATTACTTACAAGACATGAGAACCAGTAAGTTTGTAACAAAAAAACTTAATCTTATAAATTAATATAAGAGTAATATAAGAGTAGGGACCTTTGGGATCGAACCAATGTAAGCTTCAGGGATATCCATTTCCATTAGAAATTTCCATTAGAACCTGGGCATTAATGGCCTTGGCTGCTTTAGAACTTGGTTTACATATTATTTTTGGAATTACAAACATTTTCTTAATATATCAGAGAGACCATTTGGAGGGACCTTCACTGTGGGGAGCCACTACTTATCATCTCTTCTGTCTGCATTTCCTTTTTCCGAGGTTTTCTTGTCTATTTGGACATACCAAAACTTAATATGATTCTTGAAATCATCAAGATAGTCCTGATAGAGTTGTTGAAGGTTGAGATATTATTGAGATTTGTGCATTAAGGATGTTTATAAGGTTGAAAATGAGTTAAAAAAAATCTTACAATAAGCATTGCTTCCAATTTGCATAATGCTGGAATGTTTATGAAGAAATATCCATGTTGCTGAGTTGCCATAATAATTATAATAATGTGAAAGAAAAATAGAAGAATGTGATACTTAAACATATGTTTAACATGATTATGACTAAAACAAAATGAAAAAGAATTAAGTAAAACCTAGGCATACTGATAAGTAAAACCTCTATGAATGTTTGTCCTTCTCTTATTGATGGTGAGCCAATCATGGACTTTTGAGAGGATGTTGCTACTGTTAACAATGTAGATGATGGTATTGGGGGCCTTATGGGCCGTGACAATGGGAGTGTGGGGATCGATAACATGGCTTTAATTCCTACTGAATTTTTGCCACCTGTTTCACCTATGGTTGTTGAAAAGATTTCTGCTTTGTTAACTTGAGAGTGGTTAATGAATCCTCTAGTAAGGCTAACAATGACTTTCAGACTTGTCACCCACGATGTCGAATGAAACTGTTTCATTTATAGATGTCTCACTTTCCTCTCATCATGCATCGGTTCCAATTGTGCTTGTTCACCAAACATAGAAGTTGAAATAAATATACGAAGGTTCAAACAAAAATCAAAATACTAATTTGATATTGTTTCAAATCATTCTACAAGCAAAAGAATCTTGAGGCATTGATAAGAAATCAGCATGAGAAATTTGATATTGTATTTTTTTTTTAATACTTTGTGCAAACAGTTGCATTTGTGTTGTTAAAATTAGGGTCCATTTAGGCTTCCTACAGTGTCTGCAAAATTAGTTTTGTAATTGTCGCGAAAAAATTCAATTTTTTTTAAATATTACGGCTATTATATACTTTTTAAAAAAAAAAAAAATAAACATCAATTTTCTTACCACTGCCACACTTTATCGCACCATTTATGAGAGATTGCTCCTAACCCCATAAATTTTTAAGAAATATTTAGAAAGTTATTGTTCGACAAAACCGTAACAACTTTTTTGAAAAATAAAGATATGAAAAGAGACTACCAATGAGCAATTAATCAATGATATCAGGAATATGATTGTGATATTTGAAACAAAAACTCTCTTAATGGAATTACTACTAATTTAAATTTCTTATTTGAAGAATAGTAAAAAAAGGAGAAAATAAAAAACATATTTTCTTCAAGTTTGACATGTCCTCACCGAAAAGCATAAACAAGTAACATAAATAAATATGTTAGACTTATGAAAAGATTTAATGGATCAATATGAGGAATAATAAACCTTCTTTAAATTTAATCATATTTTTCTGACACTTCAACTATATTACCATTCAATTGTGCAATGAAAGAGCAAATTGAATAGCATTGGATGAAGGAGCTGAGCAATCGAACCACGAGCATTAAATTGAGCTTTCGTTTGATTGGACCTTTTTTGTGTTTATTACTTTATTTTATTTTAAAAAGGTAAATGTATTTCTTTTTTAATGTTTGGATTCTTAAACAACCACGTTCCCAATAACATCAATTTTTCCATTTTTCTATTATTTTGAAAAGATTATATATATAATTCTAAGTTAGAAAATTTCATTTTTTGAACCAACGTTTCTAAAATTATCTTTTACAAAAAGTACCGGATAACCAAATGAAACCTTAATCTTCAGAGGTTGCAGCTAATTATAAATAAATAATATTTGCTAATGATCATCTAACTCTAATTATGAATAGCAACAAATACTTGTCTTATTAATCATAGGCATAAATAAAAGTTCATATGTAATTCTCTATTTTTTATTACTTCTTTTTTATAATATATATCTACAAATATATTTATATATAAATATATTGCAGAGAGAATAAAAATCTCTGTTTTAGAGAGATAATAGGAGAGTAGAGAGAGGAAAAGCTCAGATCATTGCTTGAGGAGGTTTGTGGCGATGCAATGGAGTGCAAAGAGGTACAAACGACTTGCAGGCAATGGGTTGGTAACTGCAGGAGAAAGAGAGAGTTGCTGGCTTTCGGATGAGCTTCAGCTTTGGGAGTGCAGTGGAAGTTTGGAAGCGCATAGAAGTAAATATCATAAATCATAAAGAAAGAATAGCAGGCAAAGAAGCATGGAGAAAATATCATTACCTTCGTGCCGATATCGATATCCCTGAGTGACTTCCGATCCTGCAACAACATCGTAGAAGAAGGCCAAGCTCCTTTAGTGACTCTTTGAAAGCTCATCTCCAAGCGAAGCTAAAGATGTGAAGACGATAATGATCCTTATAAGACGCCGTGAAGGAAGGGGATACGAAAGGATTCAAAATAAAACGGTTGAGAGGAGAAAGCTAAGGCAAGCCGAAGAGTTAAAACAGAGGAAATAGGCAAAATAATATGTAACAGTGTTAACCAGTCATTAATCGTCATTAATTGGGTTAATTAAAAATTTATTGCCACTGAAGCCGAATCGTGTATTTGGGTTAATTGAAAATTTTATTACCAATGAAGCCCAATCACGAATGGAGCAAATGAGTGTTAACCAGTCGTTAATTGTCATTAAGTGGGTTAATTAAAATTTTATTACCGGAAGCCGAATCGTGAATTTGGATTAGTTGAAAATTTATTACCAATGAAGCCCAATCACGAATGGAACAAATGGCGCAAAGGGGCAGAAGAAATGCAATTGCTTAGGGAATATGAATCAGTCTTTTTTTTTAGTCGGAGTGCATTAAATGATATAAGTATTATTTTTTTGATTTATTAATTAGTTATAATATAATGGATGGCTAAGATAATTTAAGAAGAAATAAAATGGATGGTCAAGATTTGTTGGGGAAGGAAACTCAAGCCCCTTTTATAATCGTAGTATAGATTAGTTTGTATCTTTATCTATATTATACTAATAGAAAAATTATATGATTTAACCTAAATAAATTATTTGCCTTTATTTTAAAAGAACACTTGAATCCTTCATTTAAATAATATAATATTATTTAAACAGTCAAAAAATATATGTAAAGTATTTTTTTGGAGGAATTTGAAACTCATCATTAGTTTAGTTTTAAAATAAATTGGGTGATTTTAGAATACAATGTGATCATGCCTAACTCAAGGTTGGAGTTCTGCCGGACCACCATCTGAGGCCGAGACTTCTGCTGGATCACCACCTGAGGCCCGGACTTCCGCCGGACCATCACTTGAAGCCCGGACTTCTGCCAGACCACCACCTGAAGCCTAGAGTTTTGTCGGACCACCACCAGAGGCCTGGACTTCCGCCAAACCATCACATGAGACTCGAAGTTATGCCGGACCACCACCTGAGGCCCGAACTTATGTCGAGCCACTACCTGATGCCCAGAGTTCTACCAGAGTACCGCCCTACTACAACAGTCTTTCTGACCCCAATCTCTGGTCAACTAAAATCTTTCGGACCCCTGTCTCCTGCCGACTATGATCCTTTCAATCTTTGTCGCCTACTACAATCCTTCTGACCTACATCGTCAGACAACAATCTTTCTAACATCAGTCGATCTCCTGCATACTCTGGTCCTTCCGACCTACATCGTCGGACATTGGTCTTTATGACCCCAGTTTCCTGCCTACTACGATCTTTCCGACCTCTATCCTATCAACTATGATCATGCCGACCAAAAAAACATGTCTATGTTGATTATTGTAACTCCGATCATATAATACGCTCTATATGATGTACATTTGTGCCATCAATCCAAGGCCTACTCCCTAAGAAGGGCCTCATTTGCAATTGACTGCAAATACTAATGGATACATTCAAAACTAGGCCAAGCCCTGTGGGTTTTCTCAATTTTCAAGGATTTCCATGTAAAAACTATAGTGTCTCTTATGAACGCTACACCCTCTCTCTCTTATCTGCTTGTGTGCTGTATCTTCGTGCAACGCTAAGACGCAAAACTTTATATTTCTCTCTGCCGCAAATACTCCAGGACGCAACAAGAATCATATTATTAAACTTTAATTTTTATGCATTTTATGGAATTTTTATATTTTATTTTTTGCGTTTTAAAACAGAGCCCTGCATTGGGTGCCCATACCCACACCCACCCACGTACCCACTCATACCCAATGGGCATGGGTGGGTATGGGTGGGTACTCAACATCGGGGGACAAATTGATTTACATTACTATTCATCATATGCATGCATTATATTACAGTAATCCTTACTACGTAGTGCACAACACTGAACCGTGCTACGACAACGATAAATTTTGATATGTAACTTGAAAGTTTATAGTCAAAGAAAAGGGCAACAAACCTCAATGACATTAATCCGCGAAAGATTTTATTCAAGAAGCATGGAAAGTGGGTGGGTGTGGGTGGGTATAACATACCAAAAGTTATCATAGGTGGGTGTGGGTGGGCAAAGCCCGCCAGCGCAGAGCGTGGGTACCCAATGGGTACCCAACCAGAACCTCATGTAGGGCTTTGATGTTAGCCACATGAATAACTATATTTTGCAGTCTTGAGATTCAACTCCTAGTTACATTCTAAACATGATGAATTAATACAAATTGTGATTTGATTGCATGACTAATCCAAATTAATTTATTGTACTAAAACCTTTTTGGCACATTGTTGGGGCTTCACATAACTATTCAAATTTTGCAGTTATTAGATCTTTATCCATTTCTTACATATTACTTATGATGCAGGCCAATAGTATTGGTTAGCTTATTTTTCATTGTGATATTGAAGTCATGGATTTTAGTAATGAAAACAATCTCTTTGCGATGCAATGGCATAAAGGCTGCATTCCTTAATCCGTCCCCGAGTGAATCGTGTTTCTGGTTGTGTTCCTCTTGGGTTTGGATGCCGTTCATGGTCTTCATAGGGCCATAAAGCTGATTATTCTCTTATCCCTTGTTCACAAATTTTTTTATCATGCTCTATGATGTTCAGTGAGTTTTTAACCCTTGAAATGGATAGAGGTATCTGAATGTTGATACTTCTAACTTCCATCAAGCAATTACTGGGTAGATCTGGATGTGGAACAGAGCCCTACATTGGGTGCCCATATCCACACCCACCCACGTACCCACCCATACCCAATGGGCATGGGTGGGTATGGGTATGCACATGGCCTTTTGGGTGGGTGTGGGTGGGTACTCAACATCAGGGGACAAATTGATTTACATTACTATTCATTATATGCATGCATTATATTACAGTAATCCTTACTACGTAGTGCACAACACTGAACCGTGCTGCGACAACGATAAATTTTGATATGTAACTTGAAAGTTTATAGTCAAAAAAAAGGGCAACAAACCTCAATGCCATTAATCCGCGAAAGATTTTATTCAAGAAGTATGGAAAGTGGGTGGGTGTGGGTGGGTATAACATACCAAAAGTTATCATAGGTGGGTGTGGGTGGGCAAAGCCCGCCAGCACAGAGCGTGGGTACCCAATGGGTACCCAACCAGGACCTCATGTAGGGCTTTGTTTTAAAAATTAATTTATTTTCAAAGAGAAAAAAGCATGGGAACTGCCCTAATTAATCATTGTGGCATTCCCGAAATTTTTAAGAAGATCTAGGGTGTGAAAATAACCTGTGGGAGACTCGCCGCTAGTTCCCTTTCCGTGTCGTATGCTTTTAAAGCCAATCCGAGCAGTCCTTTTTTACCTCCCGGATTCCGAGCCGCAGACTTCTCCCACTGTCAAGTCTTCGGAGAGCCGGATCGGAGCGATCTCCAGAGCGAGATCTCATCTCCTTCTTCGTCTCTCTGTGTTGCATCACGTTCTTCGGTTACTTTTCTGGAGATGGGTTTCGTCTCTTTCGCGGGAAGGGTGCTGTTCGCCTCCGTCTTCCTTCTTTCCGCATACCAGGAGTAAGCTTGTCATCTTTAATCCTCTATGTCTAGCTTTATGGTCCCGCAAAGCTTCTTCTTTGTGTTAGATCTGCGGTTTCTTTTACTTGGAACCGGCTTCGTCGATCTAGGGTTTTGGTTTATTTTTTTGCTTGACAGTAGGATATTTGTTCCTGTTTCTAAGTTTGGATCGCTTCTGTGATTGCGCGGCTGGCCCGTTTATGCTTTGAGTTCTAGGGCGGCAAGGGGTTTTGCTGGTGTTTGGTTGTAGGTTGTGTTTTGGCTCAGATCTATTTGCAATTAAATGTCTCATTGTAGCATCGGCTGTTTTAGCCGTTTTAGGTGGGGTTGACCTGTGTGTTATTGTGGAGGGCTTTGTACATAATTTAAGTTTTGATTTTGGATCTGGGAGTTATTTGTAGTCAACTAGTTTGTTTGAGTGGACGGGAAGTGATGGGGGATGACAAATGAATGAATGCCAGGTGCTTAAAATGTTTTTACTGGATGATAAGTTGCGATTGCTAGGGGATATCTAACGCTTCCTTTGAACCAGATTGCTTTATGTTTCAAGTTTTGTATGTTGGCTGCTAATATGAGGTTACATGCCCTTCATTTTTTGTGAGATTCATTAATACATAGTTTATGGCTTTCTCTGGGTTATTTTTGGACGATTCATTAGTGGGGGTTGTATAAGCACCTTTCTACCATAATTTATCAAAAGCCTCATTTCGCAAGCTTATAATTGCGATCCTAGATAGTTTTATTTGCGATAAAATGTTGTTATTGAGTAAACATTCTTAAGATTTGATCTTTTTCTTACTTAATGTTAACACATGTTAACACTGTCTTGATTGACTTACTTTTTCTTGTAATTTAATTTTTTGAATAGTTCTGAGAAAATTGATACTGCTAAATGGTTGGGTTACCTTTGTTATGATCTGGACACCTATGATTTCGATCATGGTAACGTTGTCTCTCCAATGCAGATGTAAGGTTGTAGATATCATCCTGCTCCTTGAGCCTTAATTTGCAGGACCCTCATGTGCCATGTTTTCACTCGCATCCATTTGTATTTGGATTTGAGTGCTATCTCATCTTGCATATCAGTTAGTTATTTAGTGATCAGTGTAGAATTATTAAACTACTATTAGGGGCGTAGATTCTGATTCGGATTTAGTCATTGTGTTGGGTAAAAAAATTCATGTTAATTATGTTTTAAACATAACATCAATAATTAAGAACTATACCGAATGCAGCATTGAAATTGTGTTATTGATGATGTTGACCAAATTGATTATCGTATTTACTGTTATGTAAAAGTAAAGATGCAGTATAAGAAGTACAACTTGAACTTCTTGGCCACTTTTATGTGTCTAATTTTAGGAAAGAATGTTGTGTACCTCTTTGTCTCTCTCCAATGTGCAAAGCTCTTGTCTTGGTTATACTTAACATGTCCAAGTAGGCTGTGGACCTCGTTGTGAAACTTTTGTTTGCTTCCAATGCAGAGCTTAAGTATTTTATGAGCCGTTTAACTTTCAGCCAATCAGAAGGTCATTTGTTAGCTGGGTTTTTGTATTTCTAATCATAGAATGTGTGATCACATTATTTATATGGTAAGGGAACTATTCTATCTATACTATAATGTGCTGCACAAATGAATTACTTTGCTACCCATATTTTTTGAGGCAGTATCACATCACGAGCTTGTTAAGGCATAGTGGCATCTGAAATTTTTGGGTATTGACAAATTCCTAATGTAAAAGTTACTAGTGTTTTGTCGGCGCCTCAAATTTCAGGTGCCTTTTTGGGAGAGTTTTTGCTTACCGCCTGCTTTTTATGCACATTATCCACCAACAAGTATAAAGACAATGAATTTAATCATTTTGAATCTTTTGAAAGAGAAATAAAGATATGACTTTCGCCCATCTGTCTACCCTTGATCTTTTCTTTTTTCTTCCATGCAAGCTCTGCAATCCAACTTTTGTTGAACCATTTTCTTCCCTAACCTTCACTGAAAAGAAAAGTAAAATTTCTCCCGCAATCATAGGCGGATTTAGGGGGGGGCTAGGGGGGCACGTGCCCCCCCTTAATTTTTTTTTTTTTGCTTTAAGGGAGCTCATTGGCTGTCATAGCTTTTTGCCATCTCTCCTCTCTCTCTCTCTCTCTTTACCATTTTATTTTTATAGATTCAACCTCTTCCACTAGCCTCTCTCTCTCTCTCTCCCTACATGAGGATGAGATTATTTTTTTCTCTTCATCTTCACATCAATAGTATTTTTTTAATTAAAAATTTCATCAATTAAAAAAAAAAAAACTCAAATTCTAGTAAAAAAATATGTAATTAAAGCCAATAAATTACATTAGGGGAGAATTATAATATTTAAATTTAAATCAAGTAGCATAAAAGATGTTTATTATAAATTATTATATATTTTTAATATACTTTTATAATAATAAGATATAGTTTTTTTATATATTTATTGGTCGTAAAATATTTTTTAGTTATATTTTTATTTAAATTAGATATGAAAATATATGGTAGAAAAGTGGTCGAAATATATTAGTACGATAATATATAATTTAAATAAATTTATGTTGAAATTAATTTAGTTGAGCATGACAATAAGTTTTTTTTTTCATTATCATAGAATTTATCTTCTTATAATTAAAAAAAATAAAACCATAATTTCAATTTGAAGCTAAAATGAAAACGTATGAGAGTATTTTTAAAGTCAAAATTTTGTGCCCCCGCAGATAAAAATTCCTGGCTCCGCCACTGGGGCCCCGCAATCTGTAGCAGATGCTAGCTTGTTGGCATGATGATCTTTAATAAGTTTTGAAATTGCAATATTGGGTATTGAGATATTTTTTGTCCATTAGACAAGCGTAACTCTCAAGGCACAAATCTCATAATTGAACCATAAAATTAAATAATAATAATAATAAACATTAACATACAAAAACCAAACTAATATCATAACTCTTTCCACTCCCAATTTAATATTAAGTAGTCTAAGTCATTAATATTATAATTTATGAATTCAAAGGCCTTGCTCAATACTTAATGGGTTTCATTAAATTGTTATTATAGTGAGCTGTTTTCTCTCGTGCCACATCCTTTGTTGTAGCTATGACTGTGAGTGGCATTGGGTGCCAGAGTGTCGTGCAGCTGAGCATCGAGATGCATGCGATTCTTATTATCGGTTATGTTTTCTTAAGTTTTAGGTGTAGAGAAATAACAAAATATAATTTATTTGTTATATTAATTTTGTGAATAAAAAAGACCCTATTTATTAAGGCTTTTGCCTCCTACAAATTGCGTAGATGCACATCAGCCCTATTGAGGCATACGTCTCTTCAAGCCGAGGTGAGGTGCAATTTTCATAACATTTTGTAAATGATGATCTTGGTATATTTTTTTAAGTGATATTTTGTTTTCATGACATCTAGATGTTTAGTTAAATTTGCTAAGATTGACATGTTAGGTTATTTCATGCTAAAATAAAAAATAAAAAAGAAAGATTATAATTACCGTTGGTTCATTCTAGAAAACTTTGATATCTAGCACATATCGGTTTTGGTGCTTTGATAGCATTTATTGCTTTCAATAAGTTTCCAACCTTTAAAAATGGTGAGGAAAGATTGCTAGATTTAATTGTCGGTGAGTTGGGATGTTGGCCGATCCCATGAGAACAATTGATGAAAGGTCCATGATTGATTCATTAATGGGTTTGTACTGATTATGCTTATTAGGTGTTGAAGAATGTTTTGAAAAATATAATTGAAGCTTGTACGCAAATTTCATGTGCTGTTTCTTTGTGAACCTCTAATGTTTTAACTTTTAACCAATGGTTTAAAATGACCTCAAGGCTCACCTCAACATAATTAAAGAAGACAATAAGGCGTACCCCTCAATTGGGGTAAGGTGCACCTCGGCACAATTTAACACAATTTTAGAAGAGTTAGAATTCTAAAAAAATTAGGATTTAGATTATATATATATATATATATATAGACAAACCAAACCAAACTTGAGAAAAATCAAATGACCAAAATTTTGCAGCCACATGCCATAGGACCCTCATACTTGCATCCGATCTTGTTGCATCACCTTGTTGTTGTGCTGCCACCTCTTCTCAATAATTTGCACAACTTCTTACTTTTTAGTATGTCATGATGTTAATATGTTAATAGGTTATGAAGTTATTATGTTTCTTTTTTCTTTTATATTTTAATTTAATGTATATACAATACTCATTACTTAGTGCAATTTATGAATTTTTAGGCTTATGCTTCAAAATATTTCGATGCTTATGCCTTGCCTCACTTATGAAAAAAATATTAATACCTAGTTGTTCAATTTTAAACCTTGGTTTCACCCAATATTCCATTTCATAAATGTGTTTGACGCTGGAGCAATTTTATGGATTTTTTTTGTTGAAATTAGAGCACGTGTTTCTTGAAGGCTGTTGTAGTAACTTCATAAAGGAGTGGCGTTCTGTAGTTGGGAAGGGAGTGAAAGAGAATTCATTGTTACTGTGTTTGATACGTTTACTAATTCCATGAATGAACCGCATCATGGTTGCATCTTGATAGCTTATTGTTGTCATTTGCATGGTCTTTTTGTAGCTTTCTTGTTTCGTTTTTTGTGCTTCTCTTAAGTTTGAATTTATTTTCAGGTTTATTGAATTTGGAAGTGACGGTGGACCAGCAGCAAAGACACTAAGGCCCAAGTTCAACCAGTTTACCAAGCATGTGGCATCCCATTTGGGATTAGTAGCACCACATATTGACGTGAGTATTATATGTTTTTTTACATCTTATCACGTGTAAATGCTGTGCTTCGTATATTTGATCAGAAATGATGCAATTTCATAAATCTGCAATTTCTAACATCTAGAGTTTGATTTTATAGATGAAGCATGTTATTGCTGCAACCATAGCTCTCAAAGGGCTTGGGGGTCTTCTGTTCATCTTCAGCAGCACTTTTGGAGCTTATCTTCTTGTATGTTTACCTTGCTCTCTCTCTCTCTCTCAAAAAAAAAAAAAAAAAAAAAAAATAAAATAAAATAATATATATATATATATATATATATATATATATATATATATATATATATATATATATATATATATATATATATATATATATATATATATATATATATATATATATAGAAGGTCGCTACTTGTAATTTTCATTGTTAATGCTTGTATTCATACTTGCCCCTGTTATTTATCTCGTGACCTCTACCTATATCTGAAAGCATGCTTAAAAGAACATATGCACGTGCACTTTGGGTGATTTTCATATGCTTAAATAGTTGTTTTCATGTTTAGTATTTTTATCCTTAGCGTTTTCATTAGAATAACTGCAGCTATTTGGGTTGGGTTTTGAATCTTCCCTTGTTTCCTGGCTAAAATGTTTTTTTTTTTTGTTATTAGAATATTTACAGTCGCGATAATATAGAAATATTTCACTCTAGTTAATATGTTGTCCCTTCGTCATCATCATCTTTATGTTAAAATGAATTTTGCATTTATGCTATTAAAATAATTTAAAATTGATGAAAATTATTAGGATTAAAAAAATGATCTTTATATAATGATACGGCAAAAGCATGTAATTAAGTACTAAGAGAAGTTGTTAGTTGTAGACTTTGTACATTGATTGGTATTATATTTTTTTTTTTAATTTAGTAGTATCACATCAAGATTTAACAATGACTTGATTTTTTTCATTGATTATGGATTTGTTTACAAAGTAGGCGTCTTGGTGATTCATTTTATAGATTTCATAGTTCATACCTGAAAGACATTTGTTGAGGTCAGTGAAAAATTAGAATGATGGAGAAATGTTTAGAAGATGGAGGAGGGCTTTATAATTAATAGAACTAAGATAAAAATTATTATATACACTTTGGATGGGTTTAATATTAATAATTATTAATCAATAGTATTAGAAGTTAAAATAATATCTAGGTGTGACAGGTTAAGTAGTTGGGATCTAATAAATGAAGATATAGATGTGGGTTTAACTTTGAGATTTAATGTTGGTTTGTTAAAATGGAAATGCACCTTTAAAGATACATGCTTGAAAAGAAGATTGTGGAGACTCACTGGGAGATTTTTATAAAGTTGTAATTTTGTTGGTGATATTGTATGCGACCAAGTTATATTTAGTAAAATATTTTTTTATAGCTAAAGCAATCATATGCTAAAGTTGAAATGATTAAATATGATTGTGTGAAAATTAGGAAACATAAATCAAGAAATAATCTATTAGAAAAATTCAATAACAACAATAATATTAAGCCTTTATCCCACTATATGGGTCGGGTTACATGAATCTTTTTTCTCTATTGTGTCATGTTAAGAGTCAAATTCTTATTTAAATTTAATAAAAAAAAGATCATTTCTAATAATTTCTAGGCAAGTCATTTTAGGTATACCTCTACCTTCTTAACATGGGTCAAATCCAATACATCTACACTCCTAACTGGGTCATCGAAAAGCCGACGTTTTGTGTGTCCAAACCATCTAAGGCGACACTCTCTAATCTTATCTGCCACTGGAGCTACTCCAACCCTTCCAACCCTTCCAACCCTCCCAACCCTTTCACGTATACTTTTCGTATTATGTCTCTAAGAGTAAAGCCACTCATGCTTCTGAGAATTCTCATCTCTATTTGGAAAATTAAGAAAAAGAAATTCGGCGAACATTTGGAGATTAAATAAATGAAAAAAGAGTTGCATGATATGAATATGTACGGCGAATGGTTCAAAATATATCCTTGACAGGTATAAACAGTGAGTGTTGGAGGAGTAGAAATGAGGGCGGTAAGCTGGAATCATAGACTTGTGGTGACTTTTGTAGAGTTTGTTCAAAAGAAAAGTTTGATAAGAATAAAGTAGTTTTTTAGTTAAAAAATTTAAATTTCATATTATAAAGCATTTTTAAGCAGCAGTAAGAAAGCCGTCCCAAACAAAATCTAAGGCTTCGTTTGGGATGGCTTTTTTGCCGCTTCTTAAAGCAGCTTTATAGTATAAATTTTTTAATTTTTATACTAGAAAGCAGCTTTAAGAAGCAGTAAGAAAACCGTCCCAAGCGAAGCCTAAATTTAACACGACAAACAACACCTATTATTTACAATCCCAAATGATGATGAATATTACTCCTTGCTTTTTTGCAGCTTCTTTATCTGGCATTTATCACACCTATTGTTTACGATTTCTACAACTTCGACATTGAGAGGGCAGAATTCGTACAGCTTTTCATCAAGTTCACACAGGTGATTCTTTTGCCCCTCCAAATTTAGGTTCATGAGAAATCTAATCTTCTTCAGGCATTCAGATTTGTTTACTGCTTTGTTTCTTTACAGAACTTGGCTCTCTTCGGCTCTCTGCTCTTCTTCCTTGGCATGAAGAACGCAATCCCTAAACGCCAACAAAAGAAGAAGGTTCCCAAAACGAAAACAGGATAAAATCAAATGCCTTGGTGAAAAATGTGGTGGGTCTTTGAAGTCCCTGCTTTTTCTTATCTATATATTTATCCTTTATTTAAAAAAATATATATTTTACTTTTGTGAGAGTGTAGTAGTCAAGTCATTAAGATTTCTTTTGGCGTTTAGGACAATTTATTGTTTCAGATAGCCGAGTTTTATTCGGACACCTCTCCATACTGTCTTTCTTCTTCTGCAGCTACCTGAGATTTTGCTTGGAGGCCCCATTTTCCGTTCCTTAGTTGTTAGCTTTATTATTTATGAGTTAAACTACTACTTTCTGTAGTATCTTTTTTGTTATGGCCATATTTTATTTTTTTTTATATTTTGTTGTGAGTTTGTTATATGCTTTTTGGATGGATGGGATTGGTGGATTAATTGAGCAATAGTGGAGATCAAGGGCACGTAGGGAATGTTTTGAATGGATGATTGATATTGACTCCCTTTACCGTGGATCGTTTATCGAGTATTTGAGTGTCTTAAGGTAATCGTAATTTGGTGATCTTGGGCTCGTTGGATTCGTCTTGTTGAGTCACTCGATTCGATTATAAACATGTTAAATTTGGAAATATTTCGGTCGTCCACTTTATTAATTGAACCTTCCAAATGTGCTTTGGGTTTTTAATTTGGACCCATTTGGGCTCGGATTGGGTCAAATTGGGCGCCGTTGGGTTAGTCTTCTAGAGATGTTCAGTTCAATTATAAGTTTGTTGAAATCAGAATTCAGATGGTCATGGATTTAATTTCGGAAGTTTCCAATTCAAATTTCCCTAGAGTTTTCTTGCCCGATCAAGATAATATATATATATATTTTTGAACAAGTACTATAATTGTAACGTGCCAGTTTCATTAACATGATCTTGATGACTATTACTACATTGATTGCCTTTTGTAATACGATATGCTCTTAAGTTTTATTAATTACATTGCTAATCTATATTAACAAGTTAACGATGACTGTTGTTTTTTAATTTTCCTTAAAATTGACTATTTTCACTAAGCAAACATAACGTCCTCACTAATTTAAAACAATTTAAGACGTTTGAATCACCAAAACCTTTCTTGCTATAAGTCTTTTTTCATTATAATTTTTCAAGTTCACATGAGCTTCGTGTAGTGTTATGATGGCCTAATGGAATTATCTAAGAACCCACTGACAAATAATATATGAAAAATATATACATATATATTTTAAAATATTCTAATACATTTTATACTACAAGAAATACTAATTCTAATATATTTTATATCAGAATAAATTTTAAAGCTCTTGAATTTATATAAATATTAGTGTAATTTATGATATTTTCATCTAATATTAAAAAATTACTATAGTTAAATGTTTGTTATGATAAATATATATAAATAAAATATTATTTAAATTTTGTCAAGAAAAATTGTCTTCATATCTTATAATGACATAAATTAAAAAATATAACTGTTGAGAGAAATATATAAAATATTTGTTTTGGATTAAATTATCTCTGCTTTTAATTACATATTATTTATTTAAAAATTATGATGATGAATATTATTTTGAATAATACTCGAATATTATTCTATGAAAATTTTATGAGCATATTTGGATTAAAAGCCACTGTTTAATTCCTATTCCTTCCACGTGTCTACATTTCCAGCTGTCGGTTGGGATTCCTTCCTTACGGTCAAACACCAGAGCCCGCTGTATTTTTTTTTTCTTGGCCATTTCCTATGTGCCCGCCGAACCACTACGGACGGCAAGCCAATTGATTGCATCAATTCTAATCAATATCTCCGAACCGTCCGATCAACAACCTAATCACATCTCCACCATCTATTTCCTTGATATATTAGAATTCTCTTGACTACTAGTTCGGTTGGCAACTAATGGCATCCAACGTAATTAATTTAAAAAAAAACGAAATCAATGGGCTCATTATATCCTTATAAAATTATATTGAATATCATATTTTACATAAATTTTAATTTAAGGTTAAGTAGAATATTAAATTAATTTTTTGTTTGTACAAGTCAAATTAGTTGAGTGATGAACTAAAATTTTGGCTTAGTCAAAATTTTCATTTTATCAAGTAGGGGTGTCCATATTTGACTTGACACAAAAATCCGACTCGGTTCCGGCCCGAAAATTACAGGTTAGGCCCGACTAGATTTCAAAACATGTCGGTTTCGAGTTCCCAAATTTGACCTGTTTGAAAAAACAGGTCGAATTTAGGTCCCGAAAATTAGACGAGTCAACCCGGAAACCCATTTAAAGGAGTTGATCACGTTGCTTGAACCCCCCTGTGCGTCGCGTCCGAGCTGCCCTAGCCCACCTGAGTTCGAGGCAGGTTGGCCCATTTGAACTTTGGTAAATTCCAAGTTCAACCCGAGCCTGACCTGAAACTTGATTTTGACACCCCTAATATCAAGCTAGATTTGAATTGGATCAAACATGCTTGAGATCGGTTCGAAATAAAAATAGTATATATAAATGTATACTTATGAAGGCTTTAAGCATTTATTATTTACGTATATAAGTGTGTCAAAATAGCGTTATGGGTCGGGTTTGGGTCGAACCTGATATTGATTCGCCACTATTTGATAAAAGGGTCAAAAAAATACAATCCTGTCTCGACCCATTAGGTTGCCGGGTTGATCCAACCCGTCATGAAACTGGTCCATCCAATCCAATCGCCTCCTATTGCACTGCGCCAAGCTCATCACCACGCTGACTTCGTAGCCGCCTATCACGCCATTTCGTCTATATTGATGTACACCATTAATTTGACTTAACAAAATATATGCTCGAAATCAATGTATAGCCGAGCTCAGGATGCTCTTGATTTCATTATATATTAATTAATTGAGTTTGAGCTTAAGAAGATGAGTTCAACTTAGCCCATTTTATAAATTATGAAAAATCAAAACAAATCTAATAAGCTTTGTTGATAGAAGTGAGGAAAGAAGGCAAAATTATGAGAGAGGGGATTAGATTTTCTAGATTTTTAATAACTTTCTGATTATAATTAAAGAAAAAAAATGGATAAAGAAATCATGATAATTTTTTTTTTATAATGACAGAAATATTTAAATTAGCTATGAGCCTTTGAGAAAACTAAAAAAGAAAGGTAAATTGATTATGTATATCCAAATCATGGTTAATAGGATTGTTGCGTGTTAGAAAATACGCGGCGGTAGAGTTTGTAAATTCGCGTCCGAGCGTTGCACGTAAATTTAACACACAAACAGTAAAGAGAAAATGAACACAGGGATTTATACGTGGAAAAACCCGAAAGAGGGAAAAAACCACGGGGCCTCGCCCAGTTGCAAAAATCCACTAGTATTTGTTTGAAGTACAAAGGTTGATCCGTCTTACAAATCATGACGATCAGTTTACAATCAACTTCTCACAAAGTTACAAAGTTCTGCGAATTCCTGGCGTTTCCCGAAAATTCGGCAGAGTTCCGGCGTCTTCAGGCGGCAGGAAGAGCTCCGGCGATGGTCGAGGAGGTGAGGAATCTCCTTTTCCCCTTTCTCCTTCTTCTCTCTCTTCACTTGAGTTCCTTTGGTGTAGAATGAGGGCTCTATTTATAGTTTTTCTGGAGTGGCATGGCCCGTAAATAGGCGTGAGATCAAGGGCGAATTGGGAGTGTTTTGAATGGACGGCCGATATTGAATCCTTTGATCATGCGTCGTTCGTTGGGCATTTGAAGGCCTTAATGATGTCGGAATTCTGCGATCTTGGGCTCGTTGGATTCGTCTCGTCGAGCCGTTCGATTCGAGTATAGGCTCGTCAAAATTAGAGATCGTTTGTTAACTCAAATTGCGGTTTGAACCTTTCAACAGCGCTTTGAGCCCTTGATTCGAACTCATTTGGACTCGGATTGGGTTGATCTTGGTGTCGTTGGGTTCGTATTTCCGAGATGCTCAGTTTGACAATAAGTTCGTTGAAATCGGAGTTCAGGTGCTCCCAAAATTGATTTTTGAAGTTTCAAACTAGCTTTTGCCTCGAGATTCGTGCCCGATCAAACTAATTTTGTGATGACGTATCAAAGATTAAACTTTATTCTAACAAAATTTTGCTGAGAGAATTGATCTAATTTTTCTTCAATATTTTGTATTTATTATTATTTTTAATTGTGAAGAAAAAAAAATTTTTTTTTGAAGAGGAGTCCAAAATAATTTATCTTTAGAGATTTCAGTACTTCTCCTTTCTTTCTCACCCAACTTTTTATAGTTTAAAACTCTTTCATTTTTTTAATTAATTTCGAGCTGATGAGTATTTTGGCTCCTTTTTAAATAAATATTATTTTGACCAATTTTAATTAAAAAATATGTAATAATTAACATTGATTAAGCTTTTTACAGCATTTGTTATGATATTTATATATAAACATATAATTATTTTAATTTTTATCATAAATTTCACAAATTAATTTATAGAGGGTTCATTTAATATTTTAAATAATATATACTAGATGTGTGTTCTTAAGACAATAAAATTAATTTATATACCTTATTTAAAAAATTTCTAATGCTATCATTTATTTCATATTAAACATTTTTATATTTTAACTTATTTAGAAATTATAATTCAATATAATTAATATATAATAAACATATAATATATCAATTTTTAAATTCATTTTAATTAAAATAAGTCAGAATATTTTGATCCAAAATATCCTATATTTGAATTATTTTTTATATGATAATTAAATTTTAGATTTATTTTAAATAATTAAGAATATATTATTTATAATTTTTTTTATAAAATAAAATTTAGCATAATTAAAAAAAAACATAAATGAGCATTCCTCCCACGTGACTGCCACACGTGCTTCAGTTCGATCTTATCCCTTCGCCTTTTAAGCTCACAAACCAGTAGATGCCTCTTCATCTCTCTCTCTCTCTCGATCGGATCACCAAAACTCTTTCCTTCATACTCTCTAAGATGTCCACTAGGTTAACATCGGGAAGCGCCGCCGCCGGCGAGATTCGGCGGGATCGGAGCAGGCTGCGGATGCACGCGCCATCATCGATTCAGGTGGGGCCGCCATCGGAGAGCTTTGCAGAGTGGAAGGTCGCCATTCCGCTTCTTTCGCCGCTCGATATCGTCTCTTTTCCTTTGATCGGAGATGTGCGGCCGTCGGACTCGACATCGGAGGAAGGGGAAACGCCGATGGTGGTGGCGGCGGGTGGATATGTGAATCGGGAGTGGCGGCATCCGGCGGAGCCGTTCTATTACGAATCTGCCCCGGCGAACGCTCCGACCTTCGCGCTTTCTCGATGTTCTTGAGGGTTTCTGATATAATCTGGCTCTTCAAGTTGGGGGTAAGCTGTTTTGTAGTTAATTGATAAATAGCAAGAAAGTAAGCAATTACATTCTTGTAAATTTGCGAATAATTTTGGTTTTTTTATTGATATTTATTGTAATCTGTACCAATTAGGATTAATGTTACAATCATATTTTGATTATGAGAGGATGAGATCTATATCATTCTTTATAGGCAGTGGTGATTTGGGTTTTTTGTTGGTGATAATTAATCCATATAGAAGATAAGAATACTCTTCGTCTAAACTATACATAATATCTAATTCAATTTATTTGGTGCATTCTGAAGTTCTGAAATCCCTAAAGCCACAATGCTTAAAGAATTTTCAGGTTTCGGTTGGGAGAAATATTATGTGGGAATGAAATCAAGCTAAGAAATTATTCTGTCCAGAGTCAGGATAGGAATGGTCCAGATATATGAGTTTACACATCTGTATACAGTGAGAACAATTATTACGTCCTCCGACCGGACCCAAAGGAACGTCCGGTCGGAGGCCAAATCCCGCCAAAAAATGAGTTGTACCGAGCAAATATCGAGCAATACCAAACAATAACGATGAATACCATCATTTGAAGATCCAATACCGAGTTATACCGAGCTAAATCGAGAAATACCGAATTATACAAGAGTTGTACCGAGTTTTTCTCGGTATTTCTCGGTACAGCTCGGTATTGGTCTTCAAAGAATGGTATTCCTCGTTAATATCAAATAATACCTAGTTGTACCAAGCAAATACCGAGTTTTTTTGCGGGATTTTGCCTCCAACCGGACGTTCCTCTACGTCCTTACATCGAACGGAATAAAAGTTCTCTCCATGGCCTACATCTTGACTAACCTTTTGCCAATTTTTTTTTTATAAATAATGAAAGCTATTTAACTAAATAAAACTCTATAGGTTTTTTATTTTCATTTTAGATTTATAATAAAAAAAAACAAAGTGGAAAAATACAGTGAAAGTAAAATCTTGTTGTTTGATTTGATGAAAAGAATGCAACTTATAATTTAAGTTAATTTTTCACTATTTAGTTTATTTTTTATGTAGTATAAACTCATTTAATTTTAGCTGAATTCTTTTTCCATTACCAATTAATTACGTTGCTGCCAACCATCACATCGACCATGTACCGCTGCCTATCGTTGGAAAAATTATCATGTGCGACATCTGGATTCGTTCAGAGGCGAATTCGGATGCGCCACGCCACCGGAGGCTCGGTGCATTCATTCGAATTTGCCTCTGAATGGTCCGGACACCGCACGTAATAATCTCTCCTATCGTTGGCCCTATCCCACTATCAAGTGTTGCAAATCACTATCGCCAACAACTACAATCAACCATCGCCATCCATTATTATCGTCATTGGTTGCTCCCATCATTTTAATTTACACTAAATTCTTTTTTATTTGAAGTCAAATAAAAAATAGTAATAACCTCAAACATTTTTTTTTACAATCATCCAAATAAGTTTAAAAACCCTTTATTTAGCTAACTTAAACATATATCTTTCAGTCTATTGCACATTACTTTCCTAGACTCCTTTTAGGCTACTTTACATATTTCTTAATTATTAAAATAATTATAGCTAAATTAATTTTTATAACAAATCTTATTTTTTTATCTTTACTTGCATATTTTGATTCAATTACCAATTATTTTTATTAGTAGTAACATTTCCCTTTGATACTCCAAGCACATATTTTACAACATTTTAATATGATTAGCTGGCTTTTTTCACATAGCATTAACTTCGTCGAGCACAGACAACATCTTAATATCTAAAATCTCTTGTATTCAAAATTAAAATTTTAAAATGACCTAAAAAAATTAATACAAAAGCTATCTTTCAAAAAAAAAATTATTGGAGGAAAATTAAATATACATATTGATAAAAGATGATTTTAAAAACATTCATAATGGTGATAGCTTTAGAGCAATTAATGAAGGAGATGAAATCATACTAAATTTTTCTTTAATTTTTTATTTTATAATTATTAATACCTTATTTAAAAAGAATAAATATCTCATCACTGATAAGAGTAAATATAATATTATAAACGCTTATAATATTAGATTTCAATCAATGCAAACATATAAGCTAAAATATCAAGAAATCATGACGTGTACACTAAGGCATATTGTCATTATTTGCAAAACAAGATACTATTATCTTTATTAACACAAATTTGAAACTATCACCATACTTATTAAAAAAAATGAATTTTATAAAAATAACCCTTAATTTTAGTAGAGATATTTTAGACTTCGTTTAAGACAATTTTGTTATTAATTTTAAAAGCAACTTTCTCGTACAAAAATTTTCAGCTCAAAAAATTTTTATAATAAAAAAAACTAGAAAAAAGAAAAATTTACATGCATACTATTTTATTTCATAATATTTATATATTTAACATCCAAAATATTAATATTACATGACTACCACTCATATACAATTTTAATATCAAATATATCACTCATATACTTCATTTCTATCATTCATACCATCTTATACACTTTAATATTTCATTTCATGTACTCAAATTTATTATATGGGTGATATGCATGTAATATTAATATTTTTGGTGGTAAATATGTAAATAGTATAAAATAAAGTGATTGTATATAAATCTTCCTAAAAAAAAAAACTTTAGAATCAACCTGATCCAGTTTCATAGACTTTCCTTAAAGCCTATTTAAGAATCATAGCAAAAATAGATAATAACATAGCTTGCATTTGGCTTAAGCAGTGTTACCAAGCATCATAATCATTCAACATGGAAGAACATATACAAGGTTGGAAATGGCAAAATAAAGGGAGTAAGGGGAGCCCAAAACTGAGTGTCCAATTGAAGTTGATTCTTGTATCTTATCCCCCCATAATTCCCCAAAACAAAAGACTATAAGCCAAAACATTTTGTCTGACCATATTTGCTTCACCTCTTGTGATGAAATCTCACCTTCAATAAGAACTGCATCTTTATCTATAATAAATCAACAAAGTGCAAAAGTACTTAGAAAGGTGACAATTTTGATCATCTAGTCACAAAAGGAAATCACAAATCCAAAAAGAAATGAACATTTTTTAGGCTTTGTTTGGTTTCCCCTGACGTTTATTTCATTCTTAAATGGAGGTATTATTACAACGGAGAAGCAGAATTTTTTTTCTTTCTCAAATCGGCGAAAATTCGGAGTTATACCAAAAGGTATTTTGAAAAAGTGGCGCAAACAAATATTAAAATAATAACTTTTCATCGATTGAAATCGTAAACGGAAAAATTTACGGACAACCAAAGGAAGCCTTAGTTATCAAATACTAACCTGTGCGGTATTATAAACAATGTACTCATTGTACATGAGCTCTGATGCTCGAACTGAAGAGGGCACTGGCTTCCCACAAGGGACAGTCACGTCTCTCCACTTGACAAACTCTGACTCCAGAGGAACAGTCTTGCCCAGGCCTTTTGTTGAATGCTTTCCCTTTGGTGGTTTTTCCATGTACTGCAGTTGGAAAGAGAACAGAAATCAAATCGAAACAGATTTTCCAGTAAGATACTAGGAACAAATGCGTATAATCTTTCAAGCTACGGATCATCATGAACATGTACTTTAAAAAATTTCTACGCGAGGATGAAGTTACAGCATATCAAATGTACAAACTCAATTTTAAGAAATTTTGTACTAAAAAGTTGCTTTAAGAAGCAGAAAGAAAGCCGTCCCAAACGAAAGGGTTCCTTTGAGATGGCTTTCTTACTGCTTCTTAAAGCAGCTTTCTAGTATAAAAAATTTAAAAAGCTGCTTTAGGAAGCAGTAGAAAAGCTGTCCCAAGCAAAGTCTTAGAGCCTTTTTTTTAATTATTATGGGCAGTTTTTTTGCAGCTTTGTCTACTAAAAAACTGCTACAATATTGTTTGAAAATAATATTCTTGTTATTTTTTTAGAAATTTTTACATGGAGAAGCAATTTTTTATGATCAGACCTGCTAATATGTGATAACTGCTATTATTTGCCTTCTTAAAAAAGAAAATATTTATATTATCCAAAAATTTATTGTTCTTACAACTACAACAAATAACTACAGACACCCCAAACGTATTCTTAATAGAAAAGCAGGGATTAGTTATAGCACTCACCGTAGCTTTCTTCAGCTCGTACATCTCTCCCAGAGCAACCTCACTGAGTAGCATTAGTCCTACTGGATCCTTCTTGTCAACGTAACAATACTGTGCACTCTTGCTCACAAGATCAGCAAAATAAACTCCTTTTCCAAACTGTCGTACAAAAGACAAGCATAAATGTAAGACAGTTTTCAACCATCAGCGCTAATGCATTATAATACCACCCATGGTGTCCGGCTTTTTTTGTTGCTTTTTAAAGCAGCTTTCTAGTATAAAATTTTTAATTTTCGTACTAAAAAACTGCTTTAAGAAGCAACAAAAAATATGTCCCAAACGAAGCCTAAAAGAATAGCAAAAGCAAGCACGCGAAGAGAATCACCATGTATCCAGTCACTGGAGCTTCTGGAGGTGCTATTCTCAATCCTTGGTTGAGAATTCCAACAAAGTTTGTCAGTCTAGAACCTGTCCACAGTTTTCAAGTTAATATTAGAAAATTACTTCCATACCTAACTAAAGCATCTCTTGACTATCAACTAAATTTATGTCATTATTTATATGGCATGTTTAATATCTTTCCTTATTTTTCAAATTTAATAGTTAGTGATTAATATATTATTTGTTATTTAAGACTAGATCCATACTTCCTTCTTTAGTTGAAATTTGAAATCAAGTCAATTTATTTCAAAATAAATAAATAAATAAATAATAAATTCTATTTACACAGTGGCAAGGTAGTGTAAATAGATGGTAATGGATAAAATAATTTGATTGCTAGCTGAAATAGATCTTCAACGCCACCATGCATTTTGGTAGTTCAATTACATTTGTGCTTTTAATGACTATACTTCTCTAGATGCTTCCAGGATTCAACAATAACTTTGAGAATACATATCTTTCTCTCTTTCAAATTTTCAACAGATCAACCACCTACACGATGTTGAATCAAAGTGACTTTTTGTTTGTTTATACATTTATTTTCATTCATTTCTTACTGTTATGCACTCGCTATGTTCCATTTGGTTTTTTGCTTTCTGTACATAACAATTATAATATTTTTCCATGTTTTTTTTGCTGCTATTTTAATTGTTTTACTCATGTCATTCCTTGCTACAAAACACTACCACCCATTGCTGGAAAACACCTTTTTTATTTTTGTATGAATGATATTGTACACAAGAATAATAATTCAGCTGAAACATTTTCTCCCCACTTCCTCTACCAAAATCTCCAGCAAATGAGCAAACCATTTTCAAAATCGAAATCTTTAGCCATAACAACCACCCTAAAATCTTCAATAAAATTCATGCAAACTTGAGTTCAAAATTGAATTCAAAAGCCCAACCAATAACTGAACTCCAACAAAAAAATTAAAAAGAAATATTGTTAATCCAATCCAAACCAAAGCACCACACCATTAAATTTAAGTTCCAAACAATCCACCTTGTACTTCATTTAATCAATTTTCTATTCACCTTGTGTCCTTAAACTTCTTAACAACCTCTACAAATTTTTATTCAAATTTAAAATTGAATTCCCCAAAAAATTTCGCCTTAACTTGTGCACAACCATCATCAAATTTGAAACTTAAACCACCCAAACAAATCTGCAGCAACCTCAACTTAAAATTCAAGCTTGTGCATATATGTGTCACCATAACAAACTCCCTCATTCTTTTGATTTCCATATTTTTCCTTCCATGGTATTCATATTCCTTGAATTTTATGCAAGGAAATTGTGGATTATTTGCTCGGTTTTTCATGACCAACTCATTCAAATTTAAAACTGACCTTTCAAACCATTGGCTATTATTTTGCAACAACCTTCTTCAAATTTGAACACATAACCACCTAAACAAATCAAATAACCAACTAAACTTAAAATTCAAACCCACGCCTACTCCTTATCAAGCAGACTCCTAATCTAAAGGACAACTGATCATATAATTCAATTAATATAATTGTTTCCTATATGGTAGTCATGCCCCCCTTTCTATTCGAACCGCTTCTTTTTTCTACATGATTTTGCATTTCTGAAGTGTCAAGGATGGTGTAATTTAGATTGTCATATACAAAATATTTTGATTCATTGTTGGATAAGATCTTCAACTCCTTAATGCATGTTGAGAATTTCATCACTTTTGTACATACAGAAAGCAACACTTCTCCAAATGCTTCGAGGATTCAAAAATAACTTTAGGGAATCAACTATGTATTTTGATAACTCCCTTTACCCGTCTCATTCTTTTTTCAAATTTTCAATAGATCCATCAGCTAGCCACCCACATCTTGTTTCCGCAGGGATTTCCATCAATTTCTTGTTGCTCTCTATTTGCTACGTTTCATCATGTTTTTTTTTTTTTTCATTCATTAAAACCATGTTATTTTTTAACTATTTTACTTCTATCATTCATTGTTGCCAACCATTGTCCCCCTTATAGCCACCAACCTTTGGTGGAAAACACCCTTTTATTACTTTGTGAATAGTATTGCACACATGAATAAACCCAGCTGTGTTTATGCAATCTGAAACAACTTTATGGCAGTTTCAGCTGAATAGTATTGCCCTTATTCTTCCATCTGAAACAACTTTATTTTCTATATGATTTTGCAACTCAGCTTATTCCATGAAAGCAAATTGTGAAATACTTGATCAGTTTCTCATGAACAACAAATCCATTCAAATTGCAGTTTAAATTTAAAACTCTGATCTCCTCAAATCATTTCTTAGTATTTCTATAGCTTTCTTCAAATTTGAATTCTAAAGCATTTAAACAAATTCATAACCACTTCAACTTAAAATTCAAACACATGTATACATTAACCTAATCAATTCCCTCATTCAAATATAAAATCTTAATCTACAGAAGTAGTACTAAAGTGACTTCCTATTGTTTCTGTATTTGTTTTCAGCAATTTACTATTGCTCTGTATTTACCATGTTTCTTATGTTTTTTTCTTATTTTATTTTCCATTAAAATTATAATATTTTTCTACGCTTATTGTTGTTATTTTAACTTTATTGCTTCTATCATTTTCATTAATATCTGCCACCTTGTAGCCACCAACCCTTGCTAGAAAACGCCATTATCTCTTCACTTTCCTCAGCCAGAATCTCCAGCAAACCATTTTCAAAATAAAAAATCATAGCCATAACACCCAGCCTTCCTTTAAATCATCAACAAACGTCCTGCAAATTTGACTTCAAAGTTCAAAATTGAATTTAACCAACAAATTAATTAATTAATCCCTACCTTCCTCACCAACCACCAACCAAACAAACAATTTGCCAATATACTCCAAACCCAAACCACCTCATCGTAAAATTTCATTTCCAAACAAACCGCTGTCTACCTCATTTAATCAATTTTCAATTTACCTTTACCCACGTAAACTCCTTACCAAACCTCAAATCATTTCTGAAGTTTTCAGCAGCAACCTTCTTCAATTTCGAATCCTAAATCACCTCAACTTAATTTCAGAAACATGCTGATGCCTTACCCTAACACACACCCTCCGCAAATATAATTGTTACCTGAAATTGCGTCTCTATGTGATTGTGCAAGCCTCTGCCTTCGCGAGTAATTGTGTATTACTTGCTTAGTTTTTCATGACCACACAAACACATTCAAAATTAGAACTATGGCCTTCTCGAACAATTTCCTATTGCCTTTTGAAAAAACCTTCAAAATTGAATCCTAAACCAACCAAACAAATCATAGTAAACTAAACTTAAAATTCAAGCACATGCCTATACCTTATCATAATCAACTCTCTGATTCAAATATAAACTCCTAATCTAAGGCGACTTCATCATAGCATTCGATATGTATTTTTTCCCTATATAGCATGTATGCCCCTCTTTTCTACCCAAACCCCACTTCTGTTGGATTACTTGCTAGTTCCTAAATAGTGCTAAGGTTGTGTAATTTAGAGAATACATAACGTATTTTGATTCATGGCTAGATCAAATCTTTAGCCAATCATATATGTTGAGAATACCATCAAGCTTGTACTTAGACGATCCAACACTTCTCCAAATTCTTCTAGGATTCAACAAATAACTCGAGGAATCAACTACATATCTTTCTCACCCTATACTCCCTCTAAACGTCTCTTTCAATTTTTCAATATAACCACCACCCAAATACTCACACCACAATGTAACAAGTGACTTTTCTATTGTTTCTGCATTTGTTTTCATCAATTTCCTATTGCTCTATATTTGTTATATGCATTATATTTTTTTCTTTTGTTATCCATTAAAATTTTGAGAATTTGACTCTTAATATAACATAATAGAAAAAATATTCATATAGCCGATCTCACATAGTGGAATAAAAGCTTGATGTTGTTGTTATTATTATCCATTAAAATTATGATATTTTTCATTTTTTACTATTGTTTTAACAATATTACTTTCATTCCTTGTTGTCAACCACTCTCCACCTTATATACATGACCTTTTGTTGTGAAACAATTTTTTTATTATTCTATGAATAGCATTGTACCCATGAAGGGTAAACTTATATGAAGACCATTATCTCCTCACTTACCTCCACCAAAATCTTTAACAAACCATTTTCGAAATCGAAATTCTAGTCATGCCACCCACTTTACCTAAAAATCCTCAACAAACTTTATGTGAACTAGAGTTAAAAATTCAAAATTGATTTCAAAAACTCAAGCAATTGCTCAATTCCCTCCGAAAGAAAATTTCTCAAACAAATCCATCATAATTAAATTCAAATACCAAATAAATTAAATTTTCTCAATTTTCTATCTACCTCATATCCTAACTCATTGACAAGCCCATTCAAATTACAATTCAAATTTAAAACTATGACCTCCTTAAATCATTTGCTATAATTTCTACAACATTTTTGAAATTTGAAATATATATCACCCTAGCTTAAAATTCAAACCCATTTCTACATCTCACTTTAATCAATTCCCTCACTCAAATATGAACTCCTAATCTAAAGGCAAACACATCAGATAGCAAACACCCTTCTCCTTTCCACCACCAGCTCTATCGTCAATACCCCCTAGTTGACCTTGGTGTCCCTCAAAGTCTACAGTCACTTCATCCTCAAGATGACATCAGTGCTCCCCAACTCCAAGGGAAAAAAATCCTACCTCATCTGAACCCCCTATATGGTTAACATCACTTCCCTACATATCTCTTAGCTCGTCTCCACCTTCCCTGTACCAATTATCACTCCATAAGACATTGTACCCACTAATGTCACCCATAATTGGTCCACGACCTGGTTGGAGATGAAATTATGAGTAGCCCCACTGTCAATCAACACGACCACCTCCCTGTCTAGTATTTCTCCTTCACCTTCATGGTATGATTCAGAGTGAATCCTACCACTGAGTTCATGGAGACATCTGCCACGTCCAGATGCAGCTTACCCTCCACCACTCTCTACCTCACTCTCACCTCCCTCAATTTTCTCGTTATCACAAACGGTAAGAACTTGAAGAATTCAGTCCCTACACCTGTGCTATAGAGTATATTTCTCAACACATCTGAAGCATAGTTGATGTAGACAAAGGAGGCCGTGCCCCCTTGGAACCGAAGAGGCAACCACGGGAGACGAGGAAGCCGCACAGAACCAAGGGGCCATGGCCTCGGGAAAGAGCCTAGGCACGGGAAAACCAGCGACCGGCCAGAATCCCATGGGGTGAGAGCAATAAAAACATGGTGGAATTCAAGGAGCCACACATGGGAAGACTAAACAACTATCTTGGGATTCCAAAAGCCCTTTTTGGAACCCCAAGAGACATCATAAAAGAAGACATTAAAGACAATAATAAAAGTGCATTAAAATCAAAGATAAATATGAGCTAAAATCATAGCTAATAATAAGCTAACCCCTAGTTCAATAAATGAACTAAAGACTAGCTCATAAATGAGCTAAAATTCTAGCTCAAATAGATTGAGCTAGTAGACTCAAGGGAAGCCAAAATTTGATTTATTTTGGACTAGTGTTGACCCCCCCTTTGTCTACATCAATAGTCCCTTCGCCCTCTTCTCCTGTAGTTCCCTCTCAGTCAGTCTTTTAAAGTTCTCCCCACTTCCTCCTCCTATTGGCTTCTCCTTGGGAGTCTAATGAATGTTGCCTAATGGCAGGCCGCTTGGGTGCTAGAAGGGCGGTAGTCATCCTGTAAGAGCCACCTAAATTGTTGCACCTGACTCCCCTCTCCTAGTACTTCTAATCCTCCACTAGTTACGCCAGCTTCATAGCCTCTCCCAAGTCATGAGGCCTCATGATCCTCACCGTTGCCCAAATTTTTTATTTGAGTCCCTTCATAAATTTCCCTCCATAACAGTCTCTGATGGTCGATCCAATCGACTTTCCCGGTATCAAATCTCTCGTGATAATCTGCCATTGAACATTCATGCACTAGTACAAAGAACTGCTCATAGAAGTCCCCTCCCCTGCCAGTTAGGAAACGTTCCAATAAACATTCTTTGAACTCCCTCCAACTCCGTATGGGCCTCCTCATGTCTCTCCACTGGTACCAAGACAAAGCTTTTTCTTCCAAACATAAGCCGACTGCCATCAATTTTTCCTCCGTCAATCCACTGACGGTGAAATAACATTCAACCTTGTAGATCCACCCATGTGCATCCTCCTTCTCAAAAATGGGCAACTTCAACTTCTGTACTTTCGGATCTCCCCCATTTTCCCTGAATCCTCCATAATTTTCTCTTTACCAAGTGTTTGGTCCTCCCCCAAGTGTCTCAGTCCTCCCTTCCACGTCATACCCATACCCCTATTCTCTTTCTCCTCTCCTTCCTTCAAAATCAGCACCACTCCTACCATAATCCCCTTCTTTTCTTTCCCAATCAGCACCCTTTGGTTCATGCCCCCGTAACCACGCCTCTTTCCATACCTCCCACCTCCCTCCTCATTGATCTCCACGTTATTTTTCCTCCTACGAATTTAAGAATTCATATGTCTCCCTACCGGACCCCTTGCCTCTGATGTCGCCGTTTGATTTTAATTTTCTAATATCTTCTTCACCATCTCGTGGAAATCCAAAACTTAACCTTCCATGGCTGAAATTCTATCCTCCGTCGTTGCTTTCATTTGACTCATCGCCCTTTCAAAGCATTCTTCCAACGCATCTACTTTCTTGACTGTCATCAATACATGGATCTTTGTAGACTCAAAAATCTGAATCTTGACCACTGAAAAAAGCAAATAGCCCAGCCGTTGGTTTTTGCCAAAATAGACCCAAAACAGTCTCAAAATCTGCTCTTATACCAATTTGTTAGGAAATACTTGAAGATCTCAAGTAAAACCAAATTATTTTGGCAAAAATAGCGAGAAATATCCACAACTCCAATGGAAAATCAGAAAAACAATAGAATCTATTGCAATAGTCAAGATAACATAAGGAAAATACCAATATAAAGTCAATCCTTAATTCGAGAGGAGGATCTATCTCTCCCAACCCTAGATGTCGCTAGAGCCCAAGACACCAACTCTGAGAAGAAACAACCACAATAAGCTTTCATGCCATAACCCTAATGCAAACTCCTAATTGAAGCAAACATAAAAAATAACTTAAAGGACTAAATAGGCCCCCTCTCTCTTCCCTAAGATGTGGACCCCACCCCCAAGGGGGCAGCTAAGTGAGCTTGCGGGTCAGCAAGCGTATGTGTGGAGCCGGCCCAAGGGTTGGGCCGGCTGGACCAGTCTGGGCGTATCAGATTCAAGTAGGAGTATTAAAAAATTACCTAATCCACCAACTCAGCCCGAACCCGACCTAAAAAACCAAGTTCAGATTGACTCATTTAATAAATGGGTCAAATTCGGGTCCAGAATTCCAATCCATTCCCGTTTATTAAAAAGGTTGGGTTCAACTTAACCCGCATACCTAATTTTGATCTGAAATGACCAGTTTAAATTATGTTTTTTCTTAAATTTTTTTATTTGTTGATATGATTGTCTTATTTTTAATTAATTAATCTAAAATCTTATGCTAGTAATTTTAAAAAATAAATAAATCAAAATAAATTATTGAGTCAAGTTCAGATCATTCTAATTGCTAGCGGGTTAGGTTCAGATCCGCATTTTTTACCCTTTATTAAATTGGTCGGGTTTGAGTTGATTGGATTCGAGTATGGTCACTTTCGGGTTGGACCTGAATCATACCCATTTTGACACCCCTAGATCCAAGACTTCTATAGATTTCATTTCTTACAGCACAATAAAAGCACAATAATCTGGGTTGTATAAAATGAAGCCATAATGTATATAAGCAGGAAAGAAAGAGCTTACCATGCCACAAGAGCATTTTATTCTTCAGTTTGTCTCTATAAGTTGCATATTTGTCAAATTCTCCCTCCCTCTCAAGTGCAAAAACCTCCTCCAATTCAAGGCTCCAATCCTAATACCACAAAAGAAGAAAAATGCTTTCAAAAGGCCAAAATCAAGTCAATAAAATTAATTGAGCAAACAGACAAAACCATGTCGTACCTCATGTGTAGGAGCATGGGTAGTAAGAAGATACTTCTCAATCATCTGAAAATCTTCACTATCATGAGGCAATGGAGAAATTTTACATTGGAGCTTCATGTATTTCTCGTCCAGTGTCTCATCATTTTCTTCATCAAAACCAACTAGCCTGGAAGCTATTTCTATGTCTTGAAGAGCATCTAACATTTTCACCTAAACATTCAGGGAAAACCTAGTGATAAGGTCAAAAGATCATTACATCTTCTAAAGACATTGGCATATAAAATTGGATTAGATGAAGAAGGACAGCTCATAGTAGTACAAGCTTTTCAAGGACATGACACAGCTTACAAATTAGAAGCTCACAATATACTGAAGTGCAATAGTTGTGGCAACCGAAACTTAAGCATCCAGGCATGGAGGGCATTGGCAAGTTTGGCAGGACATACCTTCGCCTTCAAATCATCTTCGCCTCTTATGACATGCGGGTGGATGGAGGGAATAAGAGTGAAGAAACGATTGCTGGCATCAACAAGCAAGCTTTCTCTAACAGTTGGTTCATGGCCATTGCTATTATTTAATAAATTTTGTATTTCTGTTAAGGCTTCAAAACCTGCAACAAAAGAAATAGTATTTCTTAAATTTCCTTAACTTCACTAATCAGAAATAAATTTATGCTTGATTTAGGCCTTTATGTTTTAGTGTATTTAGTTATGATGGTTAGAAAATACAGGCTGCATCACGTGGGCTTACCCTTGTGAATGCTCTTTTTACTAAGCTTTCCGAGAGGCATTTCAGTCATGTCAATTTGAAACTCCAGCATAGCAGCTCTGAAAGAGCATTGAGCTTTTAGGAGTTCATATTAAAGTAACTGGAAAGAAAAAAAATAAAAAATCAAAAGACCTAGGGTAACCTGTATGTCTCAACATTGAAAAGCATCTTCATCAGGCTTTGCACTTGAGAAGCAAGATTGCTCTTCCTATTATTGGGATCTTTCTTTTTTGATACTGGTTTAACCCCATAATCCTACAAAAGACAAAAGTAATCAAGTTATAGACAACTATGAGAAGCAGGACAGCTATTCAAGCTTATTTAAAATTCAAGTTCTGGTTCAGAAGCAAAACTTACAATGTCAAGAGGACAAAATCTTCCAGGTTGCTTTTCAAAGCTCCCTTGCTCCATGCCTCCCACGGGTTTCCAGTTTTTTCAAGAAAGAGACGTTTAAATGTCATAATGCATTCAGATTTTGACATTTCTTCCAATTTACTCCCACCAATTTTATCATTTCCAACCCTTCCCCATTTACGGAATACATAACAATCGGGCCCTTTGTCCTCTTCAATGACCTGAAGTATGTAATAGCTTGAAGTATTGAAACAAGTCAGAATTACATAGCATTTCATATACCATATACAGCAAATGTAAGCTGAAATATACTGTTCAAAGGACACCAAGATGAAAAAAATCAAGTTGCTCAGACATCTTTTTGTATGACTGATCTGAAAATAGTTCCAAAACAATTTGGTTGAAGAAAATTTCAATGCCATAAGCCCAACCATGCCTACAAAGGTAAAACTTCAACAAAAAAAAAGCGATGATTTTACTTTTGCAGTCCCCTTCATCCCTCTTAATATTAAAGAACAATGAAACATGTAAATAAGGAGCTAAAATTTTGAAGCAAATACTCAATAGTTTATGTTAAATTAAGTGGAACAAAATTAATAATTAGTCGTTAATATTGTAAAAGATCAAATAATACCTTAACATGTAAATTTAAGCGCCTTGAATATATTAAAAAAAAGAAGATATAGATGACATAATTTGAGTTAAAGTTGAATAGCTAAATTAGGGAAGTGCCTTATCATATCATACTATGAATAGAATATCAACCAGACTACAGGTATATTTTCTAAACAACAATTAAATTGGCTATGTATATGGATCCTTATATTGGGTAATTAGTTATGATTTTCTTGGCTAAAAAAGAAATAAAAATGTTAAGATAGATTTATTGTAAAACGAAGAATGATAGAGAAAATGAAATATTTCTAGAAAAAATAACAATAAAATACACTAGACCAACTAAAATCAATTTGAATAAACCAATTGTATTGGTTCTGTCACGAAGAAAATGAAAGTACTTTTAAATTAGAGAGAGATGAGAAAGATCAAGAGATAGAGAGAGAACCTACAAGTGTGAACGATCAAGCAGAGGCCCAGCACTTGTGCGATCGAGATTAGCATCCGTGTGTGAAGTCGATAGCTTGCGAGCTCAAACGGAGCATGCAGGCTAGAGTGGTTTAAACTAGCGGGCCTATGAACTTGAGCGAATGACCTAAAGATGGAGAGCGCGGGCATGAAATCGAACATACGCGTGAAGCCGAGCGCCAAAAGGTTAGATTCTTATGTAAATTTTTCTTTTAAATTTATTAATATTAATTTTAGAAACTTTATTTTTTTAAAAACAAAAGAGATTTTTTTTATCGAGACATGCACAAAAAACTAAAACTAGAATTTTAAGTAAATAAATTATTATTTACAATGTTATTTTATCTAAAATTATATTAAATATAAAATTAGTAAAATATATTTTAATTTTTAGTTATAATATATTAGGGCTTTGCAAAGGGTATATAATTTTGGTAATTATATATATAAATAGAGAGAGAGAGAGAGAGAGAGAGAGAGAGAGAGAGACTATTTTAGTTGAGGTTTAAATAACTATAATATTATCAAAATAAGAATGATCAGTACATTCAATTAAAAATCTTTTAAAATTGTGAGGCATGATATATATATATATATATATATATATATATATATATATATATATATATATATATATATATATATATATATAATCTTAGATTTGATGTGAATTTGAAATTAATAGTTTACTTGTAGGAAGATGTTAAACATGAATAGATTTCTAATTTCAAGTAGTATTATGAATTTGAATAAAAGCGAGGATAATTTAGATTATTAGAATTATATTAACAAATAATTATATTAAATTATAATATATAAACGTATGCTTAATTTAAATAAGAACATCCTATGTGTTCTATTATAAGTATTCTTTTGAAAGATATAGAGGCAAGAACCAAAAAAAGGGGCAAAGGCAGGTTGCTTGAGGTTAAAGTGAGAACTCATATTTCTAATTTATGATAACAACATTATTTCTTCTATATATGATGCATTATTTATTATTGATAATTATCCATTAATTGTTATCACATTTTATTTATGATTTATCTCTATTACAGATCATTGTTCATGCTGAATTGAATGACAGATTTTCTATTATATTTTTGTCATTTTTCATAAGACATATAATGCTTACTATATAACGATATGAAATGATACAAAGAAGGCAAACAAAATGATTTATGTAGAAATCATTAGCTATTCTTATTTTTCCCATAATCTCTTAGAAGACTACAAAGAAGAAAAACCATGTCCTGATGAGCGTACCTACTAAGTTAATTCAATGAACCTTGATAGCAATAACAAGTTTGTTTAGCTTGATATCATTAATGGCCATTAAAGACTTCATGCTATAATTCTCATAACATGTAGAAACAATCTATAAGACTTCAGAAGAAACGTATTAAAAGCATGCACTTACAAAAGACTCTTACCTATTGATCCCAGTTGATAGGTCAGACATGTTCAAAGTTGTGTTATAGATGCTCTTGCCATCATCAAGAATATGACCTGAATCTTGCAGGCCAGAGGTCTCATGCACAGCACTGCGCCCCTTCACTTTGACAGTGACCATGCCACTCATGTTCTCACCGGACACTTCCACCTTATACAATTCAAAAGGAAGCTTCTTCTGTTTCTCAATACATTCACCAAGGTAATCTTCCCGTACAATTGGCACTTTCATCCTCCTACCAAATTAGAGAATAGACATCAAATAAAATTTCAAGAAACAATATAAAGAAAATTAATATTTGATGGATATGGAACATTCATCAGTGAAATTTACCTGGCTTTTTTAATTTCGGGATCCGAAACTTGCGCCGCTCCACATGCAATCAAACAGCTAGTATCTGAGATTCGGCAAAGAAAAAAAAAAGAAGGAAAGCATTCAAGCTCCAAACGGCGAAGCAAAGAAATGTATTATAGATGTTTTTCCAATGAACTTTCAGAGGAAAATTGCTTACCTTTGTTAACCTTTGCATGAACCTTTCCTCCATGCTCTTCAAGCTTCTGCTTC
Source organism: Dendrobium officinale (assembly GCA_019514585.1). Taxonomy (NCBI): domain Eukaryota; kingdom Viridiplantae; phylum Streptophyta; class Magnoliopsida; order Asparagales; family Orchidaceae; genus Dendrobium; species Dendrobium officinale. Next base: position 7,594,815 of record CM033699.1, on the reverse strand, counting down.
AAATCCTCCTGTGGATTCTCAGTTACATAAACAGATCAACATTCTAATAATATTAAGTCCTATTTATAACATCCTAAAAATGGTAATATGCTCAAATGACTGAAGTTAAACAATACCTTCTCTAATAGAAAACATTCACCAAGCAGATAAAATTTTCAAGAAAACAAGAGAGCGCAGATTTAAACAAATTAATACACATAAATCAAGAGCAAGAAATAATTTTCAAATTTTAACCACCAAACAAGCAATCAGGTGGCGCCAGTTACTCTTGCTTTTTAAAGAAAAGGTGAAGGTTTGACACCTCCAAATAAATAAAATCTCAATTCTTTGGAAATAAAGTTCAGAACATTTAGGCTCTGTTTGGGACGGCTTTCTTACTACTTTCTAAAGCAGTTTTTTAGTACAAAATTTTTTAAAATTAGAAATTTTTATACTAGAAAGTCACTTTAAAAAACAATAAGAAAGTTGTCTCCAACAAAGTTTTAATCTACAACCAATCTACTCACAAAGATAGACGTGCATCACAACTTATGATAACACATAAAAGTAATAAAATAGATGCCGCACCTTCTCCTAAGACTGGTAAAAATCTTTGGGAAAAGTGATAGAACAAAAGCATTTTTATTCATCTATTTTTGCAATAAAAAGTTAAATTTCCACATTTCTGTCTGAATCAAGAAAAATTACAGAAATTGGCCACCATGTTACCTAGCTATGATACAAGGGAGAAAATATACCACTGCCTTCCGAGATTCTCCAGTTAGAGCAATTTTCAAATCCTCCAATCTTTCACTAGTAGACGACTGAGACTGCTTGCTACTGGATATGTTACCCGGATAATTAGAAGATGATTGAGGAGGAAGTACTCTGTTGGGTTTTTTAGCCTTTTGTGACTTGAACCACTGCAAATCGTTATTCATCGACAGCATATTTTAAAATTAGAACCTGAAAGTTGTGGTTTGGCATTCACAAGCAAAACCTAGACTGACCTTTAAAAGGTACTCATTACTTGTGCCCTCTGGAATTCCCCATTTCTTCTTCAGACGCACAGGTTCAGTAGTTGAGTATGAACACTTGCTCCATGCTGACAAATAGCCATGGCAGCGATACTGGGCTCCGGAATAATGCAGAGAGCCGGAACATAAAGGGCATTTCCCAAGCACTCCAAACAGCATTCCATCAGCACTTGACAAGCGAGGAAATTCAAATATATTAGTACTATAAGAATCATCAAGTCCTACAGAACATTATCCAGAAGCATTTCCTGCAAAGTTTTTAAATGCTAATGCGATGACTAAGCATTATTTAGGAAACAATGACCAAGTTCTGTAAGTTTTAGCACTGACGAGGAGTGTAGGCATTCTAAATTACAGGTAGATAAACACTCCCAAGGGATCTAAGAATAATGATTTCAGTCTTAAAAAACTTGTTTATGATCATGGAGTATAGTGCAAATAAAATAAAATATTGCCTAGGAGACCATGAACAAGCTAAAAAGCCAAAAGAAGCATCATAAAACAAGAGGAAGTTTAGCATAATAAATAATATGGTAGAAGATACCACAATTTAGGGCCCATTATGGCTCTATCTGGTAATGTATCACGGCAAAGTTCAATAGACAACACTGCCATAATGTGCACAGGTGCACGCTGGAGCATTGGGGAACTGACTAGTGCACCATCCCCATCATCAACATCATTGTCGTCATCATCGTTAACCTCATCCTAACTATTTGGGGTTGGCTTTACGAGTTCTCATTTTTAATTTATTCCAAGAAGGGGAACTGATGAAAGGTATGGTGGACGAAGAAATTGAGACAATGAAGATTAGAGAGCTAATTTGGGGAAGAGGGAAATATGGAGGGATCACAAAATCTGCTACACTATAGGAGGAAGCGATTGGAGTGATGACGATCCTAAGATAAGAAAGTTTAAGATGTCAGTTTTTTATGAGAAGATGCTCATGGGTGAATTTATCGGGTGGAGCAATATTTTGCTATAAATGGGTTGACAGAAAATGAAAAACTCACCACAAACACTCTATGTCGGGAGAGGAAGGCTCTGTCCTGTTTTCAGTGGAGAGACTTGCGAGATCGGATCTGATCATAGAGGGAGTACTGAGATCATGTGGCTTAGGGGAGCTATTGAGTTAGCCCAGCTGGTGGAGGATAAGAACTCCTTGGAGAGAGTCGTAGCAGTAGTTCAGGAGTCTCCTACTGCACCAAATGTGTAGATGGTGCCTATTTAGAAGGAAGCCCCGAGGGATAAAGGTCAAGGAGTACGGCCGGGGCGGGGGGGGGGAGCTACAAGAGGCTGACTAAGGAAAAAATCATGAGAACAAGGGCGAGGGTTTATGATTTAGGTGTGATAAGAAGTTCGCTCCAGGCCACCATTGTAAGGACTGTTTGTTACACGTCCTAATAGTCTGAGATGATGAGGAAGATGCTGCAAAGGAGGAACTAGAGGAGGAAGATGATCACCTGCACCTAGATGTTGCAGATGTATCCCTTAACTCAGTGGTAGGGGTGGAGCTACCCACAACTTCATTTCCAATAGGATTGTGGATCAGTTGGGATTGAAATTAGTGGACATGGGGGCATTGAGGCAATGTTGGGAACATGAAAAATAGAGTAGAAAAATTTGGAAATGAGTGATCCTAATCCTTCAAGAGGTTCAGATATTGGAAGACTTTCTGCCATTGGATTTGGGGAGCACGGATGTGATACTGGGAATGAAGTGGTCGTAGAAGTTGGGGAAGACCAAGATTGATTGGAAGGCTCTAAGGATAGAGTTCAAGGTTGAGAGGAGAAGAGTGGTTATTAGAGGGAATCCTAGCCTGTCTAAAACTATGGTTTCACTCAAAACCATGGTGAGGGCAATCTAGGGTGAAGGAGTCGGATTTTTTGTGGAGCGGCAGAGTTTGGAATGAGAAGAGGATGGATGGGGAGAGGATAGAAGCACCAAACATGGTTCATCCACTCCAACAGTATCGAGAGGCGGTCCGCCTACATGGAATTCCAGAGTCCATTGTGTCACATAGAGATAAGGTATTCCTAAGCCACTTCTAAATAGAGCTATTCAGGATGCAGGAGACAGTTTTGAAGAGAAGTACAACATACCATCCACATATTGATGGGCAGACTGAGGTCATGAACAAGAGTATGTAGACTTATTTGAGATGTTTTGTATTAGAAACACCTAAGACCTAGGTGAAGTGGTTATCTTGTGCCGATTACTGGTACAATACATCCTACCATAGTGCATCACAAACTAAACCCTTCAAAATCCTTTATAGCAAAGACCATCCTCACCTGGTATACTACAAGACCAAGAGCACTCTAGTTTCATTAGTGGAACAGCTGTTGGAGGAACAAGAAATATTGGGAGAATTAAAAGGGCACCTATTGATGGCACAACAAATTATGAAGAAGTTGGCTAACAAACATAGCAGGGATGTGCAGTTCGAGGTGGGTGATAAGGTGTATTTGAAGATTTGGCCTTGCAGACATAAGACCTTAGCTCAAGGAAGAAATGAAAAGTTATCTCCACTATGTTATGGGCCTTACGAGGTTGTGGAGAGGATTAGACTAATTAGTTTCCTAGCGTATCGTTTGCAACTACCCCTACTTCCACCATACACCAAGTATTATGTCTCCCAACTGAGGAAAGTTCTTGGCAACCACAGTCCATCAATGACGTTGTCGATGAACTTGACAGAAGAAATGGAGATGATCCTGGAGCTAATTGAAGTGAGAGGAGTTCACTAGACAACCGAGGGAGCTAGAGAAGTGTTAATCGAGTAGAATGATCTGTCCAACTAAGAAGCAACATGGGAACCGTATCGGATGATTCAATAGCAATTTCTTTTGTTCCACATTGTGGACAATATGGCTTATTGGGAGGGGAGTATTGATGGACCGGCTGAGTCGGTCTAGCCAATCAACTCAGCCCTAGTAAGGGGGGTTGGTCTAGCTAGCAAGCAAGAAGAGAGGGGGGCTCAAAAGAGATTAATTTTATCTTTAATTACTTACCATAGAATATCAAAATTGGTAGGAAATTAGAAAGTTTATTTAGGGAAAGATGGCTAATTTGAATTAAGATTTGGGAGTGAATTAAGAAGGTTTATCTATTTTTATTATATGATTTTGTGTTTTGGAGTTCAATTCTTTCAAAGTAATTGGATCATTTTCTTCGTTCGAGAATCTCCTCCCTTCTTCTACTATGTACCGAAGAGTAACTCAGACCAATTCATTCACGTTTTCATATTCCAATTGAACACTTTCTATTTATGATCAAATGAGAAGAACCATCTTTTTACCAAACCTATGCAGATCAAATCACGACATTCTAATTACAAGAAGAACAAGAGATCTTTCTCGATCAATCCCTTTGCCCTTCATCCTTCGAGAATCAGAAATATCCTTTTTGAGTTTGAATTTGTTCATTTGGAATCTAGGCTCTTGTATCTTCTAATTTTCTTTTCTATTTCTTTTTAAATTTACTTTTTTTTCTTCTTTCTTTTGGATATTTATTTTACTTTGATTTTCTTTCGATTCCCTTCCATCATTCATGAAGTCCCATAGGTTCGTTGATCCTATAGAATCTAAATAATTTTATTGAGTTTGACCCATAGTGATCATTTATCAAAGAATGACTCTAGTTATCAAATGATTGAACAACCGGGATCAATTTCCTTACGATACTTAGTTGGCATTCATCAAAAGGATCTAATGAATTATGAGCTCAATAGATCTTGTTTAGCGGAAAGATGGATGTTCCTTGCTTATTATCAGACATTCTTCAGAGTTGTTCCTAGCGGCAAATAGGATTTGTTGAGAGTCAATCTACCTCTCAAATAGTAGATTAACTTGTATCTTAGCCCATAATTTCATTCTTTTTCACTGATTTCTGCCTTTTTTTTTAAGGTGTGGAGATTGGATTCCTATCAAATAATTATACATCTTACCTTATATCTACCCATTTTTCCTTCATAAATTTTCAACACTAACTTTACCTACTTGTCTACTTGGTTTATTCTTAGTCCATTGTTATATATGTCAAAACCGCATAAGTATGTATTCATTATTTTATAATGTTATGAAGTATGGAAACAAAAGGGATCTATAGTTGGGCCAAATAAATCAATAGTCAAACACATTCAAACTAAAAGCATAAGCCAATGGGGCCAACCATCTAGTATTCATGCGCCAACATTTTCTTACTATCTAATGTGATAAAATCCAAAAAGCATGCGTTTGCAATTTTCCTCTCATAGGTGAGCTCGCCACATCAATCATCACTCTTCCTCAACCAAAAATATCATCAAATATCATGCACCATGAGCCCACACAATAAAATGGATCTATAGTGGGAGTCCCATGCTCTTGAAACCTTGGTCTACAACAATGGAAGAACTATAAGAGCCACAACTTGCATAAGCTATTCCATCTAAGCCGAACCATCAAGTTTAGTACCACTTGTGTAGAAGTAAACAAAGTAGGACCCAAATTGGGCTAGATATATCAATGGTCAAACCCATATTAAACCGAAAGCTTTAGCATATGGCTGAGAGCCAATCACATAATATTTCTACACCAATATATTTTTTAACCATCCAACATGGGACTAAAACCAAAGCTTCATATGCTTTGACACTCTCCCCTCACAAAAATTGGAGAGAATTAGTTGAGTAATTCATTCCAAAATTTGTGTATCATTAATACAAGCTTAGGAGAACTTCTAATAGAAAATATAAAAATAAGGGAATAATAATTACATAATATTTTAATTGCCACAATTGATGAGTAATAATAATTATTATTATTGAATAATTATAATATAGCCCATGGAGTGATGAGTAGGCAAAAGGAATTTCATGAATCAAAAAGGTGATAACAAAAGAGGAAGAAAATAGGGTGAAAGCCTTGATCTGAGTCCTTGTTGGCAAAATCTATATGGGGATTTCACACTCTCCTCTAAGACAATGAAAGAATGTCATTCATTCCAAGATTGCATGATAATTTTTGAAAGACTACCCTTGAAAATACCTTATTGAGAATGTAAAAAAAAAAATTCAACTATTGTCATGAATGGACAACAAATTAAACTTCCATCAAGCTTCTCTTTCATGAAGTCTCTATCAACTTCAATATTCCTTATATGATCATGTTGAATGGGATTATGTATAATATTAATGGCTAACTTGCTATCACAATAGAGCCTCATAGGACATTTTCATTCTAATTTTAAATCTTCTAGCAAAATTGTTAGCCATAGCAATTCATGAATCCCCAATGCCTTGCAAATAGCAAAATTTTTATCTTCCCTTTAAGAACCTGCAAATAAACCATTTTAGATAGTTCCTTCCTTTCAACCAGTATATCAAATGGATGTTTTACAGCTCTCCTGATGGTTTTTTATTGCATCTTTGAATTCAAAGAGAGCCTAAGATCAAGGTTGTGTTTATTGATATTAGTGTCTATGGAGAGAAAAATCATGATTCCATTCACAATAATAAATAGAAAAGTAAAAGAAACATGACAATACAACAAAGTTTGTAATAATGAAACCAATTTGTGGCAATTCAGCTACGAAGGTTGCAAGATGAAAGCTACAATTATAAAAAAGGTGTAAAAAAGACGAGTGCAATGATGAAGGTTGTAATAATGAAAATAAAAAAAAAGATCCAATACTCTCATATCATGATAAGAATTAGAAATAATTGGTTGAGAATTTTATTCCAGCATTTGTGTAGTGTTTATCCAACTATAAGAGAGCTTCTAATAGAAAGCATACAAAATTAAGAAATAATAATTACAGAATAATTTACATAGTCCAGATATTGATGATAGGAATTATAAAATTACCGAATAATTATAAGTCCGTGGATTAATAAATTAGCAGTAGGAATCCCACAAATCAATGAGAGGATAACAATAGAGGAATGCATGAGGGTGAAAGTCTTGGTGAGTATTGACCCCAACAAGCAGAATTTATGAAGGCGTTATTCATATCCCTAACATGTCCTCGCCACATCAAACATTACTTCCGCTCAAATTGCAGCACCATCACAAGTACCATGCACCAAAAGCTCACTCAAACAAGTGGATCCATCATAGGGTTCACATACACTTTGAACATGGCTGAACCATGATGAAAGGGTGGTGAAGTCCTATGGGAGTCAAAAAATCACATAAACCACGTAATCTTAGCCAAACCATCAACTCTATTAGCACTTATTGGCAAGCATGAAAAAAAAAAAGGATTGAACTTGGCCCAATACAATTGTGATCAAATGCATATTCAATTCAAAAGCCTAAACCTACAAGTGACGGCAATCACTTAGTATTTCTATATCAACATATTTTTAACTATTTGATGTGCGACAAATACCAAAGCTTCATGTACTTTAACATTTACTCTATAGATGTTATTCACACAATTCGTTTAAAATAATCACTAATCAACTTATGCTTCCTAATTTTTTTAGTTTCCACTAGTATTGTCATTCATGTATCTTATCATATTCCCAATTCATTCATGCTCAACTTAGTTATTAGCTAATTTTTTACTAACTAATATTATAATCCACAATTAATCTATGTATAATTTTATTAAGAATAAAGTCCAAAATAATCCCCCAACCATTTGTATATGACTAATATAGTCCCAATGTATCACAATTCTCCAATTCAATCTATTAAACATACAAAATTGATCCCAAATGGACAAACAAAGACTAATTTAGATCAATTATATATAGTTGAGTGATTAAACTCGGATCAATTTTCTAATTTCCGCCAATTTCTACTTGGGGGTCATTTAAAATCAATTTTACATAGTCGAAGGACTAAATTGAAAACATGTGATACTTCGGGACTAAATTGACTAGCCCAAGTTTTGTTTTAGGCTTTTTCTCATTTTATTAAATTTATAATATAAGTCTTCATAATATTCTTTAATCATATAATACTCCTAAAATACATCTTTATTTTAATCAACCAATTAAAATTTCAAAAGTCTACAACATATATCTATCACTTCATTTTCTAGTAATATTGGTTGATAATTATTAATATCACATCCACCAATCATAAAAAAGATCATATATTCATTTATTTTTTCCACCAATCATAAACCATTTTATCCTCTAAAAATTTTCTTTATTGGTCTAACTTTCCACAATTTCAATACATACATAATCAATTAATTGATTATGCCATATACAAAAAGCATATAATAAGGCACTTGATTTTGAATATCTTTTGTAAACATCTATATACCAATATAAAATGATATGAATTCAACGTTAATCTTTGATGTAATCTATGCGTTTGAAAACCCTTTGATCACCTAAAACTATTAATACCAGTCAATTGTTCACTTTTCCAAGAAGCTTGAGAACAACAATTAGTGGAAAACTAGTAACCCGTTAAAAAGCCACCCACTTGCTTAGCAAACACAATGACGACTTATTGGTGCTAATGGAGAGTTATTTTCAGCAACAATGTTTATAAACGAGTTAAATTACTTACCAACGCTCTCGTAGATCATATTCTGATCCTGCTGAATCTTGTTCGTTTACTTCAAGCATTTCACGTAGTTCTTGAGTGGTAACCTGCTTCTTAAGCTCATCTTTAATAGCCCACAAAGCCCTGTTTTGCTCTTCTAGCTTTCTTTCCAGATCCGTATTAGAGCCACTTGATTCTTTTCCATCAGATATAGAATTTTTTGAGATCTTCTGATCACTTTCAAATTTCCTGCGCTTGGTTTCTCTTGAAGTTGCTTTTTGCAAGGCCTCCTCTTTTGTACCTTGCACTAATTTAATAGAAAAACAGCGATTTGAAGCAAGACAGAATACCACAATCAACCATCACTTTCCAGATAATCCATTGCGTAAATTACCTCTTTTGGCAGTACTTGGATCTTTCTTATATACTGCTGATATGGTTTCTTTATCTTGCAAAGGTAAGTCGTCCCAACCAGAAACTTTCTTGATATCGAGTGATGGAAATATCTCTCTGAAACAGTTAATATGATGCCAAGTCAAACCTTTGGAACCCTTACCCTCAAGCTTGGTTGAAATGCGGACCTACAGAACAACGTGATAAAAAAAATTTAAGATTAAAACTCCCTTGTGGCATTCAAAGATCCATGGAGAACTACCATCACTATTAGCTAGTGCAGTTATCAATATATTTAGAATACGAAACTAACAGAGCATGAATTTCAAGACAAACATAACACTCATTCAAATTATAAACTTGAAAAAGGTTTCCAAACTAGGGCTCAATTTTTAATTCAGTCCCATCACATAAGTTTCAACAGTTTCAATAGCTTCGCCGGTGTAGGGATTTCATTTCTCCTTTTCTTTTAACTAATTATTATAATATATATATATATATATATATATATATTTAAGGCATAAAATAAAGAAGATTCTCTAGTTTGTGCACACATTAATACATGAAATTTGGTGTCATCTCAATGACAAAATTCTTGCTGAATATTAATGACATGAGAATTTTAACAAATTTCATTTAAAACCGATGACTTTCTGGTGAACCTTATGAGTTTTGTCCAAAACTTCAACAAAAATCTTGAGTTCTCAAAACCAAATGAAACTGGAAATATTAACGAGCTTGGGATCAGTTTTAACTGAAATTGATCTGAACATACCAAAACTGAAAGCATACTACTGACTTTCAAAAGTATATATTTTGTAGGAAGCTGGATAGCAGTACCTGGTACTGACCAAGTGCCTACAAAAACCATAAAGTTGCAACATGGATATCATTTAAAATTAAATTGAATAATTATGACATGAACAATACATTGTAGTATTGTAGCCATCTTCATCATAAGAAAGCACCACAAAAAGCTAGGCAACTCGCTATGAGAGTACCACAGATATTACAAGACCAAAAAGAAATATGGTGATTAAAATAGCAACACGAATACTAACCATTCCTTTCATAATCTTCTCGCCGCAACGTTTACAGGAAGCACGAGAAGTTTGCGAAACTTCAATGGTGCTTTCATCATTACTAGCATTGGGTGTAGCAGAGGTTAGGCCCTCCACATATTTTCGGATTTTTTGTTGATCTTCCCACCGAAGCAAGTCTAAACCTTCAACGTCATCAAATCTGATAATCATAGCAATAGCCAAAGTTACTTTTTTGTCAAGGAAAAAAAATCATAACCCACTTATTAAGTCTTTGATGGTATCATCATTAGCCTCATCCTGATAATTTGGAGCTGATTAATAACTTTGATACCATCATACTAAAAATCCACTGGTTGTTGCCATGAGGAATCAAATGAAATCAGGAAGAGGAGCTTGTGTTGCAGATAAATCAAGAAATTCAATTTGAATAGAAACCATCATCTGAGATACATACGTTTTGATTTGGTTTGCCTTCTTTAAGATGCAACCAGCATGATGCCACAGCTGCTCAGAAACAATAGCAAACAAAATTAAATAGGAATAGAAAGAAGATAAAGGACACCCTATTTTCACGTATATGCTAGTTTCGTATCCTGTCTCTAAGAGTAAAGTCACTCATCCACCTGAGCACACTAGTAATATTAAAAATTAGGGTGGGATGGCATGCTAGTAATATTAAAAATTATGGTGGTACACCAATAATGAACAGGAAAGATTGAGAAATAACTAACTTAGAGTAATGATAGGAGTAGCATCTATTGAAAACAAAAAATGGAATGCATAGTTAGGTGGTTTAGGTATGTACAACAATGGATAGAAGGTGTACTAATAAGACACTCAAATAATTAATGTGAAAGTATTAGAAAGAAAAAATATGAAGTCAAACTTAAATGGATATAAGTAGTGCAAAAACATAGTACTAAATAGATTTAACACCTCATATAACCCTAAAAAAGAACAATTAAATGAATTGAGCATAAGGATTAAAAAATACAAACCAAAATATATAATTGAAATAAGCCTAATGATGTTGGATGGTGATAAACTTTTTTTTTTTTTTTTTCATTTTTTGGAATGGCACACCAAAAAAATCTCTACTTAGTAAAGGAGCTAAGCACGAACTTAAGAATATCCAAGGCGAGTTCACTTTATATATGCATCAAAACCTTCATATGAAATGGTAGATAAACAAATTGTTGGTATACCCTATGGGGCTCTTTGGTGGTAAGAATTAACTCGGATTTAACAAGTATTCAAACTAAATCTTTCTCAATATTTTTGGGATTATGTAAATCCAACTAAACAGTTAAATCTCTTTTTTGCCCCACTTTTGAATTTTAAAATCATTTGGTAAATTTTAGGGAAGTAGGATTTAACAAATTCAAAAGTCTTCGCCTTCCTTGCTTCTTCATTGATGCCTCACTCTTTTTATGAGCTCCTACGCTCTTCCCATTGTGATCTTTTTGTCATATGTTTCACAACGAGCTCCGATGCATCGATGTCATTGCAATCTCATGTGTCACTCCTCATGAGCTCCTCCGTGATGGTCTCACCGCGTGCGCTTCCATCACTTGCTCCCAATGAGCTCCTCTAATGCCTACTCGCTACAAGCTCCTTTGCATTAAAATCCACACCCAGTAAAGGCCACGCTCACTCGAATCATTCTTCTTTTTGCTAGTTTCATTCATTTAAAAATCCTAAATCTTTGAAAAAATAACAAATAGGTTACCATGATTTAGCTATATTTAATAGTTTCAAAGCTAAACAATTTTTAGGATTTAACAGGATTTATTAAATATGGATTTACAACATTTGCTAAATCCTGATTTTAAGGATTTACTAAATACTACTTTAGTTGAATCTTAATTGAAGCCAAACAGCCCCTATACGTACGTCCAAATGATCCTCAAAATAATGGAAAGAATCAACAATTATCTAAAGCACAAACAATAATGAAATAAGCTGAAAAAATCACTAAAAGAACAAACTTTGCCCTAAAAAAAGCAAAAAAATAAAAATAAAGCAAATGAAGGTACGAAAGATGAGAAATGAATAAGAAATTTTTGTCGAAGCATTCCATTTTCGATGGAAACAGAGGATACCATAAGCACGTTACCTTCCACATTGGTTCTGATTACTCCAAAACCCAGACAAAAAAAGACGGCCAAATCAAAACAACAACCTGAGGATGACGATCAATTCAATCGGAAAGAAGCGCAGAAGGGGAAGAGCTAAAGAGTAGTCTTACAGGCATGAATCCGTCGAACTGAGTGGCGACAACCATCTTGCCGAGCCTGAGATTGTCCTTGTCAATGGCACTCTTGCAGCTCTTGCAGGAGGATCTCCCAGACTTTGCGTACTCCGCTTTCCATGGCTTGGGCGGAACTGGGGTTGCCATTGATGTGGTTAAGCGAGGAAATCAGAAATGAAGAAGGAAAGAAGAAGCTTTTATAGGATTCTCGAGCAACTGAAGGCGATGCCGCTTGCCCTTAGGTCATCAGCACCTTCAGAAGGCTAGCATTTGTGTGGGTCAGGTTTCCTATTTTTCTCCATATTACTCGTGTGAACTGTTTGGCTCAAATGGGATTTATTTAGGCTTTGTGTGGGTCAGGTTTCTTATTATTTTATTTTTCAAATTGATAATTTTTATTTTTCACCTTTTTTTTAATTATTTCGTTTAATTATTTGATTGATATGTCATCAAAAATCAACTTAATCCAGCACAAATATAAAGGCATATCATATTGAAACCATTCAAAATTAAATTCAAGATCATTCGAACTCTAATTTCAGTAAATTTATAGTCAAATCAATCATCTCAAGCAAAATGAACCTAACGACACCTAATTTGATCTAATAAGAGGCCAAATAGGTAAAAAAAATAAAAAAAATAAAATAAAAAATAAAAAAACGAGGCCAAATAGGTCAAAATCAAAGAATCAAAACGTATTTGAATCTTCAAAATATTAATTGGATGACTAAATGATATCCAAATGTGACGTACTTATAGTCGAATTGAGTGGCTCGACAAGATGAATCTAACGAGTCCAAGATCGTCAAATTCTGACATCACTAAGAGACTCAAATACTCAATAAATAATTTATAATTGAGAGAATTAATATCAGTCATCTATTGAAACACTCCCAACAATACCATTGATCTTCTCTCTATTTACTAGTCATGTCACTTAAAAAAATTATAAATAGACCCATCATTCTTCATTGAGGGAGTTGAAGAAAAAAAGAGAGGAAAATAATAAAAGAATCAGATATCTTTTATACATTTTCTAGTCATCATCGTTATTGACGACCACCAGTTACTACCACTTGCAACCACCACTATCACCGACAATAGACATCAGAAATCAACAATATTTGTAAAATATAGTCAATATTGTACATAATTGTTGTTGATTAGTGCATTTTCCTCTTTTTAACAATGCATAAATAGGTAATTTTGTATCACTTTGTATATAGTGAATTTTGTAACTCGGTCAGGCGTCGTGGTTTTTCCCTTTTCGAGTCATCCACGTAAGAAATTCTCTTATCCTATCATTTGTATCTATTCGTGTTGAATCTTTGTGCATTGCTAAGACGTGAAACATTATCTCAATCTACTGAAATTTTCCAGCACGCAATAGTTTTGACGACAATCAAAGCTTTGCCCTCTTGTGTTGTTCCTTCTCTAGATTGGTAGCTCGGAGGGCTTTGACGATGATCAAAGCATTGCTTTATTGTGTCGGTCCTTCCTTGGATTAGTAGTTCGAAGGGCTTTAATGGAGATCAAAGTATTGCTCTCTTGTGCTGGTCCTTATTTGGATTGGTAGCTCAGAGGGCTTGGATAACAATCAAAGCATTGCCCTCTTATGCCAATCATTCTTTGGATTGGTAGCTCAGAGGGATCAAAATAGTCATTAGTCATTCCCAAATTTGGAAAAAAATATGGATGACACTTTCAAGACTAGCAATCAACGAAATATTTCATATTTAACATCAAAGAGGCATTTTTCTAAAAATTCTCACCTTCATCTTCTGCACCAAATGATGGTACAAAGGTATTTGGAGGTAGTTTCACTAGAGAGGACACCCTGTGATAATCTGAGGGCGGGAAGAATATTTGACGATGATTGATAGTCAACAATCATAAGTCGTTCCTTTGACACAAAAATTAGGCAGCATGCCTAACATAGGTGATTAGGTGATATTCCAATGTTGGCACTCAGATGATGAATTGATGATGATAATTGAGTTGCATTTTGTTAAAGATGGTAGGTGTGCAAGTTGACGGAGCACATAACAATTATCTTGATGTTGGGGTCAGGCGCTATGTTGATCATCACAATCAAGCAATATACTTATTGTATATAGTTTTGAGGTGTTCATATGAGTTTGATATTTGATTATGATGTAAAAAAGACCACATATTTATGTAAGAATTTTTTTTGCTTGTGAATTTGTCCCAGTAACCTAATTAGAGGGATTTATTCCTTGTGTAGCTTTTAAAGTTGATGATTTGAAGAAATATATATCCTTCGAGGCTTTTAGCCTTCTGAGAATTTTAAATGAGATGGTGATTCTGTCAACCCTTTTTTTACTTATGGTGTTTTTTTAGTAAAGACCATGTTTATTACTAGTTTTCCTTCTATGTTACCTCATGGGTGTGCCTTCTCAAGATTATTTATTAAATTATTGCTCGATGTTGTTATTTTTTATTAAAAAGTTGGAAAAATTCATAAGAGATGTTTTACCTATCATATGTTATTTTTCAAGTCATTGCTCAATGACGTTAACATGTGTGGAATAAGCTAAGAGAATTCACCAAAGATTTTTAACCTATTTGAGGTTGTTCGCCAAAATATTGCTTGATGTTGTTAACTTATGTGAAAGAGGTTAGATAAAATCCACAAAAAACATTTAACATATCCAAGATTGTTTGTTAGAGTGTAGCTCGATGATAATAACCTGTGTGAAAAGAGGTTAAGAGAATCTACTATGAATGTTTGACCTATCTAAGATTGTTTGTCAAAGCGTTGTTCGATGATGTTAACATATGTGGAAGAGGTCAAGAGAATCTATCAATGATATTTGACCTATCCAAGATTATTTGTTAGAGTGCTACTCGATGATATTAACATGTGTGAAAGAAGTCAAGAGAATCCACTAAGGATATTTGACCTATCCAAGGTTGTTTGTTAGAGATTTGCTCGATAACGATAATCTGTGTGGAAGAGATCTAGAATATCAACCAAGGATATTTAACCTATCCGAGGTTATTTGTTAGAGTGTTACTCGATGACATTTACTTGTATGAAATAGGTTAGATCGAATCCTCCTGTGATTGATCATTTAGTGATTATGATATAATAAATATTATTTATTTCTTGAATCAAAGATAAAATGAAAGATATCATAGATTGTTTAGGATCATCATTATGATCCTGTTTGAAAAAAAAAGATAATATTAGTAATGGATAAACAAAATCTTACTATACTAAAGAAGCCAATATAATGATTCTATAATATAACTTAGAGATATGATGGCTATATTTGTCAATTCAGAAAGCATATATGTTACATAGTAAATAGCTTTAATAGCAACTACTGGTAATATTTTGAATGTCGATGATGGTGCAAGGTGAAGCTTTGAGATTCTTTTTAAGCTTTATATCTCACATGATTTAGCGTTCCAGGGTTCCAAAGGTCCTCCATAAGGGAGGCCCTTTGTAGGATATCTTTATTTAAAAATTTACAATTTTTTATATGTAGGGTGACAGATGGGTGTGGTTGAGCATGTCTAAGGTAGAAAGTTTGAGTAACTTGTTAATTTCTACGTACTTTGCAAATCCCAACTGGAGTTAGAAATTTTATTTTTAGATGGGGCACAAAAGTGATAGCTCCAAAGATTGATTGCAAGGGTCTCCCAAATATGGAATTGTATGATGATTTTGATTTGACCATAGTGAATTGAACTGTGCAAGTAACCTACCAAGATAATTCTCCATGTGTGATAAGGATAGTAATTGTCTCCTCCACCGCACCAAACAATTGTCAAATTCATACAACGGTCCAATAGCAGGCTAAAGTTTCTCTCTGACCAGACCCATACTATGAATAGTTGAGTAAAATAGAACATCCATTGAGCTCCCATTATCAATTAAGATTCTTTTTTCGTTATAACATGGATCTCCAATACTAATACTTAGGACAAGTGGATCTTAGTGTGGAGTATGAATCCCTTCCAGGTCAAAATCATTGAGGCTTCGTTTGGTTTATTTCCCTTTACAGTATCAAAAACGTCAATAGTAGAAAAGACCTTTTTTAAACGGAGAAAGCTAATATATAATGCTTCTCAAAACAATAGAGAAATTGAGTTTTTAAAAAAAGTGTGGCTCTCGTCCAAACAAGTTCCACAACTACGTTTTCCATTTCAAACTGAGTAAAAAAGGAGGAAAAACGTGGAAACAAACGAGCCCTGAATATGATGGTATGATTATTTCGAGTCTTCCTCAATGCTAGCTCCTTCGGAGTAGTGAGGAGAACCTGAGAAGACAATAGGGGTCCTCCGACAATGGTTTCAATTTCTCCAATTATTTAACAAAATTAGTTTCATTTCGAGTAGATGGATTTTGAGCGAATTGGCAAAGAATAACCTTCCAATTTCGAGTCTTCCTCAATGCTAGCCCTATTGAATTAACCTTTCAATTTCTTCTTTCAAAAGTATACACGCTTCAGTAATGTGAGAGCTCGTTCCTTTGATTTTTCCTTTCTGGATTTGATTTTTTCTCCCAGGATCGTCCGGGACGATATTGAGATCGTCCAGGACGATCAGAGCATTGAAACAGCTGATTTTCTGGAGTGGATCATCCAGGCCGATATTGGGATCGTCCTGGGACGATCAGATAAGACAAAAATCCCGAGAGCCAGGGTTTTTATCAAATTAATTATTGTCCTGCAAAATCATCCTAGACGATTGAAAATTATTCAGATCGTCCTGGACGATGTGGCGATCGGCCAGGACGATCAGACTTATTTTATAAGGAAATCAGCTCGATTTGAGGAGAGAGAAAGATTTTTTATAAAATAAAAATATTCTAGGAGAGAGAAAGAGAAGAAAAGCAAAGGAAAAGCCGGATTTTGGAGGCCGCGGAGCGCTTTTCGTCCGTCGCCGCTGTTGAGAGATTTGTTTATCTCGTGGTAAGGACTCCAAATCCTATTTCTGTTTTCGAAGATGTCGAGTTTTGGTCATTTTGTGCTCAGATTTGTGTTTTTGTTACCGATAAACGCGCCGTATTTTGTATTGACGAAACTTTCACCGCACAACTTTTGATATGTTATTGATATGATTATTCTACACGTTTTGAGTATTTTCTGTAACGATTCTACCGGTTATTTTGGGTTCTGTGCGATTTTGATCGAATAGATAATTATCAGGTTATTGATTGATGTTGCTTCAGTAGAATATAAGTCTTATAATGTTGTCGTGCATGTTCTGTATTAATTTGGTGAATTGTGATTTTTATGAATTTTTGTATAAATTCCGTATACTGTCGTTATGCCGTTGGAATTTCGTACGATTTCCAATTTTCCTGAAATTGATGATTTGAATTGATATGTATACGAATGTGAATATGACTGTTCTAATACTGAATACTGAAAGACAAGTGGAGTCTGGTTGAACCGTTGGTTGGAGATCGACTTGACCTGTACAAGATGGTGGGCCGACGGGCTTTCCTTTAAACTATTAATCATTGATATAACGATTGGGAGTTATAAGAAGTTTACTATGCCGACAGGCATCCGACGGGCACAGAGTGAGGACTCTTATGGAACCAACGTATGGATATCTACAACAGCACTATGGATTTCTACAACAGCACTATGGATTATTGAATAGCCAGCGACTGTACTTGTTCAGTAAGACTATTGTATTGAAATGCATGTGTACGACATTGATTCGTGATTGATTTATTGCTTTATTGATTTGGATTTATTGATGGATTTACGGACTTACTGTTATCGTACGATTTCATTGATATTCGCATTATGGCCCTGAGCATTGATACTGATACTGTTATGGATATTGATATTGATATGATATGGATACTATAGATTCATTGATATTGATTGATACTATTGCTTCTACACTGTATTGAACTGCTGTATTTATTTCATTGCTAGTATAGACTGGGTTTTTATTGTATTAATTTCGATCGATTTAATTGACCGGCTAGTATTATTTTGATTGATTCGATTTGATAAGATTGATTTGACTGATCGACTGATTTTCTTCTGTTTACGGATTCTTCTGAGATTTGAAGTGTATTGAGTGAGTTTACGGATTTCTTCCTACTGTTTATTGATTCTTCTACCGCTGCATTGACTATCGATTTGATTTTCGTATTTGCATAGATTCATTGATCATGTGCAATAGACTGCTATGGATTTGATTGACTGACATGCATATTGTTTCCAGTATCGTGATTTGATTTCAGTTATAGGTATTAGGTGACCTGCTGGGCTTTTTGAAGCTCATTATATGTGGTTAATTTTTCAGGTCAGGGCAAGGGAGCAGGAGATTGAGGTTGATCAGGAATCTCCAGGTTTTTGTCCTTTTGATTATAGCGATTCTTTTGTACTCAGACATGATAGATTTCAGTTCTTGTGGTCATAGTGTAGTTCCTGAGTATTGTATATGATCTTTTGAGATATGAATCGACTTGTATATTGATATTTTAAATGTTATAGATTTTTGCTAGACTGTTTGATTGAAGACTATAGATAGCTCTGGTAAATGGTTTTAATGAATTGACTGAAATTCTTTCCAAGTTAGATCTTGGGACGTCACAAGTAATATGTCCCCAGCTTCGATGAAAGTGGCAATAATAATACTGTTGTTAATGTTTGTATTCAACGGACTGGGCCATTTAATAGTTCTTTCATTTTGTATAGCCATGAGAATATTAACGCATGATATATTCAATGGAGTATATTCCTTCTTCGTCATATATTCATAGTCTTGCTTAGGTCGTCGAGGTGGAAGGTTATGATTTCTTTTTTGAGAATTTTGGGCTTCACCTTCATATCTATTTTTTCTTTTATTCGATGGTTGCTCAAATTATTTTTAGTGAGCATTGATAGCCTCATCAGCAATAATTTGAGCTTCTACTTTGTTAATTAGGTTAGCGCAAGAATAAACGATTTCTCATATTAATGAAAAGTAGAATGTTTTGGTGCATAGTCCTCCAAGAAAAACACCTCACAATAGCTCAGGATCCAATTTGGAGAGCTTCATAAGAAAATCTTTGGAAATAATTTCTTAGTGATTCTCCTTCATTCTATTAAATGGGAGGAATCACTAATAATTCTTTGATTGGCAATAAACTGGTTGAAAAAAAAAAGCTACGCAAGATGAGCAAAATTTTGGATTGTACTTCTAAGGGGAGCATAAAACTAAGTTTTATCCTGACTTTTAAAGGTAGTAGGAAAAACTTGGCAAAGAAGCACGTCAAAAGCTCTTTGTATATGCATGATAGTTCTATAATGCTCAATATATTCATATAGATCTGATGACCCATCATAAGGGTCAATAACATATAACTTGAACCCTACTGGAGTAGGGTATTGAAGAACTTCATATGTCAGAGGAAATGACTCTTAAAAATTGCATTGCAGATTGAATGGATTTTTATCCCTCATGAGGAATTCTTCCTAGACAAGACGTCACAACTCATCTCGTATAACATCTCAGGGGGGTATCCTCCATGGTTAAAGATTTCTTATTTGATTCATTTTGGGTGGGGGATGTAACGAACTTGTAGCATCATCTATCTCCATATCAAATTGTGGAGGAAGAGGGACATTGGCATGAGGATAAGCATCTTAAAATTGTCTACCCATATTGTGTTGATAATATTATGGAGAAGGAATTTCATTGTTTTGCGATGGTTCCCTCTGTTGACCAGCCTCTTCCACTAATTATAAAATTATTTCTTCTTGTTCCTCCATCTTTCAAATTTGAGTTTCTAAAGAAAAAGGTTCGATCCCCCTTGACTAATTACGACTTCCATCATTACCAGATTGGAATCTAGTTCTGTTAGTGTTGAAACGAGAGAATCTATTATTTGTACCACTTCGATCGGCCATTGAAAAAAAGTTAGGAATACTTCCCACAAACGACGCCAAACTATTGCGAGCTATAATATACATGGCGGTAGAGTGAGGGGTTTTTTTCTGCTTAGCATTGCATGGATATCTAGCACACAAACAGAGAAATTAAAGGTACCATAATTTTTACGTGAAAAATACTGAAAATTTTTTACGAGAAATTATTAGTACCATAATTTTACCTTGATTTGGGCTCATTCGGACTCATATTGAACCGAAGTTGGTGTCATTGGGTTCGTCTCTTTGAGACGCTCGATATGACTATAAACTTGCCAAAATTAGAGTTTGGATAGTCTCAAAATTATTTTTTAGAGCCTCTAATTCATATTTGCATTGAGATTCTTGCCTGATCAAGATGAATTTTTGATGACATATCATGTGGATTGATATTCATTAGGTAAATCTAAGATTCCATAATTAATACAAAAGAATTCTCATCAAATTGATTTACTTCATTAGGTTTCCTACCACAATGGATGCCTTGGTTGGAGCAAGAGATGTGTTAGCTATCAAATTATAGATTATTCTTAGATGAATGCCATCAAAGACAGCTCATACCAAGTAAGTTTGCTAATCATTAAAATCAAATAATATATTAGTTGTAGCATTTACTAATGGTAGTACTTTAATATGTTTAGTCAATTCAAGAGGATTTTGGATCACCTTTTTATTATATATATATAATTTAATAAGTGTTATTTTCATTTTTATTGTATATTACATAAAACGAGGTAGGGGGCATTAACATTAACCGGCAGTGGCTGGAATTGTTGTCGCAATTAATTAAATGATAAAAAAAGATAAAGTATAAGAGAAATAATAATAAACTACATGATAAAAAAGAAGTTAAATATAATTTTCAAATATTTAAACAAATATCTACATAAAATATATCTTGAATTCACCATCAATTTTGACTGAGGCTTCACTTGAGATGATTTTTTTATTGATTTCTAAAACAATTTTTTAGTACAAAAAATTATAGAAAAAGTTATTCGAAATGAATTAGTCTAAGGCTTCGTTTGTTTACTGCTTTTTAAAACAGTTTTTTAAATAATAACAACATCAAGCCTTTGTCCCACTAGCGTGGGGTCGGCTACAAGAATCCTTTTTTCTCCATTGTGTTCTATTAAAAGTCAAATTATCATTTAAAGCTAATAAAGAAAGATCATTTCTAAAATTTTCTAACCAAGTCTTTTTAAGTCTACCTCTATATTTCTTAACATAAATCAAATTTATTACATATATTTTCCTAACCGGGATCTATTGTTCAGAGTGATGGTGAAATAGATGGGGATATTATCAGCAGAATTCAAGTTGGATGGTTGAAGTGGAGGAATGCATCGGGCTTTTTATATGACAGAAATGTACCCCTCAAACTTAAGGGAAAATTCTATAAGATGGTAGTGAGGCCTGCAATGCTTTATGGTGCCGAATGTTGGTCTTTAAAAGAGAAGCATAATACTAAGTTAAGTGTGGCAGAGATGAGGATGCTCAGGTGGATGAGTGGCTTTACCCTTAGAGATAGGATACGAAATGAGCATATACGTGAAAAGGTTGGAGTAGCTCCAGTAGAAGATAAGATTAGAGAAAGTCGCCTTAGATGGTTTGGTCACATAAAACGGCGGCCTTGCGATGACCCGGTTAGGAGAGTAGAGGTATTAGATTTGACTTATGTTAAGAAAGGTAGGGGTAGACCTAAAAAGACTTGGTTAGAAGATATTAGGAATGACCTTTCTTTATTAGATTTAAACGAGAATTTGACTTTTAATAGGACACAATGGAGAAAAAGGATTCATGTAGCCGACCCCACGTAGTGGGATAAAGGCTTGATGTTGTTGTTGTTGTTGTATATTTTCCTAACCGGGTCATCGGAAGGCAGCCGTTTTATGTGACCAAATCATCTAAGGCGACTCTGTCTAATCTTATCTTCCACTGGAGCTACTCCAACCTTTTCACGTATCTGCTCATTTTGTATCTTATCTCTAAGAGTAAAGCCACTCATCCACCTAAGCATCCTCATCTCTGCAATACTTAACTTAGTATTATGCTTCTCTTTTAATGGCCAACATTCGACACCATAAAGCATTGGTCTCAACACCATAATGCAAAATTTTTAATTTTTGTAATTTAAGAAGCACTAAAAAAGCCTTCCCAAATGAAGTATAAATTACTTCCTTAATTAGGCTGATGAAATATGACTAAAAAAAAAAATCTGACTCTGCCTCTAGGTGATCAGTCAAGTAGTAACCTTAATTGGAGAGCTTCAATTGCAGATGAGAACTCAACTGCAAGTGGCACTTGAGATTGGGCAATAACATAAAATTGAGTCGGTTGGCTTTGGTGCACTATTCCATGATATTCAGCCAACTACTTGTTACCATAAGGATGAGAGGACTGACGAGAAGGGCAAAGAGAGAGGAGGAGGATGAGGGAGATATGGCTAAGCAGGGAGAGATTATTCGCTGCTGTGGATATCAGATTATTTGGAGGTGAATTAAAGCGCGTCACGTCACATGGTACATAGCTACGGCTCACAACAAAAAGGTGACGTGACACACACTGATTCGGCTCCAGACGACATCCTGAGTCCGCACAGAATAATTTTTCCTAAGGAGGTCAAAGGTAATGGTGACGGTGTAGCTTTTTATGATGTAATTGTAAATTAAACTGTTGGGAAGAAAATAACTTTTTGAAAGCGATTGTAGAAAGCTGTTTTATAGCAAAAAATTTCTTGAAAACTATGAAAATGTGGTCAAATATGAATTTTGATTGCGGTATGAGAAGTAAGGCAGTAAGAAAGCTTTAAAAAATGAAACATATGTTTTATTTATTTAAATAATCTGACTCTATATATATTTGTTTATTTCAATTTTTTTCTTATGGATATATAATTGCGATTTTAGTTTTAATGAATGTTTAATGGAGTTCAAACTATAATGAATATCATTTTTGATGATTTTGGTTTTGGTAAATGCATAGCTAATGTAATTTAAGCTATGACCTATATATATATATATATATATATATATATATATATATATATATATATATATATATATATATATATATATATATATATATATATATATATATATATATATATATATATATATATATATATGAAAAGAAATTTATGTTAAAGGAAAAAAAAATTAGAACATATTATTGTGGTCAATTTTTTTACTATAATGAATTTTAAATTTATTGAATTTATTTTTAAGATATATTTAATATAAATTTTGATTTATCATTTGTATTATATTTATCTCAAAAGAAATTAAACAAAACATTAATTGCATAAGTCTCAACAAATTTGAATAAATTAATTATCTTCTTTTTGCAATTTTTTTAAAGTTTAGTGCCCACAAATTTAATATAAGCGGAATTTAACCATGGTATCCATATAATAACTTAGGAAGTCTTCTAGTTGGCACGTACCCACTCTCTTACATTTTCTTTATTTATTTTTTTCCCCTCAGTCCTCGAGTCTCCCAACTAAAATTCTATTATCCCCCTCCTTTTTTACTTTATTTATTTTTTTTTATTTCCACTCATACAAATGGAGTTCGGCGAAGCATGCGAAAGGGAAGATCGGTGTAAAAAAATAGGCGAGGATTTGTGATATCATTAAGTTATTTTGTAAGTTGTAACATCATCATTTAGATATTTTGTAAGTTGTAACCGGGGGTGCAAATGAGTTGAGCCGGCTCGAGCTCGTGCTTCGAACTTATTGAGTTTTGAGCTCGAGTTTGATCGAGATGATGCTCGACTCAATTACTCGTCTAGCGGCTCGAGTGCGGAAGCGGAACCACAAAAGCCGGAAGAGAAAGGCGAAACTGTAGGGGCGAGCTAGGATGTGGAAGGCGGAGCGGCTCAAGTGCGGAAGTGGAATCGCAAAAGGCTGAAGCAGAAATGGGCCGCATACGCAAAATCGGTATGCCTCATGAGCTGGTTAGCGATCCGTCATCCGCTACCTCCAATTGAGCTCGGGCTTGCCTTTTGAGCTTGACTCGAGTTATATAGGGTGGTATGTATGTAAATCTCCCATTTTATATATGATTGTCAAATTTTAAAGAGAGATAAAATTAAAAAAATTCATATAGGCTTAGCTTTGATATTAATCCTACATGAACGAAAAGTACACCAATTTCAAATATTTTGATTAAAAGATTATGGTAAGATTAAGGCTTCGTTTGGGACGGTTTTTTTATTGCTTTCTAAAACGGAGTTTTAGTACAAATGAAGCCTAAGTGAGTGAAACTATTGGGCTCAACATAAAATGTCACTATACATTATTAGCACAAATCAATTATTTCAATAACCACATAAAAATTCAAAGCCTAAATAATTATGTAATTAAACAAACAAGTGATCAATCAAAGTAATGAGATTATAGGTTATTTATGTGGTTGAGCTACATTTTTGATTAGGATGTAGTAGAGCAAAGTTAAGCCATCATTGACTTTGGCATGAGAATGATTAATTGATCGAGTTCTAGTTCGACCTCGTGCTTGATTCTACAAATCCGAACTGGCTTATAAGTCGTTTCTTTTTTTAATAAAAGAGAGAGAATAATTCGAATTCAACTTGTTGATGTGATAAAATGATTAAGAAACAAAAAAAGACAATATATAATAAGAAAATACTTGACATAAGGAAGTGAGATCTAATTTTTAAAAATGTTTAATAACTTTGCACTTAATGTAATAACTCAAAGCTTCATAAACTGAATTAATTTAAATATATGGAAATTATGGGTGTTGCAGACTAGAATATAAGCGACGATAGAGTTAGAAAATTTCCGTCTTAGCGTTGTATGGATATCTAGCACACAAATAAGGAAGAAATAGAAATACCAAAATTTTTACGTGGAAACCCTGGATGAGAAAAAGCACGGAGATTTCTCTTGTGCTCTCTACTTGGTCATATCCCCCTCCATTCATCCCAATGTACTCAAATCTTGGAACTTACATTGAAATTTGGAAAATCACTGTGAAACACTTATAATCCACAAATTATTTGTGTATGAACTGCATCGCATAAGCATGAATGACCAAAATTGGCTCGCTGCCTATACATTATGTATATTCTTTTCTATGTTGATGATATTTTTTTAAGAGGAAATAATATCTTAGCCATCTTATCATCCATGCAAATTAAATTCGCATGACATAAGAAATGAAAATTTAGATATAGCTTTCCATATTAACATTATCTTACTTTAGTCAATCACCTTTTGTTGCTTCCACTTTCATAGAGAGCCCTGTATTGGATTCCCTGGGTATGCCCATGACCTCGTGGATTGGTATGGGTATATCCTCAACATAGAGAGCCCTGTATTGGATTCCCTGGGTATGCCCGTGACCTCGTGGATTGGTATGAGTGGATCCACTTTCATAGAGAGCCATGTATTGGATTCCCTGGGTATGCCCATGACCTCGTGGATTGGTATGGGTGGATCCTCAACATCGGAGGATAAAACGATTTATATTGCTAATTACAGCATGCAATATATTGCCGTAATCTTCACCACGCAGTGCATAATACTAAATCGCGCTATGACCACAATACATTTTGATATGCGGCTTGAAAGTTTGCAGCCATAGAGAAGGACAATAAGCCTGAAGGCCATCAGTTCGTGACTGACTGCATTCAAAAAGTTTGGAAATTGGGTGGGTACGACATCCCGAAAGTCATAATGAGTGGGCGAAGCCCGCCCGGGCAGAGCGTGGGCACCCATTAGGTACCCAAACATGACTCTATATAGGGATTTGCTTTCATATGTTGATAATTGGTGACTCATGCTATGACTTGTGATGTCCTGGCTATTTCAGGATTTGTTTGAAATGACCGCATATTTTTATGAAGCTGTTAATATAAAATAATTTTTAAAAAAGTTGTTGCAAAAAGTTATTTTATAGCCCAAAATATGTGTGAAAACATTGAAAAAATAATAATCGAATAAAAATTATAATTAAGCTCTAAAAATCAAAACAGTAACAAAGCCTTCAAAGAGACCCTCACTTCCTAATATCTTTGACTCTTTACTGTTACCTGCATATGATGAAGCCTGTAAAAATATTTATTTTTGTCCTTCAACTAAAATTTTGGAAGATTGGAAGGGCCAACCCCCACCACCTGCACTGTGACTAGTGACCACGAATAGGACCACCTTCATTTACTCCTCCCAACTCCTCATCTTTTTTTTTTTTAACCTTTTCTTTCAAAAAATTGTCTTGTTTTACACATGTATTTGAAAATTACATCCAGTTCTAGACACTTTAAATAATTTTACAAATAGAACCCTGGTCTTCAGCTAAAATAGCCTGTTTTGCAATTGAAAATTGCAGTCAATTTATATTTATTTAATTAGCTATGTTGAACAGCTAGATGCACCGTAAGGACCAAGGATCATGGAAGTAGGATAATTATTATTAATTTAATGATTGAGCAGTACAAGATTTAGGTTATAGATGCAGCTGCAGGAGTGCTTTTTTATTCAAATTTATTTATTTATTTTACTAATTAAAGATAAATAAGATAGTCATTTAATTAATTTATTAATTTAATATA
This sequence comes from Dendrobium officinale, assembly GCA_019514585.1. Taxonomy (NCBI): domain Eukaryota; kingdom Viridiplantae; phylum Streptophyta; class Magnoliopsida; order Asparagales; family Orchidaceae; genus Dendrobium; species Dendrobium officinale. The sequence goes on along the minus strand of CM033699.1, from coordinate 7,568,130 downwards.
ATCAAATTGTATTTATTATATTAATAATTAAAAAATACATATATTCATATTTGTTAGGAACAAAATTGATGATGATTTAGTAAACAAATATTACTAATGATTTAAGAATTATTAAATTATATTATTAATGTATGAAGCTATTTTTTTAATATTTTGTTATTCAATATATTAAAATTTTAATTTTTTTCATCATTATCTTGAATTTGTTTATTTTTTATTATCAAATAACTAAAAAATAGAATTAAAATAATTAACTACTTAAAAAATGACTAGAAAATATATAATTTTTACAAATAAATAATTAAATTAATGAGATCAAATATTGAATAAGAAACTGACATACATGAATTTTATCAAATAGTTGCCCTCACCTAATGTAAATATAAAAAATAATAATAATATAGTTCACATGATCTGGTCAACAATTATAAATCTTCTGATATTAATTAATGATATATTGCAGTACAAAATTTTTTATTTAAAAATATTTAGCTCCCACTTTGCTAAAATATTTTTTTATTATTCTTTAAGTTTATAATCCTCCAATACTATACGATATATAAATCATATATTTTTTCTATTTATTTAAATATCAATTATTGTGAGTTTCCCCAAAAAAAAATTATTTTCCCAAAAAAAAAATATCAATTGTTATTAGCATTTTTTCTATTTATCTGAATTTTAAATCATAAATCCACACTTTCTATATTTATATTTATTTCTTAGCAATATTTTCCTTTTTTTTATTGATTAGTACAATTTCTATCAACAATTAAATATATTATAAAAGATAATTTGGGATAGAGTAATATGATTAAAGTTTCATTTGGGATAACTTTAGTACTTCTTTATAAAAATAGTGTTTAGTGCCAAAATTTTTTGGAAATTTTTTTTTTAAATTTTGAATTAAATCTTTTTTACTTAATATTTTGAATTAATTTTTTCCATAAAAGTTTGATTTTCTACAATTTTTTTAGAAAGGGGCATTTAATATTGTTGAACAATTAGTAACCTCTCCACTAATATATGTCGCAAGCCTTTATATGAATTATTATTAAAGCAGTCAATATCATTTGCATTTATAATGTTGCATAACTTTATGTTTCATTACTAAGCAGACAAAATCATTTGGATTCATAGTGGATGTCATTCTTCTCTCAAAATTTAAATTATTTTATTTTAAACATTATCCTTATTTGAACATTTGTAAAGGGCATAAAATTAACTATTTATTGGTCTTAATATTTAAAAAATACTAAATATTTGAAAAAATAGGTTTTATTTGGGACAGCTTTTTCATTGTTTTCTAAAACATTTTTTTAGCAACAAAAAATTCTAATTCAAGAAATTTTTTTAGCTAAAATACCGTTTTAGAAAGTATTAACAAAGCTGTCACAAACGAAGTCTTAAGATTCAAGTTGAGTTGACCCAATTTAAGTTAACACAATTCGATCTACCCTGTTTCGACTTAAAAAGAACTCACCAAACGAAGGCTTAAGCTGTCACAAACGAAGTCTTAGCACGGTATGTGAAGTCGGTCCTAGCGAGTACTTCCAATGGTTGACTTCATTCAAACCGAAAGCAATTGATCTGATATTTGATCGTTGGTCCACCGATACATATTAAGTCATTGACATCTTATAAGCTTGATGTACGACTTCGTCAAGTCGAATATTCTAATTAAGATATACAACTATGGCATGTAGTTAATTCAATAACACTTAAGCTTTAATCAAAATCTATAAATAGAGGGCTCTATTTTTTTAACTCAATATTCTCAGTATAATTAAGTGTGATTAATGATTAAAATGATCTAAAATTCTTATAAATATATAATCCAAAGTCAACATCAAACCAAACGCAAAATTAAATAAATAATAATAATCCTAATTATGACATCACATAATTGACTTTGTCAACCCCATTATATAATACCCTCTCAAAAAAAAAGAAGGATCACCAAAGGAAGCAAAGAATGTAGTTGTTACAACAAAAAGGGCAAAGAGTCAAAATGCCCATAACGACTCATCGCCAACTTCCTTAAATCAGCTAGATTTAACTTTTGCTTTAATCTCCCTAATTTTGTGGATTAGGTGATGATTAGGACAATAAAAAATATTTATTCATATTTGGTTTAATAATTAATTTGAACTCTTAGTAGCTTTCTTATCATTTTCTAAAGTAGTTTTTTAGTATATATATATTTTTTAATTCAGGGTTTGTTTGAGGAACTTTTATTTGGTCCGATCACCTGAAGTAGCTCTACGTTCGGACGCCACTAAAATAGTGCCACATGTTCTCACTATTTACCGTGCGGCCCGACAACCCCGACCCGGAACGGAGATGGGATTGCTATGTTCGCGTGTCGCTAGTTATTGCTCGGTATTTGCTCGGTATTGGTCGATTTTGCTCGGTAATAATGAGAAATACCATTCTGTGAAGGCCAATACCGAGCAATACCGAGAAATACAGAGTTTTTCTCGGTATTACTCGGTATTGCTCGGTATTTCTCAGTATTACTCGGTATTGGTTTTCACAGAGCGATATTTTTCATTATTGTCAAGCAATACCTAGCAATACCGAGCAATACCTTGCAATACCGAGCAATACGTGAACATAGCAATCCTGGGTCAAGTCGTCGGGCCGCGCGGTATTGAGTAAGACCACGTGACGACATGTTATTTGCGTCCAAACGTAGAGCTACGTCAGGTCACCTGACCTAATAATTGTTTTTGTTTGAGACATCTTTTTATTATTTTTTAAAGCATCTTTTTTGTATAAATTTTTTAATTTTTATACTAGAAATATGCTTTAAGAATCAATAAGAAAGCTGTCCCAAACGAAATCTTAAAAAAAATTTATTAAAAAGTTGCTTTATAAAGCAGTAAGAAAGCTGTCACAAACAAATCCCTAGTTGGAGAGCGTGAGTTGAAAAAATTAGAAAATAACATCAATAAATAAAAATATATGATTTCGCTGAATCTAATTATGATAAGATCATCAAAGCATCTAAATCTAATGATATTGCTAAATTATCTACCAAATATATAAAATATGTACCTTTAACTACTACTAGAACTCATTGGATAAACTAAATAACTACTAACAATAATTACCTTATAATAATACACTTGAAGCATTTGTCTATAACTTTTATTGGATGATGCATGGTTAGTAATATGAAAATCACAAAATAACCGTGATGAGTTTGCAAGAAACAAATTCAATGGCTTAATACTGCTTTATAAAGTAATTTCTTATTACAAAAATTTTTTAATATGAAAATTTTGCACTAAGAAATTGCTCCATAAAATAGTAATAAAGTCATACCAAACGAAGCCTAAGAATCATATATAATTTAACATTCATTTTTTCCTTCTATAATTTTTTAGTCATATTTTTGCCCAATGTCTTACCCTTTATATTTTACTTAACGGATTTATTTCTTCCATATTCACCTTTATTATTTTGTGATTTTTAGGTTATTAGTTGTGTATAATCTAAAGTGGAGTTCTAGATCATGCTTCAAGTTTAGCATTGAAAGATAACTAAGACTAGGAGTTATTTAATTGATTTAGGCTTTGATTGGAACGGCTTTCTTACGGTTTCTTAAAGCAATAAGAAAATCATTCAAAATAAAATTTTAATGAGTTTTTATATTAGTCAAGATCACAAAATCTATATATAGCATAAATAACTAATTTTTTTCTGCGTTGAAAAAGATTTAATCCTAAGTAATTAGATTAAAATTTAATAATTAGTATGATCAAATTTTTACTTTTATGATGGAAGTTAAAGTCCTAATTATACAACCAGAGATTAGACCTGAATAAAAATATAAAAGTTTGATTCTGTTAATAAATCAAATCAATAACAGACGAGCTCTTTTAAATTCCTGATGACGATGATATCTATAAAACTGCAACACATAGAAAAATGAGTAAAAATATGAATTTTTTTCTTAAAGGAACGAGAATTCAAAAAATGATTATCGATATAAGGCATCGGCACGCCTCTGCTTGTCTCTTCTCTCCGAATTCTTTTTCGTTTTAGAAGCGGAGGAAGTGAGTGGAGGCCATTTGAGACGATGCGTTTTAGGCCAAAGCCAAGAGGAGGAGAACAAGGGAGGAGGAAAAGCGGGTTCTTTTTTCGATTTCCATGTTCCATGCTCCAAAGCGTTCAACCTGTTGATTTGGCTCTCCTGAATGGTCTTTCTACTGCTTGAGGTCAGCCTTAGCTTCTATGATTTGAATTCTTGTTGCTTCTGTTAAACGCATTTCCAACTGGTAAGCGGAAAAAATTTCGTTTGTTTCTTTTAGAAGAATGTGAGATTCAATGTTAGGAACGAGGTTTCCTTTGCACGTTCGCCTTGTGACTGTTTAAAATTCTTCTTTTTAAAGCTAAATTAGAAGAAAAAATCCTATTTTTGCTTGCAGACGAGCGGAGAAAATCCCATCGAAGCGTAGCAATGGTGGTTGAGCCGTGGATACAGAAGATGCGGAAGAAGAAAGGGGGGCGGGATCCACTGAAACACGGAGAAGCCTCTGCCTCGGTCATTGGCATCCTCTCCTTCGAGGTTGCCAACGCGATGTCACGTGCCGTCCATCTCCACCGTTCTCTCTCCGACGGCGAAATCTCCAACCTCCATCACCAGATCCTCTCCGCCCCTGCCCTTCGCTCTCTCATCTCCCCTCACGAAAACCACCTCCTCGCCCTTGCCGTCGCCGAGAAGCTCGACGAACTAAACCGCGTCGCCGCCGTTACTTCCCGCCTAGGTCGTCGCTGCTCTCTACCCGCTCTCCAAGGCTTCGAACATGTGTACTCCGACTTACTCGCCGGCCGAATCGACCCCTCCGCTCTCGGCTTTCTCTCCCGCGACATGGATGGCACCGTTCGCAAGATGGAGCGGTTCGCTTCCTCCACTGCCGCTCTCTACTCCGAGCTCGAAACCCTTACAGAGCTTGAGCTTTCCGCCAAGAAATTCCCTCCCACGCCTGCTAACGAACATACCCGCAAGGTGTTCGATCAAAGGATTCAGTGGCAGAGGCACGATGTCAAGCAGCTTCGGGATTCCTCTCTTTGGAATCAAAGCTATGACAAAGTCGTCCTCCTCCTTGCTCGCGCAGTTTGCACGATTCATTATCGGATCTGCCAGGTGTTCGGGGACTCCATTTTGGAGTTGGAGAACATATCAGCCAATGAAAGCCAACAGCTTTTTGGCTCAATTGTTGTCTTCCGACATCTCCCATTGAATTCTGGTCTTCTCAGGTCAGATGCAGGAGATAACAGGTCAGGGAAGATTCAGAAATCTGGTCAGATGGTGGAGCCTGGTGTAAATCTCCATCGTGATGGTCTCAGGTTCAACTGCAGAGCTAATCCTGGAAAGCTCTTCATGGAATGTCTCAGCTTGAGTGGTCCGGCTTCATGGAAAGACTCAAATGAACACTTTGAGGAGCATAGCTGTGTTAGCCAGAGTAGGACTGGTTCTCTTGTTCCATTCAGTGGGGAGCAAGGCTGCATAAGGGGAAGCATTGGGAGGCCGAGGTTCGGTCCCAAGGTTAGACTGACAATGCTTGCGCCTTCTTCAACCGTTGGTGGCTCAGCTCTTGCTCTTCATTATGCTAATATCATAATTATCATAGAAAAGCTTCTTAGTTATCCCCATCTAATTGGAGAGGAAGCAAAGGATGATCTCTACCAGATGTTGCCTGCGAGCTTGAAGACAGCTCTAAGGAAGAGCCTAAAGTATTATGTAAAGGATCTGGCAATATATGATGCTTCTCTTGCTCATGATTGGAAGGAATCAATTAAAAAGATATTGAGCTGGATGTCTCCTATGGCTCATAAAATGATTCGTTGGCAGGCCGAGCGCAATTTTGAGCAGCAGCAAATTGTTCTAAGAAAGGGTGTTTTACTTCTTCAGACTCTTTATTTTGCTGATAGGGAAAAGACAGAGGCTGCTATATGTGAGCTTTTAGTCGGTTTAAATTATATCTGCCGGTATGAGCAACAGCAGAATGCATTGTTGGATTGTACAAGCAGTATGGATTTTGATGATGGGCTTGATTGGCAGGTGCAGTGTTGAACATAACCATGCTGAGTGTTCTCAAGAATTACTAAGAGTTTGTTGTAAGATTTGATTTATTTTTCTTAATACTCATCAAATATCAAAATGATGAGGCATACATTAGCTATTGTTGATCTGAAGAGGTATAAAATTGTAGCTTTTTGTATATAATTATTGAGAAATGTATTTTTGGCTGATGAAGCTGGCCAAATTCACAAGTCAATCTGTTATGATTTATAATAGCTTCCAAGGTTGCTACCACCATTGTTATTGCGAGACATGGCTGCGAGTTTGACCAGCTTTATTTGCCAGAATAGATTACCAGTAGTTTCTTTTTGTGCATATATCAATGCTAGATGTTTTGGGTTCATGGAATTTGATGGAATTTGATGCTTGTTAATTTAGGCTTCGTTTGGGACGGCTTTTTATCTGCTTCTTAAAATAGCTTTTTAGTACAAATATTTTAATTTTTGTACTAAAAAAACTGGTTAAAAAGCATTAAAAAAGCGGTCCCAAATGAAACCTTAACTTGCACTGCATTTTTTTCCATTGCCATTTGACCTTACTTTGTTCATCTGTACCTGAAATTTTAGTTGATGAAAATCACGAACTTGAAGGTCTCTCACGATTTAGAACACCCTTATGACTGCATGAAACTATGATCAAAGCTGTTATGAAACAACAAATGAGTCTTTTGCCAGAAACATTTTAAGGTTTCCTTTTGTGCAGAAACTGATGGTAAGAAGTTTTGGGTCTTTGGAAATTTATATCCCGTTAAAATAAGTGTGCATTATGCTTTCTTTCTGTATTATTTGATTTTTCTTTGCCATATTTTAGTCTGTTTTGCCAGTTCATATAAGACCAAAACTTTTCTTGATTTTCATTTTCTCACGATACCATTTTCTTGTTAAAAAGTCCCAACAATCTTACCAGATCATCCCTTGAAGTGCAAGATATTGTGGACTTTTTGACATTTATACTCTGGATTCTTTCCACTTGATCTGATTACATGCCTAAATAGTTTCTTTTGGCTGCCTATGGAATCTTCTACTTAAAATATATGTTGATGTTGTCTTTCTGCACTAAGAAGTATTTGGCTGTACGCTCAAGTCTTCTTTTTAATGCTTGAGTGCTAAATGCCATAGTTGAGTGCTTCCATTGAAAATTCAGATATGTTCAGTTGTAGATACAGCTAATATAATTAATTATGACATTAGAGACATGGTTTTCTACTTCTGAATAACAGCCTAAATTTCCATGGCTGAAGTGAATGTGGTTGTGTTGGTTCTTCATTGAGCAGCAGGGCAAACATGCATAAGACTTGCAGTAATAAAAAAAGTAATTCTAAGCATTGGCTATCCTAGCACTGCACTGAAGCTCGTGTGGTGATAAAGGCTTCGTTTGGGATCGTTTTCTTACTGCTTTCTAGTACAAAATCTTTTAACTTAAAAATTTTTGTACTAAAAAACTGTTTTAAAAAGCAATTAAAAAGTCATCCCAAATGAAGCCTAAGTCTGAATTAGGAGAAAGCTTAGTCATTATTTCACCTTAGTGTTTCCTTCATTTTTTTGGTTAAGTGCCAACAACACAACTGTTTTCTTTTTGCTTGATGTGCTACTTCGGTCCAAAGGTGCTGATGCGAGACTACTATCGAGCGATGGTGTTGCAATAATTTTTTTAAAGAAGAAGTGGCGTGCATTCAGGGAGTCAAATGACTTGTAAAGTCATGGAGGTGGAGGGGTGACTTGTGCGTCTTGAGGTTCTTATTTCTTAACTTAGGCTATACAACAACAACAACATGAAACCTTTATGCTACTAAATAGTGACTTGAGGCATGCAATTTATAATTTTTGTTTTCAATATATTTTGTTTTAGCTTTCAATCTTGTGGATACAAATTAGTTGTGTAGTTTCTTTGAGCATGATACAAGTGCAATTTGGTAGATTCAGGGAAAGTTCTCTTCTTCTACTTCTATAATTTCGTTTATTGTCTATTTCTTCTACTAAGGTTTTGTTTGTGACTACTTTCTTACTGCTTCTTAAAACAACTTTCTGATAGAAAAAATTGAGTTTTTTAACTAGAAAGCTGCTTTAAGAAGCAGTAAGAAAGCCGTCCGAAATGAAGGATAAGTTATTATTGATGGGTTTTGTTTTCTTGATTTTGATAAAAAATTGATCATACAAAAATATAATTTTGTCATAATTAATTCATTTTGCTTACGGATTTTATTTGTTTCCAAATTCTTGCTAGAAGTTTTGGATTGCTAAGATCATTTCATTATCATTTGTGTTTGAAGACTATTACATTCGTGCATTAAAACTCTACCATAGCTGATGACATAAACAGAATGGTTAAAGTTGAAATTTATGATGCACTGAAACACCTTTTGAAGAGAGAATGCAGTGTCAGACATGTGTTGGACACGGACACATGCCCGACACGGCTGGGACACATGTCAGACACGGCAGACACGTGTCCGATTAAAATAATGTTTAAATTTAACCCGACACGGCTGGGACACGTTTCAGACACGGTTGGGACACGCGTGTCCTAATTGTTAAAGGATAGAATTATTTTAATTATAAATATATGATATCAAATGAACTATTATGAGAGATAACTATAGAAGTATAGAAGTAAATATATACATTCTTTGTGATTTAGATTAGAGGATAAAGAAATATTATGGAAGAGAACTAGCGAACTAGAGAAGTAAATATATACAAAGAAGAAATATCCAATGAACTATTGCAAATCTTTTTCTTGATGAACCAAAGTTGAAAACAATGATATTTAATGATGATGATATTAAAGGCAAAAAACAAGCCTCTAAAACTAATCGTAGTATTTGAAGATTGAATGCTTGATGTTGTAGTAAGTGGTTATTTGTTTATATTTTTATGGTTGTACTAGATATTTTTTACTAAATATTTTATATTATAAGCTAAACAAATTATCATGTCATTTATTTATTATTATTTGTCATTTTTAATATGATGTTATATTAATATATATACACTATATAAAAAATATAATGCCGTGTCCGCGCTGTACTCGTGTCCTATATTTAAAAATAAAAACCGTGTCCCGTGTCCGTGTCATGTCGTCATGTCTGTGCCTTTGTCTGTGCATCATAGGTGGAAATTTACTGTAGCTTATATGAATTTGAATCTCGAACCTCATCTATAACCTTATAAGATAATTTAGACATAAATACTATATTTGTGTCCCAAATGTGTCTAATTGGACTTAATTGGCTACATATAGTGATAGAATTTAGGCTTCGTTTGTGACGACTTTTTTACTGCTTCTTAAAGCTGCTTTTTTTTACAAAAGTTTTAATTTTTGTATTAAAATGCTGCTTTAAGAAGCATTAAAAAAATTGTCCCAAACGAAACCTTAATGTGATATTTTAACCATGGATACTACTTGTATTGTTTTAGGTAGACCTTGATCATCATTATATAATTTGCTGCATTATAGAATAAAGTCATCTAAACATGCTTAAACTGAAAAGGTGAGTGGATAAGTTACTTGAGAAAAAAAATTTGTTAGGGAAATAACAAGTCATTATCTGTTCCCGCTTTACTTATATCAAAGAAGGATGGTACTTTAAGGATGTGTGTGAAAAGTAGGGTTATTAATAAAATTACCATTAGATTCAAATTTCCTATTCCTCATTTGGATGAGTTTGAGGATGACTTTCAATTGATTCTATTTTAGATGCAAGACATTAAAGATTGGCTAAAACGTATTAGTATACAGGTTGAGTTTTCTGACACGTTTAATAAACGAATCAGGTTCGGGTTTACCAGCGAACTGGCTTTTGACCCGAAAATGATCTGTTAAATATTTTTTTTTCATAATTTTTTTTATTTATAGGTATAATCTTCGTATTTTTTTTATAAAATATCATAAACTTTATGGTTAATAAGATATAATTCTTTTAAAATCAAAATGGTTTAACATGTAGGGTTCGGGTTGCTAGCGGATTGGGTTCAGATTAATATTTTTAACTCATTTATTAAAATGTTCAGGTTCGAGTTGATTAGATTAGGGTGTAACACCCCAGGCATCCATAGTGAAAGGATTCGTCTGACATTCTGATCGAACTCCATTCCAGTTGCCTTGCTCGGACCTGAAATTTTAAACCACATATAATGAGCTTACAAAGCCCAACAGGTCACCAAAGCCTACAACTGAAATCAAAGCACGGCGATGCTATCAATATGCATGTCAATCTATCAATCTGAATCAGTCAATGGTCAATGAGTCTATGCAGTGGAAATCAAATCAGTAGTCGATGCAATCCGAAAATCAATAGTCAATAAAACCAGTCAATGCAGCGGCAGGCAAATCAATCATTTCAATTCAATCAATCAATATCCGTCAATCAAATCAATACGGTCAAATCAATGAAATCAGTCGAGAAAAGCAATACGGAACAATGAATCTATACGACAGTCAATACGGTACAGAAACAGTAGGCAGTAGTACGATGTCCATGTTCATGCTATCAATACAGTATCTATATCTTTCAATGTCCATATCAATGCTCAGTAGTATCAATGTTCAGTAGTCAATCGATGAAATCAGTGAAATCGTACGATACAGTAAACCCGATCAAATCCGTAAAATCCGTAGATCAATACATTAAACATGCAATCAATACGATAATACTGAACAATGTATAATCAATGGTCATGTTGCTGTTGTAGAATTCATATTGCTGTTGTAGATATCAATACATTGGTTCTATGAAAAGAGTCGTCACTCTATTGCCCGTCGGCCGCCCGTCGGCATATAATCTCCTTATGACTCCCATCGTTATATCCATGATCCATGATCTATGATTTAAAGGAAAGCCCGTCGGCCCACCATCCTATACAGGTATCATCTCCAACCAATGTTCAACCAGGTTATACGTGTTTCAGTATCAATAAGCAATCAATAATCAATATTAGAGCAATCATATCAATAATCATAGGCATATCGATTCAATCTATCAATTTCAGTCAAATCAGAAATCATACAAAAATCGGGCAGAGTAACAGTAGTCTATCGAATTTACACAAAAATCCTGCAAAAAGACAAATTCTGAATTTCTCCAAATTACAACAGAATAACCACGGCATCAATACAAGACTATCAATCTATAGAATCCAAATCAAATCAAGTCCTGATAATTTTCTATTCAATTAAAATCGCGTAGAATCAATTCCGACCGAGAAAATCATCGTAGAAAATAGTCAAATCGTGTACAATATTCATATCTATAACATACTAAAAGTTGTGCGGTGAAAGTCGTGTCAATACAAAATCAGGTCAAAAGTTCGACTACAAAAACACAAAACAGTGCACAACTCGATCAAAATACAAAATCTTCGAAAACAGAAATAGGGTTCGAAGTCCTTACAGCGAGACAAACAAATCTTCTAACAGCGTCGTCGGACGAAAAGCGCTCCGTGGCCTCCAAAACCAAGCTTCCTTCTTCTCTTCCTTCTCTTTCTCTCTCTTGCCTTCTCCTTCTCTCTCTTCAAAATGAATCCAAAATATCTAAAATCCGATATTTATTAACACTGATCGTCCTGGACGATCCAAATTTCGTCCTGGTACGATGGGTTCTCTGGACAAATTTCGTACAGACGAAATCCAAATTCGTCCCGGGCGACTTGCTCTCTGGACAGATTTCGTACAGACGGATCGTCCCGACTGCTCCAGGTTCGTACAGACGAAAATGACAGATTTCTTCACAAATTTCTTCAGTTCGTCCAGTACTAAATCCAGTTAGTACAGACGAACTGCACTAAAAAAAAAATCAGCTTTTTGAAGGGTTTTACAATCTACCCACCTAAAAAAAATGTCGTCCTCGACATTTCCCTTAAGGGATCGAATGCAAAATCGATACAAAGCAAATCCGTCCAATCAAATTTCAAATCCAAATCAAATCAAATCAAAATCAAAATCAAAACTTGTTGAAATCCATACAGTCATTCAATGCATTCAATCACATGTCATTCACTATGTATGCAAAATGATGCACGTGAAACAATCCATTCTACCAAACTATCAATCAAATCCTTTCACTACACTTGCTCTGATACCAATTGTGACGCCCCAGGCATCCATAGTGAAAGGATTCGTCTGACATTCTGATCGAACTCCATTCCAGTTGCCTGCTCGGACCTGAAATTTTAAACCACATATAATGAGCTTACAAAGCCCAGCAGGTCACCAAAGCCTACAACTGAAATCAAAGCACGGCGATGCTATCAATATGCATGTCAATCTATCAATCTGAATCAGTCAATGGTCAATGAGTCTATGCAGTGGAAATCAAATCAGTAGTCGATGCAATCCGAAAATCAATAGTCAATAAAACCAGTCAATGCAGCGACAGACAAATCAATCATTTCAATTCAATCAATCAATATCCGTCAATCAAATCAATACGGTCAAATCAATGAAATCAGTCGAGAAAAGCAATACGGAACAATGAATCTATACGACAGTCAATACGGTACAGAAACAGTAGGCAGTAGTACGATGTCCATGTTCATGCTATCAATACAGTATCTATATCTATCAATGTCCATATCAATGCTCAGTAGTATCAATGTTCAGTAGTCAATCGATGAAATCAGTGAAATCGTACGATACAGTAAACCCGATCAAATCCGTAAAATCCGTAGATCAATACATTAAACATGCAATCAATACGATAATACTGAACAATGTATAATCAATGGTCATGTTGCTGTTGTAGAATTCATATTGCTGTTGTAGATATCAATACATTGGTTCTATGAAAAGAGTCGTCACTCTATTGCCCGTCGGCCGCCCGTCGGCATATAATCTCCTTATGACTCCCATCGTTATATCCATGATCCATGATCTATGATTTAAAGGAAAGCCCGTCGGCCCACCATCCTGTACAGGTATCATCTCCAACCAATGTTCAACCAGGTTATACGTGTTTCAGTATCAATAAGCAATCAATAATCAATATTAGAGCAATCATATCAATAATCATAGGCATATCGATTCAATCTATCAATTTCAGTCAAATCAGAAATCATACAAAAATCGGGCAGAGTAACAGTAGTCTATCGAATTTACACAAAAATCCTGCAAAAAGACAAATTCTGAATTTCTCCAAATTACAACAGAATAACCACGGCATCAATACAAGACTATCAATCTATAGAATCCAAATCAAATCAAGTCCTGATAATTTTCTATTCAATTAAAATCGCGTAGAATCAATTCCGACCGAGAAAATCATCGCAGAAAATAGTCAAATCGTGTACAATATTCATATCTATAACATACTAAAAGTTGTGCGGTGAAAGTCGTGTCAATACAAAATCAGGTCAAAAGTTCGACTACAAAAACACAAAACAGTGCACAACTCGATCAAAATACAAAATCTTCGAAAACAGAAATAGGGTTCGGAGTCCTTACAGCGAGACAAACAAATCTTCTAACAGCGTCGTCGGACGAAAAGCGCTCCGTGACCTCCAAAACCAAGCTTCCTTCTTCTCTTCCTTCTCTTTCTCTCTCTTGCCTTCTCCTTCTCTCTCTTCAAAATGAATCCAAAATATCTAAAATCCGATATTTATTAACACTGATCGTCCTGGACGATCCAAATTTCGTCCTGGTACGATGGGTTCTCTGGACAAATTTCGTACAGACGAAATCCAAATTCGTCCCGGGCGACTTGCTCTCTGGACAGATTTCGTACAGACGGATCGTCCCGACTGCTCCAGGTTCGTACAGACGAAAATGACAGATTTCTTCACAAATTTCTTCAGTTCGTCCAGTACTAAATCCAGTTCGTACAGACGAACTGCACTAAAAAAAAAAATCAGCTTTTTGAAGGGTTTTACATAGGGTCAGGTAAACTTCGGGTACGTTAACCCGCATCTGACCTGTCAAGCAATTTTAACACCCCTAGTCAAAGTTCATAATACAATTTAGAATATAATTGAAAAGTGCCCTTAAAAATGGAAATCTAAATAGACTAAATTTGTTGATCATGTTCTTTTTTTTTTTTTTTTTTTTTGAAATAAATGAGATGCATATCAATGCACCTATCATAAGTTGATTTTAATAAGCATTTGAGATTTCTTTTGATGCATTTAGAGTACGTATGACAGGATTTTTTATTTAGTTAGTAAGAACATCTCATTGCATCCTTCAGTGAAAAATAAAATAAAGATTTTGGTGGAATTTTTCATGACTTTAGTATCATTTCTTAATATAGATTATATGATTAAAAATAGCTATTTATTTAAGTGTATTCATTTATTATCTCTATTTAGATGAGTCTATTTCATGATTTGGTTTTGGTTAATTCTTTAAAAGGGTTGAGAAAGTTACAATAAACTTATATAGGGGTGTCAATATTTGACCCGACCCGAAAACCCGACCCGGAAAATCCGTGTTGGACGGGTCGAACGGGTCGGGTTCGGGTTCGCATATTTGACCCGTTTGAAAAAAGGGTCGGGTTCAGGTTGACCCGGCGGGTAACCCGGCAACCTGTTTATTTTAAAAAATTTTGAATTTCCCACCGTTTCCACCTGCCTGCCCGCTGCCCACCTGCCCCGCGCTGCCCCGCTGCCCCGCTGGCCGCTGCCCCGCGCGCGTGCGGCTTGCCGAACCCGTCGCGGCGTCGCCCGCGGCCCCGCGTCGTCGCCGCTCAGCCGCTGCCGCCGCGTGCCGCACGAGCCGAACCGGCGCGCGACTCCTCTACCGCGGCTGAACCCTCGCGAGTCGCGGCCGAACCATCGCTATGCCGAACCGACGCGCGACTCCTCTCGCGGCCGCGCCTAGTCGCCTGTCGCCACTGCCGGGTCGCGGGTCGTGTCGGGTCAACCAGGCAACTCGGCCAGGTCGGGTCCGGGTTGAAATGTCCGACCCGTTCGCAAAAACGGGTCGAGTTTGGGTTGACCCGTTTAGATCCGGATCGGTCGGGTTCGACCCGAACCCGACGGGTTGACCCGAATTGACACCCCTAAACTGCTATTGAATTTGATATCAAAGACTACTACTGCTGCTTTAATTAAGAGAGAGTGAACTGTTGGCTTGATAACTAATAACTTGTGAATTCTGAAAATTTTTTCTGCATGAAACAATACTACTTCATCAGGTTCGTCATTAAATGCTGGGAGAGTTGGGCACTGTAGCTACATTGATTCCGAAGAGGAAAAACCAGTTATTAACTATCTCAAGAGGTTTGTCTGATATCCATGAACTACTCAACAAATAGTCTGACTGAGTGATATAGTGATTGATTAGAGCTCATCATAGTAGAGTTTCAGTTTCTCTCACGCTATACTTTTTCAGTTTTTTGAAAAAGCAGCTTTAGTTCATCTAAAGAATATGATCTGAAAATTGTAGCTCCTTGTGAAAGGTAAGATTAGAGAGAGTCATTTTAGATAGTTTGGTCACATAAAACGGTGGCTTTCCGATGACATGGTTTGGAAAATAGAGGTATTAGATTTAACTTATATTAAGAAATGTAGAGGTAGATTGATAGGAAACACTTGTAGATCTCAAGTATTTCCTATCAGTATTCGGAAAACAACATGATTACTCCCCACAAATCCACACAAATCACGAAAACAGTAGATAATTTGTATTATTTGATGAAATAGAAATGGAAAATAGCAAGATACAGTTGATCCTAAATTCGAGAGAAGGATCGATCTCTCCCAAATTCCCTAGATGCCGCTAGAGCCCAAAAGAAACCTAAACCTAAGAGATCTCAAATTTCAGCCAAATTCAAGGTGCCATAACCCTAGAAAAACAAACTATTTAATGCATACAATTCAAAAGGAAATCTCTGAACAGTTCTTGCATTCAATTTCCCTCATAAACTTCCTCAAAAAACCTTCCAAACATGCTTCGTTAGCTCTTGCGGTTGGATCGGCCTCCAGTAGAGGCAGAAGATTTCCGCCTCTGTTTCATACGGGCCAGTCCCGCAGGACCGGCTAGACTGGTCTAACATAGACCTAAAAAGACTTGGTTAGAAAATATTAAAAAAGATCTTTCTTTATTAGATCTAAATTAACGAGAATTTGACTTTTAACAGTACACAATGGAGAAAAACAATTCATGAATCATCCCCACGTAGCGAGACAAAGACTTGATGTTGTTTGTTGCTGTTGTTATTGATGTGCAGTTTCTCTCCTGTTTCCTGACCACAGAATATTTAAGATGCAGCATCATCAACGAATCTTAAAGCTTAATTTGTAAAAGTGATGATGCCTCATTAACTGCTGTAGTACTAAAACTGTTGCTGATTTGGTGGTTGAATTGGGTTAGAGATAGAATCACAGAAGTGATAACAAACATTCATATTCGTATTTAAAGTTTCCTTCTAAAGAAACTTTTCTATCCAAATTTGCATTTCCCTTTCTCGGCCATAGCACATGACATTTACTTACAGGAAAGCTTCTGCCATTATACTGCTCGGCCTCTGGTAGTTGACTCCATTGCTTGATGTATTTAATAGTTATGGGACCTTTATTAGTAGTTGCAGGAAGGGAAGGGAAGAGATGAATGAGAAAAGAGAGGCAGCACAGTTGGAAGATAAATGCCCTCATTAAAGTCTCTACTGTCATTCTTATTAACTCCTTTCTATGATTTTTTTTTTTCAGAATCCATATTCAAAATGTAGTGCAGTTTTATCAGTTGGGCATCTTAGGCTTCGTTTAGGACGGCTTTTTTATTGCTTTCTAAAACGGAGTTTTAGTACAAATTTTTTTCTAAAACGGAGTTTTAGTACAAAAAATTTGTACTAAAACGGAGTTTTAGAAAGCAATAAAAAAGCCGTCCCAAACGAAGCCTTAATTAGGGTATTTAGGTTTCGTTTGTAACAGCTTTTTTACTGCTTTTTAAAACAGTTTTTTAGTGCTAGAAAGCTATTTTAAGAAGCAGTAAGAAAGTCGTCCCAAACGAAGCCTTAGCTGAACATGGTTTATGATAGTGATGTACTCTGTTTCATTTGACCCATGTGACATTGGGTGGACATTTTAATATTGTTCACAAGCCAAGTTGGCTTAAAGTTTCTTGTGATTAACTTAGGCTTCTTTTGTGACAATTTCTTTTGTTAATTTTTAAAATAGCTTTTTAGTACAACTTTTTTTAATTAGAAATTTTGGTATTAGGAAACTGTTTTAGAAAGCAGTAAAAAAGTTGTTTGAAACGAAGACTTAATATCATTTCATGTTCGGTAAATTTATGACTATTAAATTTGGTTAAGGCTTCATTTATTTATAGTTTTCTTACTACTTTTTAAAGTAATTTTTTATCACAAATTTTTTTGAAAGCAAAAAAAAAAAAAAAGTGGCAAAAAATTATTTTGTTTGGATCAGTTTTTTTACTAATTTTTAAAACAATTTTTTTTTAATAAAAAAAATTTCTTGAACTGAAAATTTTTGTACTAAAAAGTTGATTTAGAAAGCAATAATAAAACTGTCCCAAATGAAACCCAAGTTTATAGCTTAAGCCAACTTTATCAAGAGTCTAATCGGTGCTGAGCTTTTTCCAGCATAAGATGGTGATATTATTATGTGCAGATAGGGAAGACGTGGGAGGTGAATCATAACGAGTCATGTCACCTATTTGTTGTGTATCGCAGTTGTGTATTGTTGTGTACTGAGTGATGTGACGCGTTTTAATTCACCTTGGGACTGTTTGATATCCACACAGAATAATTTCTCTATAAGAAGAGTTAGAACAAGAACAATGAAAGTAAAATCAGGATACTATTTCAGATTTATGGGAAGAGACGAAGCTCATATACTTTGGAACATAATCTTGGATTAATCTCCTAATTATAAGATTAGGAGCGAAAGACCAAAGTTTAATTTTAAGCTTAAGTTTAATTTAAACCAGCTTAAACGCAAGGTAAAGAACCTCTTTACTGTTTAATCAAGATTAGCATTAGACTAAAGAAAATAATAACTCATCTGTAAGAAAGGAGTAAATGTGATTCGGATATAATTGGGTCGAGCCGATTCGTGAGCCAACTTGGGCTCACCAGATTACTTTGCGGGTCATCTTGTTTAAAATGTAAATATTAAATAAACTTAAATAATTTTGAATTTAACAGTTTTAGCATATAGCAGTTAAAAAATATTTTACATTTATCTCTCACTTTCTTATTTATCAATAGTTTTCATCTAATATGATAATTTCTCATTTATTTTATCACATCTTTATAAAAAGATACTCGAATCAAGATTATTTTTCTTCCTTCATGTTAAATGAGTCGACTCAAGTTTGTAGCATTGGGCTCAACCTGGAGCTCGAACTCGATCAAGCTCAAGCAAAAACTCGATCAAGCTCAAGCAAAAGTTGACTCAGCTAAGCTTGACTTACATCTCTAAATTTGTAATATTTAATAATTTTTAAGTCTGCCATGAAATTTTTCTGTTTAAAATTTTAATAATTTTATATTTAAAAAAATCATCTAGAGGTAAGATGAATATAATATATATAATGTTGCATTAAATCAATATAATATATTTTTTAAAATAATTGATTACTATTTTTTATTTGAAAATATTTTTAATTATATAATTCATTAAAAACTTTATATAATTTTGTTCTCTCAACAACAACATGCATTTATTCACTACGTGGAAAATTTTCTTCTCATTAAATAGTAATTTAAGAATATAAAATATTAGAAAATATAATTAAAATTTAATGGGTGTGATATTAGATGTGATGGGCTAACCCAACTCACTTCAGCCCATATACGTTTGCTCTCCTAAGCTTATCACAATTTTGGGCAAGCCCATGTTCGATTGCAACCCATTAAGAGCCACTAAGCCAATTTTAATATATAATGTTTCTCTAATTAAGAAATCTAATCTATAAGGTTTTGACTACTATTTTCTTAGGACGAGAGAAACTATTATGTGCGGACACCGGAGCGTCCTGAGGTCAATAAGAATGCGCCACGTCATCCAGTACCAGCAGTACCGAGCACCGATACTAAGCAAAAATGTGACACGACGCATTCTGTTTGGTCTCCAAACGACATTCGGTGTCCGCACAGAATAATTCAAAATTGAAAATTGTAATGAAAAGAAACTATGTATAGCTTCTCCAGATTTGTAATGAAAAGAAACTATGTCACCATTAGACATTTTTTCTTTTCATTTGATTTGCATTTAACTAAACAACTTATGAATATCTAAAAATATGTATTTATTTTATATTGTAAATAAATTAATATCATTATGTTAATTAGAAAATATAGGATAATGTAGGATTTTCAATCAATGAGATATTCACTCAAAAGTACGAAGTTAAAAAATTGTTCTCAAAATCATTAATTATTAAAATAGTGTCGATGTTGCCTTCTAAAACTAACTTCGAACTATTTTTTTTTCTTTTTAAATCGTTAAATTAGTTCTTAAGAATCTCACCATCACTCTCTCTTTTTCCAATACAACGCCTCTTCTACTCGCCATTGCCTAATGCAATCAATGCTTATTGAAATTTGCTTTAATATGCTATATATTTTGTTTAATTTGTATATAAAGTTAAGACAATTATCTTGTTTGATATATTAATAAGTCATTGATCATGGTAGAATATAATGTTTTTCAAATTTTTTGTGAAGATGGAGAGCCAAGAAGATGGTTGTGTACTTTCAGAGGACAATATATATGAAATCATGACTAGAGTTTCCCTTTTGAGTCTCCCTTCATGTCTCAGTGTTTGAAGGAGTTGGCGACGTATTGGCTATATGCCATGCTTCGGTGAAGCACATTCTCTTCGCACGACAACAACATATGGCTTCATCTTACAGGAGTTTTTTGCGACAAATATCGCCACGCTTTCATGCCCATGCATGGCTTATATGCTCACCCACTTCCCATCTCATCTCTCTCTCTCTCCCCCCCGGTAGAGCTGAAACTCTTAACATCGAAGCAGTTGCATCAACACATAACTTTCTATTTTGCAATAGCATGCCTGAATACAATAGCAAGAACAATATCAACCCCCGCTACTACATCACACGATTGGTGCTACTCCATATAATATCTCCATTCCTAATCCGAAGACCCGTTTCTACACTTGTGGTATCGCCATTTTTTGTGATGCCCATAATATTAACAAACTACTTATGACTTTAAGATTGTGAGGATATCAAATAAGCCGAGGTGGGAGCCAACTTCAGTACCACATCTTCATTATTGCGAGATCTTAAACTCTAAGGCCAGGAAGTGAAAACGCTCCAATGATCTCCCTTTTCTTTGGCTAAGAGATAAAATAGGCATTGCAATCAAACAAAAAGCCATTTGGATCATTGTTGGTATTCGTAATCCCCGCGTAGATGTTTCTTCATGCTCTGTGTTTGCATTTGATGTGGAGGAGGAGAAAGAAAGGATCATAAATGGGCCAGAGTTACTTTCATCACCTCCATCACCTCCAACCAAGCATATTCGTGGAGGATGGTTCCCTACCAGGAGAGGTTGTGTTTGGTGTACATGAATGACGAAAATATCAATGTTTGGATGATTTTAGTGCGCACATCCGATGAAAACATTCATCAATGGAAATGAAAGGGGTCATACGCTACACAATATATTAAAAATTATAAATTTAATTTTGAATATGACACTCCAAATCAAAAAGTTGTGCTTTTAGAAACTCTCTGCAGAGAATTATGATGCGTAACTAATTACTTGTTCTTATTCTTCTTTTTCTTGTACTTCTCTTCATTGGATTGTTATTTAGCTTTATGTTAATGTTATTTTCGCAAGTATTATATTCATGAAGAAGATCTGATTAGCTTTATGTATCCTCCGACATCAATTTTTAGGATATCTCTGGATGGAAAAATTTAATGCTAATTATGAGTTCAAAGTTGTTTTTTTTTTTTTTTTATGTTTATAAGAAAGGCATCTCCTTTTTATATTTTTTATGAAATATTGTTTTATTTTATAAAGGATTGTTTTATTATTTCTTCCTATTTTATTATTTTATTAATGTGTATTGTAATTTATTTTGGCCATAATTGGTATTTTATAGCTTTGAACTTTTCTCTTTGTTCAAAGTTTCTTAAATGAGAATTGGGAACAACAATCTTTATCAATTCTTTGATTTTAGTTAAATAAATGTCAATTAGGTTACAATTTGTAATTAACTTAAGCACACTTACAAAATAAACAAGAAAAAATTTATCAGTATGTTAGTTAAAAAATATAGGATGATCTAAGGTTTTAAATCAGTGAGATATTTAGGCTTTGTTCGGAATGTTTTTTTTTTTTTTTGTGCTTTTGAAAACAGAATTTTAGTACAAAAATTTTAATTTTTGTAAAAAGCTTTATTTTAAGAAGAAAGAATAATAATTTTGTAAATAATTCTTCAAAAAAATTATAATGTTCTAAAATTTTTGTATTTGAATTTAAAAATATTCTCATTAATAATATGTATGTCTAGTTTTTATTTTTCAATTGTTGGTTGAAATTAGGGCTTGTTTGGTATTACTTTTGTTTTCTCATTTTCTTTTGTAAAATAAATATTTATTGTATTTTTGAAATTAAAATTATTTATTTTTTAAAATAAGTAAGATAACTTTGAGTTTTTCTAAATATTCTTAAAAATAACTATCATAATACCAAAAGACCCCTTAGCTTTTCTCATTATAGTACAAAATTTTTAATTTTTATACCTAAAAACAGTAAGAAAGCCGTCCCAATCAAAGCATTAATCAAAATAAATTCTAACTTTCACCCCCGTAAATTTTAAGATATTATTTATATTTTTATAAACAGCTATCACAATAAGCCGTTGTCGCCACCACTATAAAAATAATCCCAAATGACATCTTAGTTTTTTTGGGCATGTAGTGGTGGTGTTTTCATTTTTGTAGCAAAATTTCTCTTAAAGCAATGATCCAGGGCATTAAAAAATAAGTGTTGTTTCATCCTAAAATATTCACAGCAATAGAGAAATATAAAGTTTAACATATTAGTTTTTTATGAAGTTCTAACGTACAATCAGATAAAAGAGAGAGGTGTAGCATTCATAAGAGATACTCGAGTTTTTTATGAAAACCCCTAAAAAGAGGAAAAAATCACGAGGCTTAATCAAATTTGAATGAATCCGCTAGTGTTTGCATTTGATTATAAATGAAACCCTTCCTGGGGGAGGCCTTGGCTTGATATAGCAAATATACATCATATAGAGTGCATTATATGGTGGGAATTAGAAGAATCAGTATTGACATGTTTGTTGGTAGGCAGGAACATAATTGGTGGGAGATGGAGGCCGGAAAGATGGAAGTCAGGTGACAGTGGTTTGAAGGACCGTAGTTGGTGGGCGATAGAGGTCGAAAAGATCATAATCGGGTGATGGTGATATGAAGGACCGTAGTCGGCGGACGACGGAGGTCAATGACGATGGTAAGAAGGACCTACTAGCATATCTCCCTACTGCATGAATTTAAACTTAAATATAATTGATACGGCATCACAAAATTAGCTTGATCGGGCACGAATCTCGAGGCGAAAGCTAGTTGGAAACTTCAAAAATTAAATCCGGGAGTATATGAACTCCGATTTCAGCGAGCTTACAGTCAAACTGAGCGTCTCGGAAATACGAACCCAACGACACCAAGATCGACCCAATACGAGCCCAAATGAGTCTGAATCAAGGGCTCAAAGTGCTGTTGGAAGGTTCAAACAGCAATTTGAGTTACCAAACGGACTCCGATTTTGACGAGCTTATCCTCGAATCGAAGGGCTCGACGAGACGAATCCAACGAGCCCAAGATCACAGAATTTCGACATCACTAAGGCCTCCAAATGGCCAACGAACGGTGCACAGTCATAGGATTCAATATCGGCCGTCCATTTGACCACTCCCTATTCGCCCCTGATCTCACGCCTATTTACGGGCCATGCCACTCTAGAAAATCTATAAATAGAGCCCTCATTCTTCACAAGAGAGGATCCAAGCAAGAGAGAGAAGAAGAGAAGAGAAGGAAGGAGTTCCTCCTCGACAGCCGCCGGACCACCGCCGGACCACCGCAGAACCTCGCCGAACCACCGCCGAACCACCGCAGGAATCTCGTCGGACCACCGCCGGACCACCGCAGGAACCTCGCCGGACCACCACAAAACCCTCGCCGGACCACCACCTTAAGGCCCGACGTTCATCCCCGATGTCCTGCCAAAGACCCGACGTCTTGTTCAAGGCCCGACACTCAGTCCCTACATCCTGCCAAAGACCCGACGTCTTGTTCAAGGCCTGACACTCAGTCCCTACTTCCTGCCAAAGACCCGACGTCTTGTTCAAGGCCCGAAGTTAAGTCCCGACGTCCTGCTGAAGATCCGACGTCCTGCTGAAGACCTGACGTCCTGCTTAAGACCCGACGTCCTACTCAAGGCCAGACCATCAACATCCGATCTTCCAAGTGACACTGGGACTAACACCTGACTCCTTATCTCCTACTGCCTACGGTCCTTCTGACCACTGTCGCCTAATACGGTCCGTCCGACCTCCATCACCAGACAACGGTCTCCGGCCGACTACGGTCTCCGGCCGACTACAGTCTCCGGTCGACTACGGTCTCCGGCCGACTACGGTCTCCTGCCGACTACGGTCTCCGGCCGACTACGGTCTCCGGCCAACTACGGTCTCCTGCCGACTACGGTCTCCTGCCGACTACAGTTCTTCAGGCCTTTGTCGCCTACTATGGTCCTTCCGACCTCCATCAACAGACAACGATCTTTCTGACCCCGGTCTCCTGCCGACTCCGGTCTCATGCCGACCACGGTCCTTTAGGCCAAACAAACCTGTATATGTAACTTACCATGTAATTCAATCTATATGATGTACATTTGCTACATCAATCCAAGGCCTTCTCCTAAGGAAGGGCCTCATTTGTAATTGACTACAAATATTAGTGGATTCATTCAAACCGGGCCAGGCCCCGTGGTTTTTCCCCCTTTTTCAGGGGTTTTCCACGTAAAAACTTTGGTGTCTCTTATGAACGCTACACCCTCTCACTTATCTGATTGTGTGTTGGATCTTCGTACAACGCTAAGACGTTAAACTATATATTTCTCTACCGCCGCGAATATTCCAGGACGCAACAGTTTGGCGCCGTCTGTGGGAAAGTGATTCCCGACTGGGGGGCAATTTTTGCTCCAACCTCAAAAGGTTATTCAACTGCTATTGATGCATCAATGTCATTGGACTCAGATCCAGACTGGGGGGCAACCTTGACTATAATTTTAGTCAAGAAGATCCCTTCAATACTTCCAACATCAAGATGATATTTCAAGGAAATTCATTCAAAATGCAAGGATACTTCCAATTAGTTATATGCTTTATACAGTCCCTTGATGGACTTCTACTCCTTGGCAATGTCTTAATCTTGACTTGAAAATGCAGTAACGGTCTAAAGATAGACCATTCTTCACCTTTGATTCGGGATACACGCGGCGTTTGCCCCCTCCCAATCAAGGAAAAATCGATCCCAGGGGGATCCGATTCGACCTCTTCCACACAGGTTAACGTCGTCGAGCAAAGGCTCCGACATACAACCTCAGAAAGGTCCTACATCCTTGGTGAATTCTCCCGACCTCTTCCACACAGGTTAACGTCGTCGAGCAAAGGCTCCGACATACAACCTCGGAAAGGTCCTACATCCTTGGTGGATTCTCCCGATCTCTTCCACACAGGTTAACGTCGTCGAGCAGGGCTCCGGCATACAACCTCGGAAAGGTCTCACATCCTTGGTGAATTCTCTCGACCTCTTCCACACAGGTTAACGTCGTCGAGCAGGGCTCCGGCATACAACCTCGGAAAGGTCTCACATCCTTGGTGGATTCTCTCGACCTCTTCCACACAGGTTAACGTCTTCGAGCAAAGGCTCTGACATACAACCTTGGATAGGTCTTACATCCTTAGTGGATTCTCCCGACCTCTTCCACACAGGTTAACGTCGTCGAGCAAAGACTCTGACATACAACCTCGGAAAGGTCTTACATCCTTCGTGGATTCTCTCGACCTCTTCCACACAGGTTAACGTCGTCGAGCAAAGGCTCCGACATACAACCTCGGAAAGGTCTTACATCCTTGGTGGATTCTCCCGGCCTCTTCCACGCAGGTTAACGTCGTCGAGCAGGGCTCCGGCATACAACCTCGGAAAGGTCTCACATCCTTAGTGGATTCTCCCGGCCTCTTCCACACAGGTTAACGTCATCGAGCAGGGCTCCGGCATACAACCTCGGAAAGGTCTCACATCCTTAGTGGATTCTCCCGACCTCTTCCACACAGGTTAACGTCGTCGAGCAGGACTCCGGCATACAACCTCGGAAAGGTCTCACATCCTTAGTGGATTCTCCCGGCCTCTTCCACACAGGTTAACGTCGTCGAGCAGGGCTCCGGCATACAACCTCGGAAAGGTCTCACATCCTTAGTGGATTCTCCCGACCTCTTCCACACAGGTTAACGTCGTCGAGCAAAGACTCTGACATACAACCTCGGAAAGGTCTTACATCCTTCGTGGATTCTCTCGACCTCTTCCACACAGGTTAACGTCGTCGAGCAAAGGCTCCGACATACAACCTCGGAAAGGTCTTACATCCTTGGTGGATTCTCCCGGCCTCTTCCACGCAGGTTAACGTCGTCGAGCAGGGCTCCGGCATACAACCTCGGAAAGGTCTCACATCCTTAGTGGATTCTCCCGGCCTCTTCCACACAGGTTAAAGTCGTCGAGCAGGGCTCCGGCATACAACCTCGGAAAGGTCTCACATCCTTAGTGGATTCTCCCGACCTCTTCCACACAGGTTAACGTCGTCGAGCAGGGCTCCGGCATACAACCTCGAAAAGGTCTCACATCCTTAGTGGATTCTCCCGGCCTCTTCCACACAGGTTAACGTCGTCGAGCAGGGCTCCGGCATACAACCTCGGAAAGGTCTCACATCCTTAGTGGATTCTCCCGACCTCTTCCACACAGGTTAACGTCGTCGAGCAGGACTCCGGCATACAACCTCGAAAAGGTCTCACTTCCTTAGTGGATTCTCTCGACCTCTTCCACAAAGGTTAACGTCGTCGAGCAGGGCTCCGACTTACAACATCTGAAAAGTCTCACGTCCTTGGTTAACATCGCTAGAATGTCGTCAATAGACTTCTATCTGACTTCTCCATAATGTTAAAATTCTTCCCGATTTTGAATTTCCTCTGCGCTAAACTTTTGCCTTGCAGGACTTTCGACGGACTATTACACGACGCCAAAATTCTTCCTTTCATCGGACTAATACCCGTCGTCGGACTTCTGCTCGTCGACGAACTTTCGTCGGTCTTCTACCCGACAATACTTCTACCCGACGTCAGACTTCTGCTCGTCAGCGGACTTCTACTCGACGTCGAACTTCTGCTCGTCAGCGGACTTCTACTCAACGTCGAACTTCTGCTCGTCAGCGGACTTCTACTCATCGTCGGACTTCTGTCTGTCGACAAACTTTCATCGGACTTCTGCTCGAGGCCGTACTTCTACATGACGTCGGACTTCACCTTGTCGTCGAACTTCTGCTCGTCAGCGGACTTCTACTCGTCATCGGACTTCTGCCCGTCGACGAGTCTTTATCGGTCTTCTACCCGACGCTGCACCTCTACCCGACTTCGTACTTCTACCGGATGTCGGACTTCTACCAGTTAATAGACTTTCGTCGGTCTTCTACCCGACGCTGTATGACTACCCGATGTTGAATTCATGCCTGTCATCATACTTCTCCCCGATGCTGGAAGTTTGCACGTCATTCCAACCTCTCTCCTTACAACGGTCTATCTGACCTCCATTGCCAACCACCAAATATCGGAACTCCACAAGATCTCTCGAAGAAAAGAGGGATAAGGGAAAATCTCCGGACTTCCTTGTCAAGAGAGGGGCCTCGAAAAATCGAGGGAATGCCTCAATGGTAAGGACAGAGGGAGAAGAGGAGGGGAAATCTCCGAACTTCCTTGCCAAGAGAGGGGCCTCGAAAAATCGAGGGAAGGCCTCAATGGTAAGGACAGAGGGAGAAGAGAAGGAGGGGAAATCTCCGAACTTCCTTGCCAAGAGAGGGGCCTCGAAAAATCGAGGGAAGGCCTAAATAGAAAGGACAGAGGGAGAAGAGAAGGAGGGGAAATCTCCGAACTTCCTTGCCAAGAGAGGGGCCTCGAAAAATCGAGGGAAGGCCTCAATAGAAAGGACAGAGGGAGAAGAAAAGAAGGGGAAATCTCCGGACTTCCTTGCCAAGAGAGGGGCCTCGAAAAATCGAGGGAAGGCCTCAATAGAAAGGAAAGAGGGAGAAGAGAAGAAAGGAGAAGAAGAAGAGGAGAAAAGAGGAGAAGAAAAAGAGAAGGACAATTTTTCTAAAGGCCTCAGGGGCCTATTTATAAGTTTTTGGAGAGAAGGGGGGAAGTTTCTAGAATTTTCTAAAAGTTTCAAAAAATTTGAATTTTTCAGAATTTTTTCGGAATTTTTTGGATTTTTCTGGGATTTTTTCGGATTTTTTTAAATGCACGTGGGGCCCAAAAAAAAAAAAAATTAAAAATATCCCACCGCCTCTCAAGAGGCGCGTCATGCGCCCCTCCAGCCCGCGCTGACGCGCGGGCACTCGCCGGCGGCGGAGCCGCCGCCGGCGGCGGCGGCCGGCTGGTGTGCCGGCCAATTCGGCCGCCAAAAGCTTCCGGGCTCCGATTTTGGGCCCGGAAAGTCCAAATCGGACGTTTTTGGGGTCCTCGGACACGTTTTTCGACGTTCCGGACTCAATTTTGATATTTTCAGAACTCAACGAGGCCTCTATGATCAAGTTCGAGCAAGACATTAATTTTTGGAACGCAATTTTTCGCGATTCGGCCAAGGTAAAATTTCGAAACAAGTATTTTCGGACTTCTGGAGCTTCGACGTCCGAAAATAGGGGGGCAACTGATACGGCATCACAAAATTAGCTTGATCGGGCACGAATCTCGAGGCGAAAGCTAGTTGGAAACTTCAAAAATTAAATCCGGGAGTATATGAACTCCGATTTCAGCGAGCTTACAGTCAAACTGAGCGTCTCGGAAATACGAACCCAACGACACCAAGATCGACCTAATACGAGCCCAAATGAGTCTGAATCAAGGGCTCAAAGTGCTGTTGGAAGGTTCAAACAGTAATTTGAGTTACCAAACGGACTCCGATTTTGACGAGCTTATACTCGAATCGAAGGGCTCGACGAGACGAATCCAACGAGCTCAAGATCACAGAATTTCGACATCACTAAGGCCTCCAAATGGCCAACGAACGGTGCACGGTCATAGGATTCAATATCGGCCGTCCATTTGACCACTCCCTATTCGCCCCTGATCTCACGCCTATTTACGGGCCATGCCACTCCAGAAAATCTATAAATAGAGCCCTCATTCTTCACAAGAGAGGATCCAAGCAAGAGAGAGAAGAAGAGAAGAGAAGGAAGGAGTTCCTCCTCGACAGCCGCCGGACCACCGCCGGACCACCGCAGAACCTCGCCGAACCACCGCCGAACCACCGCAGGAATCTCGTCGGACCACCGCCGGACCACCGCAGGAACCTCGCCGGACCACCACAAAACCTCGCCGGACCACCACCTTAAGGCCCGACGTTCATCCCCGATGTCCTGCCAAAGACCCGACGTCTTGTTCAAGGCCCGACACTCAGTCCCTACATCCTGCCAAAGACCCGACGTCTTATTCAAGGCCTGACACTCAGTCCCTACTTCCTGCCAAAGACCCGACGTCTTGTTCAAGGCCCGAAGTTAAGTCCCGACGTCCTGCTGAAGATCCGACGTCCTGCTGAAGACCTGACGTCCTGCTTAAGACCCGACGTCCTACTCAAGGCCAGACCATCAACATCCGATCTTCCAAGTGACACTGGGACTAGCACCTGACTCCTTATCTCCTACTGCCTACGGTCCTTCTGACCACTGTCGCCTAATACGGTCCGTCCGACCTCCATCACCAGACAACGGTCTCCGGCCGACTACGGTCTCCGGCCGACTACAGTCTCCGGCCGACTACGGTCTCCGGCCGACTACGGTCTCCTGCCGACTACGGTCTCCGGCCGACTACGGTCTCCTGCCGACTACGGTCTCCTGCCGACTACAGTTCTTCAGGCCTTTGTCGCCTACTATGGTCCTTCCGACCTCCATCAACAGACAACGATCTTTCTGACCCCGGTCTCCTGCCGACTCCGGTCTCATGCCGACCACGGTCCTTCAGGCCAAACAAACCTGTATATGTAACTTACCATGTAATGCAATCTATATGATGTACATTTGCTACATCAATCCAAGGCCTTCTCCTAAGGAAGGGCCTCATTTGTAATTGACTACAAATATTAGTGGATTCATTCAAACCGGGCCAGACCCCGTGGTTTTTCCCCCTTTTTCAGGGGTTTTCCACGTAAAAACTTTGGTGTCTCTTATGAACGCTACACCCTCTCACTTATCTGATTGTGTGTTGGATTTTCGTACAACGCTAAGACGTTAAACTATATATTTCTCTACCGCCGCAAATATTCCAGGACGCAACAATAATATAATTAAAATTTATGATATTTTGATTATTTTCTAAATTACTAAGAATTACAATGAATTGCTGATAATAGAAAAGTTTTGCATCTAAATATCCTCATAAAATTAGAATTCTTCACCCCATCAAACAAAATCCCTAGCAAATTTTCGCTCATTGATCCACGTTAGCACAAAAAAAAGGACAGCAAGCGAGAAGAGCGCTCTCTCTCTCTCTCTCTCTCTCTCTCTCTCTCTCTCTCTCTCTCTCTTTCGGGACTTTATTTATTTATTTGTTTTGAGTCCTCGGTTTGATCCATCGTCAGGGAAAATGAGGGATGTTCTCTGCTCCAGCCTCCATCACTTCCTTCTTCTTCTTCCTCCTCTCTGTCGCAGCCGTTACGCAAGACCCCGACGAAGGTGATGGAATCTGATTGCACTTTGCTTCTCTGTTCTCGATGTTCTCATGAATCCCCTTTCTCTGCGCTTCACAGCCCAATGGGATATGAGCTCGCCTCCTTTTCCGGCGCCGGCAACAAGAGGAGATCGTACATGAAAGGGCTATCGATGAGGCGATTGAAGGAGAAGCTACAATCACTAGAAACCCGCAAGCGAAAGCAATATAACAGGATCCGGGCTGTTTTGGCAGATTTTCCATTGGATAACTTCGTCATTGGACAGTCCGCCGGCCTCGAGTGGATTCCCGCCAGTGAGGTACGCCCCGAAGATTCCGATCAAGGGATCTGGCACTGTTGCCATCTTTCTTTATTGTATTTGACCTATCCGTCTATGGCATGAATCGGAGAACCAGCTACATCCGTCCGCGAACGTGCAATTAATGAAATAGCTGGGAATCCACCGTCGGCAGCATTATCAAGCGCGGTGCTCTTTGTTCACAACGCATTCATGCTTCAGCTGCGGGCGACGAGAAGAATTAGCATCAGAGGGCAATCGTGATTGAGACGGTAATCTACGCCATCGACATGGCGGCGATCATGTTGGTGGTCGGCTTAATCATGATCGGTAGGAGTCATGGACATCTAGGCAATTGCTATTTTTTTTTTTTTTTAATTATTCAAAATCGTGCCCTAAACCCCGAAATCAATTTTGAACTTCAGATTAAAAAAAATTTCCTAAAAATTTAATTATTAAAACTCAAGTCAATCAAACACATTTAAATGAAATTAAATCTAGTTTGATGCTTAAATTAAATTAACTATATAACATTGCAAATCTAACAGATTAAAATTGAATGAAATAAAAATTTAAAACAAATTACATTGAACTAAATCACTCAATTCGGTCCTTCCGGACCTCTCCGACATCAGCGCCGTTCCTCCCATGAACGCATTGGAGATATTGAGGGAGACTGCCCGGATCCTCCGCACAGATCTCTCTACTTTCATGACCATCTTGGCCCTTCTAATTTGCCCCGTCTCCTCAGCTTTGCTCTCCAATTTCCTCATCGACAAGGCTATCGTTACTGTCCTTGGACGCCGCCTGATGCTTCTTGCGGTCACCAGTGGATTGCCATCCACACATTTCGTCAAACAGATCTGCCACCATCTTGCAGGCACCATTGTCTCTTCTACCTTCTGCTTCCCTTTCTTGATTACTTTCCTTCTTTTAGCCCGGGCCTGCATTGCTTATTCCGTGGCCTGCAACTATGCAGGAAAGAAAGTTTTAGCCACAGAGTTTATGGGAATGGCTCGTCGGATTTGGAGGAGTCTTGTATCAACCTACATTTGGATTTGTGCTGCAATTGTTGGTTGCCTTGCCGTCTTCATCCTACTCATAGTTGTTGTCTGCAATTCACTTGCTGCATTGGGTTATCCTCCTGAGCTCATTGTGTATCCAGCATTGCTGACAGTCTTAGCATTTTCCATTGCTTATGCACATACAATTATTGTATGCAATCTAGCTAATGTGATCTGTGTATTGGAGGATGGATCAGGACCAACGGCTCTTTTGCGGTCAGTGAGGTTGGTCAAGGGGCAGCCACAGGCAGGTCTGCTGATATTTCTTGGGTCGGCCATTGGTTTTTTCTTTTGTTGAAGGGCTGTTTGAGCACAGGGTGAAAACATTGAGCTATGGTGATGGTTCTTCTCGTATATGGGAAGGGCCTCTGTTGGTCCTCATGTATTCTTTTGTTGTTCTGGTTGATGCTATGATGAGTGCCGTTTTCTATTTTACCTGTAGGTCTTCTGTCATGGAAGCTTTGAGTGGGAATGTCCTTGCTGTTCAAGAATTGGAAAAGCTTTCATCTTGATAAGATTCAGCCAGTGTAGGATAGATTTTTGGCTCAGTTTTGGATAGTGATACTATTTACTATCTCTTCATTGTCGTAAATAATTACAGAACGACGGTGCCATGATTTGCAGTCACAGAATATAAACTAAGCCATCTCTTCACACATATGGTTGATGGATTTCCTTGCCGTTGCAGCATGAAAATTGAATGTTCTATTGCTGATAAGTGTATTCAGTCAAAGCAGATTATCAGAACGGACTCCCACATATTATTTGCAAAAAAAAAAAAAAAAAAAAAAAAAAAAAAAATCACTCAATTCAAAATCTAATTACATTGAAAAAAATAAACTCAAAAAAAAAAAAAGTCAAAATAAAACTAAAGAAAATCAAATTAAATCAAGTTCGTAATCAACAATATCAAATTAAATTTAAAAATGAAAAAAAAAAAAAAAAAAACAATTCATTCAAAATCTTTTAGGTTTTTTAATCTGATTTGATTTTAAGTTCCTCGTAATCCTAAATACTTTCTTAATCACTCTATTCTAATTTCTAATCTTGAAGTTGATAGGTTAACTATCCTTGCCTTACTAAGCCTTTGATTCGGTAAATACCTTCAAGTTAAGTACATTGCCTAATTTAAAAAATCATTAAAAATCCAAGAAAAATAAAAAAAAAGATAAGAAATAAATTTTTATGAACTCACAAAATTATAGAAAATAATAAACTTATTGAATTGAAATAATATCAAATTAAAATTAAAATTTTTAGAAACTCTTAAAATTCAAATAAACGTTGTAAATCATTAAAATTTGAGTTCAAATCATCCTTAGGTAAAAAATTAAACAAAACTTGAAATTGAAAATGAAACAAGAAAATCAAATAATTGAGTGGCATTTGCATGATTTAACACACACTAGATGTTGGATATGCACTAGTCTTACATATTCTAGGCTAGGGTGTTCTTCTTTTTTTCTGCATTTTATTTTCTCCTATATTTAATATTTCGCCATCAAATTTTGTTGTCTTATAAATTTTAAATTACTATTTACAAATTTAAACAAAAAAAAAAAATCACTCTGATTACAAGATGTTAAAAAAGACTTTGATTTGAAATCTTGGTTAGGAAATAAAATGACTAAACTCAAGACATTCAGAACTCCTGATTTATTCTCAGTGGCATCCTGATTGAGGCAAAAAAAACCAATTTGTGTGATTTATGGCACTTGCCTATTTGGTTTTAGAATATCCTGATTTTTTTTTTAACATTAGGTTTTATAGAATCAAACTCTCACTATAAATAAAATAAACTAATAAAATCAATTAAAAATGCACACGGGGTTTCACGATGATTTTAACCGCAAAAAAAAAAAAAAAAATTGCAGCGGTTCTAAAATCGCTGCACAACTGCTATATTAAGGCTTTGTTTGGGATGACGTTCTTTCTGCTTCTTAAAGCAGCTTCTTAGTATAAAAATTTTAATTTTTATACTAAGAAGCTGCTTTAAAATTTTTATACTAGGAAGCTGCTTTAAGAAGCAATAAAAAAGCCGTCCCAAACAAAGCCTAAGTATTCACTGCAAGAGGTTTTTTGCAGTGATTTCTAAACCAATAGGATATATAACATTTATTTTCGCAACGGTTTTAACCGCTACTAAAGCCGCATAATAAAAGCGGTTAAAACTGCTGCTATATCCCCATAATAGCAGCGGGACCGCTCTGCTAAATATGCAGATTTTAAAATAAAAAATAAATTACATAATTGAATAATACTTTTTTAAGAAATAATTGTATTGCCAATAAAACATTATTATATTGCAAATATTTTCAACTTGATTTTTGTTTATTATATTTTTTAATTTGAGAACATTCAGATTTATTTTTTTGAATAATTATTTTAGGAATTCTTGTTCCTTCACTTTGATAAATTTTTTTGAGTACTGAATCTCTCATTGATTAAAAATCTTATGATATCCTTTATTTTCTGTACTAACAAATTATATTTCTTATTTATTTTTAAGCATGCCTAAGTTTATAAATTGTAACCTAATTGACATTTAATTAACTTAAATCAATGAACTGATCTAATTCATCTTTAATAAACTTCAAAAATAAATAAAACTTCAAAGCTATAAAGACAAATTATGGTCAAAACAAATTACAATGCACAATAATGAAATACTAAAATTGGAAGAAATCCTAAAAAAATAAATAAGAGATGTCTTTTTTTATAAACTTTTCAAAAAAAAAAAAAAAAAAAGAGGAACTAATAAGTAACATTAAAATTTTTCATCTATAGATATTCTTAAATTTGATGTCGGAGAGAATACATAAAGCTTACCAATTCTCTTTCTTGAAGATTATACCCATGAAAATAACATTAACATAAAGCTAATTAACAATCCAATGAAAAAAATACAAGATAAAGAAGAATAAGATCAAGTAATTAGCTAATCATTATACTATAGAGAGTTTTTAAAAGCACAACTTTTTTATTTGGAATGTCATCTTCAAAAGCAAATTTAAGATTTTTAATATATTGTGTAGAGTATTACTGCTTCCACTCCCATTGTTGAATGTTTTCATAGAATGATGCCACCATTATCGTCCAAACATTGATAATATTGCCACTCATGTGCACTGAACAAAACCTCTCATCGTAGATAATCATCCTTCACTCGTTTGTTAGTTTGAGGTGATGAATATAGCATCTAGTCTTATTATGATCCTTCCTCTCTCCTTCTCCACATTAAATTTAAATATATATAATGAAGAAAAGTCTGTGTTGGGATTCTGATTATCATACATCATCCAATAAGTTGTTTGTTTGATGACCCCGTTTTATCCCTTAGCGAAAAATAAGTGAGATCATTAGATTGTCTCCACTTTCGGACATTAAAGTCAAAGATCTCGCAATAATTGAGGCATGAAACCTTAGTTGGCCCCTACCTTGGCTATGATATCCTAACAATCTTGAATTCATAGGTGGTTCGATTAAAGATGAATGTTTTTTCGTGCGCCTTTTTCCTCTGCTAGGGTTTCCCCCCGTTTGAAGCCCTAGCCGCCACCGCTCGCCATCTTCTCCGACGCGTCTCCGGCGTGTTTTGCATGGCAATTAAGCGTTTAGACCCTGGTTTTTTTAAGGGTAAGCATTCGAAATCTTTCAAAGATGTTTTATCTGGTGTCGCTGATTCGAATGGTTTCCCTGATTTTCGGGTTTCGACGATTCGTGGGATGCCGGCTTTGTGGTTTTCGGAAGAAGAGTTTTTGCATCTTGCTAAACCATTTGAATATGTTTTAGTTGGGAAGTTTCCCCTTAAGAGGCCTGATTTAGACTCAATCCGCAATTTTTTTTTCAATCTTAAACTTTCTGGGGAGTTTTCTGTTACTGTTTTGGATCCAGCCAATGTTTTGATTAAACTCTCGAATGATCTTGACTATGGGAGGATTTTCGCTCATCGTTCTTATTTTGTTTTTGGGTGCTTCATGAAAATCATTAAATGGTCACCACATCTTGATCTTTCGGAGGAATCGCCGGTCGTCCCTGTGTGGGTTTTGTTTCCCGGTTTGCGTCCGCATCTCTTCTCCCCCCGTATTCTTTTGGGTTTGGGTTCGATCTTTGGTCGCCCTATTCAGACGGACAATGCTACGACGGTTGGCTCTCGTCCTTCTATCGCACACATTCTTGTTGAGCTCGACATCTCGAAATCGTATCCTGATTCCGTTTGGCTTGGCCCGGAGAGATTTGGTTATGTTCAAAAAGTGTTGTTTGAAGGTATGCCAAATTTTTGTATGCACTGTAAGTCGGTGGGGCATAAAAAATCAGAATGTAGTAAGCTTTTCCCTCAGTCGCGTCCTGCTGTCAATTTGTCTCCCTCGCTAGTTGACCCTGTTCCTAATCCTCCTGTGTCTGCTGTAAACTCTATTTCTTCCCACCCCTCTCTGTGAATTGGATTTGGCAATTAAAGATGCCCCTTTGGTTCTGGGGGGTCTGGATGGAGTTACTGTTGCTAATAATGTAGATGATGATACTATTGTTGTTTTGGGTGTCCCGCCCTCTTTTATTTCTGAAGTTGATGTTATTCCTAAGGGGGTTACTGAGACTGGGGTTGTTAATGCGAATGGGGCTTCTCCGGTTTCATTAACTAATCCTACTGAGAATAATGTGGTGAAGGAATGGCCTACTGTTATATCTGGTCTTGAGCAAGTGAGTGGTCCGTCCACTTTTTTGGGTGAGGCGGATTTGGCTGATGTGGGTTTGCCGGCGTCGGAATCTCCTGTAGTTAATGGAAATTGTAATAAGGTTTGTGGCCGGATAGAACCTTTGAATGGGCTTTCGGTTGGTTCTGATAATTTCATTAATGTTCCTGTTAACGTGATCGATACGATTAATTTGGTTAATCAGCTGGGTGCTAAGTCTGGTTTTGATGTTAGAAACCATTTGGATTGGCTCAATGTTTCATCTGAGTCTGAATTTTCGGATTGTGGTACTTCTCCTGATTTTTTTGGGGGATCTGATTCTAGTAATGAATTTAAGATGGTGCGCGATAGACCTGTTTTCTCTGTTGCTACTCGTGGACGCTTACGTGGGAGGTCGGAGAAGAAGATGATCTGCTTTCCTTTGATTGATATCTTTTTCCCTATTGTTTTTCTATGGTTTCTTTCGGTTTAGCATCGTGATGGAATGGGACTATGATGTGGTTGAGGCTCGTATTCTCGTCACCTTCTAGTGGCAACCTTTGGTGAATCTCCTCAAGTTGATGGGCGGGTCGCTTTCTCACCTTACTGGACTGTCCGTTCGAGGTTTCGGGGTACTGGAGCCTCGGCTGTTTACTGAGTCCTCTATTTATTGTATTTCTCATTTTCTTTGTTCTCCATTGACTGTGTAACCTTCTTCTTATTTATTCAATATATTATCTTTTTGGAGAAAAAAAAATGATACGGCAAAAAAAAAAAAAAAAAAAGGTGGTTCGATTAATATTATGTTTGCCACAGAAAATGACGACGCCACAAGTGTCGAAACGGGTATTCGAATTGGGAATGTGGAGATTATATGGAGTAATATATACCAAGTCATGTGATATAGTGGCGGGGGTTGATATCATTCTTGCTAATGTATTCAGGTCTGATTTTGCAAAATAAAAGGCTGTGAGTTAGAGCAGTAGTTTCGATGTAAAGATTTGGGGTCTACCAGGGGAGCAGTATGAGATAAGAATGGAGTGAGAATATGAGCCATACATGAAAATGAAAGTGTAGTGATATTCATTGCAATGTATGGTCTTTAAGATGAAGCTAGATGCTGTTGTAGTGCGAAATAAATGTGCTTCACCAATGGGATTCACCGAAGTATGATTGATAGAAAAATACGACACCAATTTGTACAAACACTGATACATGAAGGTATACTCAAAATGTTAACTTTTATTAGGACTTCATATATGTTGTCCTTTAAAAGTACAAAATCATTATCATGACTTTCCTTCATCATAAAAAATATAGAGAACATTATATTCTGCTATGATCAATGACTCAAATATTAATATATGGTTAACTCCTAAAATTTACTTCAAATTATTAGTAATAAAGTGTTAAATTAGATCTTTATAATATCACCATTACTGTCACTTTCACCGACCCAATGCTTCCTCTACTCTCTTGAATCTTGCTATTGCCTGATGCTATCGTTGCCTTTTGGTATTTTTTTGCTATACATGTTGTTTAATTTTTATACAAATTCAAGATATTTATATTTTTCATAATATATTAATTTGAATCATTGATCATAGTAGTATATAATATTTTCAAAGCTTTTTTAATGATGGAGAGTCAAGATGACGATTTTATCTTTACAGAGAACAACATATATGAAATTCTGATAAGTGTTGTCATCTTAAGTATACCTACATGTCTTCGTGTTTGTATGAGTTAGCATCGCATTGCTCATCATCCATGCTTCGGTGAAGCGCATTTGCTATGCAATGTAACATCATTCTACTTCATCTTATAGGCCATTCATCCATGTATATCTTTTTGCTTTGTTGTCCACGCATGGTTCCTATGCTCACCCTTCCCATGCAATCTCCCCCCATACATTGAAACTACTGGACCAATTCATAACCTTTTATTTTGTGATATTGGATCTTAATATAATAACAAGAATGATATATACTCCAGCTACAATATCACATGATTGGGTACTGCTTCAATCCATATAGTCTTTTCATCCCTAAACTAAAGGCCCATTTAGACACTTGGGAACTGTCATTCTTTATGGCGCCTATAATATTAATTGAACCACCTATTACTTGAAGATTTTGAGGATAAAAGAGTTGAGTTGGAGATCCAACTAAAGTGGTACATCTCAACTGTCAGATCTTCAACTTTAATGTCCGCAAGTAGAGACATTCTATTGATCTCCCTTATGTTAGGCTAAGGGACAAAGCGGGGTCTGTCTTCAAACAACTATCTTATTGGATTGTGTCTCGACATGCTACTGAGATTGTTAGCCAAGGCTTTTTCTTCATGCTTCATGATTGCATTTAATATGGAGGAGAGGGAAAGGATCATAACAGGGTTAGATGCGACATTAATCACCTTCAACTAACCATAGGATCTGAGGATAGTTTCCTACGAGGAGATGTTGTTAATCACACTATCGGCGATGAAATCAACATTTGGATGATGATGGTGGTGGCATCCGGTGAAAACATTCAAAAAAGGGAGTGGAATAGGCCCTTCTCTATACGACATATTAAAAATCATAACTTTTCTTTGAAGATGACATTCAAGATAAAAAAAAGTTGCGCTTTTAAAAAATCTCTTCAGAGGACTATAGTCAGTAACTAATTACTTGAATTTCTTTTTCTTTTATTTTTAAATTTTAATTTGCTTTTGTCATAATTTGCGTTTATAGATTTAAACTTTTATAAATATCTGAAGCTCTTTAAAAATTAATTTGGAGCGATAAATAATTTTCATTTCTTTGATTTAAGTTAATTAAATATATAATTTAAGTATTTTTAAAATAACTATCACAATCGGCTATCACTGAGCACCGCTATAAAAGTGATCCGAAAAGATCCCCTTACCATTTAGGGTTTGTAGAAGTCGTGATTCTCATTCGAAATAATAAAATATCCCTTTTATATTTGATAATAGTTTTAATTTAATTTCCAATCAAATTCACCAATACAAAATGGCTCTTAAATTATGCATTTGTTGCATTTGTTCCTTTTATTCCTTTGCTATTTTAGTCTATTCTTTTATTTTTTTTAAGGACTAGCTTTCAAGTTTTTTTTTTTTTTTTGGTATGTTTTTCTCTTTCTCTAAGGTAGAGGTGTCAATATTGGACACGATCTGATAAACCGGCTCGAACCTGACCCGAAAATTTCGGGTTCGTGTTGACCGAACCCGAACCGGGTCAGGATCCGGTTCGGGTTAAGGTTTTCGACATGTTTGCAAAATCATGTCGGGTTCGGGTTAACCTCAAAACCCGGTAATGACCCGCTGCCCGCCCAGACCGGGCCTGATCGAAGCTGCCCGCGTGGAGCTGGAGTTCGCGTGTCACGCGACCCTTTGCGAGTCACGCATCGCTTCGCATGTCGCACGTCGCGTCTGCCCACTTGCTCGCCGCGGAACTGTCCGCCTGACCATCGCGCCGTTGCCGTCTGTCGTCTGCCTACCGCGTCCTGCTATGAACGGCGAACCCACCGCATCCCGCGCTGCTGCCCCGCTTGCAGTTGATAACAGGTCGTGTCGAGTTGACCCGAACTTGAAGCGGGTCGAGTTCGGGTCCGAAAATCTACCAGTTTGCAAAAATGGGTCGGGTTCGGGTTGACCTGAATGATGTCGGGTCAGTTCCTAGTTCGACCTGTGATCCGAAATTGACACCCCTACTCTAAGAGGCTTTTGTTTAGATAGCTTAAGGCTTTTTGTTAGATTTCTTCTCTCTTTTCTTCCTTTTACTTTTGTAAGGTTTTTCTTTGTTTCTCTTACAAAACTTTTTCTTTTTTCTTGTAATCTTTCATTTTTAAATTGAAATTAGGCATGTTTTGTGATATTTTTCGAGGTTTTTTTTATTAATTCGCTAATAATTTCGAATAAATTATTCTCTTTAGCAGCTACATATATATATTTTAATCAATATAGATAAAATTTTATTTCAACGTCTTTCTTTTTGGAGAAAATACTAGTTGACCTTCGTCTGACCTCAACATACATGATCCAAAAGATGTCGAGAGCTGAGGAGGTCTGGATTTCAAAATAGATTTAATAAAATTTAATTATATCTTTATACAATTTATAGAATTCTAAAATAAATTAAAAAAATTTTATGTTTAGTTTTTTAATTATAGGTATGATATTTTTGTAATTATGCTCAAGATAATTAAGATCAATGTAATATATATAAAACTGCATTGAAAAAGTATAATATATTTTTTAAATAATGATTATTATTTCTCATCTGACACTGTATTAAATGATATAATTTTCAATATATTTCATATAATTCTTTTCTCACATCATATAATGATTTAAAGAATATATAGTTGTTGAGTGCCGGAATATTTGCGGTGGTAGAGAGATATATTAGTGTCCGAGTTTTGTACGAAGATCTACCACATAGACATATAAGAGAAAGGGGTGAAATAGTCATAAGAGATATTAAGATTTATACATGAAAAATTTTAAAAAGGGGAAAAACTATCTCAGTTAAAATGATTCTACTAGTATTTGTAGTTGATTACAAATGATGCCCTTCTTTAGGGGGAAAGCTTTGGCTTAAAATAATTTTAAATATTCTGAAATAAAATATTAAATTTTAAAAATTTTATGGGTTTTAAATTTCAATGTAAACATTAAATATCAAATATTAATAGTAATTAAAAAAAGAATATATATTTATAATATTCTTTGACGATATAATATCCAATTTGAATGTCTCGAGATTCGTGATCCATCAAGATAATTTTTTGACGATATATAAGTAGCCCACGTATTTTCTGTCGTCAAAGCCTACAGAGTCCAAAAATGTGTATCAAAAGTTTAAGTGCAAATTATAATTTCCGGATAATTTCAAAGTTCAACCCACTTCTTATACCACTGTAATTTAAGTGTCATCAAGTTTAAGGACAATCTTTGAAAAATATTCAAATAATAGTGAAATCATTTTAACTGGGCATGGCTTTGTAATTTTTTCCCTCGTGAAAAATTCTGATATTTCTATGTTCTTTGATTGTGTTTGATATTTATAACACTATGATGAAAAATTCTCTTATTTTAACGTCGCCAATAATCTAACCTGCAATAATAATAAAATAAAATTCATAAAAATAATTAAACTAAAAAATACATTATTCATAGCATATGATTGGCTCTCTGCCATATCCATTCTACTCTGCTGAAACAAAAAAATCTCACTATTTTTTTATTTTACCTAATTTTAATCCTCTTTAACACAATACCTAAGCCAAAAAAAATCAGCATTAGCATAAAGTTTGAAAATAATAATAATAATAATTTTTATATAATATAATTTGGGCAGCATAGAGGCAATCACATCAATGCCTTTTCACTTTTCTCCTTCGTTGAATAAAGACCTCTTCAGTTCCTACTATGCTTAATTTGCCGGCCTCCAACCTTCGCTGCATTTGAACTCATCAACATAAACAACAAAAGAGTTGAGACAAATGAAGGAGAAATAGAAAATATTAAATTCCAAAGTCTCGTTCATCAAATAAATTAAATAACCCTCTTCCATTTGGCTTAAACTTCAAGCATGAACCGTTTCTCATTCACATCATTACCACTCCTCAAAAAATCAGAAGAAAATTAAAAATATAGTATTCAGATATTATTTCTTAAAATATAATATATTTCTATTAAAATTTTTATTTATTGTTTTCCAGAATGTGTACGCAAAAATTTGAAAACCATAAATTTAAAAGAGTAGTTGCAGGAGGCATTAAAGGTTTAACCTGAAAAATCTAAAATGACGGTGGTTAGAGAATCATAGTTAGGTGATGGTGATCGAATGATCATAGTTGGAGTATATTGGTAAGAGGATTAGAGTCTAACGATTGTGGTCAAAGAATCGTAGTCAGACAATAGTGGTCATATGATTGTATGTGAGTGATGGTAAGCAAATGATCGTAATTGGGAGACGATGGGCAAGTGAACATAGTCGGGAGATAGTTGCTAGCGGACTATAATCGGGTGACAAAGTTTGGAGGACCATAGTCGGGTGAAGGAAATCATAGGACCATAGTTAGGTGATGCAGGTGGAGCATCATTACTATTTATTTTTTAAAGTGGTAATAGGACTATAGGCAAAAGATGATGGTCGAGAGACAATAGTCAGGAGATGATGTTGAGGAGACTGTAATGGGGAAAATTTGGTCTTATAGTAGTAATTTGATGGCAATGATTGGGCGGTGGTATGATGATGGTGATCAAGAGATGGTTTTAGCGACAATAGTTAGACTGTGATCCAATGACGATATTTGAGTGGTAATTCGGCAGTGGATCTAAGGTGAAGCTTTGGTATACTTAAAGCATTTGAGTTTTTTTGAATATCAAGCTAAAGTGTAAGCCCTTTCTTCAAGTAAAGTGGGGATATATTTCTAATTTTTTAGAGTGGCATACCTCATAAACATAACTAAACTATGGAATACTCTATTAGAAATCTTGCATTGATTCCATTAATCATAGATTGTTCTTTCAAAATTTACTCAAGGATGTAAGAATTAGATTATTTTTTACTCGTTAGATTTATCTCACCGAGACACTCCATTTTAATTATAAGCATGAGTGTTGAAGATTTTTGGTATATCGATGCTTTAAGTATTAGGTTTGAGCTCATTCAGACTTGGATAGGATCTCTTTTAGTACAATTGAGTTCATCTGATCAAGATATTTAGTTCAATAATAAGTTTGTTGAAATTAGAGTTTGAATGAGCCTAAATTTAATTACCAATATTTCTAATTTAGACATGTGTTAAGCTTCATGAATGGTCCAATAAATTTTTTAATGATGCATCATTACTATTTATTTTTTAAAATAATTATAAATAATTATATATATATATATATATATATATATATAATTATCAACTCTAATTTTTATTACTCAAAGTCAAGCTTGAGAGACCTTTTAAATTTCGTTTAATAATGCCAATGCAATGGTACACTCAGAGAAAAAAAAGTAATAAAATATTAAATGCTTTATAAGGCATATTTAAATTATTTGTAAAACCATGTAAAAGTTATTCATAAGATAATATTTTATAATAAAGTTGCTTAATATTATTCATTTTCTTAATATCTTATAAAATAAATCCATATTTAATTACATATTAAAATGCATATATCATATAAAATCATTTATATAACTTTTTTTTTGAGGATATCCTCTTTCACTATCATATAATATTGATCCAATATTTTCTTTACAATAGATGCGTTTTTAATATATATATATATATATATATATATATATATAATTTGATAATAATAATAATAATAATTATTATTATTATTATTATTATTGTAGGCTAGAATATACACGACGACAAAGTTAGAATTTTTTGTCTCAGTGTTATATGGATATCCAACACAGAAACATAAGATGAAAGAGCACCATGATTTTTATGTGGACAACCTTGAAAAAGGTAAAAATCACGGGGCCACACCGAGCTGAAAAATATTCCACATGTGTTTGAAATGATTATAAGTGATTGACTCATTCTCAAGATTAATGACGATTAGATTACAATTGTTGCGTCCAGGAGTATCTGCAGCGGTAGAGAAATATAAAGTTTATTGTCTTAGCGTTGTACGAAAATCTGGCACACAATCAGATAAGAGAAAGAGTCTAGCATTTATGAGACACCAAGATTTTTACGTGGAAAACCCCTAAAAAGGGGGAAAAACCACGGGGCCTAGCCCAGTTTGAATGAATCCACTAGTATTGCAGTCGATTACAAATGAGGCCCTTCCTTGGGAGAAGGCCTTAGCTTGATGTACATTTTATAGAGTACATTACATGATGTGAATACAAAGAATCACTATTGACATGTTCGTTTGGTCGGGAGGACCGTTGTCGGTGGGCGACGGAGGTCAGAAGGCTTGTAGTCGGTGGGCGACGTAAGTCAGGAGGACCGTAGTTGGCTGGCAACGGAGGTCGAAAGGACTGTAGTCCGCGGGCTACGTAAATCAGGAGGACTGTAGTCGGCGGGCGACAAAGGTCGAAAAGACTGTAGTTGGCGGGCTACGTAAGTCAGGAGGACCGTAGTCGGTGGGCGATAGAGGTCAGAAAGACAGTTGTCTTGCGACGGAGGCTGGAAGGACTATGTCTGACGATGAAGGTCAGAAGGACGACGTTAGGTAGAAGTCTAACAATGGAAAGAAATCCATCTTCAGATATACGTCCAGCGAAAGTCCGGT
This sequence comes from Dendrobium officinale, assembly GCA_019514585.1. Lineage (NCBI taxonomy): Eukaryota > Viridiplantae > Streptophyta > Magnoliopsida > Asparagales > Orchidaceae > Dendrobium > Dendrobium officinale. Next base: position 7,523,819 of record CM033699.1, on the reverse strand, counting down.
AACCAGTAGAAGTCCGGCGTCGGGTAGAAACTTGGCGAAGAGTGAAGGTCAAGTGTCGGGTAGAAGTTCGACGTCTGTTGGTGGACGAGGAGAACTCCGGCATCAGTTGGGCGGAGTTTCGGCGACAGGAGGGAACTCTATCCTTAATTGAGAATAATTTTCGCATCTCATGGAAGTTAGGCAGAATTCAGGCGTTCTCCCGAATATCCGGCAGAGTTCCGGCGTATTCAGGCAGCGAGAAGAGCTTCGACGGTGGTCGAGGAGGAGAGGATTCTCCTTTTCCCCTTTTCCTTCTTCTTCTCTTTCTTCACTTGAGTCCCTCTTGTGAAGAATGAGGGCTATATTTATAGTTTTTCTGGAGTGGCATGACTTGTAAATATGTGTGAGATCAGGGGCGAACAGGGAGTGGTTAAATGGACGGCTGATATTGAATCCTTTGATCATACACCGTTCGTCAGCCATTTGAAGGCCTTAGTGATGTTGGAATCTGGCGATCTTGGGCTCGTTGGATTCGTCTCGTCGAGCCGTTCGATTCAACTATAAGCTCGCCAAAATCGGAGACCGTTTGGTAACTCAAATTGTGGTTCGAACTTTACAACAGCGCTTTAGGTCCTTGATTTGGACTCATTTGGGCTTGGATTGAGTCAAATTTGGTGTCGTTGGGTTCGTATTTCCGAGACGCTCAGTTTGACTATAAGTTTGCTGAAATCGAAGTTCAGGTGCTCCCGGATTTGATTTTTGAAGTTTCCAACTTGATTTTTGCCTCGAGATTCGTGCCCGATCAAGATAATTTTTGCATGAAGTATCAACAATAATCAATCGCTGGGTTGAAATCCAATTAAAAATGGAGATCAGGAATCCGACAATAGTTGGTGGTCATGCGGAAATCTGATATCAATTGACAGTCGAAAATAAATCTGATGTTAGTCGACTATCGAGCAAAACTTTGGCGTCAGATGGCAGTCTGACAGAACTCTGACGTCAGTCGGCAGTCGGGTAGAACTCTGGCGTTAGTCGGCGGTCGAGCAGAACTCTAGCGTCGATCGGCTGTCAGGTAGAAGTCCGGTGGTAGTCGAGGAGTCTGGTGGTGATAGAGCTTTCTTCCTTTTCTTTATTCTCTTCTTGCTTCATTATTTCATTCTTCTCTCTTTTTTGCTTGGGATCTCTCTCATGAGAAATGAGGAGTATATTTATAATTTTCTAATAGAGGCATGACCAGTAAATAAGAGGACGATCAAGAGTAAATTGGGAGTGATTTGTTCCCTTGATCATGGACCGTTTAGTGAGCATTTGAATGTCTTAATGATATCAAAATTCGATGATCTTCGATTCATTGGATTTGTCTCGTTGAGCCGCTCAATTTGACTATAAGCACACCACATTTGGAAAATGTTTCGTAATCCAAATTATGAATTGAACCTTCCAAATGCGCTTCGGGTCATTGATTTGGACCCATTTGAGCTTGGATTGGGTCGAATTTGGTGTCATTGGGTTCGTAATTTCGAGACATTCAGTTCGACTATAAGTTTTGCTGAAATTGGAGTTCAGATGGTTCACAATTTAATTTTTGAAGTTTCCAACTTGATTTTTGCTTTGAGATTCGAGCCCAATCAAGATTATTTTTTTGATAATATATCTATTATTATTATTATTATGTAATTTTTAATTTTAGAAGGCCGTTTCTCCCCTGACGACTTATAAATCCACAGCAAGTAACAAAGAAGCCGTTCGTCTAACCACCAAGCCATAACCACAAAGAAGAAAACTGGCGACCCCGTGGTGGACCGGTCACCTCGGCCTCTCCGGCCTAGACCCAACCGCCGGTTCTTCCTCCCCCCTTCTCAAACTCCCCACCACCACCTTCCCCCACGCCGAGGAAGATACCGACAACGACCTCGACGCTGCCGATGAGCCCAGAGAAGGCGCCGTCGACCTTGCCGGCCGCCGCCCTCGGGGCCGCCCTCAAGGCTCCAAAAATAAACCAAAACCCCCAATAATCGTCACCCGCGACAGCCCCAACGCTCTCCGCAGCCACGTCATGGAAGTCGCCAGCGGCGCTGACGTGGCAGATTCCATCGCCAACTTCGCACGCCGCCGCCAGCGGGGCGTCTCCGTGCTGAGCGGCGCCGGCGCTGTTGCTAACGTCATTCTCCGTCAGCCTTCCGCTCCGAGCGCCGTCCTCGCGCTTAACGGACGGTTTGAGATTCTCGCCCTCACCGGAACGTTTTTGCCGGGGCCGTCTCCGCCGGGGTCAACGGGTCTGACGGTTTACCTCGCCGGTGGGCAGGGGCAGGTGGTTGGAGGCAGTGTGGTGGGGTCGTTGGTGGCGGCGGGGCCGGTTATGGTGGTGGCAGCGACGTTCTCGAACTCGACGTATGAGAGGTTGCCCATGGAGGACGATGGCGGCAGGTCGGAGACGGGTTTAGGCGGCGGGATCCCGGATAGTTCTGAGATGATTACGGCGGCGACGGCACCGCCGGGAATGTTTGGCGTGCCGACGAGTATGGGGCCCGGCGCCGGGCAGTTGGATAGCGGCTTTAACTGGGCGGCTCATGGCCGGCCGCCGCCTTATAATTAATTTGGAAAAAAATATGTTTTTTTTTTTTTGGTTTTCAATATGAAGTCATTTATATTCGGAAAAAGTGAGTCAAAGATATCCGACCAAAATTCTCATAATTTTTATATATTATTTTAGAAATGCTTAATAAATATATGGTTAATTTTAGGTTTATCCTAGGATTAAAAAGTCAGTCTCTTAAAAGGACGAGCAAAAAAAAAAAAATTTAAAATGCATAATTTTATATTTGAAAAAAAAATTGAATTTTTTTTCATAAAATTTAGACAATTGTATTTATTGATGGTGAGCAAAATAGTTAAATTCTTCTAAGAAAAATAACATTTCAAGGTGGGCAATCTTTCAAATTCCACTCTTGTTATGAAGGAAAAAGTCCACACATAAATCAACAACAACAACAACAAATTTTTATTCCACTATGTTGGTTCCATTACATGAATCATTTTTATCCATTGCATTCTGTTAAGAGTAGGGGTGAAACCGAGTCTAGCCGGCTCATGAGCTAACCCGAGCTCGACTGGATAACAGGCTCGACGAGTTGAGCTTACCAAGCTCGCATGTCGAGCTCAAACGTGATTTCGAGCTCGAGCTCGAACATACATCCGCTTGACTCACCAGCTTGTCGAGTGGCTCGCAGAGGTGATTGGGTGGGAAAAAGGATTCAAAGGATAGGCGGGAAAAACAAAATGACGAAGCACATGGATCTCGACAGCAGAACTCGGGACGACAGATCTCGATGGCAGACATGACGACGAGATTGAAACGATGGATCTCGACAGCGGACGTGACGATGAGCTTAAGGCGACGGATTTTGGCGGCTGAGCTCTGGATGATGGAACTCAGGACAACAGCAGAGGCGACGACGAGCCTACTCGGGACGAAGATCGACAGTGGAGCTCGGGAATGAGCTTGTCGAGCCGCTCGACATGAGACGAGTCGAGCTCGGATTTTGAGCTCAACTCGAACACCTTCTGGCTCGAGCTCAACTCGACTTGTTTGCACCCCTAGTTAAGAGCATGAAAGAATAAATCAATGATTTAATCTCTATTATCTGAAGGAGAGTAGTAAGTAAATCTGTTTGCAATTGTGGTTTAAGGAGTTATTTGTGGAGTACAAACAGAATTCTCCATAGTTAAACAGCAAATGGAAGGGCCAATAAAGTGGTACATAGCTGAAATACTCTGAAGATGAATTTTTGAAGACAACAGATCTTTCTCTATATTGAATACTTTCTTGATTGGAAAATGATTGAATAAGGAGCATAGGATTGATTTGTCAAACATCTGTAATTTAAATAGCTGAACAGTAATCAACCATATGCCATCCGCCAAACGCTTTCCATAGCCGAACCGTAAATAGCTGTATGCCGTCCGCCAAGCGCTTCAACCAAATTCCAAAAATCCCGCTTAATTATGGAGTCAAGACGTGTAGATATAAAGACACACTACTCACTCGAAACAACAGAACAAAGGTGAGGAGGGAGAGTAGCTTGTGAAGGGGGATTAGAATGCTAGTAGTAGAGTATGCGAAAGAAGCAACAATTGTTGGAGATTGATGACGAACAATTAGGTATTTTCGACGAACTTCAGGGTCGAGGTCGACGTCCTCATTCATATTACATATATTGAAAATATATATAACAACTTTTAGATTTTAATATGAAGTTTTCATTATTCTAATAATAAATAATAAATAAAAATTCTAAAAAAATAATTAAATTAAAAAGAAGGATGTGATTAGTGGCATTTTATCAACTTTGCTACATTCAAAGGATATTGACAACAATGGTGGCTGTTGTTTAGTATCATTTTTTTTTGTGAATAAATATATATATTAGCTTTCTTTTTATTTTTTCAATAAAAAATATTATCTTAGTACATATATATCTTTTTAAAATACTTTAAGTTTTTTACAAAATAGTTTTTAAAAATGTTATTAAAAAATCTTAAAAAAGTGCATTTTCATGTTTAATCCATACAAATTTGGCAATATGTTTTTTGTAGTTTCCATGTTTGGACCTAAAAAAGTGGTCAAATGTTAGAATCTCTTAAAAAAAATTAAATTTCATGTAAAATAAGATTGAAAATACAATTTTTTAATAAAAAGAAAAGTTCAAGAAAACAAATAATAATGAAAATTGCAAAAGAACACTAATATAGGACAAAATTGTCTTATTAGAGAACTTTTTTTTTGCCATAAAAGTATATGCATTTTATTTAAGCTATTTTAGTATGTTGAAAGAGTTTTATTAGGGTTTTTGCTTTTATTTCTATTGAATTTTTTCTATTTTTAGTTGTGATGTTCATCTCAATGTTAGCTTACCTACTTGCAAATACCAAAGTAAGCTACCTACACATTAATTTAACAAACTATAGCCTAAAATCATTCCAATAAGTTTCAAATTCAATTTTGACCCGTCTTGTTTCTTAGATTCTATTTAGTAAATTGTGATAATGATAACTTCCATGTCCTTTAGATGCATATCCTTGAGCATAATGATCCCGACCACATTATTTCTCCGGGCCTTCTGATCTCCTTTTTCATGAGATTGAAGGCTTACGAACAAGTCTTGCAAAGAGCGACCCAATTATCGTTGAATCAAATACTTAATCTCTTCATTTACTTGAAGGCATTTTGCTAGTGAATTATGTCCTTTTGAATGATGGAAATGAAAGTATATGGATTGAACCCCAATTGATGAAGATTTTGAGTGGCTTTACTTACTTTATGTATCAACATACTAAATCTCCGTAAAGATACTATTAGATTCATTTTATAGGGTGACTGATATTATTGTTGGTACCATCGAAATTTATGAGAATGATATATACGATCTCTTGGTCATCATTATTTTCTCCATTAGTGTTAAGAGAATCAGAGTTACCCAAATATGATAAGCTGAAAGGTAAACCAAGCGTTTTATCTCAACCATATTATATCATCCATTTTATTCTATTATTTATTTATTTATTATTTTTTCATGCAGAAATCTGTACATAATCATATTTGTTATAATATGATAACTACAAAAAACTATTTTATTTTAAAGAGAGAACATTGAGAAAACTCACATCAATAAAAAAAAAATCCTTTATTTTCTTTTTAATTAAAATAACTCCACAGCTAATTTTACAAATATCTCAAACCACAAATTTCAACCCCCAAAAAAAAAATCATCTGTTTAGTTTCTTTTCCTTCTAAATATATAGATTATTTGATATAAAATGTATTCAATTCTAAGATTTTTTTTAAAAAATTTTAATCAATTACTTTAACTTACACATATAATAATAATAATAATTTATTTTCTTAGTAAATTAAAAAAAGGCTTAAAACTTGAAAATGACCACCCAAAACTTTGAGAGCAACTGGTTGTCTTGTGCATTAACAGCTCTAACCCCTACTTGACCAATTCATATAGCTAAATCATCCATTTTTTTACTTGATAAAAATTTGAGGGTGATGGCCATCATTTTCAATAAGAAGTTGAATGAGCTATGAAAATTTAACATATTCATGCTACAAAAGATTATTAATTTTGAATGCCAAAGGCCCAAAGCCAATCCCTTTCTCCATAATTTGATACCATAGATTATTTCATTGATAATGAAAGCCATTAGAACTAATTACTCTCTTGAAAATGCCAAATGTATGGAGTGGCAATGCCAATGGCTTGATGTGCATGTTATGAATTTGTTATTTTAGTGGGTCAATTAAAAATTAGTTTTTTTGAAGGCTAAGAGGACAATGAAATAAAATATGTGAGATTGCTTTTTCTCAATAATTTACATAATAAATTTTATTATTACAAGATATCATAGCCAATTATTGAGATCAAAAGTTTTATTATTATTGATTTTTTTTTTTTTGCATTAAGGAGATCATTCAATTAGATCAGTAGTGAAACCCCTTAGCTTTTGAATATTATCAGTAAGATTTTTTTGATTTTTCTAAACTAAGTAGGTGTGGTGGTGCCCTTCAATCAAAATTCACATGGATTCACATGATGAGCTTTATTTAGCATAATATTTTATAGTTACCTCGAAGAATTTGCAAAGCTTAAGTCTTTGTTTGAGATTATGGTATAAATTTTAAATTTTTTTAAAAGCTTCTTTCTTAATCATAATTTTAAAAATATTTTTTTAAAGATAAAAATTTAAAAAAATGATAAAAAAACTATCTATCAAATACAAATTATTTTTCTTTGGTGTTTAACCTGTTTTATTTCAAACAAAATATTTTTTATTAAAAATAATTTAAAAAATCCAAAATAAAAAATAAAAAAAGTAATTGTTATAATAAATATGGAGTTCTAAATATTTTGATACATTTGTTTAAAACCTTTAAATCTAATATAATTTGATTATATTTTACATTAAATGAGCCAACTCAAGCTGACTACTTGAATCAAATTTAATTAATTTATTCATCAAATTCAACTAACAAGCTATTCAAAAAATGCATTAGCCAACTTGACTAAAGCTTTGTTTGAGACGACTTTCTTAATGCTTCTTAAAGCAATTTTCTATTACAAAATTTAAAATCTTGCACTAAAAAATTGCTTTAATAAAATTTTGCAATATAAAATTGTTTTAAGAAATAGTAAGAAAACTGCCCTAAAAGAAACCTAAGAGCCAATTTGGGACGATTATAGCTTTTTGTAAAGATGATTATAATTATTATATGAAAAATAACTTATTTAAAAGTTTATGTGAAAAGCAACTTCCTAGCATAATTAAAAAAAATAATAATAATAATAACTAAACAAAAACTATAATTACAATTTAAAAAAGTAAAAAAAAAAAATCCTAAATACATTTCACATGAATTAAAATTGATGTCTTTGAAGTTTGAATCTTTTTATACAATAACTTCTGTGGTGTTTTCCCACTACCAATAAGTTCTCGTGAACCTATTGCTACTCAATATTAAAAAAGAGAGCCTAATATTGGCAACAATTTCCTTCATCACTGCTTTGAATTCAAGAAATCAACCAATCAAATCAGAACCCCAAAAAAGGGACCATTTTAACAAGAAAAACTGTTAATTAATTGCGCTGCTAATCCTGCTTTTGCTTTCAAAAGAAAACTAATTGAGGACCATCCTATTAATCAACTAGTGTTGGAACAGATTATTAAAAAAATTGTTCACAAGAGAATGGTGGACAACTGCATCACGGGAAGGAAAGTCGAGTTCATTTGAAGCAGAAAAAAACATCCTCCACGTTTTTTTTATAATCAAATTCAAAAATTAAAATCATTTATAGAATAATTGATGAGAGATTTTGTTGTTATGTTTGGAATCTGATTGTGTTGACTAATCGGGTTGTTCTATTATCTCGGATCTAAAAGCTTGTTGTGAACATTGGCGGTGCAAGGGGTTTATCCCCTGCTTGGGTTCTGCTGTTGTGTACCCAAGAGCCCGGGCGTTGAATGACATAGAGCAAAGCACTGTAGCGGCTTAGATATGCCGCCGCAGCAGCTCAAGACAGAGGCTTGAGCGCTGTAGCACTTCAAACTCGCACCGCAGCGCTGCGAGACGAACTAGACAATTTTTTTTTTTCTCGTTTTATAAAGGGTTGCGTCCCTTGGAGTTATTTTACTTGGTTTTCTATGGTATTTTTAGTTTAGGCAAGAGTGAGAACGATACATATTAGAAGAGTATGCAAGGAGAGAATGAAAGAGGAGAGATCTGTACTTATTTCTCCTAATTTCATAGTGAATTTTTTGGTGTGGTGTGACTCCGTGATTTTTTTCCCTATTTTGAATTTTTCCACTTTAAATCCTAATATCCTTTACTTTCCCCTGCTTTTACTTTTTTGCTTGTGTCGTCATTATGGTGTTTACTCCACTCACCCCTAACATTAGTTTGGGACATATTTCTTATTATTTTAATTTTTATGATGTAATCATAATTTTTGTTTAACCATTATGTTTTCACTATTTTTTTTTTAAATTGTGCTAGAAAACTATTTTCTATAATAGCTTTTTAAAAAAGTTACTTACTCCAAAACAATTTTACAATCACCTTAGAAAAAGTTATAGCTGTCCCAAACACATGCACCCTTGAGTCTTCATAGAAGCAGCACCATATTACCAACAAATCACAACAAATTCTAATTATTACTATTACAATATCAGGCATTTATCTCACTATATGAGATTGGCTACATGAATCATTTTTCTCCATTGTTATGTTAAGAATCAAATTCTCATTTAAATCTAATAAAAAAAAGTCATTTCTAATATTTAAAAATTCTAACTACTAGCTAAGCAAGCATTTTTCTATAATGTTTTGACAACTTTACAGCTTATGTTACTTGGCAAAAACAACTGAATCAATGGAATAAATGAACTTAAAGGCTCCAAAAGAAACATCTATCAATGATCAACCATGTTTAGAAATCTTAAGGCTTAATAGTATAAATTTCTATAAAAGAAATTCTAGTTTGGAAATATAAGGAAAAGACTCACAAGCAAAATAAGTTTGGCATGGCAAAAACCCATAGATCTTCAGGCGGAGTAGTTCTGCAAGAAAAATTAAAAAAAAGGCAACTTGTAACCTTCGTTGATCAAGATTTTATAAAGGAACAAACCAATGTTTAAAATTGCGTATTCGGGTATTGAGGCGTTTTTCATTCGTGAGGCGAGGCGTAAGCCTCAAGGTGTTTTGAGGCGTATACCTCAAAATTAAAAGATTGCGTAAACATAAAATGATAAATGTTTTATATACTAATGAGCGAATAATATAAAACATAAAAAGCAGAAAATATGAATTGAAATCAAAATATCCCAATAATAAGACAACATGAAATATAGTTCAACTCAAAATTCTATCTTTCCCAAATCCCAGTATTCTTTTCATTAACATATAATTCCAATTTCCAAAAACAAATAGCAATGACATATCACATAAGAACTCATAAGTCATCAACACTGTCATCACTAAGGGGTTCTTCATTTGAATCATCATTATGATGGAGTGATGGACTACTCTCTTATAACGACCCAAGATCCGTGTAGTGAAAGGATTCATCTGATCGATCATTCATTTTTCTTTTTTTTTTCTTTTTCCGTTATTCGTATCAATATATACATCCAGAGCCAGAGATAATTACATTACAGAAAAGAAACAGCAGCGGATACTATAATTCACATATAGTACAATCAGAGAACAAACAAAAGAGAGTCCAAAAGAAATATCTACACTAGCCACACAGGCTACAAAAGAAAGCCCACCCAAGGCTACAAAACAAAAAGCTGAACTCGACAGAAAGATCTTCAGACTGGAGGCCCTGCACCTGAAATATTAACCACATATAATGAGCTTACAAAGCCCAGCAGGTCACCAAAGCCTACAACTGAAATCAAAGCACGGCGATTCTATCAATATGCAGGTCAATAAAAATCAAGTCAATCAATGGTCAATGAGTCTATGAAATGCGGAAATCCATCGTCAAATCAAATCCATCAATAGTCAATAGTCAATGCAGCAGAAATCAAATCAGTAAGTGCTTCCAATTACTATCTATCCCGTAGCAGTAGCAGTATCTATCAATACTATCAGTTCAATCAATCATGTCGTCTAATCCGTATCGTCTACTCAATTCATTGTATCCATATCATCAATCAAATCAATAGGGTGTCTGTATCAATTAATAGCAATCAATAGCGTCAATTAATTCAATAAGGGACTCGTGTCAAAATGTACTCTTGCAACAGTCAATCCAATTATGTTCAATGACACTACGACGGATTCAATAATGACGACGTACGATGCTACAGTAGGGAAATCCTCTCAATCAATAAAGCACTTTCCAGTCAATTATATCAATCAGCTCAAGTCCCAATAAACAATCGAATCCAGTACGGCGAAAGATCAATTGAAAATCAAATCAATAGAATGAAATCATCAGGCCAATAGAAATCAAAGAAATCAATTCTACGATAAATCAAATCCATACGGCATTCAATCAATCCATCGATAAACGGCACGACGAGTCAATGTACGGCACGACGAATCAATGTATCAGTATATCAATAACCTATCAGGATCTGTCGTATCAATAATATTCATATGTCAATATCATATCTATATCAATGTCGATATCGGTATCTATCATCGATACAATCTATATTCATGTCGCTGTCGATATCTATCAATACACAGAATCCATATCAATATCGGTGCCGGTGAATCAATACAATTTATATCAATATCAGTATCAATCTCTATGACTCAATACGCATGATCCATATCAATATTAGTGCCGGTATCTATGAATCAATCAAGTCGAGAAAATCAATCGGAAAAGCAATACGATAAATCAATAAATCCGTCAAATCGATCAATCAATCAAATCCAGTCTATACTATCAAGTCGATCAAATCAATCGGAAGGACAATACGATAATCTACAGTAGCAAGTCGAATCAATGCATAAATCAATGAATCTATGAATCTATGCCGTCCATGTCCATATCAATATCAATATCAATAATCAATAATCAATAGTATCAATGCTCGATGATCAATCAATGAAATCAATCAATGAAATCAATGAATCCGGACGTTAAGCAATCAATTCGAATCAATAAATCAATGCATAACAGGAAATCCATACGATGCACATGCAATTCCATACAATGGTCTTACTCGACAAGCACAAACACTAGCTATGATCAACCAGGTAAACTGGCTATTATCAATAGTGCTGTTGTAGAATCCGTATTGCTGTTGTAGATATCCGCACGTTGGTTCTATCAAGAAGAGTCGTCACTCTTTTGCCCGTCGGCCGCCCGTCGGCATATAAAACTCCTTATAACTCCCAATCGTTATATCGATGATCTATGGTCTATGATTTAAAGGAAAGCCCGTCGGCCCACCATCCTGTACAGGTCAATATCTATCTTCAACCAACGTTCAACCAGGTTCCCACTTGTCTTTCAGTATCAATCAGTCAATGCAATAATCGATGCAATAATCAATAATAAATAAACCTAAAACGATCATATCAATAGTCATGCATATATCAATTCAATCTATCAATTTCAACCAAAGCAGAAATCGTACGAAAATCGGACAGAGTAACGGCAGTCGGTCAAATTTACACAAAAATCTCCAAAAATTACAATTCACCAAATTAATACAGAACGTGCACAACAACATTCTAAGACTATTCTCCTACTGCTCAAACCAGTTCGGACATCATAATAAATTGCAGTCAAAATAAAACTCCGCAGAACCAAAACGAACCGGACGAAATCCGCCAGAAAATAATCAAAACGTGCAGAATAATCACGTCTACAACATACCAAAAGTTACGCGGTGAAATCTTTGCCAGTACCAAACCGGGTACGAAAATCGCTTACAAAAACACAAATCTGAGCACCATTTCGCAAAATCTCAAAATCTCTGAAAACAGAAGTAGGGTTCGGAATCCTTACAGCGAGACAAACAAAATATCCAACAGCAACGAACGACGAAAATCGCTCCGTGGGCCCCGAAATCGGACTTCTTCCTTTGCTTTTCCGCCCTTTCTCTCTCCTCAAAATATCTGATTTATAAAAATATTTTCTCTCTCCTCAAAACGAGCTCATTTTCTTATATCATTAGTGGGATCGGCCCGGCCGATCGTCACATCGTCCCGGGACGATCAGACCAAAATTGATCGTCCTGGACGACTCCCAGAACTATTCTCAGGACGATATTTTCTACAGTGCAGATCGGCCTGGACGATCTCCAATCGGCCCGGACGATCCTGGGAAAAATATCACTTTTCCCAGCAGCTACAGCAAAGGAACGAGGTCTCACATCTCTCCCCTTTCTCCTCTCCTATAGAGTCCAATGTCGGGCATTTACTTCAAGATTTATATAAGTTTTAATATATATAGCGTGAGGCGTAAGCCTCATTCCAGTGAGGCAAGGCGGGCCTCAACAAAGTTGAGGCGCAAGCCTCATAAAAAAAACTCGAGGCGTTTTTTACTGGAATTGCGCAAAGGCGGGCCTCAAGACGAGCCTCATATTGCGCAATTTTATACCATGGAACAAACTTCTATGACAATAAACTTTGCATTTTTCAACTTTAATGGAAGAAAGAGATCATTTGAAACAAATTGGCAAAGACCTATCGTGGCTTTCATGTTGTAAAACTGCCACAATTGCAATGCCTGAGCCAATTACCTTACTTTCAAAGATATATGCAATTTTCTTATTTTCACAAAAACAAACATCTAACACTTCCATGTTTTTGGTCTATATATGAAAAATTCTCTTTTTAAACATAAAATATCACTGTTTACTAATCATTTCTATGGAGAATTTGACTTTTAATAGAACACAATGGAGAAGAAGGATTCGTATAGCCGACTCCACGTAGTGGGATAAAGGCTTGATGTTGTTGTTGTACTAATCATTATTATCAATTTTTAGTGGGAAGCGTGACAAATGATTCTCTTCTCTATAGTTTGAGAAGAATAAGTCCATAATTCAAAGCTTTTTTTTTTTAATGTAGTTATGGGTGAGAGGGTGTCTGATCGTCTCTTCATTCACTAGAAGACAAACAAAGAGTGCTATAGGTTGCATATGGACAAAAACACTCCAAGTTATGGGGTCAGAAGGCTTAAAAGAACCACAAGCAATACTACAAAAAGTCAAAATCATCAAAATAGAATATGGTTCATCTAATCACTACCAGGAAGTTCATTGGTAGAGCCAATTCTTTGCTTGTAATGGTAAAATATTTAGATTTCAGGCTTCTGGCCTGTGGAAAGTTTTAGTGTTATACCTTGGCTTTGATAATTTTGAAGATCGTTAGATGCGTTTAGCTCGAATTAGCTGTTTGTAGTTTGCAGTTTGCAGTGTACCGCTTCCCTGAATTGGAAAATTAATGAAAAAGTTAAAAGAAAATATATCAAAAGTAAGGAGAGGCTTGATAGACTAAGATGAAGAACAGGATATGATTTCATTTTCATACCGCCTCACCAAATTGGAAGCAGTCATGGATATAGCAGATATCAGGTGTTAGTTTATTTTGAAGTAAAAATTTCACATGTCGTTATCTGACCTTTGGTCTACCCTTTTTTAAAATAATCCTTCCACAATAATTTTATCTATCCATCTTATTAATCACATTCGTGTAATTTCTACCATACATATTACACAAATCATATTATTTAATTTCCTCTATTTTAATTTTAATAGATGTTGTTCACATCATCATCCTTTTACTATTATCATATCTCCACTCCTTTTAGTTTCACCACTTGGTTATTTTAAAATTCTCATGCAACTCAAATTAAACAAGCAAAATTGCAATTATACAAAATTTCACTAGCTAAGTCTTATTGATATATTTTTTCATTGTATAATCAAAACCTCAAATAGTTTAAAACTCACTAGAAATTTGACTTTCCTCAAAAATAAATTTTGAGCTTACTCAAATCAATTTCAAATGACTCGAATGATACCGCTTTCAAGTCAACATAAATCACAATTTCGAGTCAAGCCAACCTTGTTCAAAGTTTAGTTAATATCAATCTTATGATAGTGCACTTCTTAATTCTGATCACTCAAGATCAACAGTAGAAATTATATCCTAATACATATTCATAGACTTTTGTATAATAGAGCAAAGCTACTTGATCTATAACACCTAAGTATCAATTGATTTTCCAAAAATATTTATTGATAATTATAATTTTTAAATCCAGATATATTACATTATTATTAACTCAATATTTATTCTATAATGATATAATCTTAAGCCAAAGAGATTGAGAGGGATACGAAAAGATTGAAATGAGGAAATAGTGTGGTTGTAGGAGAGATGAAAAGAGACAAAAAGGAAAAAAGAAGAGCACGATACAAGGGAAGGTGGGAAGGGTTTTCATAAAAGAATTTATTGATTTATTTATTTTTGGTTGGGGGAGGACATCGACCCCTAAGGACTTACAAAATAGGTGACATTGCCTGCAGCCTCTATGTATGTTTATATTAAATTATAACGAGGGGCAACTGGCCCATCTTTTAGACATTGAAAAGGCAAGTGCATGTTGTCCTTTTTTTTAACATTATTTTTAATTACATTTTATCTATTTTTCTTCTTCTTTTTTTTTTTTTTTTACTTTTTTCCATTCTTTTAATCATTTGTTTTAGGAATGTTTTCCTTTTTCTTTTTTTTCACAAACTTTTTCTTATATATTGGCACCAATGATCATAGTGATAACTATATTTTAGGTTTCTCCAAAGCAATAAAAAACCATCATCTTGTTTAAAAGTCTCATTGATTATGTTTGTCGAAATGAGCACATACGTGAAAAGGTTGGAGTAGCTCCAGTGGAAGATAAGATTAGAGAGGGTCGCATTTATATGGTTTGGTCACATAAAATAGCGGCCTTCCGAGGAAAATAGAGGTATTAGATTTGACCTATGTTAAGAAAGATAGAGGCGGACCTAAAAAGACTTGGTTAGAAAATATTAGAAATGATCTTTCTTTATTAGTTTTAAATTAGAATTTGACTTTTAACATGATACAATGGAAAAAAAGGATTCATGTAGCCGAACCCACGTAGTGGGACAAAGGCTTGATGTTGTTGTTATTGTTGATCATGCTGTCTAAATGAAATTGTTCTCCAAAGTTAGAAAATCATAGTGGTGGACCAAAATTGAGTAGACAAAATGTCCTTCGAGAGAATTTATAGTGATCTGGCATACCTTATCTAAATAGAATATAACCCGTGAATCTAAATGGCTTCTACTTGTCATTTCATTCCACAAAATCCCATTCATCATGCCTTCAATAGCAAAAACCTTAACTTTTAGTACCCAATATAGAAAACATATGACCCTGCTTCTATCATCATAAGTGGGCATACAGAATGCCTTCAGTTGTCAAATAAATCATCTCCATCATTTTACACTCTTAATGTCTTCAGTCTTTAATTCCCTATAAGAAATGCTAGTTAACCAAACAACTAATCTCTCGCAACTTGCGAACTCTTAATGGGCACTCATCTAGAACTAAGATTTATATTCACGCAACTTCTCATTCAACTCAACTTTACACTTTGGTTCAATATATAGGACAACTTGTGATTTCACAGATTATGTTTTTCTAAAACAGTTCCTTGAAATCTTATTTAATAGCTGTTCAAGATAGCACTTGCAACTTTTCTTGGCATCTTCCAGAGCTGCATCAGCATTAGTAGAAAGCACAGAACCCAAATAATATAGGTAAAATGCTTATCTAAATTTTTCTATCTTCACAGAACCACCAAATAATATAAGTAACATACATATATATATAATTTTATTTTTCCTCAATTCAACTTTTTCATCATCACATCATTCAATTAATTTCATCTGATCTAGCAAAACCTTAAAAAACACAAGAATTTTACTTCTATAAATGATGGTCGCATTAATGCCCTTTCACCCTAATTTTTAATTCTCATGCTAAAAACAATTGCAAAACTTTAAATTTACAGAACCTTATAAAATGCAGTTCTTATTTAGTATTAGTCATGCACTTGACCGAAACAACAAAATTAACTTGATTTGTTACTATTAACAAGTTTGAATTGGTAAATAATGATAGCCCAAGGAGGATTGAAAAAAGCAGAAAACAATCCAAGTTCTAGATTCAGTTATTCAAACTCTGCAAATTTCAGCAGAATGCTTCTTTTAATGCTAACTTCAATAGAATGCTGATATGTATGAGAAAAGGACCGATTATTGTAGCAAAATACCTGAGGAAGACAATCATGATGTGCCAACAGTGGGCTTCTGGAATTTCCCATGAACCCACACCCTTTGCATCTTCTTACCACTACGACGATTCACAGAAATCACACAACAGTATTCAAGCTCCAACTGCAAACGCAAAAACCAAACATGGCTATCAACTTAGCATTGTTAGGAGAACAGTGCAAGCGATACAGATGTGGCTAGAATTCAGTAGATCTAATTTACATCTGATGGATTATACATTCTATAAGAGCAGATTTTGGAGAATCTTTTGGAAATACAAGAATGCTCCACACGCTCAAACAAGAGAAGGGTAAACATGAGTGACTAAAAGCAAGGGGAATTACTAAAATGCGTACCCTACGCATGGTTTCCATGGTATATTCAATTACAGGTTCATTAGATATAACCCTTAAAGTTTATTTATAGCTTAGCAATTTCTTGTTTGGTTGATCAACTACCATTTCCAAAAATGAGACAAATTTCTGATGCTGACCAATTTATTACAGATTGCAAAGATGGACAACAAACCGTTGTTGTGAGACTTTGGAATAAAAACTCAAATTACACTTTGAGAAGATTCCCAGTTCTGGGAGAAATTTCAAGAGCATTGGGTGATTGTCTCCCTTGGTCAAGATGATGAAGATGACCAGTAATCTTCATTTTTCTTCTTTTCAAGTGCCTGAAGCTCTTCCTAGATAGCATATTTCCAATCAATAATTTTAATTACTTCAATAATTGAGTTTGGAACATGCGACGAATTAATATTGCTAACAAATACATGGAAGCTGGGATAAATCTCTCATAAAATACAAAGTTACATATATGGTGATTAGTGCAAGATCTCGCACATTTTCTCAAAAGCAATCAGTTATCAAGATTATCACAAATCAATTCGTCATTACAAGTTCAAAGGAGAGATTATTTTGAGAATTTCCAACTGTGTATGAACTCAAATTAGACAATTGACCTTGCTCAAGATATGTTGGTGCTCTACTCCGTTCTATTTTCTCTCTCTTCTAAAATAAACAAGCATCTCACAATTTTTAATAATAGGTTTAGATGAACTTTGAGAGGAGGGGTGTTCCTTTGGACTAGAGAAAATATGAAAACTAAGACTCTAAGGCCCAATTGTAACTTGGTAAGTCATTGGATTGAGCTTAGTAAGCATGAAAATTTCATGTATAGTAATATTTTGTAGGAGTAATGTTCCAAAATTGATATTATTGAGAGAAGTTATCCCCTTAAGTATCAATTTTGCGATAATATGGCTATTATTCAAAGAAGGTAACTGATGTGAAACATATGCATGGAAACAAAACTGCTTGGGGATTTTAGTATAAGAATGTTAAAGCTTTGCTAGTTATAGAATTAATGCTTACCCAAGTTAGGTTTTCAGAATTATCAAGTCGAAATTAAGTAAGGCATGCGGTTACAACTAGATTAACGGGACAATATCAAATTGACAACATAGAATTAGAGAGTAATGTTATGAGGATAAACGATAATCCACAGTTAACAAATAGAACTTTTCACCTTGGGTCTCTCACTCATTCTCTTGTTGGTGGCACTTTTAATGGAGGAAGATTGAGAGCAACCGAGCGATGCCACTAGGAGACAAATGGCGCACAAAGTGTAGTCCGTTGGAGTGGTAGCCGGTGGCGGGTAATCCATGGGATGACTAGTGAGCATCCAACGTCTTATCCGTTCTTCCTTGATCATCAAAGACGAAGCCGTGGGTCGATGTCGGGATCGGCCGTCCATGGATGTGGAGAGCTCTCTTCTTGAGCCCTTGAGCCGGCCGCTTGTTGAAGCAAAAGAGGAGAAGAGGGGGCCCGGTTTTGGAAAGGAGGAGGAGGGGGAAGCCTGCAGTAGAGAGAGGGAGAGGGATGTGGTTTGTTTTAGAAAGCTGAAATTAATTTCAGTTTAAGAGATTTGGGAGGGAAAATATTAGAGATCTAATTTTGAATTCCCAAATTAAAGAGGAGGATTATTGCTCATTCAATGGAGAGAGCCAACAGGGGGCCGGCGGCATCAATGAGGGGCTAGGGTTTGGGAAAACTGAAATGAATTTCAGTTTTAAGTGAGATTGGAGGGAATTATTTTGAAATTAAAGTTTGAATTTCAAAATAGGGAGGGGGTTAATTGGGCAATTAATGGGAAGCCCAATGAAGGGGGCCGGCAGCATCAAGGAGATGGGGAGGAGTTTGGAGGAGGGGGTTTCCAAATTGGTTTGCTGATGTGGAAATAGGATTTAAAAAAAAAACTCCAAATTAAATTAATTTGAAATTGGATTCAATCATGGGAACTTACCTAATTTGGAATTCCAAATTAGGAAATAATTTAAAATTTGAATTCCAAATTTCAAATTTGAAATTGATGGAGAGAGGGGTTGGCCGGGTAGAAGAAGGCCATCGGCAAGGTGGGGCGGCGGGGGTTGTGAGGGGTGGCCGGTGGCTGAAATCCAAGGGGGTGGGGGCGGCGACAAGAGGGCTAGGGTGCTTTTTTTTTAGATGGGGTTTTCTTGTGGTGGAAGGGAGGTAGGTGGAAGAAGAAAATAAAGTAATTTGAACAAAAGATCTTCAATCTGTCAACCAATAGAACTCACAAAGAGATCTACCGGTTCTCTTCCGAGCACTCACTAAGAGAACTAGAAAGTTGTAGAACTCACAAAGAGATCACAAAATAAAGAACTCACTAAGAGATCTTCCAGCACTCACAAAGAGAACATAAGAGTATAAAATTTTCATTCATCAATCTTCCCATTACATAAGAAAATGGCCATATATATAGGCCTCAAAATGACAAAGAAAACAAAAGACTAAAATGCCCCTTGGGCTACAATAGCGACCAAATACCCATAAGGGCAAAAGCGGAAAAACTGAAAAATAAAATAAACTACTAAATAAAATGACTCAAAATAAAACTCATGATCGTGGCCGTCGATCTACGGCGTCTCCTGATGGTACATGTGTCGAAATTGTCCTCATCAGTAACATCCATGAAGTTATAAAAAAAATTTTGCAATGGTAGAACTGCACTTATATACTTTCTAATAAGTGGTATATTGTAGGAATATACATTTGATGTGCCTAAGATTATGTTTACTCTTATTTTGTGAATGAACAAGAACAAATGTAGAGCACCGAAATACTTCTATGTATCGAGATAATTCAAGCTTTTAGGTAGCAGCTTAGGAATTCTTGACAAGAAGTAGAAATTTAATACGAAAATGCATTCTATTGATGAGATATGTTTTTATTAGAACAGCTTCCCTCCATAACTATTTAAGAATATTTGTAATTGATATAAGTGATCTGGCTACTTTAAGAAGACGTCTTTTTTTTTCCAGCTATCCAATTTTGTAATGGTGTATCAACATAAGAGTTTTTATAAACTATTCCCAAAATAGATAAATTATCACTATGACTTAGGAAAAGAAGTAATAACTTTGATGAACTAATCCCTAACTTGTATTTTTAATTGAAATTGAGTTTAAATAATAGTAATAAAAATTTAAATTGTTGACCAGCCTCATAATTTGCATTCCTAAATAATGTTCATGTGACTATAGTGTGATCATCTAAAGAAAATAGACCAATGAATTCAACTAAAAGTTTTAACTTTGGATAGTCCTTACTCCTTAGATATCATAGTGAAACAAAGATAAAGGAAGTAATTTTTGTAACATAGATGATAAGAATTTCTTGCATGTTTTGAGATTTAGCAAATTTCACATGAGAAACCTTCAAGATTTTTATAAATTTATTCATCAATAACAAAGAGAACAATTATCAAAATATGCAAAATTGGTATGTCGTAGTTGCTAGTGACATAACATAACTTTTGATGTGAAACGTACAAGCATGGATGATTAAATTAAGGAAGTTTGCACGCTTACTTTTAGAGCACAATAATTATAAGCTTTGCCTAAATGATAGACGACAAAATAGAAATGATAAGGTGATAAACTAGCTTAGGTCTACGCACATGCGAGAGGTTGAGATCATTAAATAGTTAACTAAGTCTTACTTTGCATGCATGAGTGGTTTCAACGAGAAATTCCAATACTAACAATAAGATTAGTTGCTATGAGAAGATCCCTCACACAACTCTTTCTATTACTAGGTTCTAGCGGTGAATAATTGACATGATCTTCATGAATCTATTAATAACCATAAACGAAAAGTAAACTAGGAAGATAAGAGAGTTTGGACGAAGAGTTTACCCAAAGAAAGAAGTTATCCAAGGGAACGACAAACACGGTGCTCCGGCGTAGTTGCTTATACGTTTGAGGAAGAGTGGACAGCACTTTAGGTTACGGAGCCTTCAAGATATGGCGATGGGGAACATTCTGGACAGCGAGACAGCCATAAGAGGTCACCCAAAATGACTGGCCAGCGGCTAGGGATGCCGAGACAGCAGCAAAGAGGGTCGAGACAGCAATTCGGCACTTGAAATACTTCTGGACAGCAACTTGTAGGCTTCTGGATAGCAGCTTTCAAGGCTCCAATACTCAGGATAACACGTGGCGCCTGTCCAAGAATCTGGACAGCAAACCGGGCTGGTTCTTTGAGCCGCAAGCAGAGATCTTTGGTCAGCTGGACAGCAACTCAGGCTTCGGAATTCTGCTGGCAGCAAGGGGACAAGAAGGAATAGTTTGGAAAGCCTCCAAACAATGACCAGAAAATCTGGACGGCAGCTCCTTATGTTCGACAGAAATTTGGATAGCTTTGATAGGGTGTTGGGAGCCTTTGGACAGCAATCTCTGGCCTTCAGCAGTGCATAACAGTAACCCAATATGGCTGGAATATGGGGACAGCCAGCAGAAATCTCACGAGAAGGGAGGAAAACATGAGAAGAGTTTGGGAGGAGGCAGCTAAGGCTGAGAATTGGAAGGGGAATTAATGAGATTAACTTGGGAGAGAGAAAAGTCAAACAAAATCTGAAATTAATTCTCAGATTTAATAAAATTGGAGGGAATGATTTGAATTTGAATTCAAATTCAAATCAAAGGATTAATGGGAGGTGAGGAATTATGGGAGGTAATTAGAGAGTCTTAATGGAGAGCAATTAATGAAGATTGGAGAGAGAGGGGGAAAGATTAAGTGGCCGACCATGTAGGGAGAGGGGAGAGGAAGTTAATTTCTTAGTATGTGGGGCCCACGGAAATTACTAAAGGTTTTAATCAAATCTGAAATTTTAATTCAGATTTCATTAAATGAGGAAGTTTCCTAATTGAAATTTATTAGGGAGGGAATTATTTGAATTCAAATATTGGATTGAATTCAAATTAATAAACCTTCCTAATTGGGAGGATTATTTTAGGAAAGTATTTATGAGCTTAGAATTTTGAATTTCAAATTCCATGGGAGAGGGAGAGGTGGCCGGCGGCATGGGGGTGGAGATGGGGACGGGCCGTGGTGGAGATAGTGGTTTTTGGGAGGGGTGGCCGGCGATTGGGTAGGCCAAGGCAGTCGGCGGGTTGGGGAAAACAGGGGCTTGAGGTGGAGGAATTTAGGAGAGAATTTGGGTGGTGAGAATGGCCGGCGGTGGAAGCTATGGACGTAGACGGATGGAGAGGAAATTCGATGCAAGAAGAAAAATAAAAGAAAAGAAGATAAGAGAACCGCGAACCTTGGAATCCACCAAGATTGACGGGTATTGCTTTTGCCCCACTTGGGCCTCTCTTCTCACAAACTCACTAAGAGATCATTCCAAGAGAGAGAAACTTAGAACTCACAAAGAGATCCATAAGCACAAATTGAAAATTTCATATCAATATTCATCATCCTTTCCAAGAGGAAGGAGAAGGCTTAAATAGCCAATTACATGAAGGAAACATAAAAGACATAATTGCCCCTAGGGCCAACATAAAGCAAAGCCCTCAAGTGAGGGTAGAAATGGAAAAGTACAAATAACAAATAAAATACATAAATAGACACGATCGTAGCCGTTGATCTTCGATGTCCTCATCATTCTCCCCAGGTGGGAGAAAAACTCGACTCCGTCGAGTGGATGTCTTAAGAACTCTCGTGTATCTGAATCGATCAGCGGTATCACCTTGCGCTCTGATCATGTATCCTCTGACTTTGGTTTACCTCTTCACCTAGTCAAATATCTTCTTCGTCCACCCTCTTTTGTGGAAATAATATCATCACTAGGAATCATGTCAACCTTCTCCGCTATAGGAATTTTGGGAATAATTTTGGGAGTGGAGGTAGGCTTTGGGGTTCTCACAAGGTGGGGTCACACAAGACTTAATTTGAAGTGGACTTGGGGGTTTATCTCTGGACCTTCAAAGTCTACTAAATCTTTTATGTTAGAAAAGGAATGAATGTTGAACTCTGCAAGCAGATCCACCACGCAAGCGTTGTTATAGACTTTATTGACTATTCTAAATGTTCCCGCACTTCTAGCATGTGATTTTCGGATGAATCCGCATCATTACTAAGTTACCAACCTTAATAGATTTAAATTGTCGTTTAGAATCAGCATGAAGTTTATACTTATTATTGCTCTCTTCAGTTAAGCGTGCAATTTTCTTAAGAAAGTTATGCAGATGTAATGTAAATGCGGCATGTGTTAAATTCATGTCTAAAATTCAAGACTCAACAAGATGAACATGAGGTAGTGCAAGAGATTTGATATGCAAGATGAATGAAATATGGATTCACACATACATTTTAAACAAAGAAGATTTTGGAAGACAACAGACTACAAAACACACGCAACAACATACTAACTCACACGAACATATAGTTAGACAAAGTGGACGAGTCACAAAAAGAGGGGTTTTAAAGTGTTCGGTCTAAGGGAACTGGTGTAGGGGGAGAAATGAAGACACTCTTAGCTATCAGGGCACTTCTATAGGTGGTTTCAGTTAGGGTCGACAGCAGTCTCCTAGTGGGGGTAGTATTATCTAATAAATTCATCCAACTAGGATAGAAGTGGTCCTTATCCTGGTAGGACGAGGTCATAATGGGCAAAATGTAAGAATCAGGAGTGACACACTCTGCTAAATATAACTCTAAATGAGCGGCTCTAAAATTAGACTCTAAAGCAACAAGAGGAGGCACATTGCTAAACTCAGGATTAAAAGCTTTCAGAATCAAATCATTATCTTCCGAACTCATAGCACTATACTCAATTGAATCAGGATAATTGGGTTCAGGGTTACTTAAATCGTGAGTTAAATCCAGTAGTAAGTTTAGTTGAACCACTTTCGATTCTATATTATTATCATCACAATTACCCAAAGTCGACTCAGTAGGTGATACAACTAAATCAGGATCTTCCAAATTTAAATTCATCGTGTTCAAAGTCAGATTGGCTTCTTTCGAGGTCACATTACTCCCATCCAGACATACTTTATCCACAGAGTTATCCTCGAGGAGACTAGGATCGGGGTGGTCTAAGGTGTCGACGTTTAAAGGCTCTAACTTTCCTAGTTCATGATTTAAGTCATTCGGGGAATCTGATTCAATTACTTCTATTCCATCCTTAAAGAATTCTTCGTCCTCATTGATATCACTAGCATCCACGAAATGGATGCACTCCGTCTTGGGTTCAGAGAACTTTTTCTTCTTAATGTCTTCCTTTATTATAATCATACTGGCAGAGTCAAGGACTGGGGATGCTAGAGGTTGACTGGGGTGGCTAGAAGTAGGTCCTAGTGGGGAGTCAGAAGAGATGGGCTTAACAGAAGATCCAGTAGACGGTCGGCCATTAAGGTTAAGTGAAGACTTATAGGGTGGGGTAGCAACCCGGATGTTACTAATGGGTGGGTGGTCTTGACCACAGTAAGGTCCCCCGAGTTGTCCCAACGAAAGAGGTAGGGTGACAGTCACTAGTTGAGGGTCGGTATTTTAAATTAAGATCTCGCCTCATGTCTTTCCAAGTGGTGTACTCACCGCGAGACTCTTTATGATCTTCCAATCTTGTCCAAAATTGAAGAGCTCGACCTTTAAGGTGAGACTTAGCGATACTAACCTGGTTGGGTTCAGGGATATGACGTGATTCAAAATAGTCATCTAGTTGTCTAGCCCATTCCCTGAAGTGGTAAGGGTCTGAGGAGCCATCAAAGGTGGGTAGACGATAAGGTGACTCAAAGTGAGGTCGTTGTGGTTTGAACTCAGGTTTAGATTGAAAAACAGAGTGAGACACATAATTCACGTGGGGATAGTCAACCGGTTTCTCCGTCATGATTCTAGTCATAGTGCCTACTAGGTTAACGATGTCATCTAAACTCTTTTGGAGTCTTATCGGGTCCATGGTTGGTTGCTAAGGGTCACTAGGAAGGCTTACTAAAGTGCGGGCAGCAGCTAAAACCCACAGAGATGCTTGCTGGACAGTGATTCCAGCAGTTGGAAACGTCAGGGCAGCAAGCACAAGGGATGGGAAAACTACCTAGGAATTTCGGCCAAGCTCCAAGGTGTGGACAGCACTAAAACAGTGAACCTAAGCCCTCTAAAGGGGTACTTAACAGTAGCTGAAACAGTGTGGACAGCAGTGATACGGCAAGGTGGAGTTGTCCTACACTCTAAGGAATGCTATAACTTCAAAGGCAGCAAGATGACGCCTGTTAAAATGACTTAAATGCTCAGGATATGGTGCTGGAAAAGTAAAGACAGCAGCTAAAACAGAGAAAAACAGCTATCCAAATGATAGTATGCATGCAAACGATTAAAGGAAAGCTAAATGAAACTCCTAGGATGCGTTCTAGCACGAGCAAAGCATGCTAGCCATGCTCTGATACCAAGATGATGTGAAACGTACAAGCATGGATGATTAAATTAAGGAAGTTTGCACGCTTACTTTTAGAGCACAATAATTATAAGCTTTGCCTAAATGATAGACGACAAAATAGAAATGATAAGGTGATAAACTAGCTTAGGTCTACGCACATGCGAGAGGTTGAGATCATTAAATAGTTAACTAAGTCTTACTTTGCATGCATGAGTGGTTTCAACGAGAAATTCCAATACTAACAATAAGATTAGTTGCTATGAGAAGATCCCTCACACAACTCTTTCTATTACTAGGTTCTAGCGGTGAATAATTGACATGATCTTCATGAATCTATTAATAACCATAAACGAAAAGTAAACTAGGAAGATAAGAGAGTTTGGACGAAGAGTTTACCCAAAGAAAGAAGTTATCCAAGGGAACGACAAACACGGTGCTCCGGCGTAGTTGCTTATGCGTTTGAGGAAGAGTGGACAGCACTTTAGGTTACGGAGCCTTCAAGATATGGCGATGGGGAACATTCTGGACAGCGAGACAGCCATAAGAGGTCACCCAAAATGACTGGCCAGCGGCTAGGGATGCCGAGACAGCAGCAAAGAGGGTCGAGACAGCAATTCGGCACTTGAAATACTTCTGGACAGCAACTTGTAGGCTTCTGGATAGCAGCTTTCAAGGCTCCAATACTCAGGATAACACGTGGCGCCTGTCCAAGAATCTGGACAGCAAACCGGGCTGGTTCTTTGAGCCGCAAGCAGAGATCTTTGGTCAGCTGGACAGCAACTCAGGCTTCGGAATTCTGCTGGCAGCAAGGGGACAAGAAGGAATAGTTTGGAAAGCCTCCAAACAATGACCAGAAAATCTGGACGGCAGCTCCTTATGTTCGACAGAAATTTGGATAGCTTTGATAGGGTGTTGGGAGCCTTTGGACAGCAATCTCTGGCCTTCAGCAGTGCATAACAGTAACCCAATATGGCTGGAATATGGGGACAGCCAGCAGAAATCTCACGAGAAGGGAGGAAAACATGAGAAGAGTTTGGGAGGAGGCAGCTAAGGCTGAGAATTGGAAGGGGAATTAATGAGATTAACTTGGGAGAGAGAAAAGTCAAACAAAATCTGAAATTAATTCTCAGATTTAATAAAATTGGAGGGAATGATTTGAATTTGAATTCAAATTCAAATCAAAGGATTAATGGGAGGTGAGGAATTATGGGAGGTAATTAGAGAGTCTTAATGGAGAGCAATTAATGAAGATTGGAGAGAGAGGGGGGAAAGATTAAGTGGCCGACCATGTAGGGAGAGGGGAGAGGAAGTTAATTTCTTAGTATGTGGGGCCCCACGGAAATTACTAAAGGTTTTAATCAAATCTGAAATTTTAATTCAGATTTCATTAAATGAGGAAGTTTCCTAATTGAAATTTATTAGGGAGGGAATTATTTGAATTCAAATATTGGATTGAATTCAAATTAATAAACCTTCCTAATTGGGAGGATTATTTTAGGAAAGTATTTATGAGCTTAGAATTTTGAATTTCAAATTCCATGGGAGAGGGAGAGGTGGCCGGCGGCATGGGGGTGGAGATGGGGACGGGCCGTGGTGGAGATAGTGGTTTTGGGAGGGGTGGCCGGCGATTGGGTAGGCCAAGGCAGTCGGCGGGTTGGGGAAAACAGGGGCTTGAGGTGGAGGAATTTAGGAGAGAATTTGGGTGGTGAGAATGGCCGGCGGTGGAAGCTATGGACGTAGACGGATGGAGAGGAAATTCGATGCAAGAAGAAAAATAAAAGAAAAGAAGATAAGAGAACCGCGAACCTTGGAATCCACCAAGATTGACGGGTATTGCTTTTGCCCCACTTGGGCCTCTCTTCTCACAAACTCACTAAGAGATCATTCCAAGAGAGAGAACTTAGAACTCACAAAGAGATCCATAAGCACAAATTGAAAATTTCATATCAATATTCATCATCCTTTCCAAGAGGAAGGAGAAGGCTTAAATAGCCAATTACATGAAGGAAACATAAAAGACATAATTGCCCCTAGGGCCAACATAAAGCAAAGCCCTCAAGTGAGGGTAGAAATGGAAAAGTACAAATAACAAATAAAATACATAAATAGACACGATCGTAGCCGTTGATCTTCGATGTCCTCATCAACTTTACTATCCTTATTGGAATGAAAAACATAACAAAAGATTATTTTGACTTGATGACCTGACTTTAAGAGATCGCTTTTTTTTTTAAGGACCAACTTTGAGAAGACAAATTTCAAATACATCTTAACACTGCTAATCACTCCCCTCAATTTTAAGTCTTAAAATTTACAAAGATTATGAAGAAATTTTGCATTGTAGTTTAGATAAAGGATGAGTTTATTGACATATGCAATCAAAGTTTGACAACAATAGAATTAAGAATCAATTTGTTTGAGAAACAAACGGCAATGAAAATTAACATGTATAACAATAAGTTCCTTATTGTACGATTTATCATGTTCTTATATTGAGATATCAACCATCATATGATTTGAGGCATAAAAATATATCATTTACAACCCTTGATTAACTGTCTTTTATGTTTAAGTTTTTATCGATTTAGGCCACCAAACCTGTACTAAACATGGTGGAGGCAAAGGAAAAGTTATTTTATGATTGAATGATCATTTTTTAGAGTACGTTCAATTTTCCTTTATTAAATATGCATGGTCCTAAATGAGTGGAGTTCGGCCTTTTAGTAGCAATGACCTATTTGATCATATAAGAGAAGAGGAACTCAATTAGATGGAAGATCGATGGATTAAGGGCAACAAACTAGTTAGCGAGCAAGTATGTTGACAGTTGGAGGTTAGCAACTACAATTGATTAGAAGATCAAACCTGAATAGCATAGGCAAATTTGTAGTTGCAGCAAATCGGTGACTCAAGAGAAGCCATTGAGTAGAAGCTGAAATCTTATGACGCCTGTTGAACTTGGTGTTTGATGACAATATGAAGGGGTTGAGATAAATAAGAGAGGTGATCTGAGGTTGAAGAAGCAAGTCGCAGGGTCAAAATTTTTTAATGTGATTTGTGATGACAAGAGACAAAACCAACAAAGGTGACGCAAATGATGCGGTCAATAACAAAGATGAGTTGAGAGGTTGGCAAAGGCAAGTCGTGAGAGTGCGATGAAGGCAAGTCATGAGATAGATAAACTAGAGAAGATCTAACATGGA
Source organism: Dendrobium officinale (assembly GCA_019514585.1). Classification (NCBI taxonomy): domain Eukaryota; kingdom Viridiplantae; phylum Streptophyta; class Magnoliopsida; order Asparagales; family Orchidaceae; genus Dendrobium; species Dendrobium officinale. Next base: position 7,495,548 of record CM033699.1, on the reverse strand, counting down.
GATGAGGCTTGTGACATTGATCCAGACCTGATGTGGAGATGAGGTGCCTGCCAAGGAAGAATGAAGGTGAAAACAAAAGGGCAAGGAGGGGGCCCAAGTACAAGGCATGTGAGTGTTGGCTGAAGACAGTTACAAGAAGGAAGTTGATAGTAAGCTTCATACAATAAAGCCAGCATTGTGATACACCTTAGGTTTCACAAATTAGGGTTTGCCCTAATTTCCCCTCCAAGAGAGTGGACTTTCTCCACCAACACAAAATGAGTAAGTAATCACAAACAAGAGTAGAGAAGAACAATGAGAACCTTTGCATTAGCAAGCCAAGAGAAAACAAGATAAGTTTGTCCACTTCGAGAAGGACAAGATCTCCCAAAAGAAAACCCTAGAAAAGCACAAGAGAAGACTAGAGGAAGAAAACTAGAAAGAGAATACACTTTTCATAATACCCAAAAACTAAACCCTAATAGCTCCCTTCATACCCTTTCAAAAAGACCCTCCCATCCCCAAAATACCCCCACTTAAGTGGGGGGTCCCTCCTTTGGTCCAGCCGGGTCACCGCCCCCCCCCCCTTCTTCCGCCTATAGACCCGCACGGGTCCAGGCGGGGCCGGTTCGCCCGGCCCATCAATACCGCCCTCTAGAAGATCAACCTTGTCCTCAAGGTTGAAGTCTGGAAACTGCGCCTGCATGGTTTCGTATATCTCCCAAGTAGCCTCATGTGTCGGTAAGTCCTTCCACTCGATGAGAATCTCCCTTTTTCCTTGATCATTCTTCCTCACTTCCTTCACATGTAGTGGCTTTAGTAAGAATTGCATATCTTCTGTGAGGCCCTGGGGTATAGTAGGAATGGCCACAGTATGATCCCCTATGCTCTTCTTCAATAGCGATGCGTGGAATACAGGGTGAATGGAGGAATGAGGGGGTAACTTGAGACGGTAGGCCACCATCCCAACTTTCCTTTCGATCTCGAAAGGCCCATAGTATCGTGGAGAGAGCTTTTCACTCCTTCTGCTAGCTAAGGTCTTCTGTCTGTAAGGCCTTAGCTTCAAGTATACCATCTCTCCAACCTCAAATGTCACATCCTTGCGGTGAGCATCCGCCTTGGTCTTCATGATTTGTTGGGCCCTCAATAGGTGTTCCCTCAACTCTCCCAACACCCTATCCCTCTCCTCCAAGTATTGATCCACTAAATATACCGGGATCGTCCCCTTCTGATAATTCACCAACGGTGGTGGATCTCTTCCATAAAGAATCTTGAAAGGTGTGAACTGAGAGGCGGTATGGTAACAGGTGTTGTACCAATATTCTGCCCATGGCAGCCATTTGACCCACTGCTTAGGCCTCTCCCCAACGAAGCATCTCAAGTAAGTTTCCACGCTCCGGTTCACCACCTCGGACTGTCCGTCTGTCTGTGGGTGGTATGCTGTACTCCGCTTCAAGAATGTGCCCTGCATCTTGAAGATCTCTTTCCAAAATGAACTCAAGAAGACTTTGTCCTATCCGAGACAATAGAAGTGGGGACCCCATGCAATCGAACCACCTCTCTGATGAAAGTAGATGCTACAGTAGGAGCTGAAAAAGGATGTCGTAGTGGAATGAAATGGCTATACTTGCTCAGACGGTCAACTACCACCATGATGACCGTATATCCTTCCGACTTGGGTAACCCCTCAATGAAATCCATGGTGACTTCCTCCCAAATCTTGTTTGGAAGCACCAAGGGCTGCAGCAAACCACTAGGGGTACAAGCTTGATACTTGTTCCGTTGACAAATATCACATTTTCTCACCATGTCTTCGACATCTCCTCTTAACCCTTTCCAGAAGAATTCGGCTTTCACCCGCCGATAGGTCTTCTCCACCCCCGAATGTCCACCAATACGGCTATCGTGATACTCCCGTAAAAGAATGGGGACAAATGCTGAGTCACGGTGTAGTACTAACCTCCCTTTGTATAATAAAAGAGAGTTCTCTAGGTGATACCCTTTGAACCCCCCTTCCCCCTGCTGGATAGCCGCCCGGATTCTCTCTAACTCCTCGGTATGTTGATTTTCCTTCACCAGTTCACCCCAATCAACCAATCGTGGAACAGATAGTGCCATCAGCTGTGAGCACTCCACACGGGAAAGAGCATCTGCCGCCTTGTTTTGAGCTCCGGGCTTATACTGAATCTCAAACTCATACCCCAAGAGTTTTGCCAGCCACCTCTGATGTTCCTCTGCCACCAACCTCTGCTCTAGTAAGTACTTGAGGCTCCTCTGATCAGTACGAACTATGAATCGTTGCCCCAATAGGTAAGGCCGCCATTTTTGAATGGCCAACACAATGGCCATCAGTTCCCGCTCATAAACTGACTTCAACCTCGCTCTAGGTGATAAGATCCTGCTGAAAAAAGCAATCGGCCTATGATTCTGCATGAGCACTGCTCCCAAGCCCACTCCTGAAGCGTCAGTCTCAACCACAAATTGCTGGGTGAAATCTGGAAGAGCCAAAACTGGGGCACTAGTCATGGCTTCCTTCAGAGTCTTCATGGCTTCCTCTGCCTTCTCCCCCCACTGAAAGTTGTCCTTCTTCAGTTGATCAGTCAAAGGGCCTGCTATGGAACCATAGCCCTTGATAAACCTCCTGTAGTAGCCAGTAAGCCCCAAAAATCCCCGTAGGCCTTTAAGGGATTTTGGTGTAGGCCACTTCACCACGGCCTCTATCTTGGTGGGGTCAGCAGCTACCCCACTCTCTGAAATGATGTGTCCCAGATACTCCACCTCCTTCTGAGCGAAAGAACACTTCTTGTGGTTGGCATATAACTGATGCTCCCTTAAGGTAGTGAGTACCACCCCAAGGTGAGCGAGATGGTCCTGCAGAGACTTGCTATACACCAAGATATCATCAAAAAAAAACTAAAACAAACCTCCTCAAGTAGGGCTGGAAGACCTGATTCATCAGGGCCTGAAAGGTGGAGGGAGCGTTAGTGAGCCCGAACGGCATCACTAAAAACTCATAGTGACCTTCGTGTGTCCGAAATGCCGTCTTCTGAATGTCTTCAGTCCTCATCCTAATCTGGTGATAACCAGATTTCAAGTCCACCTTGGAGAAGATGGTGGCTCCCCCAAGTTCATCCAGAAGCTCGTCTACTACAGGAATAGGAAACTTGTCCAACACAGTTTCCTTGTTGAGGGCGCGGTAGTCTACACAGAATCTCCAACTACCATCTTTCTTCTTCACTAAGAGTATCGGGGCTGGAAAACGGGCTCACACTAGGCTGGATCACCTGAGCCTCCAACATCTCTGCTACTAACCTCTCTATCTCTTCTTTCTGAGCATGAGGATATCTGTAGGGTCGCACACTGATGGGTGCCACCCCTGCCTTCAACACAATACCATGCTCTCTAGATCTGACAGGGGGTAGCCCTTTAGGCATCTGGAACACTGTGGAGTGCTGCTGTAGAAGATCCTGAACCGCCTCTGGTATGACTTCTGATTCCTCTTCGGTCCCCCTGTCTACTTGTTGTAGCTCTATCAGATAGCCCTCCCCTTCATCTCTCAAAGTCCTGAAGATGGACTTTAAGGCCACTCGGGTTCTGCATAAGCTGGGGTCTCCCTGTAGTGTCACCCTCCTGCTCCCCTTTCCATACTCCATGTTTAACTTCTTCCAGTTTACCTTCATCTCTCCCAAGGATTGGAGCCACTGCATCCCCAGTATCACGTCAGTGCTTCTCAAATCTAACAGTAGAAAGTCCTGTACTATTTCCTCCCCTTGCAATGTAAGTGTCACTCCCTTACACTGCCCGCTACAGCGCTCCTTCTTCCCCGTGCCCAACATGACTCCGACACCTCTCCCTTGGGTCACCAGTAGCCCCACCCTATCCACCAATCTGCAAGCTATGAAGTTGTGAGTGGCCCCACTATCAATCAACACCATCACCTTGCAACCTGCAACCTCTCCTTCTAGCTTCATGGTGGAATGTGATGTCAATCCGGCTATGGAGTTGAGTGAAACCTCCACCATAGCCAAATGAGGATGCTCTTCCTCCTCGCCCTCCTCCTCAGTTGCTCCTGCATCCCCTTCCTCCTCCTCTGAATCCCCCACTAGGATCACATGTAGGGTCTTCTCCTTACACCTATGCCCTGGTGTAAACTTCTCATCACATCGATAGCAAAGGCCCTTGGCCCTTTTTTTCCTTCAGCTCCGAATCAGTCAACCTTTTGAACCCTCCTTGGTTCACTGCCGTAGTGGGTTTCTCTTTGGCTATCTCTCTAGGAGGAAGAATGGTCGTCGCCCTTGGGCCTCCAACCATGAGTGGTGGTCGGTAAGTGGGGTAAGACACCCCTGATCTCCTCGGTGGCTCCACCTTCAGCTTGTCCTCTACAAGCTGTGCCGTCTCCATGATCCTTACTAACCCATGTGGAGCCACTACTCTGATGGCTGCTCTGATGTGAGGCTTCAGCCCCTTCATGAAACTCCCCTCTAGAAGGTCATCTGGAATTCCTCTCAATCTGCCTGATAGTAGCTCAAAGTGCTCTCTATACTCTGCCACTGTGCCCTCCTGCACTAGAGCCACCAACTGCTCATAGTGTGTGCCCTCGCTGGACACCCTGAATCTGTGCAGTAGGAGGTCTTTGAACTCCTCCCAACTTCTAACATGTTGTCTCCCTTCAAGCCATTGAAACCAGGCCAATGCCTTCCCCTCCAAACATACCGGGATTGCCATCAACTTCTCCTCTTCTGTGACACCATTCACTGCAAAGTAGCGCTCCACCCTGTAGATCCATCCATATGCATCCTCCCCTTCAAAAATAGGGATCTTCAATTTCCTCATGCGGTTGTCAGCTCGGTGGAAGGTTCTTCCATCTCCCCAAGTCCCCTGAGTAAAGCCCTCTCCTTGTGGCCTTCCCCTTCTCTCCACCGGGTAAGGATTTTGAAGCCCCCTCCATGGGGGTTCTCTCTGCTCTCCGTAGCCCATGCCGTAGTCTTCCCTTCTTCCTCCTTGCTCCCATGTGGCACGATTTCCTTCCGGAAACCCCCCCCCCATCTGATTCGGTCACCCTTCACGTGTGCCGTGGCCCCCTCCCGAGCCCATGTATGGCCGGTCCCCTTGACCACCGGTCATTCCCCAAGGGCCACCTACTCCCGACCCTTCTCCTCCTTCCCTTGGCCATTGCCCTTGTATGCCCTCTTCGCTTTGATTTACTCCTTCTTCCCTAATTGGAAAATTAGGGTTAGGATTTTGGTTTGTCACCGGAGATTTCCCTTTTTCTTTAGGGTTTGATGGAACAACTTGAGCTTCTAACAATTTCCGGATCATCTCTTCCATTCCCCCAAATCTTTCTTCTAAGGATGAAAATTTTCCCTCCATCGATGAGAGTTTCTCACCCACCTCCTCTTTCAATTGGCCCATCTCTCCCTCCAAAACTTCTACTTTCTTTGACGCCATGCCTTCTAGGATCAAGAGCTCTGATACCAAATTGATACACCTTAGGTTTCACAAATTAGGGTTTGCCCTAATTTCCCCTCCAAGAGAGTGGACTTTCTCCACCAACACCAAATGAGTAAGTAATCACAAACAAGAGTAGAGAAGAACAATGAGAACCTTTGCATTAGCAAGCCAAGAGAAAACAAGATAAGTTTGTCCACTTCGAGAAGGACAAGATCTCCCAAAAGAAAACCCTAGAAAAGCACAAGAGAAGACTAGAGGAAGAAAACTAGAAAGAGAATACACTTTTCATAATACCCAAAAACTAAACCCTAATAGCTCCCTTCATACCCTTTCAAAAAGACCCTCCCATCCCCAAAATACCCCCACTTAAGTGGGGGGTCCCTCCTTTGGTCCAGCCGGGTCACCGCCCCCCCCCCCCCCCCCCCCCCCCCCCCCCCCCCTTCTTCCGCCTGTAGACCCGCACGGGTCCAGGCGGGGCCGGTTCGCCCGGCCCATCACATTGTTCCACAAGGAATCTGACACTATCATATGGTCAAGAGGACATGATACAGAGAGGGCTCAACACTGAGAAACAAAAATATTGTCAAACAAAGACAATCATGAGAGTTAACACATAGGAGATGAAGGTTGGAGACATCCTATATCAAAGGCAAAATAAGAGTCAAACAACGGATAAAAAAATCCTTTGGGTCAATGAGTTGAGGAATTTAGGATCAAAAAACATGTTTTGATACCATAAAAAAAGTAGATAAAAGAATTATATAGAGAAATCTCAAAATACTCTCCAGACTATTCGTGTATGGCCAATTTCATTCTAGAGTATCACGTTGCTCCAATTTACTCGCTCGACTATACTAAATTGATCCAAAATAGTCTCTCATATTATAATTGGGATACAAAATTGATCCCAATTTAGTCCATCAGCTTTATAAAATTGATCTCAATTTAGTCCCAAAAGGACCATTTTTTATGCGGACATCCAACTGTCCATACCTATCCGAGGAGGAGCTGAAGATCGACGGCCGTCATCGTCCCACGTTATTTTAAATTTTATTTCTAATCTTTATTTTTATTATGAATTTTCCATTTTTACCGTCACTTAAGAGGGTCGTCCTATATAAGCCGTAGGGGCATATGTGTATTGTTTTAGTTTCTTAGGCCTATATATAGAGGCCCTTACTTATGTAATGTAATGATGGATTATTAATAAAAAAAAAATTAGAGACTTTGTCTTGATCTCTATGTGAGTTATGGAGAGAAAAAGTCCGATGGGAGGACAACATTGTTTCCACCAGCCGCATGATGGATTCGGGCTTGTGGATTGAAGTCCCTCGGGGAGGGCAACGTAGTACCCACCAGCCGCAGGAAGAGTCCGGGCTCGTGGTTTGTATCATTTTTATTTTATTTTTTTCTTTGTTCTCCATCCTCTCATCTCTAGTCTCCACCATTCACCGTCCGTTTTTATTTTATTTCGTTTGATTTTGAATAACTTTTCTTTTGGATCAAACATCAACCCCTCCACCTCCATAGTCGGCCGACCACCTCACCCCTAGCCTCTTCCCTCCTCCACAAATTTTGAATTCTGAATTCAAAATAGACTTTTTATTACCTTCCTAAATTAATCTATTGTTAACTTGGGAAGTTCCTAATTTGAATTCAAAGATATTTGAATTTCAACTACTTTCTGAATTAACAAATCTATTTTTGGAAGCCTTCCCCTAATTCCTCTAAATCTGAAATCAATTTCAGATTTAATATCAAATCTCATTTAATGCCTAAGGCCACATACATCTTATGTGGACATCTCTCCCCCTCCTCCTTTGGAAGCCCTCCTTTTCCCTCACATATTAATTAAATCCCCTCAATTAATGCTCTCAATCAAATCTCTTTCCCTCTAAAATTTATTCTTTCCTAAACTAAGTTGTTCTAATTTTGGTAGGTTTTCGAATTCAAATTCAAACAAATTTCAAATTTCAAATTTTTTCCTAAATCATTTAGCTTAATTTTGGAAAGCCTTCCTTCAATCAAGGATTGGGTAAATCAGAAATTAATTGGGAATCAATTCAAATTCCACATTCATTGAACTTGAACACCCTATCCCCTTCCCTCTCTCTTTGGCCGACCCCTTCCCTCCCTTTTCCAATTAATTTGAAAATTCAAAATTCACATGACCCCCCCCCTGTTCTACATCAATTTTAGATCAATTTTATATGATTGAGGGACTAAATTGGAGCAACATTATAATTTGGGACTAAAATGTCTATATTCGAATAATCGAGAGACTATTTTGAAATGTAACCCGAGAATTATATTATTCCTTCTTTTGGAAGGTTAACGAGTAAAATAAATAAAGAGGAAGTTATTCATTTCCTATTATATCAAATGAGGAAATCAAATCAACATTGATTATATTTTTTATTCTTTCATATTACAATAGATCAACTCTTAATTACATTCTCTAAAATAAAAAACAACATAATGCAAATAAAGGAAACAAATAATCATGTTAAATATTAATTTGTGTACCTGATATGGTGCTGATATTCAAAATTTAAAAAAAAATGATAAACTTATAATATTTGTTGCTCAGTAAACTTTTGCTTAGCGTTCAAAAAAATTAACTAAAACCCTATGACCATGCTCGACCATGCTTGTGAGAAACATATATATGTGGGCTCCGAAAATTCGGCCCTGGCCTCCGCCCGCTTCTTTTTATTTTCGGCGAGGGAGTTTTAACTGAATAAGTTCCGAGATAAATTTTGGAAGGCAGATGGGTTTGTAGATAAGACACTACCCAGAGATTTCGCCCTCATTTTGAGGGGACTTTATGATCTGAGCTCTGGTTTCCTATAGGCGCAAGCCCCTATAGTTAATTACCCCTCACGATCACGAGAGAGAACTTTCGATTAAGGCTAGTCGTCAATCAGATAGGTATATAATACGTGTTATCCGGCATATAGTAGCAGCAATGGGTTTGGATTTGGAAATTTGAAAAATTGGTTGGGAATTGAAGAGTTTGATATTTAAATAAGAAATTTCACCATCTTTCACTTTAAGCGGATGGTGAGGGAATGGACGATGGACCCGATCAAGATCCCATGGTTCCGTCGTCCCGGGCCATCGTGGTCCCTGGTCTACTTAGTCAGAGGAGATAGTCGACCCAACCTGACAGAAGGATCATTGTCGGCAGCCATGGGTTGCTTCGTCCAAGGGGACCTTGTAGACCTGAGTTGAATGTTTGTCTAAGGGGACAAATTTGAATCCACCTTAGCTAACAGAGGGCTTTGTGCTCTATCGATCATATCCTATTGATTAATATCTCAAGGATTTAACGCCATTAAGGAGCGTATTGGCTCTGGCCATAACCGCTATCTGTGGTGCCATTTGATGGCAAAACCACTTGGTTCAGAGGGCCCCGGGTCATAACCGTTTACCTGCAGTGCCATTTGGCGGCGAAACTGCCGGTTAGAGGACACGTACCACGTCCTTACTGGCAAGAGATTGTTTGAGAATGGATCCTAGTGATATTTTCGACTAGGCATTTCGCTCTTTGTGAGCTGAAGTAATTTTCAGATTTATCCACCTTGGCAAACTGTTGCGGAGGGTGGATGAATTTTGCTTTAAGTTTTTGATGAATTTATTTCATTTTTAAATATTTTTGGGATTTTGGAATTTTTTGGAGTTTGGATTTTGTGTGGACTTTTGGGAGTCATTTGAAAATGCCTGAAATTAACCCCTATGGTTGAGATCTTCAATCAACGCGGCCATCATCAAGGTGTTTGGGGTCATTTCCATATGTTAAACCTTATCGACCCTATCAACTTGCCGAAAGGGGATCGGGTTTCATAGGCTTTGTGCCATTATTTAGTGAATTCTCTTGATTACAGGCCTTGAAGGCCTGATATGAGTGTATTAAAACAAATACATCAGTCGCCATAATTGTGTATTTGTTTGAAGGTTCGAACCCTGTCGACTCCTATTGATCCGTATAGAAGGATCGGGTTCGAACTTGAATTCACTTGTCGACCCGCGCAACATCCCTATACGTCACGTGTGTACCAATAATACGCTCGCCGGAGCCCATGCGGGTTCTTTGATTGCTCTTACCACCTTTTAGTGTACCTATGTGTATACAAACTATGGTGCACGTGCAAGGGTATTTGAAGTATTTGTTGACGCCTTCTGTCTGCTTGTACGGAGGTTGCAGATCCGGTGGTGTAGCATTGTAGATTGTAGATGCCTTATGTCTGCTAGTAGGAGTGTTGCATATCCGGTGGCGTGCTAGTCTTGATATTGACTCCCCCCTTTCTCAATCACCGGGGAAAGTTCTTCTAGACTTTGAAATCAATGATTGCTGCCTTGAAAAGAGCTCTTTTCAGGATCTTCAGTGTGTAGTGGACTTATTAATTCTGATGTTTGTTGATATCAGGGATGTTTTCTTCTTAAGTATAGACTAAGAAGATGTTTTGGAACTCAAGGAAGTTTAGTTCTAATTTGTTCAAATCCCTCTTTCATTCTGCCAGAAGGTATTCTTCTTCGTACTTATACCCGACGTACTTGTAGATTTTAATCACCACTGTCGTAGGTGACATCAGTTGTGTATGAGCCTTAGTGTTCTATCCATGGGCACACTAATACATCATTGCAATCAAGTTATTTCCCCCCTCGATGTTTGCAAACATGCTGCATTTATCGTGTATAACAACAAATAGCAAATCATTTTGCCCACTATATTTCTTGAAGGCTCATGACATGAATAACAACATTATCATTATTTTCACTTAAAATCAACGTCTGGGTTGGTATAATCATTGTGGACAGATCGTATCATTCTTTGGGGGATTCTTTCGTTGAAAACTATCCAACTTCTTTGAATGAACTTGCGGATCCACTGGCAAGGACATTAAACCACACATTGAACATCCCTTCAAAAATAGTTCATGATCTACATGATAATTTGTTCATTGATAGTTGCTTGTGAGCGTTTGAAAGCTTCAATTTGATTGAGATCCATTCATATGCACTGAATATTTATCACCCTTGAGTTTCATATGGTCTTTCGATTCAAGTCAAGTTCAAATCAACTTTGATTTGAGTCTTTTGATCATTTGAATTTTGAATTCAATCATGTTCACTATAACTCATTATGATTTATTGCCTTGTGTTTTAGACAATATATCATAAGCATCCCATATATATCAAGTTAGCATGTTTATTATACATTGGTCCTTGCTTGCATGACTAATGATATTGATTGGCAAAATTATAATTCTTATCACATTTCATGCTATTCATTCGATGTTCGATGTCTTGTTCAAGTTCAAATACAAGTTCAAATCCTTGTCCACCGTGCTTGACTCAAATCAAGCCCAAGATGAGTCCACATTTGAATCTGCCTCCGAGTCTATTGTCATTTTGGTTTAAGTTCATGTTTAATTTCATTTGCAAATTCAAAAGTCCACTTGATGTGCATTTAGTTCATTTGATTTGAGTTCTGAGCGTAGTTCCAAGTCCTTGGTTGTTCAAATGTGTCCAAATATTTGTTCTCTTTGAGTTAGAACAGGTCCGAGTTCGGTCATACATTCACCCGAAATTTCGGCAGCCTCCCGACGTCTCCCCTGTTTAGGGGAAAATCTGGGAGACTGGGCCATCCCACCACGCTACTTGAGCGTGTATGGTAGGTGTCGGGGGACATCGGGCCGTACATTTTTTTATCCCACCATGCTACTCGAGCGTGTATGAGGTCTTCAACAGTATCCGTAGGCGAGCACAGGTAGATCTCCCCACCACGCTACAAGAGCGTGTATAAGGCATTCCCACCTCGTTGTATGCATCGCACCGGGCTCCCTCCTACCGTGCTACGAGAGCGCGTATAGGTGGTTCGCCGGTCCGCAGCAAACACCGAAATGGAAATATGAGTTTTAGGTGATTACCCGCCTCGTTGTAGGCGTCGCACCAGGTTTCCTCCTACCGTGCTGCGAGAGCGCGTATAGGTGGTTCGCCGGTCCGCCGCAAACGACGAGAACGAGAATCTGAGTCTTAGAGATTATACCTTCGGGGTCGGCGACGGAGGTGGAGGCACGGAGAGGCAAGCATTTTTTTTATTTTAAATTATAATTAATTAAAATTAATTAACATATTATTTTAATTAATTACTCATAACTAATTATAACTAATTAAAATAATTAATCAAATTTTATTAAAATTAATTAAAATCATTAATTATAATTAATTAATTTTAATTAATTTTAATTAATTAATCATAATTAATAATAATTAATTTTATAAATTATAATTAATTAAATCAATTTAGTTAAAATTAATTATAATTAATTAGATTAATTATAATAATTTTAATTAAAATTAAATATAATTAATTATAATAATTAATTAAAATTAATTAAAACAATTATAATAAAATATTTAAAAACATTTTTTTTTTAATTTCTTTCGGTCCGGCGGATTAACAGGATTTGTTCGGATTTAGGCTAAATCCGGCCAAACGGTTTCAGTGCACGCGTTAAATCCCGGCGATGGTCAAATCCCGGATTAAGGATTCGCAGCTTAATCCCATATTTACTGAATCCCTCAGTTCGATGGATTTCGGGGATTCGGCCGAAGAAGAACGCGAAAGGTAGAAAGTTACCTTCTCCACAAGCGAGCTCCCATCCCTGCTTGCGATCGGACGCGAAGGGAAAGTTGTCGAACAAGCAAAGTCGACCGGCCACGACGGGACCGAAGCAGCGATCGGAGGTAGGGCTTGGTTTCTTCCTCTCTCCCTCCCTCTCTCTCTCTATCTCTCTCACGGGATCCGGCTGAAGGGGATGCGGGAAGGGAGAAAGTTAACTTCACAGCGAGCTCCTGTCCCTGCTTCCGATCTAAACGTCGTAACTTCCGATCCCACTGGAAGCGTCGTCGAAGAAGCGAAGTCGCACAACTACGCAGGAGTCGGAGGAGTACGGGACAGAGGGAGTTCGGTGTTGGGAGGCGAGTTCGGCACAGCAAGGTAAGAGCTCGGTTCCCTCTTTCCTCTCTCTCTCTCTCTGATCGGAAGGGAATGGGAGGCAGCGACAGGAGTTTTGCTGGGGAATTCGCGTGTGAAGAGCGGCCAAACGAGAGGGATTCCGTCTCATTTTAAAGACGCGATCGAGATGAGCAGGAGATCGTGACGAAGCGACTGTTCGACGCCGTTTGCAGAGCAGAGGAATGGGCGACGAGACTGTAGCGGCCAGAGCAGCAATTTGGGTGAGATTTTGCCACAGGTAATGATTTTGAGCCCTTTTTTTTTATTTCATTTTGTCTGTTTCCTTTGGCTCTAGCTCACAGGTCAACAATATACCAATAAAACACTGCCAAAGTGCTTTGAAAGATATAATTTCAATTGAAAAGTATATATTGTCAGTCAGAGAGGTGTTTCATTTCCATGCAATTAAATTTTCATCAGCATTTGCTTCAATTTATTCAAAAAATTTCCATAGATCTCCCAGTTCCCTCAATTGTCAACTTTCTTAAAAGTGTTAATTCCCTTCAGTCTGCAATCAACATTTGCATTATAAAAGCATAATGCAGATGTACAATTTGGTATGCTAAATCATTATTTAATGATAATATATCATTCACGCCACAATTGAGCACTCAAAGCACAAAAGGATAGGTTTGGCACATATATTCATATAATAAACAAAAATCCATCTAAATTATGCTTTCTAAGGAATAAATACCCTACCTCAATGAATCCAGCGCCAAGAAAAAGGTTTCTCACAATATCCAGAGAAAAGAAATAGGAAAGAGTACCATCTGACCGCATGTACTCCCTAAAGCCCACTCTTTGTTCTGGTCGAAATCGAAGCATTGTCATGTCAAACAGCCCTAAGATGTAAATAAGAAATCATAGTACGAAAAGAAAATCTGTACCTAAAAGACATCAAACTGTAAAAACTGTTTAAATCAAAGATCGGTTCCTAAACTACAATCAAAGATCCATACCATAATCTCTGAACAGAAGCAGACCCCCTGGTTTTAAAACAGTCAACAACTCTGCGAGTATATATGACATCCTTTGAAATGGTACTGCTGACAGAGTGAATATCTAGCAGGAGGAAAAGAGAATGGTTGTTAGTTTTCATAAAGGTGTACTTGGTTTCGTTCACATAAAAGATGATGGTCAAATTTGAAAATAAATACCTATCTTCAAAAACCTCAATTATTTCTAAAGTATTGTTAAGAAATTTAAATCTCCAGGTGAAAAAAAGATGAAGCTCTTCCCTACTTGAAGATGTTTCAGCAGCATATCTATGCATTCCATGGATCTTACTTCGAATCAGGAAAGAACCTAAATCCAGGAGAACTATGAAAAACTTATATATAGATATGAATGCATGAAATTTTCTATAATAAACTTTTGTTACTTTCTTTGACTAGGTAACCCTAACTAAGCCTGGAGAAATTTTGAAAGGTTACTGCTTAATTAGCCAACATCTTATGGCAACCAACATCAACTTCTAGAGTTCTAGTTATATGTGTAGTCTGGTCATTTCTATGCCTAGTTGATTTGGGAATGATTTGAGCCAAAAGTTACAGAAGATTGTGAGGTCAAACTAAAATAAAGTTACAAATATATCAATAGTCACTTCCTATGAAATGGTTAAGGTATATGAACTAAGGATTGTTCTACTGGTTGGTCAAAAGTAGTATGACCATGCACTCATGCATGTAAAACAGAATGACTTGCTGTTTGAGTAAAGAAAAAGAAAAAAAAAAAAGGGGAATTCAGAAAGTAATATTCATCATCTAGCATAATTGTTCAAATTATCAAAATATGCCTATATATGATGCACATACATGGATACAATGCGACATGGATACGAGACACACCAATTATTGAAAATATATGACACGAATACTGGTTGGACATGAAATTATAATTTTTATATCTTAAAAATAGTATATAAAAATTAAATAAGCAAAATATTAAGAATAATTGAGAAATAATAAGTCATGTAACTAAAATATGTGCTTAAGATGATTAAATGAGTATGTCGAGAATCAGGCGTTGATGTTGTGTGTCAAGCATCGAGAGAAGAGTCGACAATGTTGTCAAGAGTCGGGCATCAATGTTAAGCAAAAGGCATTGTGCGTTGATATCAAAATGGAATCGTTCTTGGATGTTGAGATGGCGTTGGACAAATATAAAATGCTAAGTAGGCGCGATGGCATAAGTGTGGGTGTAGAATTTACTGGCATCGAGCTTTAATGTCAAGACAGCATCAAACTTTGAAGTTGAGATAGTTTTGAAATATTAATGTTGTGACAGCGTCAAATGTCGATGTTAATAATGGAAACCTGGTCGCGACAAGCCAAAGAGAAATGAAAATGAGGAATGTTCGGGGAATGGGTTCAAGTACGAGCAATTGATTTGGGATGTGGAGAGAAAATTAGAATTTTAATTTTCGCTTTTTAATAAATAAAAATTTAAAATACAACAACAACAACAACAACAACAACAACAACATCAAGCCTTTATCCCACTACGTGGGGTCGGCTACATGAATCCTTTTTCTCCATTGTGTCCTATTAAAAGTCAAATTCTCGTTTATTAAAATACAAGAAATTATATTTTAAAAAAATTCATAAAATAATTAAGACATGTAAGTCGGAAATACATGTCCAATTCATTTTTAATATTTTTAATCGGATACATCTTCAGCGTGTTCGATACACCTATGAAATGTGTCAAATGCGTGTATGTCCAATAAACGTCGGAAAATGCAAACCTCTTTAAGGAGTCTCGGTGTAGCATAGATGTCGATTTAAATGAAAAGTATAATAAGCCAACTAATCATCTGCAAACCTACCAATACTGCAATATAAGGGAAAAATAAAATAAATATTATTTTCCTAAGAAAATAAGACTTTCCAAATATAAAACAAATGTTCTGAAATCTACAAACTAATCACTTCATATAATGTAAGCATTTATTGATTTGAACTTCATGTTGGGTTATCTTGGTGCAATGTTTGTTTATCTTCTTATTAGTTCGTCTCACAATGTGACCTAAAGAGTAACAATGTTACCTATTGCATACTAATAACATCATATAATGTAACATTTATTGATTTAAACACCTTGTTCGACTCTCTAGGGTGCAATGGATCTACTTTCTTATTTTTTGGACTCAAAATTATGAATTTGTTGCATAACTAAGTCATGCTTTTGTTGAATTAATACTTGTTCCATAAGTCGAGTTGAGGGGTATGACAAAAACGACAAATGACCAATGCAATGTCGCACACTTCCAACTCAAAATGTAGCTCTAACACCAGAGTATTCAAATGTCAACCATTCCTCATAATGGATGATGCATCTATCGAGTTGAGGTTGTCGAGAAAGGTTTCATTAGAATTGATTCAATTAAGTACGACAAAACAACATGCAACAAGGGTGATGCCGCACATGAGAGTGACAACAAAACTCACATGCACGTGCGAAGCGAAGATGAAAATTCGATGATAAGGAAATTTTAGTTACAAGAATGCTAAATTTTACGAGAGGGAACATATATATATATATATATATATATATATATATATATATATATATATATATATATATATATATATGATCCCTCAACTCTTTATGAGAGACTAAAATAGTCCTCAACTCTTTTGATGGATCAAGTTGGTCCTTCAACTTCTTAAAATGGTACCGATTTGGTCATACTGTAACTTTTAACGGTAAATTTGGATCTACTGAACGCACAGCAGGGGTATAATACAACAACAACATCAAGCCTTTATCCCACCACGTGGGGTCAGCATGCGGGGGTATAATAGAAAAAAAAATCACATAAGCTTTTCATAATAGTATAATACACAAGTGAATTGTTCGAACCCTCTAGTAGCGTCAAAACCCCAGCAACACAGGACTCCCAAGTCATGCAGCGCAGTGTGCGTGAACAACAGCTTCACGAGATTTGGCTTAAATTACGGATTTACTAAATCCTGTGGTTTGATGGATTTACGAGATTTGGCCAAAGGGGAAAAAAAATGGTTACCTTCGCAGCAGCACCCATTGTGACTTCCGATACGACGTCATCGAAGGAGGCTAAGCAGCTTATTTAGCGACTCTTTCAACAAACTACTTCAACATGTCAAACTGCACTTCACGTGAAGCACACGAGGCCGAAGCAGGCACGAAGAAATGGCGAGGAAAATGCAAAATGAAGAAGATGAAATTCAAATCCTAGATTCATGAGATAATTAGCAATATAATTAATAATTAAATTGATTAAAGAACACTTTAAAATTAATTAAATCATTAGTATGAGTATTAGTTAAATAATTAGTAATTAAAATTTAACTAATTATTTAGATAATTATTAACATAATATATCAAATACTTATTTAATTAACACCTAAATAAGTAATTTAATAAATAATATTATAATTAGTAATTAAATGATTTAACAATTAAGCTAATTTCTAATTAAATTATTTATCTCTATAACTTGTTGACTGTAATTAAAATTAAAATTAATAAGTAATATGTAATTGGTACTTAACATGCAATTAAATAAATAACACATTAAATTTAATTTTAATTATAGTCAACATCAACTTACAGATGAACACACAAATTCACTTGCAAACAATAATGCTCCCTACAAACACCAACAAGAAGCAATGATAGATGTGCTGCAAGCACAACAAACCTGTAATGAATACGAGCAACCATGAACTGTTGTATAAGACCCATCATGTACACAACCTGCTATCTATGAGCAAATAAAGAAGAGTTGTAGTAAATGCAAATGCCTGTAAGCAGCATTATAAGATCTACATTCCTTATAGCTTGCCTGAATGGGAAGGTAGAAGCCTCATAATGCATATAGTGGTCCTATCTACAAGCAATGCAGTGGATGTATTACAAATATGATAAATCCCCTATAGGCATAAATGAGGAGATCGCAACAAGTACAACACACTGTCTGTAGACAAAAGCAGCTAGCCTGTGATAGATACAAGCATCTATGAGCCACTATAGAAAATTCTTCATGTATGTAGCGGTCCGCATACGACGGCTAGCGACCTCTGGATATCCACTAATGATCTATAAACATATTCAACAAAGCTTACAGTGCACGAGATCTCGCCTGCAAGAAGCAACGAGTGACCCATACCGCAACGCTACAACCCGCCTACAAGTAAAATATTCGTTAAATGCAGTCCACTTACATGCAACAGTGGACAACTTTTAAACGTTCATTGACAACACACTAACAAAGAACAAATCTAACAAAACTTGCAATGCACAATAGCTCGCTCGCAAGAGGCAACAAGCGACCTGTAACGCAACGTTATAATTCACTTGTAAGCAGAAGCAGGAAATTCGTAGTAAAAACTATATGCCACTGATAAATTGAGGCATTAAACTTGCAGAGCCAAACTGTCACACCAGATATCAGCTTACTTGCAAGCGACAGGTAGGAAGCCCCTGAAGCACCGCACAACATATTTGCCGGAGAAATATACTCCTGTAGGTTGAATATTGAAGAAAGTGACAGCTTGTAGAAGACAAAATGAGCTAAACAACACTGCAAATGCACGATAAATAAAGCTTAACGTGCTGTTAGATCATGCAACTGGATCCGCAACATGCGCACCAGCAAACAGAAGGCGCTAACAAATTCCCAAATGAAATCCAGCGAATTTCTCAACAACAATCATTTCCATAGGTGATTATTGCAAGACCACCCCCTCATACATCAAAAGCATGTTGACACATTCTTAACATGCATGTATTTACAATATGTTGGGCGCATCATGCAAATACATCACTCAATATACAAAGTACGCCACTGTGGAGGTGTACTACGTTAATATACAATCACATTATGCATATATACATTGCGGCCTACAAAAATGTATTGTGCATTTTACACATTACGGTGTGCAGAACGCATTATGCAAGCATATTATTTAGCATGCAAAATACATTATGCAGCGGTGAGGCGCTACACCGATATGCGAAAACATCACAGACTATATGAAAATTTGAATTATCATGTAAATGTATTGTGCAAGCAAGCAAGCAATGTATGAACATACTATACATATCACATGCTATTGTATTAAGCCACCATGCAATATGCAAAATATCAATGTAACTAAATAGTGTGCAAATGCAAAATGCATCATACATGCTTACATACGAATATGTTGTATAAACCCATTCCACTGTATACATATAACCACCACATAAATACATCTTGCAAGATATCAACAAAAGCATATACTCGCATGGGCCCCGACGAGCATGATATTTACACACATGTGACGTCTGAGGATATTGTGCGGGTCAAAAAAATGAACTTAAGATTGAGCCCGATCCTTCTATGTGAATAGATAAGAGTCGACACAGCTCAAACTGTCAAACAAATACAAAGTCATAGCACAGACCAGAATATTTATTTTATACATTCATATTAGGCCTTCAAAGTCTATTACAAGAAATATTCATTAATAAAAATATTTGACAATGAATCCGATCCTCTGTCAACAAGTAGACACAGTCGACAAGATTCAAACCGATCATCTTTCTTCAGTTCACAAAGAGCAAATGTCGGGTCGAGAATATCATTATAATTCATTTTCAAACCATCTCTTACCAGTACAGATGTGTCACGTGCCCTCTAACTGATGATTTTGCCGCCAAAGGGCACTATAGGTAAGTGGTTATGAATGGGTCCCTCTAACTGGGTGATTTTTCCGCCACATGGCACTATTAAATTATGATTATGGTCAAAGCCCGTATGTTCCCCAACGGCGCTAAATCTTTGAATAATAAATCAATATGATATAATTGATATATCACAAAGCTCTCTGCTAGCTAAGGTGGATTGAAATTTGTCCCCTTAGATAAGCAGTCACCCCAAGTCTACAAGGTACTCTTGGACAAAACAATGCATGACTCGACAAGGATCATTCGATCAGGTTGGGTCGACTACCTCCTCTGACTAAGTAGACTAGGGACCATGATGACCTGGGACAATGGAACTATGGAATCTTGATCGGATCTATCATCATTCCCCCAACCATCCATTTTAAGTGCAGGGTGGTGAATTTCTAATTTTAAATAATAAATTTTTAAATACCAAATCATACTACGACTATATGCCATATACTACATATTTGTTTGACGACTGGCCATAATCGAAAAGTTCTCTCTCGCTATCGGGAGGGGCAATTAACTATAGAAGCTTGCACATATAGGAAACTTGAACTCGGATCATAAAGTCCTCACAAAATGAGGACAAAATCTCTGGGTAATTCCTTATTCAAAACCCAATTTGCCTTCTGAAAAATTTGCCTCGAAACTTAAACGTTAAAACTTTCCTTGACGACCAAAAAAAGAAAGGGGTTGTGGAGAGGCTTGGGCGCAAATTTTCAAAGCCCACAATCATATCTTACCAAAAATAATTAATAAAAACCCCACCTATTAAGCTTTTGAGTCCATTAACATCAATTGTCATCATTATCATCAACATTAATATGCTCCAGCAAGATGAACTTTAATTAAACGCTTCATTGTTTTCATTTCTAATAAAAGCGAATTTGGTATTGTTGTCAATTTCTCAACATTGACTTAAAATTAAGGAGCAAATATCTTCCAAGTCAAAAAGTACAATTAAGACAAACCTTTTTAAGAATTTGAAGCGAATATTATAAAATATAAAGAATATGCTATGTGACATCAAATGCAATTCAAAAAATACAAAGCATGGCTTTTCGTAAAACTTAAAATGTGGCATATTCTCCTTGAAATAAATTTCACAAAATTGACAAGATAATACTCACTAGGGTTACATAGTCAATTCCACCAATGCAGCATGCGGCAGGCTCGTTTATTCTAATCAAGCCTTCTCCATTTGCATCTAAATCAAAGATAAAAGAGATTGCAGATCATGACAAGCAATGGAAATATAAAATAAAGATATAGATCAAGGCACCAAAAATGAAAAAGAGCAATCACCTGGCGTAAAGATGAAATCTTTTTTATGTGGACACTTTTTACAAGCAGAGCATAGAAACCAATTTGGGAATCTATTAGCAGAAAAATCATGGAGAAATGGATAAAATCGATGACTGATTGAAGGGAAGTTGGAAGTAGCAATCATTTCTACTGTTTTATCAAGGGCGTCTTGACTGCAGTCACAAGCATAGACAATGATATTCTGTTTTGCTCTGAAATAATGGAAGTTATCTTAGAAACAATAGCCCGTAATAGGTATAAACTTAACATACAGGAAATAGACCTCAATGAATCGATGAATTGTATGAATAAAAGCCAGATTGACTAGAAAAATGAGCAGATAAAAACCCTCTAAATCAACAACATATGAATATGGGTGGAAAGAGTATCCCTATGCACAATAAAGTACATTAATCCATTTTTCAAAAATTTAATGGAGTCAAACTGTGGGGCTTGAGGTACTACAGGAGCAAGAAGGAGATGGAGTGAAAGGATGGAACAGTGCATGAAGATCCCAACGATCTAGGCTCTGCGGAGTACTGGCCAGTATCAGGAAAAGCAGAAGTCTGATTATATCTTCCAACAAGTTCAAGAACTTACAATGCATGTCCCGAAGTTTGCCAGTATCAGAAAAACAAAACTCGGATTGTCTCTTCCAACAAGTTCAAGAACTTAAGCGTGTTCAACTACAAAAGTTGTTAAACAGAATTTGATTGAAATAACTAGAGTTTGGTTGTTCATCTTGAACGGCAAAGTTAATTGGGAGAATACTGAAGATTTTACTCTAGGAACTGCAAATGGTTCATCAAGTTATTTTATAGCACAAGCAAGAATGTTTGGAAATGTGAGTTTAAGATTCACCAGCTTTGCCAGTTGGGTTTGACCAAGCATGTTGCAGAGCAAAGCAGCACTTGCTGCAGCAATGCATGTAGACATTAGAGGTAGCACCCACTGTAACAAAGCACTCCCTACTAAATGCCTTCCCCACATCATACAAACAATCAATCAAACTTGATTGGATTCAACAATTATTTCCTTCATGGAGATCTGCGTGTTTATACTCAATGGAAGTGTTGAGGTAATAAATGACTTGAGGAAGTTGATTTTAGTTTCTTTAATTCTATTTGATTCGCATAGCCCACCATGATGTCAGCTTGCGACACCCATTGCCCACTTAAGAGAAGCTGCGTCGTCAACTTTGCTGGAGCCGACTTGCACATGCCCTGCACCTCTCGTGACTTATGCCCATGTATATAACTTGCCTCACCCCACCAAACAAGTCAAACTAAAGAACAAGACCACACAATGAATCCCACGACCTCATGCTGCAGCAACATAGGTTATGGGACATATCCCTCTACTCCTCGTTAGATCTTACAACAACCACATGAGCAGGGATGTGAAAATAGCTCATAAGAGACTCTCAAATGGGAAGCCATCTTACAAAGACCTTACGTCCTCTGATCAGGATAAAAAATTACCCTGTGTGTCCATACCTTTGTTGACCAAAATCTCACATCCCATTGTTGACTTTCATCCAAGTCCAAGGAAAGTTTTCTTGTCATCGATGTTGTTATCTTGAAATGAGAACCAAAAGATAGATCATGTTTAGTTAATTCAGCCAAGCAATCGAGTCATAGGATTGTGAATATGTTGGCAAAGAGACATAAGTTTGAGCAATTCAAAAGTTAAATAATAAGCAAAAACTTAAAACATTAAATGTATATCTAGTGATGTGGTGATCGTCGGAAGAATCGGACCTGCTTGAAGGGAATTCCCAATCCAGGGAACAATCACAAACACAAAGCTTCAAAAAGCTTCAAAGAGAATATATTTTCATCAATATCTTCGTACTACAATACTTTGCCTATTTATAGGCTAATAAGAATATTCTAGAAACTTGTAATAAGCTAGTCCTAAGGAGCATTTTTAAGAACATTCTAAAAACTAGTAACAAACTTGTAACAAACTTAGATAAACTACTCCTAAAGAATGCTACAACTAAAATGCTCCGTATCATTTAGGTTGCCAACTATCAATAGATTCAACCACCACACATGCCTAATCAACTCTTCGTACTTCATCTTAGGCAAAGCAGCATTGAATACAAGTTAAAGCACAAGACCTACTTTTAGAATTATCCAAAAGATCTTGGATCAAAACTTTTGTCAGAAATGAGTTCTTAATATTGATATGCAAATACAACACAAATGCACATCCGGGGTGGTGGTTGAACCTGAAAACCACAATTGCCTAGGGCCAATTCTGTTGACTTTCTACTTGTTATCCAGTTTCCGTTGCTAAGCCTTGTTCATTATTGCGCTTCGTCTGTTATATGCATTAACAATATAAACTGGTTGGCTTGATCGCAACATCAGCCATTACGTTAACAGTAGATGATCATGTTTGACATCTTCATATTATATGTCCATTTTTATCTAACAAGGCATCCTGCTTGTCATTTCTGGCTAAGAACCGATGATGTGGATAATGTGCCTGTTATTTCTGTGCAAACGGGGGATGAATAGTTCAGTGTGCAAGTTCTTCAACCCTGCTAGGATAATTATTTTAGAAATTTACAAAGACTATGAGTTGATCGGCAGACCTATTTGTAGAAACACATGGCATGTAAAATATGGTCGCTTCTACTTTAAGTCCAATAAAGTTTAAAATCTAGGTCTGAAATTTATTTGGGATTATCCTACCAAACTATCTCAGAGGCTGGACTGCTAAAGAAAGATGGAAAATTTAAGCCAAAATTAACCATCCCTACACCAAGAAAGGCTTGCCTACACCATCGGAGGTCAGTTGGACCAAGATAGAGACTACTTCTATCATCTCTGTTGGGTGCAATACATGGATCGGCTGCATCAAAATGAGTCCACAGTAGGACTCTAGGAGATGGGTGGCAACATCAGGAGTAGACCAATTACACTAAGGGATAGGATCCGATTACATCAATAAACATGATAGAGTTAATATTTTTATATTAATTAAGTATTCTTAGGTAACAAGTTGCTAAATACTTTCTTTTCTAAAGCTTTTGACCTTCATAGCCACCATCTTTAACCAGTGGTTGAGCAAAAATTTATATCAAAATGCCATAGATGGTCAATTACCCAATCATAGAATGAAAAATAGCCACTTATTGTTAATTGAGTCAAGATGTGATTGGGTTACATGTCCATAAAAAGAAATATAAATATAAATCAATACAAACATTTGGATGGGATCACATGTCCAATTCCTATTCAACACAGGCTTGTCTCAAGTATGTCAGTTTGCTTTAAAAAATAGTTTTTGCCTCTTAACCAGACAAAACAAAATAAATTGAAAAGTAAATAACTTTGAAAGTTATATCAATTCATACAATAATCATAATAAATTGGACATCTTGCTTATAGGGCGAGGTTGTCAGATCAACAGTTGGATCAATTCCAATTTCCAAGTCCTATGTACCACATTCAGCAATGCCAAAAACTAAGTTGTAATCCGTGATCCTCTAGGTAACTCACAAATAAAGTAATAAGCACCAAAAATTTAAATCAAAACTCAGGTGCAGGCTCCAAAATTCACGCCACTGCCTCTCCGCGGCCCTTTTTCTTCTTTTTTTGGGTCGTAGAGGAGAGTTTTAACGAGTAAGTTCTGAGACAATTTTTCAGAAGGCAGGTAGGATTTTGAATAAGACATTACCTAGAGATTTCACCCTCATTTTGCAATGACTTTATGATATGAGTTTAGGCTTCCTATAGGTGCAAGCCCCTATAGTTAATTACCCCTCCCGATAGAGAAAGAACTTTCCATTAAGGCTAGTCGTCAAACATATACATAGTATCCGACGTATAGTAGCAACATGATTTGGTATTTGAGAATTTAATATTTAAAAATTAGAAATTCACCACATTACACTTAAAATGAATGGTGGGGGGAATGATGATAGACCCGATCAAGATTCATGGTTCTGTCATCTCGAGTCATCATAATCCCTAGTCTACTTAGTCATAGGAGGTAGTCGACCCAACCGGATAGAACGATCCTTGTCGACAGCCATAGGTTGCTTAGTCCAAGAGTACCTTGTAGACCTGTGATGAATATTTGTCTAAGGAGATAAAAATTTGAATCCACCTTAGCTAACAAAGGGTTTTGTGCCCTATCGATCATATCCTATTGATTCATTACTTAAGGATGTAATGTCATTGGAAAACCTGCAAATTCTGATCATGACCGTAATTTAATGGTGTCATTTGGCGACAAAACCACCAGGTCAGAGGGACCCAGTGATAACTACTTACCAGTGATGTCATTTGACAGCAAAATCACTAGTTAGAGGACACGTATCACGTCCTTACTAGCAAGAGACGGATTGAGAATGAATCCTAGTGATATTCTCGACCCGGCATTCACTCTTTGTGAGCTGAAGTGATTTTCTAATCTCTCCATCTCAGCAAACAATTGTGGAGGATGGATGGATTTTGCTTTAAGTATTTTAGAGCTTTTCTTTTAATTTTAAATATTTTAGATTTTGATGACTTTTTCGTGTATTGAAATTTTTATGGGAATTTGGGAGGCATTTTAAATGTTTGTGATCCCCTCCGGCCGAGATTTTCTATCAACACGGCCATCATCGGGATATTTATGGGCAATTATACTTTATCAATTGAACCTTGTCAACTCTTTCTACTCGCCGATAGATGATCGGGTTCGTTGTCAGCTTTATGAATTTATTAATGAATTTTTCTTATTATAGACATTAAAGGCTTAATATAAACGTATAAAATAAATATACTTGTCCGTGTTGTGACTGTATAATTGTTTAATGGTTCGAGCCGTGTTGATTTCCCATATATTAACGTAGAAGGATCGAGCTCCAATTTATAATCATTTCATGACCCGCACAACATCCTCATAAGCCATGTGTGTGTATACAACACGCTTGTTGGGGTCAATAAAAGTATATAATTTTACATGTAGGTTAAAAGATGCATTTGTATAGTAGTTGTATGTATGCAATGCAGCTGATCTACACAACATTTTTGCATGTTATGTGTATGTTAATACTGCATTTGCATATTGCTTGATGTTTGACATGTTGCATGTTAGCTTGATGCAATAGTAGATGATTTGCATGCATAACATGTTTGCATAATGATACAATGCTTTCGTATAGTGCATGATATGTTTGCATGTCAACATAGCGAGTCGTTGCTACACAGTATATTTTACACCTTATGCAGTGTACTTGTGTAATACATTTTATATGTTGCAGTGTACATGTGCATGATACATTTTACATGTTAATGCAATATGTCACCAAAGCGTGTTGCATTTTACATATCGGGTGATATATTTGCATGATGCTTCTGCATATTGTAAATATATACATGCTACGAATGTTTCGGTATGCATTCTGATGCATTAGGGAGGATGTTTTTGCAATGATCAGCTGTGCAAATGACTATCATTGAGAAATGCACTGGTTTTCATTTGAGAATTGGTAAACATCTTTTTTCGGATTATATAAATGTTGCAGATCCGGTGACATTATTTAACAATGCGTTGGACTTCATTTGTGGCACATCGGCAATACAGTTTAGTTTACTTCATCTTCTGTATATTGTCATCTTCTTCAATATGTTAGGTTGGCCCAGGAGGGGCCGGCTGGACCGGTCCAACCCGAACCTATCCTCACCTACTCGAAGCGAAACCGCACGGGGCGGGCGGATCCAAGCGGCGCAAGCAAAACCGACGGGGGCCAAGGAGGAGTTTTGGGAAGGAAATTTTGAATGCGATGGGCTGTTTAGACATTTTGTAAAACTCCTTTATGGTTAATTAGGAGGTTAAGAGGAAAAGGGGGGATTATCTTGAATTTGAATTATTTTGAGATCTAGGGTTTGTTGCTCTTGGGCTCTTGGCTTTGCCGGAGATCGTTGGAGAGTTTTTGCTTCCTCTCGAATTGAAGGAAAGTTGTATCTTGCAAGTGCTTTTCATCTTCTATTGAAATAAAAGTGTTTGCTTCGTTTCCCTACGAGTTCTACTGCGTTTTCTCTCAGATTTTATGTGTTTCCTGCTGTTAAACTGATGTGGACAACAGTTTTCTCCTGGTTCTACTTCAGTTTTGGTTAGGAACTACTTGAAACCAAGTATTTCCTATCAAATTGGTATCAGAGCTACTATACATTATGGGAAGGAAAACACACATGTCTCTTCAGTCAAACAGTACTTAGAGGAGAGGGACCGAGTGTTGGAAGATTTAAAGAAACATCTGGAGAGGGCCCAACAATTAATGAAGAAGCGAGCGGATACGCACAGAAGAGACATACACTATGAGGTGGGGGAGAAAGTGTTCTTGAAGCTGAGGCCCTACAGGCAGAAATCAGTGGCTAGCAGGAGGAACGAGAAACTGGCCCCAAGATACTTTGGTCCCTATGAGATCTTGGGGAAGATTGGAGCAGTAGTGTATCGTCTGCAGTTACCCTCCTCCGCTACTATACACCCAGTGTTCCATGTGTCACAGCTGAGGAGAGCTTTGGGGGAGCATACAGTTAGCACCGAGTTACCAGCAACAAAGACTGAGGATTGGGAAGTGATGCTAGAACCCCTGAAAATTATGGGGGTAAGATCAGATCAAGAAGGAAACAAGGAAGTGTTGATTCAATGGAAGGACCTTCCTGATTTCGAGGCGACTTGGGAGCCATTTGAAAGAGTGAAAGAGCAATTCCCCTCCTTTCACCTTGAGGACAAGGTGAGTTTTTGGGAGGGGAGTACTGTTAGGCCGGCCTAGGAGGGGCCGGCTGGACCGGTCCAACCCGGACCGGTCCTCACCTACTCGAGGCGAAACTGCACGGGGCGGGCGGATCCGAGCGGCGCAAGCAAAACCGACGGGGGCCAAGGAGGAGTTTTGGGAGGGAAATTTTCAATGCGAAGGGCTGTTTAGACATTTTGTAAAACTCCTTTATGGTTAATTAGGAGGTTAGGAGGAAAAGGGGGGATTATCTTGAATTTGAATTATTTTGAGATCTAGGGTTTGTTGCTCTTGGACTCTTGGCTTTGCCGGAGATCGTTGGAGAGTTTTTCCTTCCTCTCAAATTGAAGGAAAGTTGTATCTTGCAAGTGCTTTTCATCTTCTATTGAAATAAAAGTGTTTGCTTTGTTTCCCTACGAGTTCTACTGTGTTTTCTCTCAGATATTTTGTGTTTCCTGCTGTTAAACTGTTGTGGACAGCAGTTTTCTCCTTGTTCTACTTCAGTTTTGGTTAGGAACTACTTGAAACCAAGTATTTCCTATCACAATATTCAACCTGCGGGTGTACTTCATTCTGCAAGAGAGCTGCATGTCACATCAAGAGTCTTCCACCTGTTGTTTGTAAGCGGACTGATTTATCTGGTGTGACAGTATGGCATCATAAGTATACTGCTTCAGTTTACCAGTGGCCCGCGGTTTTTACTATGAATTTCATGCTTTTGCTTACAAGTAAATTGTAGTGTTGTATAATGGGTCGCCCGTTGCATTATGCAGGTAGATTGACATACACTAATAAATCTCCTGCAGTACTCATAGGGGCTTGCATTTATTACAAGCTCGCTGCTTTTGCATGTAGACAGCGTGTCGTGTGTATGGAAAACCTCCTACAGTGGCTCGTAGATACTTACATTTGCTACAATTCTTTTGCATTTGCTTGTAGATAAAGAGTCTCCTACAGCGGCTTGTAAGAGCTCGTGTGTATCGCAAGTATGTTGTCCTCTACTTATAGGTAGTGTGTCACATGCATTATAGTTCTCTTAATTGTATTTGTAGGAAACTCGTTACTTTTACAATTTGTATGCTATTACTCACAGACACTCACTGGTTCCTTGTAGCTGCTTGTAAGCGAGCTGTATCAATTGTCGCTGTCCTTAGAGAATTATCGTATTTGTCTGCAAAGCAATTAGCATTGATTGCAAGGATGTCATGGCATTTGTTGTCTATTGCTGATTAACAGTCATAGGCATATCTTTGCGCATACGACAAATCTCCTATCATTGTCGTAGTGTTTGCATGCATTATGAGTTTGTTGTCTTTGTCGTAGATAGAATGTCGCATTCGTTGTAACCCTCTTATATGTGCTTCTGAAGAGCTCTTTATGTTTATTGGACATTGGTTGTCACCATTTGCAGGAGTTCATCATATTCATCATGCATTGCCCTTCATTACTTGCAGGGGTTCAATGTATTTGTTTGTATTTTGATGTTGATTGCATAGCGTTGTTGCATTCTCATTGCACATTCTCCACGGTTTTCTCTTGAGCGTATCACTGCACATCTCTTGCTACCATTCATGAATATTTCATTATGTGCATTGTTATTTGATACACATGCTTGCAAGGTTGATACAAATGTCACACATCAATCATTGTTATTCATATATGACCTGCAGCACTTGTTGGGATATTTTTGTGCATTCACCTGCAACTATATTTAATTACTACTAATAATTGATTGCAAGCATAAGCTAATTGAAGTTTTGTTCACCATAAGTTCCATGTTCGTATTGATCGCAGCTTGTGGGTAGGATGTGGGAATTTTATTCACCACGAGTCATTATTTATAGTTGCTTATTGATGTTCATTTGAGTGCTTTGAATCATTATTTAGCATTTTATATTTTCAATTTCATTATGCGTTTGTTAGTTTAATATCTGATTCCCTGTTGTTTGAATTGGGTTTTGTTCCCATGTAGTTCATTTAAGTCAAGGCCCCTATATTTTTGTTCAAGTTAGGTCCTCTGTTCACTGGAAATTTCAGCAAGCTCCCAATGTCTCCATCGTTTAGGAAAAATTTGGGAAGTCTAAGCCTTCACAACACGCTGGAGAAAAACGTGCATGGTCGGTGTCATACGACACTGCGGCAGTGGTCTTCGATCCCAACACACCAAAGAAAGGCGTGCTTAGGTCTTTAGGGTACTTGTTTGACATCCATCTTAAGCTTTAAAGTCCCATTGACCTTTGTGAACTTATGTTAAGATTGCCTATTCCTTGAGCCTCAAAGACTTATTGACCCTGTTCATTACTTATAAGTCTTATATCCCTTAATTTTTTAGATAAGTTCTAACATATACCTTTTCAATATTGAATTATACGCCCGTATGGTAAACATAAACAAAGTTCCTTAATCGATATTTTTTTTAAATATAAAGGCTTGCTCTTACTGGAAATCTCTACAGCTTTAATTAAAATAAATAAATCTTATTTGAATCCTTATTTAATTCAAGAAAAATCTCTAGAATACATATATTCAATCAGCCTTTCAAAGTTTCTCATTAGGAAGGGATACATCTTCTATTCCTTAGCATACCATATTTCTCTCTTTCCATCATGACGCATCTTCAAAGCCCACGGGAGGATAGAGCATAAAGGAAAAAAAAAAACATTATTTTTTGCAAATCCATCACAACTTGTGTGTAACCAAAAAATACATTATGCTAATGGCTCTAAGATTTTCAAGGAGAATACACTCTTTTTGCAGTTCCTTCAAGTTCTATTGGATGGGAAAAGGCACAGAGTTCTTAGTGTTGTATTTTCAAATTCATTTAAAAATCCTGGATGAACTTAGGCCGATGAAATTCCATAGTAAAATACGAGTTAATTAAGAAAAAAAAGATAAAATTTTGAACGAAAAAATGAATAGGACTACAATAATACCTTAAGATTGGGAGAGCTGTGCTCCCATTCCCGCAACCCACTTCTAAAACTCGGATGGAACCATCAAAAACAATAAGTTCAGGAAATTCCTTTAAAAGGTATCGCCTTTCCTGACAATTAAAAAATACCCCGCTTTAAAATTTAAAACTACAACACCCAAACTTTTTCATGAAAATGAATATATAATTATTATTATGAGAAGCTGTGAAAGAAAGTTTAGAATCCTAGCTTGAGCAGAAATTGGAAAAATGACTGATGAGATGTAACTTAAATTAGGTCCCTTTCCTAATTCTATTAGAAATAACAATGAAATAGAGAGAAAACCCAAGATGTTAGGTTTTAGAAGTAATTGTCATTCCACATTCGTACCAAAGCCAATTGCATTGTCTTAAAATAACTTTTCCTTCAATCATCATGTGAAAAGGAGGGCATGCCGTCAAGTACTCTTGTACTTCTATCTCCTTCCCACTTATCCACAATCACCTCCCTCTTAACATCCCATTTCCCTATTTTCTAGTCTCTTCTCAAAAGCAAATATTGAGAAAAGGAGTGCATGACCTCATTTCATCTTTCACATTTTCAAGAATTTCCCAACCTTTGCAGTAATTTCAAGGATATTATCATGAATGATTGGTGTTCTTTTTGCACGTGGTGGCATAATTTTTATTCTATGCAAAAGTTGAAGGTTGTTAAGGCTACTCTCAACATACTCCAAGGCAAACAATCTCTTTGACTGTATCATTTTCTTTATGGAAGAATGGAGTAGAATGCTCTTCTCTCTAGAAATTAATCCCTTGGACACTTATCTCTTCAACAAGCTAAAATCATCCAAGGAATTTATTTCATGACCCCATATGTCAAAGAAAATACATACCCCGCGCCGAAATTTTTTTGAGATGATTTAGTTTCATGTATTAGAAATTAAAAACAAACACAATCATAACTTTGTCAAATAGATTCATACTCCCAAGGCATTCTTTTTACTTCTCAATATGTATCTACTAAAACAATTATTCATCACACCATCATCTACACAGTTCTCCTTACTCAATTGAATCTATTTTGTCTACAATAGACAACCATCTACTCATTGCCCCCTTTTCTAATAAAGATATTAAAGATACTTTGTTCAACATGGGAAGGATAAAATACTAGGTCCTCGTGATTGCACTTCTAAATTTTTCATATCCTCCTAAGATATTGTTCATCCTCAATTTACCCAGAGGAGGGACACTTCTTCCAAACATTTAAGCTTCCAAATATAATAAAACACTCAACTATTGCATTGATTCATGGGTAGCTTCATGCTAGTTGCCTTTCTAACAACAAATATCTCTCTTGTAAGAAATTTTATAAGTGATTACCAAGTTGCTCGCAGACAAATATAAACTAGTTTTTCCAATCCTCATTAATCCTGCACAAATAGCTTAATCAGTAGTAAGGACATTTCCTATAACATCCTCATTTTTTATTTTCCTATGAATGTTAAATCAGTGCTATTATTCTGAACGGAAATTAGATCCTCCCAAGAACATCATCCTCAATTGAAGCTATTAATTTCAACATTTTAAGGCTATTCCACTTGACCTTAATATGAATCAACTTTAAAGGAATGGGAAAGATGGCTTTTCTTACTTCTTGCATAAATATTATTCATTCTAACATTCGGATCTTCAATTGATGAAATTTGTTTGAAATAAAGGACTTTCCCTGAAATATTTTGTTTAGAAATGGATGACTCATTTGGATGGCATTAATACCAATTCTTTTGATAGAAGGTTTCACATTAATAACATGTTTTCTTTGCTCTGTAAGCAATTAAACTCTTTCTAACCACTTTTTTGTTGTTGCTCTTACTCTATGTGGCTTATTAAAAATGCCCTTATTGGTGGAAATTTTTTCTCTTAAGGAGCCCTTAATGCAAATTAATGATTTTAGTTATTTTTAACATGATCACTATATTATTATACAGCTTTATCTGCTTACTTCATGCTAATATAAACTATTTGGCTGGAGAGAATAGTCATATTCACTATCATTAAACCTAAGAACCTGATAGCTAGAATTTAATTTCAAATTACAAAAAAATAAAAAAAATAAAAAGGAAAAAATGGATAACAATTGGCCTACCAATTTTTGGGAAATGCTTAAATATTGGATGTCTCCATAGCTGACTTCATTCTCCTTCTTCCTGTTTTCTCTAGTTTATTCACGGGTAGTTTTGGGCCTACTCTTTGTATTTTTGGTCTTGACATGGTGTTTATTCCATAGACCTTTTTCCTTTTGGTTCTTGGTGGCAATCTAAACTCACTTGGTTTTTATGGCCTACTGTCACTATCTATGTGGACATTTTTGGACGATGATTTTACCGTTCAGCCACCCTACTTGGATGGCCATTTTTTAGCATTGCTGGACCAGTCTTCCTCTAGCTGATTTTGCGCCTAATTTAAATCTTAACTGAACATATACTGACGGTTCTATATGGAGTCTCCTTCCCCCCACCCCTTTCAGTTCCCGGTTATGGGTTCTGTTGTTTTTTTAAGACTTCTTGTATGTAAAAATCCCATTTACTTCCTCTTCATAGCGTTGTGTGTATGTAGTATAAATACATTTCTTCTCTAATTTCGATAAATTGAGCTACTACTCTCATCATTCCCAACACACACACATGAGATTCTCTGATAATATTATACTGACAGAAACGGAATTTTAAGTCAGGAACTTAGTATAGCTGGACTTTAGGAACGAACGCCAATCGACCGAACGTTTACAGACATAAAGAAACGACATGAAATAGAACATGTGATAAACTGCAATGCGATACCTTAAAAAATGTCCCAGTGGAATGGCGGCGGTGGAAGTTTCTCCAGGCGTCGGCGTCGGCGTCCACTGGAGATGGCGAGGAAAGAGAAGGGGAGAAGGAGGACAGATGGTAGCTAAACTTAGGGTTCCGCTCGACCTCATCTCGGAGCTCCTCCCATTCGAAATCCCTAGAAAAGTATTGCACCACTTTCTCTTCCTCAGCCATTACGCCGGCGACCGGCCCGATCCCTCCTCCCCCTGCAGAGATGAAATTATTCTGTCCGGAACGTGAGGATTAGCTGTGCTTTACAAAATCATTAAAATAGTGACAAATATTTAATTATTAATGCTTTTTTATTATTTTTTGCTATGTTTTTGTAACTATTCAGTAAAAACATAGCAAATATTAAATGGCTTTTACTGTCTTTTGCAAAAGGCATATGATGTCATTCCCTCACAATTCATTATGAGGCAAAATCCATCTTTGTATACTCATTTTATGGGCAAATTATTATGTCCGGTGTCCGGATTCGTCCAGACATCAATTCAGACGCGTCACGTCACCAAAATACACCGGGATCCAGTGTATTCGGGTGACATGGCGAGTCCGGATTAGGTGTCCGGACGTCCGGTGACCGGACGTTATAATTCGCCCATTTTATGATGAAGAGAGAGATCTTCCCAAGTGAGATTAAAAATTGCCATGTAAGTGGTGATAAGAACTAGCAAG
The DNA here is from genome assembly GCA_019514585.1 of Dendrobium officinale. Lineage (NCBI taxonomy): Eukaryota > Viridiplantae > Streptophyta > Magnoliopsida > Asparagales > Orchidaceae > Dendrobium > Dendrobium officinale. The sequence continues at coordinate 7,461,880 of CM033699.1, read as the reverse complement.
GCAATAAAGAATGATGATAAAGTCTCTGATTCTAAAGCTTTTTAGCTGTATAATTTCTTATTGTCAAAGCATAAGAAGTCACTTGGTTAGATAAGTCGTATAATTTCTTATGATTTAAATTTTTAGAAAATCTAATTCTAGGATTTTAGCCGACAAAGTAGATAACCTAAGCTCAATGACACGTGAATAAGTTGTAAAGTAAATAATATAAAGTAATAGAAAGTGTAAATTTTACCATCTATTCATATAGGACTTGCTATCCTATATGTCTCATAAAATACATGTCATTAGTAGTAAGATAGTATCAAAGCTTTGATCACATCACAATACAATAGTTCATTTCATAAAATTGTATTTAAATATTGATTGCATGATACTAAATGCAACATATATAGACCTAATTCTATGTATACAAACAACCATATAAGACCTATACATCATGAAAGTGCTTTGCACACAAATTTGAAGAATCCTATGGTGTACAAGTTGACCAAATCAAAATAAATTGAATAGCAAAGCTAACTTAAAATATATTATACTTATGAATATAACATTTTTAATGCATAATTGATATGATATAGATGATATGAATGCATGCCACATGATGCATGCGTATTTTTAAAGTCAATTTTGTTTTTCTTTTATTTTAGAACAAATAACACACAAATGTCATTTTTTATAATTGCATTTTAAATGCAATGCAGGATCAAGCATGAAATATATCACATTTATAATGATAAAGTGTAAATTGTACTTTTTTAACAAGAGATTGATTTAATATTAAAAATATAATTTTCGATATTTAGTATGTTACAAGCAAATTATATTTCACAAAATATTCCATTTAATTTTTATAATGCATGAAAAACTCTTAAATGCATGAAAATAATAAGAAAATATGCTGAATATGTAAGTTATTTAAAATAAATTATTCCAAGAATGTATTCAAAATTTAACCTAAAATTTAATACTAAAAAAATCATAAAAATGTTTAATTTAAATTTAAAATATTCATTCTATAGTTTTATTATGATAAAATAGATTATAATATTTATTAAAATGGTTTGTAGACAGATATAATATTAATCAAATGTAGAATATTTATTAAAATAGTTCAAAATATTTATCCATGATAATATATTAATTTATATTTTTAGAAATTGGTGTTTAATTTTAGATAAATAACAATTTTAATTTTGTAAATTTAATAATTTTTAATAATTTTAAAATGAATGTTAATGCTCTATAATTCAGTAAAATTTTATTTAAAATGACTTACCTAACTGTGTTGGGTCTACATATATGGTTCTTATAGGGTTGGTCTAGTTTGTGCAAGAGCTACATGTTGTAAGGGATTCACATGCAAGGATCATTAGAAGGATATTCATAAGAAGAGTTATGGGTTGTTGGATCTCAAATTTGAGATCTAATTGTCATTGACTAATTAAGTAATTGAATCTCCTATAAATAGTAGCTTCCCTATTAAGTATAAGAGTGCATGTAAGGTAAACAACATCATTAGTTATTAGGTAGATATTGAGGCTAGATGTGCCACACTTCTTCAATTTTACAATTCCAATGGTCTCTTGCACAGTAAAATCTTGTGCCACTTTTTACAGGGCTTTTGAAGTTCTTTGTATAAAGTCTTTCTAAATTTATGGTGGCTTTATGAATTTTCTTAGGATTGAACTAACCTAGCTAGCAGTCGTAGCCTAAAACTTTCAGAAGAAAATCTAATGGACTCTAAAGGAGTGGGGTGTGTATAGGTGAGATCCTTACTTGCGAAAGATTGAGAGAGAAGTAATTAAGCCATAAATATACTCTTTCCTTTTTTTTTACTTCTTGGAGGTCTACACAAACTCCCTGCAAACACTCAAGATCGAAGGTTTTATGGCTAACTTGGACTTGATGTCCCTCTTCTTTTCCCCTTTATTATAGCTTTGGATGGTATATGGTGCCTTGGGGTGTATACCAATATATATGGCATGATATTTAGAGGCGGAGACAAGTATCTACCAAAGGCTTAGAGTTGCTAATTTGGCTTTATATAAGATTTAAGCTTTGGGTTTGATTAGGACTAGTTAGGTTTTGATGATGATCAAAAGTTTTGGTTATGTGGATCTTTAATTAAGTGGGTGGTTATGTGTTAAGGTTTATAAGTATTTAATTAAATGAGCCTAAGATTCATTAATTTTAATTAATTAGCATAATAATTAAAGATATAAGAAACATCTCCTTGACATATTAGTTGTATTTGGTACCGTAATAGAAGAACTAGAATATAACATCCTTCTCCTAGACATTATGAGAGAGCATAGAGAGGCAGTATAACATACATGAGTTTACAAGCGCACCAAAAATCTTATTTTCTATATTATTAATGCAAATCAAATTGTTTAATAAAAATACAAAAACTATTAAAAAATATATTTTATAGTTTTAATTTTTTTTTAATGAACAGAAAAACTAAAGAAAAGAATACCAAACAGTACCTTATTTGATTTATTCTTCCCCAGAAAAAAAAAAAAAAAATCAACGAGGGATGAAAGAACCGTCAACAAATTGCATTAGTTGGAAGAAGATCATTCAAGCAGAGTCCTATTTAAATCAAACTCAGAAATATAATTAAAATTTTATTTTGTGCGAATATAAGCTTCATTTAGAATAGCTTTTTTACTGCTTTTTAAAACAGCTTTTTAGTAAAAAATTATTTGTTCAAAAATTTTTTTTACTAAAAAACTCCTTTAGAAAGCAATAACAAAACTTTCCCAAGCAATAATCTTGATCTATCATAGCCAACCATACCAGCTAAGCCTTTGTTTGGGATGTCTTTTTTATTGCTTTTCAAAACAATTTTTTATCATAAAAATTAGAATTTTTGTACTAAAAAAATGCTTAAAGAAGCAACAAAAAAGCCGCCCCAAACGAAACCTAAAATTAATTTTATGTTCTTGTCAACGGCCATAAAAATGAAAAAAATAAAAAGCAAAATAATAATAATAATAATAAAACGGCCATAAAAATGACTTCTTGGCGTCCAAAAGCTCGTTGAAACCTTCCAAGCGGGTGTTTGTCTGCATGTATACCTGTCTGTATGCTTAGCTCGGATCTGTAAAAGGAGAACTATCTCATCTGAAAGGATTAAAACTATCATTTTATATATTTCAAATAAAGTATGAAGAATTTAAGAGAGGAAGCTTCCAATTTATTTGATCACATACTGTTTAAATATACTTAATTATAACTGTTCTATGTTAAATTCGCTCAAATTTGGTCAGCTTTGGACGTAAAATTTAATGAAGTTCGCTATCTACTTCTTCAGCACAGCTGTAAATTTCTTTCAAAAAGCAGCTTTTTAATAAAAAATTTATCTTTAAAAATGTTTTTAGAAGAAAGCCGTCCCAAATATAATTAACAGTAGTAAAAAAGTTATCCCAAACGAAAGCCAAACAAATCCTAGTTGATTCTTTTTATCTATTTGACGAAGGGAGTAAACTCAATGATTCTCCCGTCGTATATAGTTGCTTTACAATCGAGGGTATTGAGCCAAGTTTGAGCGAGTTGGGTGCCCGGAGGATGAAATGAAAGAAGATCAAAGCTGCACTATTTACCTCTAGGGGCGGAACTGTGTAGTGGAGAGGGGGGCAATTGCCCCTCTAAAAAAATTAAAACTCTTAGTATAGTATGGGTTATTTGTAATATGAACCCTTTGAATTTTATTTTTTGCCCCCAGCTGCCCTTTTTTTTTCATGCAATTTGCCCCCTCCAAAAATCGGGAAGCCTCTTGGTCTAGCTCATGCTATTTTCATTCAATTATGTTGAACTTTTATAACACTACCAAGTAAGTTTGTAAAAAGTAATTATGTGTAAAATAAATTATTTTTGCACCTTTGTATATATTTTATTTGTTTATATATAAATTTGTTACTTGCCCTCCTAAGAACTAAGACTTGTTCCACCCCTATTTATCCTCCCTCCTACAACAAAATTTATTTATGACATTAATAACTACCGTGAACCCACTGATGCTTAGCTCGGTTGGGAAGCCCCGCCCAATCCCGAGTTCGATTCCCTCGAGCGGCAGTCGGCCCTTAAGTGGGGGCTCCAAAGCGCCGTCTATGGGTTTGTGGCCTGGGTGACCCATTAGGTCGGCCGGGGTTTACGGACTGCCAAACGCGCTCGACGAAGTCGAGTGTGGCAATGGACAGTTCCTCGACATTAAAAAAAAACTACCGTGATATTTATTAGCAGTAGTTATTCAAAGTCCAGACTTGTCTTAGATTGATGGAATTTTGATCACTAAAAAGACTTTTAGAAGTTAAAACGACTACAATGTTCTAATATTGTGGTGATTTAAATTGTTGTAATATTTATCAGCAAAAGTGGTTAATCAAAATCCTAAATTTGTCTATATCATAATAGCTCTAGACTTCATTTTAGACATCTTTCTTATTGTTTTACTTTTCAAATTGAAAAAATAATCAAAATAATCTCTTAACTCTTTAGATGAACCAAAATAATCCTCAACTATTTTGAGGAACCAAGGTAATTTATTTTAAAGAGTTGAGAACTATTTTAGCCTTCGTTTGGGAAGACTTTGTACTGCTTCTTATGGTAATTTTTAGTACAAAAATTTAAATTTTTGTATTAGAAGCTGCTTTAAGAAGCAGTAAAAAAGCCGTCCCAAACTAGAAAAATTATTTTGTGTGACGTCCGGACGTGTCCGGTGAGAAGAAATGAAGATGGCTTCAAGAAGAGCCAAGGAGGAAGACGAGAGCATACGAGAGAAAGAAAAGAATTATTATTATTATTGTCCTAGTGTACAGGAGCTGAGAAAATAAAGCCAAGTAAATGGCAAGAAAAGTAAAATTACAAATAAGTAAATAATTACAGAAATGCTTAAGGTAAGTATATCCTCTAATATCGTCCCTCAAATTAAGCATTCGGAGGCCGAATTGATAATTTGTTTCGCAATTCATTGAACCGTGATATGGTAAAAGGTTTTGTAAGGATGTCCGCGATTTGATCTTTGGAGGAGATATGGACGAGTTGAATGTCGCCGGAAGAGATTTGTTGCCGAATAAAGTGGTAATCGATCTCGATGTGCTTGGTGCGAGAGTGGAAGACCGGGTTCTTGGCGATGGCTATGGCTGAAGTGTTGTCGCAGTGAATGACCGTTGGAGCTGGTTGAGGCAGATGAAGCTCGGCGGCTAGGCGACGTAGCCAAAGAACGTCCGAAGTGGCAGCGGACAAGGAGCGATATTCGGCTTCCGTAGAGGACTTTGCTACGGTAGCTTGCTTCTTAACAGTCCAAGAGATGAGATTAGGACCCATGAATGTGCAGAATCCCGAGATGGATTTGCGATCCGTAGAGTCCGATGCCCAATCGGCGTCGGAGTATGAGTGGAGAGTGAGAGAGCCACGAGTGATCGGCAATCCATAAGAGCGAGTCCCGCTGATGTACCTGAGTAAGCGCTTGAGGGCGGTATAGTCACGTTCCGTAGGTTGCTGCATGTGTTGGCAAATGCGGTTGGTGGCGAAGGCAATGTCCGGACGTGTGATCGAGAGATATTGCAATGAGCCTGCCAGACGACGATAGAGAGACGGGTCGGAGAAGGGAGTCACGTTTGTGTCGTGTTTGCTGGAGTCTGGAATGACCGGTGTAGGAGCCGGTTTGCAGGAGTCAAAACCTGAATCACGAAGAAGTTTGGTTGCATAGTGTTCTTGAGAAAGAAAGTAACCATTAGAGGATTGAATCACTTGGATGCCGAGAAAGAGTGAGATGTCCCCGAGCTGTTTAAGTGCGAATTCGGACTGCAGGTGTTGGAGTAGTCGGCGAATGGCCACAGAATTGTTCCCTGTCACTAGAAAATCGTCAACGTATATTAGAATAAAAATTTGAGTATCTGCAGTATCCAAAATTAAGAGTGACGGATCGGCCCGGCTGAAGATGAATCCTTGAGATTTCAGAAAATTTGTGAGTTTTTGAAACCATTGTCTCGGGGCTTATTTTAATCCGTATAGAGATTTGTGAAGTTTGCAAACTGCATGCGGTTGCTGCTTGTCGACGAATCTAGGAGGCTGCCGCATGTATATGTCCTCCGAGAGATCGCCGTGTAGAAAGGCGTTGGCGACGTCCAGTTGATACATGGGCCATTTTTGTTGAAGGGCAAGTGTGAGAAGTAGACGGATGGTCGGCATTTTGGCAACGGGACTGAAGGTTTCCGTATAGTTTATGCCAAACTTCTGATCATAACCGAGAGCGACTAATCTGGCCTTGTAGCGATCCACCTGACCGTTTGGAAGGAGCTTAGTTTTGAAGGTCCATTTGCAGCCGAGGACCGGTTTATTCGGCGGAGCTGGAACGAGGGACCAGGTGGCTTGATTGGTTAGAGCTTCAAATTCGGCGTGCATAGCAAGGCGCCAGTGGTCAGATTTCATGGCTTGATTATAGGAAGTGGGAGTAGTAGTAGAAGTGGACTGGGCGAGTAGATTGAGGATTGGCTTGGGTTTGCGAATACCTGATTTCAACTGGGTTTGCATGGGATGAGGCGGATGTTTGTCCAAGGCAGTGGGCGGAGCAGGAATTTGGTGAGGTGAGGGAATGGCATCGTGGCTTGAGTTAGCTGTTATGATGGGACTAGACGGAAGTTGGTTGGTTTGATGTTGAGATTGGGAAATGGGGGACTGGGTAGGAGTATGCTGGGATTGAGCAGAGGATGGAATTAGAAGAGATGGGGGGTGATAGATTGACTGAATAGGATCGGTAGGAGTAGGCTGGTCAGAGAGATGTTTAAAAGGAAAATTGTATTCGTAAAAGACCACGTGCCTGGAGATATGAGTTTTTCCGGTTTGGGTGTTAAAGCATTTGTACCCTTTATGAAGGGGAGAGTACCCAATGAACACACAGGTTTGGGATCGAGGGGTGAATTTGTCGTGAGCGTAAGGACGAAGCCAGGGATAACAAAGACACCCGAAGGTGCGAAGATGAGTGAGGTTGGGCAAATGACCATGCAGACGATGATAGGGAATGTTATTGGAGATGGATTTAGAGGGAAGAAAATTGATTAGGTAATGAGCGGTAGCTACGGCTTCCGCCCAAAACTTGTGCGGAAGGCTGGCTTCAAGAAGCAGCGCACGAGTAAGATCGAGAATGTGGCAATGCTTGCGTTCAGAGATGCCGTTTTGTTCGGGTGTGTGAGGACAAGAGAGTTGATGATGAATGCCATTATCAGATAAGAATGTTTTGAAGGCATGGCTTGTGTACTCACCTGCACCGTCGGAGCGTAGAATTTTGGGTGTGGTATGAAATTGGTTTCGAACCATATGGCAGTAATGCTGAAAGGATTTGAGGGCTTCTTGTTTGGACGAAAGAAAGTAGAGCCAGGAGTGCCGCGTGTAGTCGTCAATAAAGAGAATATAGTATCGATATCCGTCGAGGGACGGAATCGACGTTGGACCCCAAATATCAGTGTGAATTAAATCAAAAGCATTAGTATTAACAGAATTGCTTTTATTAAAAACTAATTTGTGGCTTTTAGCCTTATTACAAGAATCACAAACAGTGGAATGTTTAGAAATAGCTAAATCAGGAAAGGTCCTGGCAAGAACCGCAAGCGACTCTTGGTTAGGATGACCAAGACGAGCGTGCCAGGGGTTGAGAGATGTCGTCGCCGTGTTCAGGGCCGTGTGACTGCTGTCCGAGGGGAAGCTGATACGGTAGAGGCCGTTATGCAGGCGTCCAAGAAGTAGAGGATGATTGTCCCAAAGATCCTTCATGACAAATCCGTTAGCATCAAAAGAAATAGAAATTGAATTGTCTTTAGTGAGTTTTGAGACAGAGAGTAGGTTGTGAGTAAGAGACGGGACGTGAAGGAGGTTGTTTAGACGGAGCTTACGAGACGTGTCCGGGAGAGGAAGCAGACCTTGACCGGTGTGTTGGATGGGCACAGACGACCATTAGCGGTAGAGACAGCGTCAGATCCTTGGTAAGGGGACGGGTTGTAGAGGTTCGAGGCATTCGGCGTAAGATGAGCAGAGGCGACGGTGTCGAGGACCCAATCTTGAGTGGTCGGTGAAGTCGGATTGACAAGAAGAGCTCGTGGTGGTCGGGTATCGGTGGGTGCAAATTTCAAGTTGCACCTGTGCCAACAGTTCAATGCGATGTGGCCCGTCTTGCCGCAGATTTGACAAGTGGGTCGCGTATTGGTCTGAGAGGTGGTAGATGGGGGAGCGGGGATCGGTGTCAAGGAGCCAGATGGCTGGCTCTTATTCTTGCCAAACCGCTTGCCAGAATTGTTGCGATTGCGGGATGTGGAGGCGTAGAGAGCCGTGGCGGACGCGTTGATGAGAGAATCTTGAACGAATTCATGTTGAAGATGAATTTCTTCATTGCAAAGCATGGCGTAAAACGTATCGAGGTCGATGGGTTGAAGAGAATTTCGCACGGTGGATTTAAATGAGTTGAACGTCGGCGGGAGTCCATTGAGTATATGAAGCATAATGTCTTCTGGATCTATTTTGGAGCCTGATGCAGCGATATTATCCACAATGGATTTGATATGAGTGAGATACTGCTGCATGGGAAGATCTTTCATCTGGACACGGTACAACTCGTTCTTGAGTTGCATGACGCGTGATCGACTAGTCGGCTGGAGTCTTCTTTCAAGAGTTGCCCATGCCTCATGAACAGTAGACGAGGTAATGATGTAGGGTAAGATTGGTTGAGATACCGTGGAGAAGAGGGCTGACAGCAAATTGCTATCGACGAGAAGCCAGTTAGCGTAGGTGGTCGAAGAAGGATCGGAGGGTGGTTGCACCGTGCCGGTGAGGTATCCGGCGAAACCATTGGCGGTGAATTGTTGAAGAAGTTGGACACGCCAAATCGGATAGTTGTCCGTAGAGAGGGGATGAGGAGCGAGATTCTTGATGTTGGAGACGAGGAATTTCAGCGCCGAAGGAATTTGGCTGGCCATGGCAGTGGCGGGATCGGTAGAGAGGGAGGTGGAATGAATCTCTGCAGATTCTTGATCTCCCATGGAGGCGACTGATACCATGAGAAGAAATGAAGATGGCTTCAAGAAGAGCCAAGGAGGAAGACGAGAGCATACGAGAGAAAGAAAAGAATTATTATTATTATTGTCCTAGTGTACAGGAGCTGAGAAAATAAAGCCAAGTAAATGGCAAGAAAAGTAAAATTACAAATAAGTAAATAATTACAGAAATGCTTAAGGTAAGTATATCCTCTAATATCCGGAAGCAAATCTGGACGCGCCACATCACTGAGGGCCTAGTGCATCCAGTGATGTGGCACATCTAAGTTCACCTCGAGACGCATTTGGAAGCCACACAAGATAATCTCTCCCCAAGCTAAGCCTTAGTCTCCACTTTATTATCCTATTATACTTAGAAAAGAAATAGTATTATTATATTATAGAATTTTAATGGGGACCCAATTCCAATATAATTGAAAGTCTTTTTGTCTGTGGGTTAATGGCAATGGATATTTTAATAATATGATGGTATTCTTCATGCACCATTTCATGAAATGTCAGAGCATGCATAATTACACATTCATTTTGTCTTAAATTGAATAAAATAAATGTTTTTTTTTTTTTTGGAAATGATAAAATAAATGTTGACTTTGCTACCTGATTAAATTTTATTTTATTTATATGTAAGAAATAATAAAATGAAGCCATACAGGCCAGCCAAGAACCATCATATATTTTTTAAAAATAAATTATATTATTGTTATATTATTATGATAAATATTAGTATAAAATAAAGTTTTAATGGCTGCCCAAGCCATTAATTGAAAGCTCTATTTTTGTCTGTGGGTTGATAGCTATGGATATTTTTATAGTGATAGCATTCTTCCTACGAAGTTTCATGGCAGATCAGAATATAATCTTTTTGTCTTAATTTTGTTTTTAAAATAAATGTTGACTCTGTGGATAAATATATTTTTTATATGAAATAAGAAAAAGATATATATATACATTCAAAATTAATTATCTAATTTTTATGTTTAACCTCTAAAATTTATTATTTACTCATATAACACTAATTAGTTTTATAAATAAATTAAATCCTCCCTTAACTTTCAATCATGGGAACTTCTTTATCTTTCACACGAGGTATTGTCGACGCCCTTTGCCAACGAGTTTCTGTCGTCATTTCTTCATCTCTTCTTAGTTCTTTGGATGCTTAGAAGTTGCATGGATGCTCTTCCTAGCTCGTTGTGATTCCCTCATCTCATTGTCATCCTAAAGAGCTCGTACCGTGACTTTCTCATCTCTTCATTGTCCTGGCCAGATTCCATTAGATTTAGGCTTCGTTTGTGACAACTTTCTTATTGCTTCTTAAAGCAGCTTTCTAGTAAAAAAATTTAATTAAGAGTTATCCTAAATGAAGCTTAAGAAGAAGTTAATGGAGTATTATATTAGTCAATAGATTGTAGATTTAGATGACAATAAGCGTCTTATAAATAAATCCCCCAATTACAAAATCCTGCCTACAAAATGGCGTTGTCAAAACATCTGGGAGATTGGGACTGCGGGGTGCAGATAGAAGTTGTATAATATAAAAATATTTGATTTAAGAGTTTGTGCTAATCGTCTAACCATAGAAAACTAATCATTTGGACGACTTTTTTTTATTTTTTAAATCAAATTTTTAGTATAAAATTTTTTGATATAAAAAGTTGTTTTAGAAAGTAGTAAGAAAGTCATCCCAAACGAAACAGAAAGCTTTAATTAGCTTCAAAATTGGCCGTTAATGTCAAGGCAGAGATGCATGGTCGAGAAGAGCCTATAGAAACTTGCATGGATAGAAGTTGCAGTCACAATAAATCAAGGGTTCGTTTGGGAAGGCTTAATTATTGCTTCTTAAAATAATCTTTTAAGTACAAAATTTTAAATTTTTGTACTAAAAATTACTTTAAGAAGCAGTAAGAAAGCTGTCCCAAACGAAACCCTAAATGACAAAGCTTTGAAAGTTTTGATTAATTAATTTGAAGAAAAAGTAAACTAATTGAATAGTTTACTGCAAGTGCAATCTGTTCATGGCTGCCCGGCCGTGACCTTAGTTTTTTTTTTTCCTTGTCTCTACTAGATCGTTGGGAAAGAAAATTGGCTCCGTTGACTCATCATGCAAAAGAAATAATAATCTAAATACCGATAATTTTCATTTAAAATATATATTTCTGTATAACTAATTATTATATTACTATATTCAAATACAAAGATCAAGATTGTTGGATGCAGTGGGGATTGGGATTGGGATAGGCATTGTCAGATTAATTTTTTTCTTTCTTTATGAATTTGTTATTTTAAAAAGAAAAAGTAAAAGATGGCAAAAACTTATAATTTATGATGACTATTTTTCATATTTTGAAAGAGCTGAATGATTACTTCATTAACAATATAATTAAATGTTTCTTTCTCAATATAAATAGTTGGGTTATCTTTCACCACATATTTCTAATTCTTATCATATTGATGTTATTGATCTTATGGTACCTTAAAATAGTCCTTTTAACATATTTTTTGTCTAAAAAGTTTCCATGCATGAGAATATTAGATATGGAGACGATCTTCCAAAAATTCTAGTCTCTTTTAATGTCCTTCGTCAAAATGGCATAACAAGGATCAGATAAAATCAAATGAGACGAGACTTCATTTCAATAGAATCTCTACTATTTTCAGGTATACTAATCTGGGGTGAAACTAGCCTCTCTTTTGAGGATATATAAGATTGGATTGTGAAATACATAATCTTATATATGATATAAAAAATAATTAGAATTCGGGCAATTGCTTGTATTTATAATTGAAGGTGGATAAAATAATTAAAATGTTAATTTATTTTACAAAAAAAAAAAGAAGGATTTTAGGGTGGGTTGAGCTCTTCCTAATTTCACCCTTGATACTAAGGCTTCGTTTGGGACAGCGCTTTCTACTTCTTAAAATAGCTTTCTAGTATATAAATTTTAATTTTGTCCTAGAAAGCTGTTTTAAGAAGCAGTAAAAAAGCCATCCCAAATGAAGCCTAAAAGACCTTTTGAGTTAGATTCACTCATTTTTCTATGTTTGTGACTTTTGATTTTGTAGAAATTATTTCCTTTCTATATTTTCCTTTGCTTGTTGGCTAAGTTACCTTTAAAACATAAATGAACTTGCATCGATCTTCTTGGATAGGAAAAAAATAAAAGAATAACTGCAAAAAATATATTAAAAAAAAGGAAAAAAAAAATCACACATGAACTTCTAGCAATTTGAATATTAACACTCTAAAGACAAAAAAAAATACACATATTTGAATATATTAATATTGAGATTAATTTAATAATATGAGAACACATTTTCAGTTGAATTCAAAACTCAGGAGTTCCATCCAAGCAATTATCCTCAATTAAATTATTTCTCAACAATTATTAAAAAATTCTCCAACAAAATTAAGCTTTCAGAAATCTTCAACAAGTAACCTCCTAATATAAAATTATCAAATTCCCACACTATCCGTTAGCTCAAAAACCATGAGTAATTATTATGTCCGGACACCGAATGCGTCCAGAGATCAATGACAAAGCGCCACGTCACTTGGGCGCTCGGTAATATGCTCGGTACAACACTCGGTATCGCTCGATATGTATTCGTCCGGATTTTCGATTTTTTGTCCGGACGTATTAACTTTTCCAAAAACCACACCCAACAAATTCCATTGAGAAGGATGACCTAAACACATAGAAGCAATGATTTCACTCAAATTCAAACCCTTATATATATAGCCAGAGCCAGCCATAACCAGCACCAATTAAACCCTTCATTCTCTCTCCAAGCTCTTCTTGATAATTAAGCTCCATATGGAAGTTCAACAACCCACCTTGCCGGAGCAAATCTCCGATGAGGACAACACCGGCATCCACCGCTCATATCTCTGCATCTTCTGCAAGCGAGGCTTCTGCACAGCACAAGCTCTAGGAGGTCACATGAACATCCATCGCAAAGATAGAGCGAAGATCCTGAGACAGACTAAGTCAAAAGAAGAGTACAGTTGGAGCGGCCATAGTTCGTCGTATAAGTACAACCCTTACTACTCTAACCTTTCTCAACTTTCTTTCTTCTCTCTGGGATCGAAGAGAAGGGTTAATGAGCTGAGGCTTCTTAGAGATGACCATGGAAGAAGAGATGGTAAGGGCGGACAGGAGATGAGGATGAAGAGAGACGAGGGGGAAGCAAGAGGATTGGATTTGGAGCTCCGACTTGGTCTTCAGCCTTCGATGTAATAAATTATAATACGTGCTTTGTTTGCATGCATGAACAGATCATATTTATGTATATGTTTATATACTTTTCGTCAGTGGTGTGAATATTATATATATATATTGATTGGGTGTTTATGATTTGTGGTTAAATTTCTCCTTTGTTTTATGGTTGCTTAACATTTGTGCTATTCATAGATAAAATGAATAGTGTTTTCTTTTGTCCTTCAACATGCATTCTAGTATAATAATTATTGTGTTATAATTAGAACTCATATGATCATGTTAAAGAAACAAATAGTTTAAAATTTGTTATCTTTAGTGTTTAAGATGACATGTTATAAGCTAATTATGATATAGTGGCGGTTATAACCGTCGTAATTCTATAGAATTGTGGTGGTTAATTAAAACTGTTGCTATCCCCAACAGTCTTGAAATGTCGTTGTTATGCATTCGCGACGGTCTTGCAGCAGTTGTCAAAAAGATGCAAGAAATTTTGTGACACAGAAAAATAACAGGAAAAAGACCATTTTTAGCATGGTAGCTCTTTTTTCGATAGTGTCTTCAACATGATTATATAAAACCTAATTATGATAAGTTAATTATTATTATTATTGTTATACAATATACCATACATCTAAAGTTATGCTTGAGGATAGTCTTTTGAGCCATATTTTTCTTTCTTACTCTTAGCAAATATGTAACTTTTTTTTTTTGTTAAAACCCACCTACGGGCCTACACGTTAATATAGTAAAAAATTACATAGTCCTTAAAAGATCTCTAGCTCACTAATGCTCATAAGAGCTACAAACAAAATAAAAAAGAAACATAAGAGCCTGAGTTTCCTACTAAGCAGAATTACACAAAAATCTAGTAACATTCTAAGAACCAAAAAACAAAGGGAAAAAATAAGCACTATTAGCATATCCCTTCGAACAGCACACGTACCCTGCACAAAACGAGCGCAGAGCTCCAAAAACCTGCAAAACAGGCCTGCAAGGATACTAGAAGAAAAAGTAAACAAGCAGCAAAAATTATAATGCGAAATAGAGGACAAAAAATAGTAAATACTCCATGGAATACCAGAGACCCGGAAGAAAGTTAACTCATAAGAGGGATGGCCAAGACTGCAACCACAAAACCAGCAAATATGAAACATTTGAATACTATATTGCCCATAAAATAATGTAAATATTGCATGATTATTAATGAATATCAGCTAATGTCATCTTTATCTTTTGTTGTATTCTTTGTATGGTTTCTTTGTATGGCTGCATCATACGAAGTCAAAGATTATTCAACTCTTCAAATGACAAATATCATTATTCTATATATGGGAGTATTTTTATATGCGAGCAAATCAAGGGATTTCATCAAAAATAAAAAGAAATTTATTATTTTTAAAATAATTAAAAAGGTATTTAAAATATTTTTAATGCCATTTTAATTTAATAAATGATATTTCAATTATCCTAGCTACCAACTTTATAGTTTTTTAATTTATTAATTTGTATTATCACATATCAATCTTAATCTTTTATTATTTTATCACACTTTAATATTAATGGTGGTTGACAGTTATTTTAGATGACAAATAGTTTAACAATTATTATAAAAAATTTAAATTAAAATTCCGCCCATCAAAAAATTATGTTTTGACTCTTAACACAAAAAAAATAATATTAATGATTTTGAATGATTGGGTACTCTAATAACAAACTTACAAACACAAATACATAAATATTTTTTTTCTTACAAAAGGAAAGCTGTTCTAGCCGATTCGATTTGGTAGTCTCGTCTTATAGAGAGATTATTACGTGTGGTTATCAGACCGTTTGAAGGCCTATCAAGAAGTGCTACGTAATAATTTTGTCATTTTATGATGATGTGACGTATCGTAATTGACCTCCAAATGTCATTCGGTGGTCGCATGTAATAATTTCACCATCTTTTATGATGGCCAGTTACAAATTTGCAAGTTTATAATTGTTTGAGGGGGTAGGTTATAATTAGTTTAAAAAAATGGTTTTATAAGAAAAATTTCTTTGATAACGGATAGCCGTTGGGTTTATAGAAACTGTTTAGTAAGTACTAAAGCTAATATATAACTTCCATGGCATCGACGAATACACGTGCTTTTTTTTCTTACAATATATAGGATTGACATTTTTTGTTATTTATTTTTTATTTTTATATATATGTTAAATAGTTAATGAAGAGAACAGATGATCAAAGCTTTGATAAACCTGCAGAAATCATTAGACAGGGCAAAGAGAAATAGGGAAGATTGAAGAAACAAGTATCATCGTGAAACTCATCATTCATTTCTTATCATCCCCGTAGCTACAGTGCTAAGCTTTTAAATAAAGACGATGACAGAGACCGTTAGAGATCAGCGGCGGAGATCAATGTAGCTACAGTAAATCAACGGTGAGTGATTCTCTGTACAGAGAGTAGTGGCTGTGATTTCAGATATTAGTGGATAAACCTGCAGAAATCATTAGACAGGGCAAAGAGAAATAGGGAAGATTGAAGAAACAAGTATCATCGTGAAACTCATCATTCATTTCTTATCATCCCCGTAGCTACAGTGCTAAGCTTTTAAATAAAGACGATGACAGAGACCGTTAGAGATCAGCGGCGGAGATCAATGTAGCTACAGTAAATCAACGGTGAGTGATTCTCTGTACAGAGAGTAGTGGCTGTGATTTCAGATATTAGTGGATAACTTAGCCGACTGATCTGATAAGGAAGTGAAGCTATTAGGTGCGCTAACACCCCCCCCCCCCCCCCCCTCAAGGTAAGGCTCTGTTCACAGAGCGTTAGCTTGGAACGCAGGGCTTGAAACCGGCCTATGGACAGAGCTTTAGTAAAAAGATCCGCAGGTTGATCTTCTGAAGCAAGATGATGTACAGTGAGCTTACCCTGAGCTATGCAATCACGAATAAAGTGAAAATCAATATCAATATGCTTTGTACGCGAGTGAAATACTGGATTCTAAGCAAGAGCAAGCGCAGAACTATTGTCACAGTAGAGTTCAGTTGGCTGAGTCGTGGTGATAGAGAAGTCCCGTAGAAGCTGACGCAGCCAAAGAATTAACTTCGGCAGTAGCAAGAGCCAAGGAGCGATATTCTGCTTCTGTCGAGGAACGAGCAACAGTCGTATGCTTTTTAACACACCAGGAAATGAGTGTGCTACCAAGAAAGGCACAATGGCCAGAAATGGAGCGGCGAGTTGCCGGGTCGGTAGCCCAATCAGAGTCGGAGTAGGCATGTAGCTTGAGCGAGGAAGAAGTAATAGGAAGACCGAGCGATAATGTCCCACGAATATAGCGAAGAACGCGCTTGAGTAATTGAAAATGAATGTCATACGGTTGATGCATTTGTTGACATAGCAGATTAACAGCAAAAGAGATATCAGGTCGCGTAATAGTGAGGTACTGAAGAGCACCAACAAGCCGCCTATATTGTTCAGGATTTGAATAAAGTGGAGAGGTTGCTGTAACAGACGGTAGCTTAGTAGGAAGGAGGGACTGAACTGGTTTGCAATTTTGCATGCCAGAACGTTCCAATAAACTCATAGCATATGCTGTTTGCGAAAGATGCAGACCAGACAAATGTTTCTGTACCTGAATGCCAAGAAAAAATTGGATACGGGAGCAAGGTTGCTGAGCTTAAACTTCCGCTGCATGTGTGGTGAACTAATATAGATGTAATGGAAGAGTCATTTCCAGTAAGTAGTATATCATCCACATAGATAAGTAGATAGAGACGTGAGGTGTCTTTAGTGTAGATAAAAAGAGAAGGATCAGCTAGGCTCTTTTTAAAACCAAATTCCGAAAGAAATTTGGTAAAAGTATCAAACCATTTGCGCGGAGCCTGTTTAAGACCATACAAAGCTTTCTTCAAGCAGCAGACATATGTAGGGAGTTGAGCATCAATAAACCCCTGCGGCTGTTTCATGTAGACAGTCTCCTGTAAAATTCCATTAAGAAATGCATTTGATACATCTAACTGAAGTATGGGCCACGAATTGTTAACAGCAATGTCAAAAAGGATTCGAATTGTTGGAAACTTAGCTACGTGACTGAATGTATCAAAGTAATAAAGACCAAATTCCTGATTAAATCCTTGAGCCACAAGCCGAGCTTTGTACCGAGCAACTGAGCCATAAGGGTTAAATTTGGTACGATAGAGCCATTTACAATTGAGTACATTGTACTCGGGTGAGGGAGGAACTAATGTCCAAGTACCTTGAGTTTGCAGGGCATCAAATTCTGACGACATTGCCCGTCTCCATGGTTCATATTTGACAGCCTGGGAATAAGATGTTGGCTGTGTCGGGATAATAGCAGTGTGAAGGTCAAAAATCTTCTTTGGATGAAGATGTCCCGTTTGAAATCTGGTAACCATTGAATGCTTAGTCTGGACAGGCTGAGGAGATGGGAGCTGAGGGGATTGTAAAGGAATTGAAGTGGAGGCTGAAGATTGAGCTGGAGAAGGGACAGGCAGTGAACTAGGTGCTGGTTGGATATTTATAGGAGCAGTATTGATTTTAGTAAGAGGAGATGTTAGTTGGGTAGGTATGAGAAGAGATGGTGGTAGATTAATTGAAGGAGTTTCAGAGTTAATGGGCGTGGCAGATTTTTGATAAGGAAATATGAATTCAAAGAATTTGACGTGCCGCGAAAGGTGAATACGACCAGTAGTCAAATTGAAACACTTATAGCCTTTAGTAGGCTCAGCATATCCCAGAAATATACAAGGTGCAGCCCGTGGCATGAATTTGTGATGAAGAGAAGGGGGAATCCAAGGATAACACAAACACCCGAAGACACGGAAGTGTGTGTAGTCTGGTTTTTGAAGATGAAGAAGTTCATAGGGAGATTTATGTTTAGTATTAGGTGATGGCAATCTATTGATAGTGTGAGCTGCGGTAAGAAGGGCTTCCGGCCAGAAAACATGAGGCAGAGATGATTGGAAAAGCAGGGCACGCAATGTATCAAGGAGGTGCCGGTGTTTGCGCTCGGCAACACCATTCTGCTGGGGAGTATAGGGACATGTTACCTGATGAACAATGCCATAATGAGTTAAAAACTTTTTAAATGAGTGATTTATATATTCTCCACCACCATCCGTTCGAAGACATTTAATAGAGCTTTGAAATTGATTTTCCGCCATGGATTTGAATTTGACAAAAATTTTAAACGTCTCAGACTTAGTTCGAAGCGGATAAACCCATGAGAATCTTGTATAGTCATCAACAAAGAGCAAATAATATTTATAGCCATTCAAAGAAACAACTGGAGATGGTCCCCAAATATCACTATGGATTAATTGCAAACATTTAGTAGTTTTTGGACTAGATAAACTAAAGGACAAACGATGCGATTTAGCTCGCACGCAGGCAGAGCAATGAAAACTAGTATTAGATAAAGTGCTAGTAGGAAGAACAGTAGATAGAAGACGCTGAGTGGAGATGGCCGGATGACCCAAGCGCTGATGCCATTGAGTTGCATTAACGGTGGTAGTGTGTAGAGCTTGATCAGTGGAGGAGACCGAAGACTGCAAACTGGAGGAGGATTTAATGGGGTAAAGACCACGATGATTGGGACCTTGGAGGAGAGTCCGGTTGGTCCGAGAATCCTTTATTGTAAATCCGTTAGAATAAAAAATAACGGAACAAGAGTTATCGTTAATAAGTCGATTTACAGATATAAGATTATGAGAAAGAGTTGGCACATGAAGAAGACGTCGAAGAAGAAACTTACGCATAGGAGTGGGTAGGATGCCCTGTCCAGAGTTAGCAATAGGTAGCAGTTTTCCGTTTCCGATTTGAACTTGAGATGAACCAGTATAGGATTATGGAGACTGCAACTGCTGAATATTGGAAGTTAAATGAGATGTAGCTCCTGAATCAAGGAACCAGTCATCACTTTGAGACATGTCAGAGGCAAGGTATGTTTGCTGGTTCGGCTGAACAGAGAGGTCAGTGCGATACCAACACTGATAGGCAGCATGCCCTGGTTTGCTGCATATTTGGCATTGTATTGTAGTACGGGGACGACGACCTCCTCGATTGTATTGGAAAGAGGATCTGCCACCTCTGGTCTGCTGAGAGGTGGATCTATCACGATTGTTAAAGCTCTGCCGACCACGAGATCGGCCACAAAATATGGTAGAGTTTAAGGCTGTATCATCTGATGTGCTCATGGTTTCAACAGTAAGTTCAGATAAAATACTGAGTTCTTCACTTATTAACAAGGAATAAAAGTCATCAAGACTGATGGGCTGCAGTTGAGTGCGTATAGCTGTCTTAAATGCATTGTAAGACGCAGGTAATCCATTAAGCGTATACAACAGGATATCTTGAGGATCAATCGTCGAACCAGCAGCCGTAATAGCATCTACCTTTTGCTTAATCTCAGACAAATACTGTACCATTGATTTTTCCCCTTTTTGCACATGATGAAGCTCACTCTTCAGCTGAAGTTGACGAGATCTATTTGTTGACTGAAGTTGTTTCTCAATCGTAAGCCATATTTCATGACTTGTTTCAAGGTTTAAAACATAAGGTAAAAGAGATTGGCTAATGGTGGAATACAGTGCTGCAGCCAAATTCTGATCAACAAGCATCCAAGTTTGATAAAGAGGGTTTAAGCTTACAGTTCCATCAGTCGCTAGCAACTGCTTTTGCAGTTTGACATTAGTTCCAGTAAGGAATCCCTCAAAACTGTTTGCTGAAAACAGTTTGAGTATCTGTGATTTCCAAATGGGATGATTTTCAGCTGAGAGCTGAGTGTTGATCACAGATTTAACATTACTCATAAGAAATTTTAGCTGTGCAGGAATTTCAGGTTCTTTGCTCTTGTCTGTTGAGCTTGACGCTGGCGAAGGAGACAACGACGAAGAAGAAGAGTCCATGAGCAGGCTCTGATACCATGAAGAGAACTGATGATCAAAGCTTTGATAAACCTGCAGAAATCGTTAGACAGTGCAAAGAGAAATAGGGAAGATTGAAGAAACAAGTATCACCGTGAAACTCATCATTCATTTCTTATCATCCCCGTAGCTACAGTGCTAAGCTTTTAAATAAAGACGATGACAGAGACCGTTAGAGATCAGCGGCGGAGATCAATGTAGCTACAGTAAATCAACGGTGAGTGATTCTCTGTACAGAGAGTAGTGGCTGTGATTTCAGGTATTAGTGGATAACTTAGTCGACTGATCTGATAAGGAAGTGAAGCTATTAGGTGCGCTAACAGTTAATACATTTTTTTAAGGTTTTTATTATTTCTTTTAAAAAATCAAACTGATTTGTTTCTAAAATATAGAATAACCATTTTAGCTATTTTATAAGTTCTCGAAAATATTTTATAGATTCCAAAGATTCTAACCTAGTCTAGGAGAGACAGAAGAAGTTTGAATATGTGAATTAAAAAGATGACCATTAGGAGTTCGAAACAGTGATTAGAGCAATAAAATTCCAAAAAAAAAAAAAAAAAACTTTCCCCATTCTATCCCTAAATGTGTAATAGGAAGACTATTTATTAATCTCTGGAGGGATCATTATAATTATTTTTAATAAAATTCAAACAAATTTTCAAATAATTTAGATGGCTCCCCTTGATCATTAATATTTTATTGAAAATCTTAGGGCCTTAATTAATTCAAAATTGTGTCTCATTCAATTTATTGTATTCTCTAATCCATTCGATCTCTTTTCAACTATAAGGGCACAAAATTTGGAGGATATTTATTTTACCTCCAAAATGACATTAATATATTGTTAATTACATTCATAGATGCTTGATTTTGGACTATATATTTTGATTCAGAACAAGGCATGCTTAATTGATACTATTTAGTTCATTTTGTCAAAGCACACTACTTCAAATATATTTTTTGATTTTTTTTCCAAAAAAGAAGTTCATATGATCTTAGAGAGAAAATTTGGACCCAAATTCTTTTTAGCTTTGGGAAAGTTGCATCAAATTTGTGATTGATTGATAAATTTTATGACGGTTTATCAATTCTCTTGTTTTGAACAAAAATAGGGTCTAAACGACCGGACCACTCAATTGCTTAGTGAAATTCACGCTTAAAATTTTTACTTTGATTTGACTATTTTTTTCTAAAAAAATTTGGAATCCTCATAGCTATTTTTAAAAGTTTTGGACTCAATAAACAAAAAAAAAAATTGCAATCAAATTTTGAAGTCATTTCTCTTTTAAAATTAATACCCAATATCTTTGAAAATTCATTAGATGACTGCAGTTGACAAATTTTGACGCTCGGTTCTTTCATGGTCAATGGTTCTTGGAATCTCTCCAAACTTTCCTTATCAAATATTGCAAGCTACACTCAAAGTATCCTTACTTACTCTGATTTGGTATACATTAAACACATATTGATAGATGGATAAAACCTCTTTCTCTTACAAATCAATCTATCATTTTCTATATTTTGATTTTCCTAAAGTAAGTTAGAGGAAATATGTTGTGATTCTTGGGGAGGAAAGATGTTTTATTCAGCTTCTTGGAAGAGAGGAGGACAGAAAGAAGGAAGGGGAGAGGGAGAGAGCTGAATCAGAGTTTTTATTGCTTAACCATCCATCTAATTAGTAAGTCTATTTAAAGACACAAAAAGGCTACACCAAATTAGGCAAAACAAGCCATACAAGAAACTAAAGAAAAGAACACCTAAAGCTAACAGAAAAATATAAAAATAGACTTGAGTTGGATCATTAAAAACTCTAACAAAATAATTTTCGTTTGAAAGGTTGTGCTTATAAGTATGGAATGATGGCATGAAAGATTTTTATTGGAGATCTCAAAACTAAATATGCTCTTTTACTTAGGGATATTTCTATGAATCAACCATGCATGTGTGCATTGTAAACCGACGCAAATCTGTAACTTAACATCGGTTATAACCGCTGCTAAAATTAGCACATCCTTTAATCAACCCCACCGGTCCTAAAACTTTTGCGGAATGTCGTTGCAGTGTATTGCAGTTACAGTGGAGGTGCAACGGTTTTAGAACCGCTACAAAGTAAAATGTGGTGGTTAAAATTGCCGAAAAAAGTAAAAAATTATACTGCAATAGCCCTATTTTTTGGTAACAAGCTTTCGACCATATCTGCAGCAGCTATTTTCAAATGAAGCTTCATGAATTGTTTACTACACTTGATTCTCCTACTTGGCGAAAGTATGACTCTCTTGACTATACTTTTTTATCCCTTTGTCGGATTGCTGAACAATACAGGCTAGCGAGAACAGGTAAAACCGGTTCGGTTTTTAGCTGGCGGTCCACTTGACCGGCCGGGCAAGCAAATAGGACCTTGGCCGGTCTGAACCAGGTCAGACAGGTCAAAGATTGAGCAATTAGGTTCGCCCATTCCTCCATTTGGATGCAAACCTTCGAAATAACCTGTTGAATTTTTAGCTATTGGATGAACCGGTCGGGTAAAATACGATAAATATCATTTTGTCCCTAATACTTTTTATTTTATATGGGAAAAGAAATACTTTTCTAGTTGGATGGGGCTGTGTAGAATGTGACAGGGTTCGTTAATTTATTCGGGAGAATTGAGAGTTGTGCTTAAATATAATCATATTTATCTATTATTTATAATAAAAGTTTATTATATATTTTAATTATTTTCTTCTCTTATCTATATACAGATATTTTTTTTACATCAACATATTAATTAATTGAATAATAATATTTACAGTTATAGTTATCTAACAAACATAACTTGTTGAGTCATTCAATTGTAGCTAGGGTTGTCAATTTTGGGTCACAGGTCGGGTTCGGGTCGAACCCGGAACTGACCCGGGTTCAAACGGGTCGACCCTAACCCGACCCGGGTGGACAAACGGGTCGGAAATCCGAACCCGGACCCGACCTGGTTTGGGTTCTGTCGGCGCCGGAACGGTGGCAGGCGGAATGCGGGGGTGGACGGCGGGGGCAGAGGCAAGCGGGGCTGAAGCGAGCAGGGGCAGCAGCGTGGGCGCGGGCGCTGGCACGGGCGCGCGGGCGTGCGGGCAATGGGCAGCGGGCGCGCGGGGGCGGGTTGAGCGCGGGCAACGGGCAAAGGCGGGATTTGAATTTTTTTGAATTAAACGGGTTCGCGGGTTGACCCGGCAACCCATCGGGTCAACCCGAACCCGACCCGTTTTGAAATCGGGTCGGGTTCAACCCGGATTTTCCGGGTCGGATTTTTGTGTCGTGTCAAATATTGACACCCCTAATTGTAGCCACTCTTATCCCATTACTGTGTATACTATGCATTACTACGATGACTATTTCCCTAACTGGCTAACAATCTTGCATGGAAGCCAAGAATGAAATCCTTCTTTAGCATATATAGATTTATCCTTCATTTGAGACAGCGTTCTTACCGCTTTTTAAAACGATTTTCTACTACAAAAATTTCTAATTCATAAAATTTTTGTAATAGAAAACATCTTTAGAAAAACTGCAAAAAAGTTATCCCAAATGAAGCCTTAGTTATCTACAACATGTAAGAACCGGATCTCGATCTTATGGTTTATAATCGAATTTTCTAAGTTATAAGATCATTGGTTTGATTTCTACTCACATTGTCGCTCATTTCTTGAAAAAATATAAGACGTCCATTTTTATCTTGCTCTCCTATATCAAAGGATTTGTCGCTTTCATCAACTCGATCTTCTTAAAATATTGTATAGGCCTTTATGCCCTTACATACATATATGACTAATATGAGCATATTCACATTATAAATTTGTCATATAACTTTTTGTCCATTCAAGAAGAATTGAAGCTTCTCCAAATGGAAAAAACCTATTTGCATCACAATTTTAAATGAATAAATGATAGGCCCAATATATAGAAATTTGACCTATTTGCTTCACAATTTTAAAATATGCATTGGCGGGCTATCCAATTAAATCCAATTTTTCGCCCTTAATTTATAATATAATATAAAATTAATTTTGAAAATCACTCAATTTTACAATTGAATTAAAGTCAACTCAAACCTATCTGAATAAAATGCCAAGCTTGTAAATCAATAACTTTTTTTTTTTGAGAGTTTTCTATGGCTTCAAAATTTTGCTTTATTTATTTATTGTTCATAGTATAATTAATTCTCAAATAATAAGTTTATTTTAATTTTATGATTTTTTTATAAATATCATGTATTGTAGATATATTTTTTCCTATTAGGATGTAATTTTTTTCTCTTAGTCAAGTTAAGATAAAACGAAAAGTTAGAATAACATAAGGATCTTAAAGAAGGTATATAAGGATCTGAAGTTTAGTTAAATAAAAAATGAATGTATCATATGCAAATTTAATGGTTATAAAATTCACATTAAGTTAACGATGTGTTAAAATTAAGTAATACCTATGTGTTGTAGGTTGAATTACATTAGATCTTATATAAAAGGATGACATATAACTTTTAGAGAAAAAATTGATTGATTATAAAAGAGGCTTTAGGAGTATGTGTGATATGATATATTATAGAGACTTCAAGATTTTGTAGTAAAATAATAATAATTAGAAAATAAAATTTGAGTGCTAATAGTAAATTATTTGGGGTGAAGAGGGATGGGGCAAACACTCCAATATAAGGCTTAACTTTATGGGCGATGCGGGCCGATGGCTCATACCTTGGGACGAGTACGAGCACTATGACACCTAATGAGTTAGTGACATTGGGGGAAAATATCATATAAGACAAAGTTGAATTTGGAGATAGCAACATGGTTGACAGTGGCGGCTGGGGTCACACATGAGTGAATTGCATATTGTCGTGTGAATTGATGTCTCATGTGTATCATTTTATTTTATTTAAAACCCACCGACGAGCCTACGCGTTAATATAAGAAAAAAATTACACAGTCCTTAAAGGGACCTCTAGCTCCCTACTGCTCATACGAGCTACAGACAAAAACAAAAAGAAACCTAAGAGTCGGAGTTCCCACTAAGCAAAAGTACAAAAAAATCTAGTAACATTCTAAAAAACAAAAAACAAAAGGAAAAAATAAGCACAATCAGCATCACCCTACGAACAGCACACGTACATTGCACAAAACGAGCGCGGAGCTCAAAAAACCTGCAAAAGAGGCATGCAAGGATACTAGAAGAAAAAATAAGCAAGCAGCTAAAAGTATAATGCAAACTAAAAGACAAAAAATATTAAATACTCCTTGGAATGCCATAGTCCCAGAAGACAGAAAACTCATAAGAGGGAAGGCCAAGACAATAACCACAGAACCTTACCACCCAGTACAACTTCCAGTCAAAACATCAAGCCCCAAAGGAAATCAGCACAGAGAGCAAGGGCCAGCAAAGAACACAACATAAACGCAGAGAAACACTGGAAGCAAACATCAACCAGAAAACACCCCCCCCCCCCCCTGCGCACCAAAAAACCCCCCAAACAAAGACAAACAAACTGCAACCCCCACAGAATAAAACCACACAGAAACCACCCGAACACAGCAACCAAAGCACTGTAACAAACCCCAAACCAAAAAAATTAATGACCATTAACATAAGGCACACTATTCTTATCCAAGTTATCAATCATTGAATCTTCACAGTAAGATTATTGAAATATAAATCAATAATACCATTAAACTTACTACCAAGCAGAGCCAACTCCCGAGCAGCAGAATTAACCACAGAGGAAACGATATTATAATAGCAGTTCATAGAATCCAAAAAGAACTTAATGTTTTTGTGAGTATAGAAGTAAGAGTACCCACAACTGCAGCCATCCACCTCAAGCAAAGCTTTAAGGTCCTCATTAAAATTACATTCCAAAACAATACTATGAATATCCAAACCAGCACAAAGATAGAGCCCATGAAAGACAGCCAACAGGATACCACCGAGCATATCAGTTTCCACAGTTTTGCCAGCAAAACCCACAACATATTCCCCATTAAAATTTCTAATTAAGCCACCAATACACCAATTACTCCCATCCAGAGCAATATCAACATTCAATTTAAAACAATTAACATGTGGTCTAAGCCAAACAAAAATCCTGTTCCCCGGCTTGACATGAGAACAGTCAAAATTAATCCCAAAAGCCTCCAACGTAAACAAGACCTTGTTAAAGCTTTTATAGGAAATAAGATGAGCAGTAAAAAGAGATTTAACCTTCTCCTTAATTCTAAAAATAATGCTATGATGATCCATCAACTTACCATTAAACCGAGAGTCATTTCTAGCCAACCAGATAAACCAAATAATATGAAGAGGGATAACATTTCTAATATGACCCTTAACACCAACTATCCAGACCTCAAACAAGTGCTGAACTAAATAGTTAGGACCCCAAAAATTAATACGAAAAAGGTCCTTAAAGTAATTCCACACCTTAACAGCAATAGGAGAAGAAACGAAAACATGCTGTAAACTTTCAACATTAGAATAACATTGACATTTAGAAGTAATAAACAAACCTCTATTCCTAAGAAGCTCACCCGTAGGAATAAAATTCTTCAGAATTCTCCAATTAAAGACAGAAACCGTAGTAGGAATGCTCTTGTGCCACATCATTTTAAAAGGCTTGATAGGATCCTTTTTCTTTCTAAATACATGCCAAGCATCTTTGGTTCTGGAAAGACCATCTTTAGTAAAAGTACAAAGTAAGACATTGTTGACCTCGATTTTGGCTCGAGTGTGCGCGGGCTCGTTCGATTGAATTAATCAAATTCCGTCGAGCCTGATTCGAGCTCGAATTGACCCGACTCGAGTCGGATCAGATTCGAATGTATTCGATTAGATCCGATTAATTTGTTTTGATTGCGCCATGCTTGATTCTATTTAATTTAGCATTTATTTTAAATCCAATTTCATTCGATTGATTTCGTTGAGCCGGCTTGAACCAAAATTGACTCGAATCGAGTCAAGATTGGACCCGAGTCTAACCCGATTGCAGCCATTTTGGCTTGATTCAGCCCAATTTGAGCCCAGTAAATGCCATTTGACTTTCTAAGTTTTTTTTGAATCCATTCCCTGAATCAAGTAATTCCTTCAACGGTTCCGATCGAACGGACTTTATTTGTTCCAGCTGATATCCCGCGTCGCAGCGATCTTCTGCAGAGCTGAACGGGCATCGAGCAGTGAGCGAAGCCATTTTAGGAGGTTTTCGGAGGCTGGAGCGCGATGACGAAATTGGCGGGCTTCCTCTTTCGGCAACAGGATTGATTTACTCGGAACGAAGGCTTTGAGTTGGGCATCGACGCTCATTCTCTACGAGGAACTCTCATTCGGTCCTGCTGGCTCCCTCTCCACCCGTCTCTCTCCCTCTCGCGTTCTCTTTCGCAGAAGCTCAAAAGAGGCGAAGCCCTCTCCCTCTCTGTCGTTCTCGGTCGACACCCGCACGAGAAGCCGAAGCCCTCACGCCTTGCCCCCGCTCCAGCTCGCGAAGCCCAGGGGAGACCGATCCCGACAGCAGCCGCCTGAACTCAACGGCAGCCACCCGAATCGCTGTCGCCTGGACCGAACCCGACGCCTAGATCTGCCTGGAGTTTCTTCTTGCGCAAGGTGAGTATTCCCTTCTTTCTTCTCCCCATTTCTTCTTCCTTTCTTATTCTCAAAACAAAAAAAATTTGAGAATGAGATTGCTTTGAGTTGTTCTTTTGATTCCTCTGTCTATGTCTTGTTGATGAAATATTGATCTTATGGATTTTGGTAAGATTATGGTGAGTTATTTGGAGAATGCTAGTTGTGATTTAGGTGTGAACAATCTTTCTTATGTGGATTTGTTTTATAGCTTCGCAAACATTGCACTTTAGATGTTTGATTAAATGCCAAAGGAAGAGGGTTGTGATGCTTAGTTGATTGCTACTCATGGTACTCAAGTTTGCAAGTAGGATTTCTTCACCAAATATGTTTAGGGTCATATTTAGTGTAAAGAATGCATGTCATTGCTTTTCTATTTCGGTGGGAGATCATGTATGGCTACGGTTGCTAAAGCCTCCTCTAGTCTCTTCTTTAATTTCTTGTGAGAAAAAAATGAAAATGATTGAAGTTGTAGGTACAACTCATGGTGCATTAATCTTATGGCTTCTTCTCTTTCTTGAGCAATCGATTTCTTGTCAACTTGTTATACAACATGCCTTACTCGCTTGGATCTAAAGACTTATTGCTAGCGTTTTTGTTTCATCTATTTGACTACAAAGTGGAGTTTTAATCTTTTGGGAAGTAATGGTGGTTATTGCTAAACATAGATAATTCTCTTGTGATTATTTTCTTGGCATTTGGAGTTCGCACTTGATCATGATTTGAACCATGTATTGGTTGAGTTCATGAGAAATTGGTAGTGGATCATGAGGTGTCATGATCTCCGAAATATGCATACAAGGTATTTTTGGTGGTGTTCACTAAGGAAAGATACATGTGTAAGCAATACATATGCATGTTGGTTTTTGTTGTTATTGCTACACCTCTCAAATTGGAATTTGATACTCTATGCTTTATTTTATCTAGCCTGTGGTTTATCCATGTGATATAAAGTATTGCCTTTGGTAAAGTACTGTTGAGAACTTATGAATTTCATGATGTTGAAAAGAGAGCCTAGTGTTTGAACTGTTGCAGAGTTTCTCATTCTCATAATTATTTGATTCTCTTGAAATAATATGGTTAGTTTGGGAAGTCGACTTGATTCGGTGCGAGGTCACATGATTTCTATTAAGTAACTTTCGTTGAGCTTCTTTTCTTCCTTTCACTTGCATGTGGCTTAAGATTGGATCAAAGCAAGCAAATGAAGTTTGGAACATATCTGATCATGAGAAATTTTTGGGTGATAAGTGCCAACGAAATGTGTATGCGAGCTTTTCATAAACGACTATGGGTGCAAATATTAGTTCTATGCAAAATTCCTACAGCTTTTGTAGAGATTTGGCTACTGTTTTCGTAAGCGAATGAGTGCAGATTTTGGGTGTATTATTGCTGTTTTTATATAAGAAATCCTATGGCGTTTGGGTAGATTTGTTACCGCTTGGTTGTGAACTTCCTACAGCTTTTGGTAGAACTTTTTCCACTGTTTTGACAAGAAATGAGTGCAGATTTTGGACATATTATGGCTGTTTTTCGCATGAGAATCACTATGGAGTTTGGGTAGATTTGTAGTTACTTTGTTGCAAAATTCCTACAGTTTTTTTTGTGAGCTTTTCCTACTATTTTTGGCAAGAAGAAAGTGCTGATTTTAGGAGTTCTATCACTGTTTTATATAAGAATCCTCATTGCATTCAAATAGATTGTTTATTGCATTGCTCCTTGGAGCTTCATGACATTTTGGATTATGGGAGTCTTCTACTACATGTTTAGTAAGGCCATAGATAGGTTCCAAACACCTTTTCTTTTTTTGTATCTTTGATAATAGTGAGTTGGCAAGGAAGAGGTTTGAGAGCTCTTATAAAATTCATTATAGGCATTTGTGGTCTCTCTGGGTGAAAGTTTATAGAATTGATTTGTGACACTTTGTTTGATTGTTTGGAAGGTAAACAGCATTGCCTCCTTTACACAAAATATTTTCTGTAAGACCTTTTTTTTTTTTTTTTTTTGAAGAAGCGACATGTTGGAATATCACATTAGTTGGGTTATTGTTGATGAATAAATTTTGGGAAGTATTTATTTGGCTCGGGTGTTGAAAGAAATAAGGCTTTATGAGTTGTTTTGCATCGGGAAGTTTTGTTTTATGAGTTTTGCGAATCGGCTTGTGTTGAAATTTTATGTGTTTTCGTTTTGTGAATGTTTTATGATGAATGCTCTACAATGAGGGGTTTCAATAAAATCTTCTTGTTGAAGGGCTTTGGGTTTTTCTACCCCACTCCAAATGAGGGAAGAGGCACTTGATTAGTAGTTATTTGGGTAGAATTTTTGTGTCAAAAAGAGGGGATTTTGGTAGAGCTTTTTGGGTCAAAAACAAAATGAAAGAAAAGATTTTTGGTAGATGAGTTTTATAGGTTTGTTGTGTGGCATTTAAGTTGGAAATTCTTACAAATTGCGGTAGGGTTAATTAGACTTGTGTAGTGAGTCTCCCTTAGTTTCTTTTAGAAGCAATTAGTGCTTTTTTATTCAAATTAAATTTTCTAAGTGTTTATTTTCTAAGGAAGAATTTTGGGATTTAAACTTTAGGTGGCTTTGTGCTAGAGGTCCTTTAGTATCTTTTTTTTTTTTAGTTTTGGTTTATAAGTTAAATATGGAATTTTCAAATAGGTGTAAGATAAAGAGAGTCTAGATTTTGGGAATTGGGTTTTAGAGGTTAGTTTCCCCTTAGTTGTTGTAGGTCTTATTAGAGCGTGTTGTGGGTAAGTGTGTCAAAAATATCAAGTGCCTCATTTGGAGTGAGAACAGCAAAGGGCATTGTTGGTATAATAGGATGCACTTGACTTCTACGAAGTGTGTCCAATAACGACAATGCCTACACCCCTTTTTGTATTTGATTTTTCGTTAGTTTTCTCCGCTGTTTTCTTTTATGTTTTCGGGGCTGTACGCTTGCAAATGAGGACCCAAAACACTAACGACTCAACCAAATAATAAAGGTATGTTCTCATCTTTTTCTTACTGCACTTTCATTTCCTTACATAATCATTCGCTTATAGAACTGCTCTAATACACCCTTCTTTTGTGTTGCGAGGTACCTTTTGGAAAGCAATGGACAAGGAGCACTTGGAGCTGGAGCTAGGACAACTGGATCCGAGCATCAGTCGTCCCTACTCATCTAGTAGGGACGCTACGGGCGGAACCACCGGGTCGTAGCCCCCGGCGCTGTAAGTTTACTAAAACTTAGAAAACCTTTAGGGGCCTAGATGGTTGTACGCCTCCCACCCTTAGGGCCTTAGAAGCTTCAATTATATATTTAGGATTGCTTTCATTTTATTTTTTAGATCCCTAAAATCCTATGACATCCGTATAAAAGTCTTAGGAGTTAGAAGAATGACACTTTTAATCCTACAACATTAGTGACATCTAAGGACAAAAATTAAGGACCGAGTCTTAGAAAACATAGACTTAAGATGCATGTTCCTTATAGGATAGAGACTTTAAAACAACAACTTAGTGACACGTTTTCCTAGATTTAGATTTTGTTTTTCTTAATTCACTAATAATCAACTAATTGATCTTAACCTAATTCTTAAAACCTATTAAAACACTGAACTCTTAATTAAATAATTATTAACATTCTATAACTATTAAATTTTAAATCTAAAATGTAAACCTAAATCAATTCTAATTAATTTAATAATCAACCCTTAACCAATCTAAAAATTTAAAAGATGTAGATTTAATTAGGAAATCTAATCTTAAATTAAAATGCATTAGGATAATACACTTCTAAATATCAAATCTTAGAATAATAACCTCTAAAAGTCAATTAACTAATTTGATTAATTAAAACACTCAATCTACCTTTTCTTTTTCTTTTCATAACAAACTATAATAATTGAACAAAGTTAATTATCACTGGGTAACCCAGGCCTACGAGGCTATTAAGTTAGCCCCAAGGAGGGTGAAATAAACCTCACGGCCTCGGTGTGAAACAAAGGTGATGATTAATCAAACAATAAAAATAAAATGTTCCTAAAATCAACTCTAAAACATTAAGATTTAAATTTTAACTAAACTCCCTTAGCCTCTTTCAACAAACAAAAATACATACAACTCTAACTAAAACTATCCTATATAGGACCTACCAAAACCACACAGCTTTCATACACTTAGATGAGTTTGATAGGGCACGACTATTAGCTTTAGGTTAGGCTGTTGTTCTGTTTTACTCTTCTGTACGTTGTTGTGATGCTCTGCATGTGACTCGTGTGCTGGTTGTTGTTTTTGCTACCTGTTGTAGCTTTTCTGCTGTTTTTGTACTGCTGGCTTTTAGCCTTTTCTTTCTGCACCGTGGTTGTGGCGATTAGAATACCCATAGGTTAGGTACGCTCTTTTATACTAATGCTGTCTTCCTGCAGGTGGCCGTGCTCATATAATGCTGCTAAAAGGGGGCTAAAATTAATAAATAATATATAACTGCTTTAGGTACCTGCTTCAGCTGCTCAGCCCCCAATAATTAGAGCACGGCCAAGTGATTGATGTGAGCATTTTCTTTATTTATATATAACTGCTTGGATGAATTTTTATTATAACTGCTTAGGATAACCCCTGCAGGAGAGTCTAGATTTTCCATTTTTAATAATGTAATGTATTTGATAATAAATTTTGTGAGGATCTAAAAATAAGGCATTTTTAAAGAAATAGGAGTCCAAAGAGAAAAGTAAATCCTTACAGAGGGTTTCCTTTTTCATTTGGGTATCCTTTTGGATCACGCACTACGAGAAGTCCAAAGGAAAAAGTAAACCCCTACAGGGGGTTTCCTTTTTCATTTGGGCATTCTCTTGGAGGACGTACTACGAGGAGCCCGAAGAGCTGAAGATGATCCAAAGACGAATCAAGGAAGTGAAGAAGAAGAGTGAAGATAAAAATGCCTTGTTTTAAGATTTGCGTCGTTTCCGGGTTGTTGTCGGTGGAGCCCGGCCACCTTTACTTTTCTGTACTCTGTGATGTAATATTGTATGGCACTTGCCATGGACACTCTTTTTCGTGGGATTTTGTTTCTGTGTTGTGATTTATTTACCTTGTTTGCGCAGTAGAAATGGCATGCTTTTCATAGGTTTCTTTCTTGCATGTGCTTGTGTCTGACCGTTAGGCTCTTTTAGGATAAAAATTCTTCTACTCATAATTAATAATAAAAATTTAAGATTAACTCACATAGAAACATAACGACTCTAGGGAATAGCCGGAATCGTCCGGGGTGGCATACATGCATTCTCTCACCTCCTAGACAAATTTCCCCGCCTGCGGGTTGAGTCCGGATAATCTGGCCTATGAGGATGAAGTGCCGGACCTGGGGAAATTTAGTCATTCAAAAAATTATTTTATAAGGCCTTTTTTTTTAAAATTCATACATATTTGATTTGGAGACTTTAACCAGCATAAATTGCATTAGTAACTAATTAAAATTAAGATTTAATTGCATTAGTTTTAGGAGCATTATACCACTCATAAGTGTGGGATCTCTTAGGAAATTTCTCTAGTTGTCGATCCCAAATTTCAGTGTCTAAACTACCCACCCTTCTTCATAAAGACTGGACAGCATGGATTTTATACGATCAGGTGGTTTTAGCTGGCTTCCTTTGTCAGACAAGGAATAAGTCCAGATCGCATTAGCTAGGTCGTAGATGTTAGTATCGTGTGTACGATACTACATCTTTTATAGATTTAGGATCTAAAGGTGAGTAGTACAGGTGTACCACTATACACCTTATGGGTGGGTAAGCTCTCCATCCTTTCGGAAGCTATAAACCCTACCTATCTGCGTCACACAGATGACGCCACCTCCTTCCCTCTCTCGTGTATGTTTGAGTGTGTTGTCCCTCTTTCTTTTCTCCAGTTTTCACTTCTTCTAGTCGGCCGGATGTTGACTGAACCCCGTGTGATCTGATTGAGCCAATTTGGGACCTTCCCCTTTGATTAGGAAAGCCTAGAATGTTCCCTTTGCACTAAACCCATTTGGAGAAGATAATCTAACATCCTTAATCGAGAGTTTTTCTTAGACCGAGGTCTAAGATGTAATTAACTACGGGGGCTTGCGCCCGTAGGAAACCGATCCCCACAATCAAATAAACCCTATTCGATGCTGATGTATCGAATAGGGGAAATCTCGTGAACTTTTGGGTTATAGATATTATTATCCATCGAGGTTGGTAGGTGAAAGCCACTATCTTCCATGGCTAATCGTATCTATAACTCCATCTGCTCTTCCATTGGCCTGCTCGTGTCGATTGTAAAGGTCTACGACCATTTTGTCCTACGGGATAGTGTGATCGTACTCTTTGCATTCGAACCACACGAGCGGAATCCTTTCGGAGACCCACAGATTTCTGGCGACCACGGTGGGACAGGTTTCTCTCTCCATCTTTAGATGTTATATTATTTTCTCTTGTGTGCACTTCGGGTTTAGTGCTCCTTATGTTAGGTTCGTCCTAATCTTAGATAGGGTCCTTTTCTTAGTTAGGTTCCTTTCTTGGCTAGGCTTTCCCCTAGCTTTGGTCCCTTTCCTTTCGGCCTTTTAGGCTATTTCATACCTTATCAAATTCTCTTTTTCCCGTCGGGTTTTTGTGTCCGTTCGGCTTTCTCACCCTGAGATCGCCAAGCAGACCCCGGCACCTTCTTACCTTTCGTAGGTACTTGATACCTAAGGGTGGATTAGTTGTTGATAGTAGCTCAGATGAGGAAGGAGACTTCTGACGTCAGATTACTAGCAAGCAACCTATTCCCCATCAGATATGTGGAATTAGAGTCGAGAATTCCCATAAAAATCTTATGAAACTTCTTCCATTAGAGTTGGTTATTTGCTACAGACATGCAAATCTTCCTACCTCCAATAAATATCTTTCTATATTCGTATTCCTTGAAAGGATCCTTTTTACTTTTCGGGCAGTCTGTGTGGCCACGACGATTTGTCCTCTACCACACGATGTTCGCTTCGAAGAGTATAAGGTTATCCTCAAAGGGGATACGCTAATATGTCGTAAAGATATTTATACTTCTATTTGTGCACACAAATCATATTGGTGATAAGCATATCAAACCTTTTGATTTGTTCTCCCCTTTGTTGTGAGGGGTTGTTCTACCCAGTTCCGCTTGCCACTTCAAGCGTGGTCTGGGATACCAAAACCAATAATTCAAACTTTCTTGTAAGAGGTGATACTGGGTCCATGCCCACCTGTGTTTGTCAGGTGTGGTGATGTTGATCCAATGTCCTTAATTTAAATCCATTTTTCAGAGGTGATACTGGGTCCATGCCCACCTGTGTTTGTCAGGTGTGGTGATGTTGATCCAATGTCCCTAATTTAAATCTTTTTTTTAGAGGTGATACTGGGTCCATGCCCACCTACGCTAGTCAGGTGTGGAGATGTTGATCCACTATCCCTATTTAAATTTCTTTCTTCTATCAGTCATGATTCGAGAGTTATTCTTGTACCCAGTTTCGCTTGTCACCCCAAGCGTGGTCTGGGATACCAAAACCAATAATTCCAAATCCACTTTCTATAGGTGATACTGGGTCCATGCCCACCTGTGTTAGGTGTGGTAATGTTGATCCATTATCTCCATATAAGTTTCCTTCTTCTATCGGTTGTGATACGATAGTTGTTCTTCCCTTGTCACTTGTACATATCCCTCCGTATAGATATAACTCCAAAGGATCTCTTCTACTTTTCGGCAGTCCGTGGCCACGACGATTTGTCCTCTACCACGTGATGTTCGTCATGCAAAGTATGAGATTATCCTTAGTAGTTGTATGTAAATATGCCGTAAAGATGTTTGTACTTGCACTCATGCCTACCAATCGCTCCGGTGTTGTGGCATGAAATCTCTTTTTCAGTCCCCTTTGAAGGTTGACTTTTCCCAGTTTCACTTGTCACCTTCAAGTGTGGTCTGGGATACCAAAAACTACTAGTTCGGATCTCTGTGGAACGTGATACTGGGTCCATCCTTGATTTGCACTAGTCAAATGTAGTGATGCTGATGATGATCCATTGTCACTATATGAATTTTTCTACAAATTCTGTTATGATTTTTTGTATTCCCCAGTTCATTCATATGAGTTGAATGTGGCCTGGGTTACCAAAGCCAATGTTTAGTTCCTTTAAATATTATGTATATGATATT
This sequence comes from Dendrobium officinale, assembly GCA_019514585.1. Classification (NCBI taxonomy): domain Eukaryota; kingdom Viridiplantae; phylum Streptophyta; class Magnoliopsida; order Asparagales; family Orchidaceae; genus Dendrobium; species Dendrobium officinale. The sequence goes on along the minus strand of CM033699.1, from coordinate 7,425,873 downwards.
TCTCTTTCCCCAGTTTCACTCATGTAGCGAGTATGGCCTGGGTTATCAAAGCCAACGATTTTCCTCTCTTTTATTTTCCAGTATACTTGATCTATATCTGTGAACATAATGTGAAAAAAAAAAATGATGTTAAAAAGAAGAGGGGGAAACTCTTAGTTGAGTAGAATCGGTTGCCCTTGTCACAAGAGGAACCCGGTTCTACACTCTAAGAGCCCAAAGTCCCTCCAAAATTTATCTCCCTCGAGGCTTCTTTATGATTGCTTAGGAGATGACATGATATTCAATTCTCTTACTATAACTTTTCCTTTAGAGGGTGTGATTTTTCCCCACCCATGATGTGGCACATCTTGCTTTAAGATGTTAACATCCTTTTTCAGTGGATTTTGATCTTCTAGTAGAAAGTCAATCCCCTACCTCCTTAGCAACATAATTTCCCATTAAGAGTTTACTCTTATTACAAGGGTGGACTTTTTGGATGTGTAGATGTTGCTTGCACTTCTCACAGGGTCCCATCAGTTAGCATGGGTGTTACCACTGTGATTTCTTCTAGTGATCATTGATCCTTAATATGATCGTGGTTCTTAGTGGCAAGTGTGTCCCTTCGCCACTTCTATTATACCTTCTTTAGCATGCGACTATTATTTTCATTCAGCTGTTTGTATATTCCTCCTTGTTTAGAGAGATATACATCAGTCGGTTATTTCATGTTGTATATGATTTCATTTTATCTAAGGAATTCTACTTGTATTTTAATTACTCATGGCCACGACGATTTGTCCTCTACCATGTGGTAACCAAAATATGAGCTTGAGGTTTCTTAGATAATGAATTACTTGCTGCTGCTTTGCCTTTCTCACAGCACCACGCACATGAGCGTTAGGTGGTTTGTTGAGCTCCTTTACTCTTCCTATCGCCACGGCAGATGCGCCGGATGATAGTAGAGTGTACTTTTCCTCTTTCTATCACTTTGGCATATACGCCAGTGATAGTAGAGTGCACTTCTCTTCTTATCGCCCCGGCCGATGCCCCGGGCAGCAGTAGAATGTTTCTTATCCTCTTCTTATCGCCTCGATAGCTGTGCCAGGTGATAGTAAAGTGTTTCTTATCCTCTCCTTATCGCCTTGGCAGCTGCGCCAGGTGGTAGTTGAGTGTTCCTTTGGTAATCATGATCTTTGATATGATTGTTGTTTTTAGTGGCAAGTGTGTCCCCTCGCCACTTTTGTCACTCTTTCCTTAATATGATATTATCCTTTCTACTCGATTGTTTGTATGTTCCTCTTCTTAGAGAGATATACATCAGCTGATTACTCCATGTTATATATGATTTCATTTTACCTAAAGAGATTTTACTTGTATTTTGGTTACTCATGGCCACGACGACTTGTCCTCTACCATGTGGTAACTAAGACATAAGACTAAGATTTCTTAGATGATGAATTACTTACCTCTCTATTTTTCTCACTTCGCCGCGCTCGTGTGCGTTGTGGGATTGTTGAGTTTTCACTTTGTTCTACTGACAGATCTATGGTCGGGTAGAGACCTCGCTGTTTCGGGGCCTATGGCCGAGCGAGTGTGCTCTCTTTCTTCACCGACAGACCTATGGTCGGGTGACTGTTCTTCTACCGACAGACCTATGGTCGGGTAGGGATCTCGCTGTTTCGGGGCCTATGGCCAAGCGAGAGTGCTTTTCTTTTTCACCGACAGACCTATGGTCGGGTGACTGTTCTCTTACCGACAGACCTATGGTCGGGTAGGAACCTCGCTGTTTCGGGGCCTATGGCCGAGCGAGAATGCTTCTTTTCTTTTTCACCGGCAGACCTATGGTCGGGTGACCGTTCTTCTACCGACAGACCTATATGGTCGGGTAGAAACCTCGCTGTTTCGGGGCCTATGGCCGAGCGAGACTGTTTCTTTTCCTCTTCACCGACAGACCTATGGTCGGGTGACTGTTCTTCTACCGACAGACCTATGGTCGGGTAGGAACCTCGTTGTTTCGGGGCCTATGGCCGAGCGAGAGTGCTTCTTTTCCTTTTTCACCGGCAGACCTATGGTCGGGTGACTGTGCTTCTACCGACAGACCTATGGTCGGGTAGAAACCTCGCTGTTTCGGGGCCTATGGCCGAGCGAAGGTGCTTTCTTTGTCTCTTTCGTATCTCCGCCAGACTAATGGTCGAGTGATTATTGATCTTCTTTTCTCTTACCCTCTGAATTTTATTCAGATTGATTATGGACCCTCTCTTTACTTTGATATCCATTGATTGGTTTTAGAATTGATTGCATCTGTCCTTAGTGAATCTCGTTGTCCTACCCTAAGGTTGCATCTTCCTAGAGTTAGGAAGGTCAACGCCAACATATACGGCTTACCCGTTGTTCTCCGTATATGTTGGGGGTCCGTTTGTTGACCTCGATTTTGGCTCGAGTGTGCGCGGGCTCGTTCGATTGAATTAATCAAATTCCGTCGAGCCTGATTCGAGCTCGAATTGACCCGACTCGAGTCGGATCAGATTCGAATGTATTCGATTAGATCCGATTAATTTGTTTTGATTGCGCCATGCTTGATTCTATTTAATTTAGCATTTATTTTAAATCCAATTTCATTCGATTGATTTCGTTGAGCTGGCTTGAACCAAAATTGACTCGAATCGAGTCAAGATTGGACCCGAGTCTAACCCGATTGCAGCCATTTTGGCTTGATTCAGCCCAATTTGAGCCCAGTAAATGCCATTTGACTTTCTAAGTTTTTTTTGAATCCATTCCCTGAATCAAGTAATTCCTTCAACGGTTCCGATCGAACGGACTTTATTTGTTCCAGCTGATATCCCGCGTCGCAGCGATCTTCTGCAGAGCTGAACGGGCATCGAGCAGTGAGCGAAGCCATTTTAGGAGGTTTTCGGAGGCTGGAGCGCGATGACGAAATTGGCGGGCTTCCTCTTTCGGCAACAGGATTGATTTACTCGGAACGAAGGCTTTGAGTTGGGCATCGACGCTCATTCTCTACGAGGAACTCTCATTCGGTCCTGCTGGCTCCCTCTCCACCCGTCTCTCTCCCTCTCGCGTTCTCTTTCGCAGAAGCTCAAAAGAGGCGAAGCCCTCTCCCTCTCTGTCGTTCTCGGTCGACACCCGCACGAGAAGCCGAAGCCCTCACGCCTTGCCCCCGCTCCAGCTCGCGAAGCCCAGGGGAGACCGATCCCGACACAGCAGCCGCCTGAACTCAACGGCAGCCACCCGAATCGCTGTCGCCTGGACCGAACCCGACGCCTAGATCTGCCTGGAGTTTCTTCTTTGCGCAAGGTGAGTATTCCCTTCTTTCTTCTCCCCATTTCTTCTTCCTTTCTTATTCTCAAAACAAAAAAAATTTGAGAATGAGATTGCTTTGAGTTGTTCTTTTGATTCCTCTGTCTATGTCTTGTTGATGAAATATTGATCTTATGGATTTTGGTAAGATTATGGTGAGTTATTTGGAGAATGCTAGTTGTGATTTAGGTGTGAACAATCTTTCTTATGTGGATTTGTTTTATAGCTTCGCAAACATTGCACTTTAGATGTTTGATTAAATGCCAAAGGAAGAGGGTTGTGATGCTTAGTTGATTGCTACTCATGGTACTCAAGTTTGCAAGTAGGATTTCTTCACCAAATATGTTTAGGGTCATATTTAGTGTAAAGAATGCATGTCATTGCTTTTCTATTTCGGTGGGAGATCATGTATGGCTACGGTTGCTAAAGCCTCCTCTAGTCTCTTCTTTAATTTCTTGTGAGAAAAATGAAAATGATTGAAGTTGTAGGTACAACTCATGGTGCATTAATCTTATGGCTTCTTCTCTTTCTCTGAGCAATCGATTTCTTGTCAACTTGTTATACAACATGCCTTACTCGCTTGGATCTAAAGACTTATTGCTAGCGTTTTTGTTTCATCTATTTGACTACAAAGTGGAGTTTTAATCTTTTGGGAAGTAATAGTGGTTATTGCTAAACATAGATAATTCTCTTGTGATTATTTTCTTGGCATTTGGAGTTCGCACTTGATCATGATTTGAACCATGTATTGGTTGAGTTCATGAGAAATTGGTAGTGGATCATGAGGTGTCATGATCTCCGAAATATGCATACAAGGTATTTTTGGTGGTGTTCACTAAGGAAAGATACATGTGTAAGCAATACATATGCATGTTGGTTTTTGTTGTTATTGCTACACCTCTCAAATTGGAATTTGATACTCTATGCTTTATTTTATCTAGCCTGTGGTTTATCCATGTGATATAAAGTATTGCCTTTGGTAAAGTACTGTTGAGAACTTATGAATTTCATGATGTTGAAAAGAGAGCCTAGTGTTTGAACTGTTGCAGAGTTTCTCATTCTCATAATTATTTGATTCTCTTGAAATAATATGGTTAGTTTGGGAAGTCGACTTGATTCGGTGCGAGGTCACATGATTTCTATTAAGTAACTTTCGTTGAGCTTCTTTTCTTCCTTTCACTTGCATGTGGCTTAAGATTGGATCAAAGCAAGCAAATGAAGTTTGGAACATATCTGATCATGAGAAATTTTTGGGTGATAAGTGCCAACGAAATGTGTATGTGAGCTTTTCATAAACGACTATGGGTGCAAATATTAGTTCTATGCAAAATTCCTACAGCTTTTGTAGAGATTTGGCTACTGTTTTCGTAAGCGAATGAGTGCAGATTTTGGGTGTATTATTGCTGTTTTTATATAAGAAATCCTATGGCGTTTGGGTAGATTTGTTAGCGCTTGGTTGTGAACTTCCTACAGCTTTTGGTAGAACTTTTTCCACTATTTTGACAAGAAATGAGTGCAGATTTTGGACATATTATGGCTGTTTTTCGCATGAGAATCACTATGGAGTTTGGGTAGATTTGTAGTTACTTTGTTGCAAAATTCCTACAGTTTTTTTTGTGAGCTTTTCCTACTATTTTTGGCAAGAAGAAAGTGCTGATTTTAGGAGTTCTATCACTGTTTTATATAAGAATCCTCATTGCATTCAAATAGATTGTTTATTGCATTGCTCCTTGGAGCTTCATGACATTTTGGATTATGGGAGTCTTCTACTACATGTTTAGTAAGGCTATAGATAGGTTCCAAACACCTTTTCTTTTTCTGTATCTTTGATAATAGTGAGTTGGCAAGGAAGAGGTTTGAGAGCTCTTATAAAATTCATTATAGGCATTTGTGGTCTCTCTGGGTGAAAGTTTATAGAATTGATTTGTGACACTTTGTTTGATTGTTTGGAAGGTAAACAGCATTGCCTCCTTTACACAAAATATTTTCTGTAAGACCTTTTTTTTTTTTTTTTTTTTTTTTTTTTTTGAAGAAGCGACATGTTGGAATATCACATTAGTTGGGTTATTGTTGATGAATAAATTTTGGGAAGTATTTATTTGGCTCGGGTGTTGAAAGAAATAAGGCTTTATGAGTTGTTTTGCATCGGGAAGTTTTGTTTTATGAGTTTTGCGAATCGGCTTGTGTTGAAATTTTATGTGTTTTCGTTTTGTGAATGTTTTATGATGAATGCTCTACAATGAGGGGTTTCAATAAAATCTTCTTGTTGAAGGGCTTTGGGTTTTTCTACCCCACTCCAAATGAGGGAAGAGACACTTGATTAGTAGTTATTTGGGTAGAATTTTTATGTCAAAAAGAGGGGATTTTGGTAGAGCTTTTTGGGTCAAAAACAAAATGAAAGAAAAGATTTTTGGTAGATGAGTTTTATAGGTTTGTTGTGTGGCATTTAAGTTGGAAATTCTTACAAATTGCGGTAGAGTTAATTAGACTTGTGTAGTGAGTCTCCCTTAGTTTCTTTTAGAAGCAATTAGTGCTTTTTTATTCAAATTAAATTTTCTAAGTGTTTATTTCTAAGGAAGAATTTTGGGATTTAAACTTTAGGTGGCTTTGTGCTAGAGGTCCTTTAGTATCTTTTTTTTTTAGTTTTGGTTTATAAGTTAAATATGGAATTTTCAAATAGGTGTAAGATAAAGAGAGTCTAGATTTTGGGAATTGGGTTTTAGAGGTTAGTTTCCCCTTAGTTGTTGTAGGTCTTATTAGAGCGTGTTGTGGGTAAGTGTGTCAAAAATATCAAGTGCCTCATTTGGAGTGAGAACAGCAAAGGGCATTGTTGGTATAATAGGATGCACTTGACTTCTACGAAGTGTGTCCAATAACGACAATGCCTACACCCCTTTTTGTATTTGATTTTTCGTTAGTTTTCTCCGCTGTTTTCTTTTATGTTTTCGGGGCTGTACGCTTGCAAATGAGGACCCAAAACACTAACGACTCAACCAAATAATAAAAGTATGTTCTCATCTTTTTCTTACTGCACTTTCATTTCCTTACATAATCATTCGCTTATAGAACTGCTCTAATACACCATTCTTTTGTGTTGCGAGGTACCTTTTGGAAAGCAATGGACAAGGAGCACTTGGAGCTGGAGCTAGGACAACTGGATCCGAGCATCAGTCGTCCCTACTCATCTAGTAGGGACGCTACGGGCGGAACCACCGGGTCGTAGCCCCCGGCGCTGTAAGTTTACTAAAACTTAGAAAACCTTTAGGGGCCTAGATGGTTGTACGCCTCCCACCCTTAGGGCCTTAGAAGCTTCAATTATATATTTAGGATTGCTTTCATTTTATTTTTTAGATCCCTAAAATCCTATGACATCCGTATAAAAGTCTTAGGAGTTAGAAGAATGACACTTTTAATCCTACAACATTAGTGACATCTAAGGACAAAAATTAAGGACCGAGTCTTAGAAAACATAGACTTAAGATGCATGTTCCTTATAGGATAGAGACTTTAAAACAACAACTTAGTGACACGTTTTCCTAGATTTAGATTTTGTTTTTCTTAATTCACTAATAATCAACTAATTGATCTTAACCTAATTCTTAAAACCTATTAAAACACTGAACTCTTAATTAAATAATTATTAACATTCTATAACTATTAAATTTTAAATCTAAAATGTAAACCTAAATCAATTCTAATTAATTTAATAATCAACCCTTAACCAATCTAAAAATTTAAAAGATGTAGATTTAATTAGGAAATCTAATCTTAAATTAAAATGCATTAGGATAATACACTTCTAAATATCAAATCTTAGAATAATAACCTCTAAAAGTCAATTAACTAATTTGATTAATTAAAACACTCAATCTACCTTTTCTTTTCTTTTCATAACAAACTATAATAATTGAACAAAGTTAATTATCACTGGGTAACCCAGGCCTACGAGGCTATTAAGTTAGCCCCAAGGAGGGTGAAATAAACCTCACGGCCTCGGTGTGAAACAAAGGTGATGATTAATCAAACAATAAAAATAAAATATTCCTAAAATCAACTCTAAAACATTAAGATTTAAATTTTAACTAAACTCCCTTAGCCTCTTTCAACAAACAAAAATACATACAACTCTAACTAAAACTATCCTATATAGGACCTACCAAAACCACACAGCTTTCATACACTTAGATGAGTTTGATAGGGCACGACTATTAGCTTTAGGTTAGGCTGTTGTTCTGTTTTACTCTTCTGTACGTTGTTGTGATGCTCTGCATGTGACTCGTGTGCTGGTTGTTGTTTTTTGCTACCTGTTGTAGCTTTTCTGCTGTTTTTGTACTGCTGGCTTTTAGCCTTTTCTTTCTGCACCGTGGTTGTGGCGATTAGAATACCCATAGGTTAGGTACGCTCTTTTATACTAATGCTGTCTTCCTGCAGGTGGCCGTGCTCATATAATGCTGCTAAAAGGGGGCTAAAATTAATAAATAATATATAACTGCTTTAGGTACCTGCTTCAGCTATAACGAGCTCAGCCCTCCAGCCTGCTCAGACCCCCAATAATTAGAGCACGGCCAAGTGATTGATGTGAGCATTTTCTTTATTTATATATAACTGCTTGGATGAATTTTTATTATAACTGCTTAGGATAACCCCTGTAGGAGAGTCTAGATTTTCCATTTTTAATAATGTAATGTATTTGATAATAAATTTTGTGAGCATCTAAAAATAAGGCATTTTTAAAGAAATAGGAGTCCAAAGGGAAAAGTAAATCCTTACAGAGGGTTTCCTTTTTCATTTGGGTATCCTTTTGGATCACGCACTACGAGAAGTCCAAAGGAAAAAGTAAACCCCTACAGGGGGTTTCCTTTTTCATTTGGGCATTCTCTTGGAGGACGTACTACGAGGAGCCCGAAGAGCTGAAGATGATCCAAAGACGAATCAAGGAAGTGAAGAAGAAGAGTGAAGATAAAAATGCCTTGTTTTAAGATTTGCGTCGTTTCCGGGTTGTTGTCGGTGGAGCCCGGCCACCTTTACTTTTCTGTACTCTGTGATGTAATATTGTATGGCACTTGCCATGGACACTCTTTTTCGTGGGATTTTGTTTCTGTGTTGTGATTTACTTACCTTGTTTGCGCAGTAGAAATGACATGCTTTTCATAGGTTTCTTTCTTGCATGTGCTTGTGTCTGACCGTTAGGCTCTTTTAGGATAAAAATTCTTCTACTCATAATTAATAATAAAAATTTAAGATTAACTCACATAGAAACATAACGACTCTAGGGAATAGCCGGAATCGTCCGGGGTGGCATACATGCATTCTCTCACCTCCTAGACAAATTTTCCCGCCTGCGGGTAGAGTCCGGATAATCTGGCCTATGAGGATGAAGTGCCGGACCTGGGGAAATTTAGTCATTCAAAAAATTATTTTATAAGGCCTTTTTTTTTAAAATTCATACATATTTGATTTGGAGACTTTAACTAGCATAATTTGCATTAGTAACTAATTAAAATTAAGATTTAATTGCATTAGTTTTAGGAGCATTATACCACTCATAAGTGTGGGATCTCTTAGGAAATTTCTCTAGTTGTCGATCCCAAATTTCAGTGTCTAAACTACCCACCCTTCTTCATAAAGACTGGACAGCATGGATTTTATACGATCAGGTGGTTTTAGCTGGCTTCCTTTGTCAGACAAGGAGTAAGTCCAGATCGCATTAGCTAGGTCGTAGATGTTAGTATCGTGTGTACGATACTACATCTTTTATAGATTTAGGATCTAAAGGTGAGTAGTACAGGTGTACCACTATACACCTTATGGGTGGGTAAGCTCTCCATCCTTTCGGAAGCTATAAACCCTACCTATCTGCGTCACACAGATGACGCCACCTCCTTCCCTCTCTCGTGTATGTTTGAGTGCGTTGTCCCTCTTTCTTTTCTCCAGTTTTCACTTCTTCTAGTCGGCCGGATGTTGACTGAACCCCGTGTGATCTGATTGAGCCAATTTGGGACCTTCCCCTTTGATTAGGAAAGCCTAGAATGTTCCCTTTGCACTAAACCCATTTGGAGAAGATAATCTAACATCCTTAATCGAGAGTTTTCTTAGACCGAGGTCTAAGATGTAATTAACTACGGGGGCTTGCGCCCGTAGGAAACCGATCCCCACAATCAAATAAACCCTATTCGATGCTGATGTATCGAATAGGGGAAATCTCGTGAACTTTTGGGTTATAGATATTATTATCCATCGAGGTTGGTAGGTGAAAGCCACTATCTTCCATGGCTAATCGTATCTATAACTCCATCTGCTCTTCCATTGGCCTTCTCGTGTCGATTGTAAAGGTCTACGACCATTTTGTCCTACGGGATAGTGTGATCGTACTCTTTGCATTCGAACCACACGAGCGGAATCCTTTCGGAGACCCACAGACATCTTTAGCTAAACAATTAAGAGAAATTTTAGAAATCAAATTAATAATAGAAAGAGGGATAACAGAAGAGAGTTTATCCACGTCCCAACCATTATCAGAGAAAAAGAAGTTGACCTTAACCGAAGTAATAGAATTGGTATTAAGGAGAGCATCAAGGGAGTAACCATTAATCTAACGATCCTGCCAGAAATAAACATTCCCCTCCCCAAGACTCCAAGCTAAACAGGGCTTAACTTTCCACTTAATCTGAACCATACGCTGCCAAACTTTAGAATGCCCTTTAGAATAAAAACAATTGGAGGGGTGAAGAACCCCACAATATTTATTCCTCATAAAATTAGCCCACAAAGTAGCATTAACCATGAAATTATACCACAATTTAAAAGAAAAAATATAAGCCATATCAGTCATGGTCTTGCAACCAAGACCACCTTCCGGTTTAGTCCCACAGCACTTATCCCACGACGACCATTGTATTTTTGAATTGATAGAAGAACCCCTCAAAAAAAATTTGTTGAGAATCCTATCAATCCTCAAACACACCGTCATAGGGGGAAAAAGAACTTGAATAGAATTCACAGGAATCGAGGCAATAACACTTTTTATAAGAACAAGCCTACCACCATAACTTAAAAACTTGGAATCTCAAGTAGACAAATGATTATGCAACTTGGAAATTAAATCATCAAAAAGAAAAGTCTTCTTCCTACCTTTAAACAAAGGAATGCCTAAATATTTTAACGGCAAAATAGCTTGAGAGAAACCCGTAAGGTTCTTGATATTCATAACTCTATTATGAGGAACATTCTTAGAAATCACAAAACTGCTTTTAGCTTTGTGGAAAACAAGGCCACTCACAGCTTCAAAATGATAAAAAAAACTCAAAACTTTAGAAACCCTATTCTTTGAAGCGTTCATGAAAATAACGAAATTATCAGCAAAACATAAATGAGAAATATTGATGCCACCCAAAGTTCTAAAATACAGACTAGAAAATTTACATAACAAATCAAAAATCCCCCTAGACAAGTAGTCCACAGCAAGAATAAAGATAGCCGGAGAGATAGGATCTCCTTGCCGCAACCCATGAGAAGATTTAAAAAAACTGTGACACTTACATTTAAGGATGATGGAAAAGAAAAGACTTTTAATACATAAGCTAATAAGAGAAATGAACTTGTCATCAAAATAAAAAAATTTCAACATGTTATAAATAAAGCTCTAGTTAATATTATCATACGCCTTAGCGATATCAAGTTTCAAAATCATATTCCCCCCTCTAGTCTTAATATCCAAGTCTTGACAAAATTCTTGCGCAAGCAAGATATTGTCCACAATCGCACGACCTTTAACAAACCCCATTTGATTAGGGGAAATAAGCTTAGGAAGAAGAACAGAAAGACGGTTAACCAAAATTTTAGAAATTAATTTATAAAAAATAGTGCATAAACTAATGGGCCTAAAATCATTCCAAGAATTAACCATATTACTCTTAGGAATCAAAGCAATAGAGGTAGAAGTGAAGAACTTAGGAATAGGGGTACCATTAAAAAAATTCCAAACAGTAGCATAAACATCCTCATAAATAAATTGCCACAAATGTTGAAAGAACTTAACAGTATAGCCATCAGGGCCAGCCACAGAATTAGCATTCATGTCAAATAAAGTACTCTTAACCTCATCCAAAAGAGGGCACGAAGAAAGACTCATATTCTCCTCTTGATTCACAATATTAGGAATAAAAGAATGATCAACAATGGGAATAGGACAAAAATCTTTATTAAAATGACTTTGAAAAAAGTTAACAGCAAGATTAGCAATCTCATCACCATTCTCAGTAAAGGAACCATCAACACGAGCAATTTTGTGAATACCATTAATAGCACGCTTCTTATTAATCAAAGTATGAAAATAACTAGTATTATTATCCCCTTCCACCAAGTGTTTAATAGCAGCCTTTTGTTTCCAATAAATCTCTTCCTGACATTGAAGATTACTGAGGACCATTTTGGCCTCATTAAGGACAACAAAATTAGCAACCATGGGATCATTTTGGCAACATTCCTCAAGAGCATTAATCTTCTCTTCCACCTCCTTAATATTAGAAAATATATTTTTGAACACATTCCGATTCCACCAATTCAGAACCATCTTTAACCTTTTAAGCTTAACCCAAAGTCTAAGCATGTCAGTAATAAAGTCATTAGGGAAAATAGGAGCAGACCAATTAGTTTGAACAACATTAATAAACAAATCATGAGTTAACCACATGTTCTGGAATCTGAAACGAGAATTAAAACCCACCAAATTAAAGTTGACATTAATAAGCATAGAGGAATGATCAGAAAGCGTACGACTCAAATGCACCACCTTAGTAAAATTAAAAATATTAATCCAAGCATTATTAAAAAGAACTCTATCTAACCGTTGCCAAAGATGACCCCGATTCCAAATATATTATTATTGCCAGAAAAGCCAATGTCAATGAGATTACAATTCATAATCATATCATTGAAATCCTCCATAGAATGGTAAATAGGATGCAAGCCCCCAACACGCTCAGAAGGATTACTAATGGTATTAAAATCACCACCAACCAACCAAGGTAAAGTGTAAATACTGTGAAAATTAACAATTTGATCCCACAAGATTCTACTCGAAGAACGAGAAGTAGCAGCATAAACAAAAGAAGCAACACATTGAAAATTTGAATATTCAATATTACAATGAAGCACTTGAGTAAAATCTCCAATAACATCAATCCTAACAAAATCTTTCCAAAAAACCCAAATTTTGTTAGTAACATTAGCAAAAGCATGCTTAAAACCCAAATCTTTAGCAGTATTCAAAAGTTTATCCATAGAGATGAGAGGTTCAAGCAAGACAAGCACAAAAATATTATGAATACGACATAAATTTTTAACCCTAAGCTTAGAGGAAGGACACCTAATCCCCCTCACATTCCAAATAATCATATTAAACATAACAAAACAAAATTAATGAAAAGTATGTGAGCGAGTAGTCCTAGGAGATTGTAAAATAATATTTATAGGTTTTCTACCTCTCTTACCATGACTTTTAGAAAAACTCATATCATTGTCCTCTCTAGCATAGCATTTAGTATTAATTTCAACTTCTGTATCAGTAAAGGCATCACAATGATAATGATCAGTTAAAAGGAAATCATTGTTCATCTCACCACCAGACGGGTCCAATCCAGAATGATCACCTTCTAAAAACAAGACCCCATCCTCCACAGTGGAAATGTTGCGCTTTCTTTGATCTGGCAAAGAAATATGATGATCATCATTATTAATATGAGAATCATCAATAATATCGATAGAATTACAAGCAACAGTATTATTAACATCGGTATGACTCATCTCCAAGGGCTTGGAGGAACAGCTTCCCCCTCATCAAGAACAACAACCAAATCATTAGAATTGTTAACAATTTCAGCATTAACCCACTTCTCTTGTTCTAAAATATTATTAGCATCATGTAAAGCAATACTAGAAGGAATTTGAACCACAGTTTCTTGAGAAGCCTTATCATTAATAGCAGTGACAATATTTATAGAAGCCAGTTTAGAAATATTAGATAAAGCAGAGTTATGAATAATATTCTCTTCCCCCTCATTACCGCAATTAGCATTACCCAGTTCGTGGCTAGCAAGACCAATATTGTCCTCCAAAGGAGGAATAGGCTCATGAAAAACCTTACTAACAACATTTCCATTAACTTTTGGCAAACTCTTCTCCTTCCGCAAATTAGGATGTAAACGAAAACATTCATTTATCGCATGACCGTGCATCTTGCAGTGAGAACAAAATATAGGTAAATTTCAATTTCCATCTTTTGATAGTAACCATTCAATTCAGATCCTAACCAGATTTCGTGAGGATGTTTTTTTGTCACATTCAATTCGACTAAAACTCTAGCCACCGAAGGTCTCGACAGAGAAGCGCAGTAGCTTGATCTGTCTGTAAAGGCCTACCAAACACAGAAGCAAGACCAAAAAGAATGTGCGAATTAAAGAAATGCAAGTGAAGGTTCGAAAAAGCTATCCACACCGGGGCAATGGAAGACTCCTCCCTCACATCAAAATCCGGAGACCATTTAAGCAGCCTCATTTGACAACCCTGGATATAGTAAGAACGACGAGATAAAATGCGGCTATAGTCTAAGTCATTAGATAATTGTATAGCTATATATTTAGAGTCTAACAAACCAACATTAAAGGAACCCGAGAGTTTCAAACCATGAAAAAATTTTCGAATGACATCCAAGTTTGTCCTGCGTAACATGAACTTACCAACGAGAGTAAATGAAAAAGGAGCAGCCAGCTGCTGAACAACAACATCCTCAAATAAAAGAGTAGGACAACCTTTAAAAGAAGAATGAACAAACTAGACTTTCGAAACCGTAGAAGACGAGCCACCAAAAATCACATCCTTAAAAGATCGGGTTTTACCAGTAAGGACCGGAGGTACAACCGGGGTAGACGACGTCGGAGACGTCATCGCCCCCCCCCCTCCCCCAAACTAGAACACTAAACAAACATAAACTGCCAAGAAGCCAAACACCAGGTCGAAGGAACAGGGTAAAAAAATAGAGAAACCACCGAAAAAAAAGGGGCCAGAGAAAGGAACGAGTTTACCAGCGAAGGGATGAAACTTAGAAGGCAGGAAGAGAAATCGGTACGAAAACGAAGAGCCCCAAGCAGCGCAGCAGCGAAATCGCCTCCGAATCGCCCCAGAAGCACAGACGAGGCGGCTAGGGTTTTTCGTGAGATGATGTCTCATGTGTATCATAATATCACATCAATAGGTCAAATTTATGTTTGACCTAAAAGGGATTCAAATAGAATGGAATGTCCGCTCATTAAATTTTAAATAATTTATATCAAATTTAATTTAATGAGTTCAAATGTGATCCGAGTTGGCATTAAAAGAAATTGAACCAAGTTGGCGTAAACTATTAGAATATATGCTTTTGATAAATGAAATTTCTTTTAAAGCAAATGAAAAGTTAGAATAACATAAGAATCTTTTAGAAGATAAGGATATAAAGTTTGGCTGACTAAAATTGTGCATATTATATGCAATTTTAATGATTCTAAAATTCACATTAAGTTAGCAATGCGTAATAATTAAGTATTACTTAAGTGGTATAGGTTGAATTACATTATATCTTGTATAGTTAAAGGGATGACATATAACTTTTAGAGGAAGGTTTGATTGATTAAAAAAGAGGCTTTAGAAGAGTATTGCGTGATTTGGAATATTCTAGAGACTTCAAAGTTCTTTTCCAAAATAATAATAATTAGAAAAGAAATTTTGAGTGTTAATAGCTAATCAAGATTAATAATTAATTTCAGTGTGAAAAAATAAAATATTAAGATGAACATATGTTACACCTAAAAATAATAAAGAAAAAAGATCCATATTTAAATAGAAGATCGAGAAAAGGGGCATAAACAAAGTATAGTAATAAATTGTGTGAAATTAGAAACATTTCATCATACAGTATTTCTCAACATTAAAGAAGGAAAAAAGAATAATAAGGCACAATCAAATCAAAATGTGATGAAATATTAAGAGCCTTTTTGTATTTACTCCAAAAATTTAATATACCTTCTACAGTATTAATCTACATAAACTTAGCAATTTATTGAAAGGTTATTAGACAGTAACAAAATGAATTTAATTAAAAAAATGAAAATGTCGTATGAATGATTCAGTAAGAAAAAAAAAAAACGAAGTTTTGTACATATATATATTGTTTTTCATTAGAGGAAAGCTTACTCTCAGTAATCATGAAGTGATTCACTAGAATAGGAATAACACAATGCCAAAGCAATAAATATTCATGCTCATAATTTCATACAAGCAAGCATTAATATTCCAATAATATTCATTAGAAAGCTAAACCATACTAGACATTACAGTGCAAGCTAGCTAGCTAATAGCTATCAGCAAATCAACACAGAAAAGTAGGAATTACAAGTGAAGATGAAGGAGGCAAGAACAGTGAAAAAGTACAGTGCAACTCTAGGTATACCCAAGTCTAAGCTCCAAATCCAAGCTTCCACCATCCAAATCTCCATAATCAACTTCCACATCCAAGCTCAACTTCATCACCTCTGTCTCCTCCCTCATAACCCTTCCATCTTTCCTTCCACCTTCCTCTATGAAGTTCCTCCACTCTCTAACCCCAAACAAAGAAGAATTAGAAGAAAGAGGGAAAGTATGGGGAGAAATCAAGGAAGGGAATGTGTAGAGAACTGAGGAAGGCTTGTCATCTCTAGCACTTAAAGAAGGTGGTGGCATGTTAAGGTTAGGCACATTGTTAGGGTTAGGGTTAGGTTTAATGTTAGGGTTAGGGTTTGAAGGAGAGGGGATGCTCCCATGGAGGGGAACACTGCCTAAGCCTAGCTCTATCCCTTCTATGAACATTCATGTGCCCGCCAAGAGCTTGAGCTGATCTGAACTCCCTCTTGCAGAAGCTGCAAGTGTAAGATCTTGGAGGCCATGAGAACCCCACAGCTGTGGAAGGATCTCCTCTTCCAAGAAAAGTTCTCCCATACCTCATTACTTGCTGATCTCTACTTACTTTGTAGTTGTTTTCGCTGATGCTGCTGTATTTTTCTCTATGTTTCTCCATGGATGAACTCTGTGTTGAACTAAGCTTAACTTGTGGAAGCTGATGAAGGAAATGCTTTTCACTGAAATCTTAGAAAAGAGAAGAGGATGGTGGTAGATACTTGGCTTCTTCACTCACCTGAGGACCACTGTGATCATAGTACAGACTTGTGAGACTTTGATGTAGGTAATATCTCAACTGAAGGAGACTGAGGGCACTAGTAGAATATTTGAGTTATAGCCACACTTTTTGTTGGGTAGTGTGATTAGATATTGAGAAATATGGCTTTAAATATTCTAAAATTATCATATTTTCTACACATTTATTCATTCGAAATGTCATAGATGTAAAAAAAAAAAAAGTTTGTTGTTCAAAATATATTAATTTGACTGAGGTAACTAATATTTTTTTTCTAAATAGTAAAAGATTTTTTGTCAAAAGACATATAAGCATTTATCTTTAAATTCTACATCAAGAAAGAATGTGAAATTATAGTCCACAATCTCATCTTATATGTGCTGAAAATATATTTCATGGATGAGCTAGAAGCATTGCTCCAATATTAATAACTCTCGATTATATTATTTTTCTAAAAAAATGCTAGTAATTAAAATGATTTTATTAGTTATATTTTTACTTTATATTTTTTTTTCAATTTTAAGAATGAGTAATTTTGTTCCCATAGATATTTGTAACTAAAATAACTCTTTTAGGCTTCGTTTGGGACGGCTTTCTTGATGCTTTTCTTAAAACAACTTTCTAGTATACAAATTTTAATTTTTATACTAAAAAGTCATTTTGAGAAGCAGTAAGAAAGCCATACCAAACGAGGCCATAATAAGCTACTTGTATTAAAATAATCATTAAAACTCTTTAGTCACTCTTCCTCTTAAAAAAAAAACCAATGTGGTTAAATTAATACTTAAATCCGCTAATTTTAAACATATTTTTAAGGATAAATATGACTAAAACTCACACAAAATAATCCAACCTTTTCAAAAATGTATGACAATAACTTAAAATTTTGATAGTGAAGGGAGTAATTGGAGAAGGAGAAAGTAGGCATCAAACTCTAACCCCGAAGCTGAAAATCCCATTCGCGGCACCTGCTGCAAATGTCTGTTTCTTTAAAAGGGTAGGGCATAACAGAAGAGGAAGCGGTTTCCTGCAACCTTATGCTCTTTTCCATACTTGGTCTCCTCTCTATGGCTCTTTATTTTCCTGCAAACTAGTGAGAGAAGAGATCGAGCTCAGTTACCTTTGCTCTGCACGTGAGAGGAATGGGCACAGCTTGGCCATTGCAGCACTTTCTGCATGATGAATTAATATTTGCGATGATCCTTCCATCTCCACTTCACAGAGAATTTAATGCACATCTTTTTGATTAATTTCTACTTAATTCTTGGTTTGATAGGAATCATTAAGTTCTTAAATGATTATATTATGTTGTTAATTGGGTAAGTCTGAGAGAGACATTGATGTTGACATGTAAGCATTATTAGTTCTGTTGGTGCATTAGTCAACACTTGTTGATGTTTCATTATCATTTTATTTCATTAACTTTTTCCAAAGTTGTATGTCTTAATCATCAATAATGAGGGAGCTAAAATAGTATATGAAATTTTAATTAAGGTTTTGTTTGGGACGGCTGATTCTTAAAGCTATATTTTAGTATAAAATTAAAAAATTTTTGTACTAAAAAAATTACTTTAAGAAGCAGAAAGAAAGCCGCCCCAAAACGAAGCTTAAATTTTTGTTCTATATTTCTGAAGGAAAATAACTGTTACCGAACGCTAACCAGGTTTGCTTAATTGGATTGTAGGCAAGTTAATGAATGAGATGGAATAATTCCAATATTTTGTTATGAATCTATTGATTCTGATATGAGTTTTTTTTTAACTGTTTCTTCGCTTTTACTTAAATTCTTAGCATCCAAACGTTGCCTTCAGAAGTGAGTAAATGTAATTAAGTTCATTAAACATTTTTTGAGATGTTTGGACGTTCTTAGATTTTGTTTTTGAAGTGAAACATTTAGGATTTCAGATTTGGGAATGTTCAGAAACATTTAGAAATCAATGATAACGAATTATTATATAAATTAATTAAGAGTTTAGTAGTTTTAATTTGTTAATTAATTATGATTGAAAAGTTTTCCTTTGGACTATGTCTTATCGTTGATGCAAGTGGTTCAGCATCTTGGTAGCTTTCAAAGCTAGACATGATAGTACGATGTTGATATTAAAGTTCTTCTCTATAGATATATTCCCTGTCTTAGTTTCTTTCTCGCCTTTTCATTCATAGATGGATGAACAAAGATTTCCCCACTGGACAAGCAGAATTTGGGCAGCACACTTTTGTCATGTAAGAACAAGATTTATTCTTAAAAACATTAAAATCAACTGTGATTGGAATAGGTTTTGTGTTTTTTGTGAGGATATTTAAGTCGATTAAAGAAAACTCGCACGCACTTCACATACGTATGCCCACTACCAAAAAATAGAACTATCACAACACAAATTTCAACATATATCGGCAGTTATAACCGCTACTTTTTTCCTTGCAGCAATTTTAGGACGACTGTTGCAATGAGGATTGGAACCCAAGGCCTCTTGATTAATAACCAAAGCTCCTAACTAACATATCAAGATGAGCAGCGTGATCGAAAACTTAATACAAATAAAAAAATAAAAAAAGAAGAAGATCTAAGCACACAAAAAAAAAAATACAAACGAATTTTTTTAATGTATTTATTGATGATGACATCTTGTTTATGTCATTATGATTTTGATTGTAGTTAGATGATTGCAGTCATTATTTCTCATACAAGATATGATTCTTATTTATGAAGAAAAATTAGGGCAACCAAAAATAACTCATAAATGCTAATACCTTTGAAACCCTGCCCTTGAACTTAAGATTGATCAATAAAAGTTAATCTCCATGATTTAGCAGACCTGACTTCTCACAACTCTCAACAAGGAAATATGTTTGCTTTTTCTGTTTGCTAAGATGTCGCAAACAAGTGCTCAAAGTATTTCCTGAAAATTAAGAATATTGTATTTCTTACCATTTTATTTTGGCTTGAAAATAATTTATTCCCACAAAATTCTTTAATAATTATAATCAGAATTAATTTTGAAGATTATGATTTTGATTCTACTAGAAAAAAAGTAAAAAAAAATTTGAACTTATATATAATAGGTTTTTGGTTCTCAAAGATGATAGATTTTATGGTTATTTCATCTTTGTTTAAATTTAATCCACAAACGGTCATGAATTGGAGAAATTATTTTGTGCAGATGCTGGACGCAACTCTGTGTACGTCCGGAGGCGAATCAGGTACAACCATGTTAGCGGTACCGTGCAAAAGGGTGATGTAGAACATTTTGATTGGTCTCCAAAAGTTGTCCGGGTCCAGGCATAACAATTTTCCATGAAATGGGCAATGAAATGTTCTTTATTTCTGAAAAAAATAAGAAACTTCTAGCTAGAAGATTAAACTAATTACAAGAAGTTTTATCATCTGCTGATGTTCGATGATTCCAAAATAATACAATAGAATCTCCCATACCAACACTGCAACACAAAAAAGGAAAAAGAAATGATTGAACACAAAAAAGAAAAACAGGTAATCAATAACAGCCTATATACAAAAAAAATCATCATAACAACTTATGGAGCACAATAACTCCACCTTTCCAAGAGATTATGAACAAAGAAATGAAGAAAAACAAGGAAATCCAAAACAATCCCATCTCTTCGCCATTAAGAAGTCAGCTAAAGAACTGAAAAGAGAAACTGAGACACCAACCAACTTCTTCTGAAGTGACAGAAAAAGGAAGAAAAGATCTACCAAAAACCAGGCTTAGATTTGGAGACAAAGATGCCCAATTGCATGGACCCATTGTTTACTAAAAGGAGGCAGACTTTATTAGGGCAGCATGTACTAAACTGCAGTTGTTTCCCTGCAGATATTAGGGTTTTCTTTGCCATCACTCCACCATGGCTGCTTGTAGTTTGCTAACACTTTCTGCTCTCAAAGTCACTGAACTGGGCCTTGAGGCACAGGAAATTTGCCACCTTGGTGCATGAGTATATATGACAGTAGGTATAAGTAGTGTTCTTTATTTATACTATTTCACTTCAGGGTTTGGATTTAGCCATTATTACGGCCTGTGAATAATGAGTAGTAAGGGAAACGGAATCTGTAACATGAATCGGGATTAGGTTTGATTGGCCATGCAAGAGAGAGAGAGAGAGAGAGAGAGAGAGAGAGAGAGAGAGAGAGAGAGAGAGAGGGATCATAATTAGTGAGCCTGTCTCTTCAAATGCCATGTACAGTAGAATTCTTATGAGGAAGACCTCATAGGAGTTCTATGAGGAAGGCATGATAGAGGAACCTGTGAACTTCTTTTCTGAGTGATGTTAATTTCTCTCACAAAATTAACTTCTTTTCAGTGATATTAAAGAGTGATGTGTTCATTATATATATATATATATATATATATATATATATATATATATATATATATATATATATATATATATGTGGAGTAAATATATATTATTTCCTATGATAATTTTCTTTTATATTTTATATTTTTTGGATGTTAATATGTAATCATAATTAGAATTGATTGATGGTGTGAGTGAAGTTGAGGCTTCTACATGAAGTGGAGGAACACAAGAAGGGACATTTGGGTTTATGGAGAGAGATTATAGCGTGTATGAGAGGTGAATATATTTTAGGTCGTTTTGAGTAAGCTTAAAAAGGAGGGACCTTTTGTATGTAGTGGAAATAATTAATCGATTGCTAAACTCTAGATTATATAATATTGTGGGTAAGATAATTCCAAAGAAGAAAGGAAGAAAGAAAAAAAAAAAAAAAAACATTTAAGCACATAGATTATGAAATAAACTCACCAAAGAATTGAGTAAGAAGAGTCATGCACCAAGTTAGTCTTAGGTTTAGCCATCATGCCCACCTCAGTGAAGAAGATTTTTTATCAAACAAGATTTCATTCGACAAAGATATATGTTGCATGCTTTTCAACCATTTAAATGGAGATAATAGCAACCAAAATATAAATAAGCATAGGGGAAGGTCATAGGTTGTAGTTGGTTTCATGGAGGAGGGGGAGTGGACCTTCTAATTATAAATATATACATGAAACTCTAAAAAAAAAATCACTATAATCTTCATACATGCATCTAAGGATGTACAAGCATGACCAAATTAGAAGTTTCTTCAAGGTTCAACTTACAATGACAAGTAACATTTAGGTCTATTCAAAAAATTTTCTAGGTTTTCCCCGTGAGCGCTCTCCTTGCGATTTCTTGGCGATTGTCTCATTGGAGCCTTCTTTGCCCCTTCTAGGCCTGGTTCTAATTGCTTGTTCTATAGCTTCTTTGGTATTTATCGTGTTTTGTGTCTCTTTTGGTGTCATTTATTCAGATTTTTATTGTCATTTGCTCTTTTTGATTTTTTCTCAATGCATGGCTGCTCCTTCCCAAGGGGTTCACCCCGTGAGGTGGTAGCTAATCGAATTGCTTTAGTTGATCTTAGCTTTCTGAATGGTGGATCTAAGTCTAGATCATTTAAAGATGTTATATCTGGTGCTTCTAGTACGACATTTGTCTCTTCCTTCCCTAATTTAAAACCTACCACTCATTGTGGTATGACGTTCTTATGAGTTTCGAAAGAGGTGTTAGCTATGGTTGTGCCTTTCTAGTTTGCCCTTGTTGGAAAATTTACCCTAAGAAGACTTAAACTTGATTTAATTTGCATATTTTTTTCACTCTCATTCTTTCAAGAAAATTTTCAGTCATGACACTTGATCCGCGACATGTGCTTATAAAGTTGGAAAACGATCTTGATTATTGTTGCGTGTTTAGTCATCATTCTTATTATGCTTAATTTATAACTATCTTATGAAGTTGATTAAGTGGTCGCCCTTATTCGATATCTCTATTGAGTCTCTTATCATTCTGATCTAAATTTCTTTCATGAAACTCCACCCACATTTTTTTTCCTCCCGTGATCCTTTATGGATTGGGTAGCCTCTTTGGCCGACCTCTTCAAGTTGACAATGCTATAGCAGTGAGATCTAGACCTTCTGTGACCAAGGTTCTGGTGGAACTCGATATAACCAAACAATATCCTAATACTATTTGGTTAGGACCTGAAAAATATGGCTATGTCCAAAAAGTGATCATGAATGATTCCCGACATCCAATGACCACTATAAAATGCTGGGTCATTTTAAGCATGATTGTTACCATTTTAATCCCAATCTAAAAAGATTTCGATTTCTAAATCAAAATCTGTTGATATTACAGCTGGATCTGTTGAGTGTTGCCTAATGATGAGCCATCAAATGGTGGACTGGGGACTACTTATGATCACATTAGTAAGCAAACGATCAAAGAAAATAATTTGGCAAATATTACTAACCAAAATATCAATACTTCTCACGAAAGCTTGCACGTGAGGGCTAATAAAACTAGTCATACCTAGCTGCCCAAGTAAAGAGGTTGGAGACTATTATGGAACCCATCACCAAGCAATTTTCTACAGGTATTCCTGCCTCTACAAACTCCAATCCCCTTGAAGGCACATATGTTTTATCAAATTCTTTAATTCAAGTAATAATGTTGCAAAAAATGTGCCTCCTCATTTAATTTAGGCGGTTGATAATTAATATCAAAAATTCTATGGATGGAAATGATTCTCAATGTGAAGCTTCTGTGTCTTTAAATGTTTCTAATATGGTGCCTACTATTAATAATCCAATTGGTGTTCTCTCTTATGATGAAATATCGGGGGTGATTTGAAGGGTAAGTAGGTTTTTTCTGAAGATAGTGGTAAGAATTCTGAGGATTGTGACCAATCAATTTGGGAAGATCGAGGGAAATTAACTCATCTGATGAAGGAAATTCTTTTAATTTGTGTGATAAGTTAGGTGTCTTAGATTTGGTGTAAATGACTAAGGATGATGGCGGGTGGGAATCAGCTAAGAAAAAAAAAAAAAAAAACAATAGGAATAAGAGTATTTCTGATGATGATCTGACTGAGGCCATGGAGAACTACTCATTCAAATGATTCTTCTAAACACCAATTTTAATGTTTAGTTCTTTGGCGTGGGATGTTCGAGGAGTAAGTAAGTGTGATTCTTGTATACGTGTTTGTAACTTATGTCGTATTCATAACATATCGATTTTAGCTTTGTTAGAGCCTATGGTTGATAACTCTAAAATTTTTACTTGCCAAACGGCTTGGTTTTGATTTCTCTTTTGCTAATTGCTGTGGGAAAATATTGCTATTTTAGAAAATGAATATTAACTTATCTATTGTGGGGGATTTTGATCAAATTACTCATCATTGCAATTTTTTCTTTAATAATTGTTATGTTATGTTTTCTATTCTTTTATGCTTGTTGCAATAAAATAAGAAGATTGCCTTTGGCAAAAAATTTCGAATTTTGCTAACTCTTTCAATGGTCATTGTCTTGTTGGAGGTAATTTTAACATTATTTTCAATACATTTGAAAAAGTTGGAGGTTCTCCTCCAAATAATAATGTCACAAATGATTTTAACAGCATGATGGTGGATTGTAATTTAACTGATATTGGATTTTCTATATCATTTTTTACTTGGTCTAATAACAGAATATGGGAAATATTGGATTGTTTTCTGTTTAATAATAAATGGCTATTTGTCTTTCCTTTATCTACTTTTGTGCATCTTAGCATAACTATTTCAGACCATTCCCCAATGTTTTAAATATTTATGAAGAATCTCAAAGAAGCGTTACTCCCTTTTGTTTCCAAATTATGTGGCTGAAAGTTTATGATTCTAATAAGCTTGTTAAAGGAAATTGGAGTGCGCCTTTATCTTACTATGAGCGGAATAATGATATGGTTTGATTGGTTTTGAAACTTAAGAAGCTTAAGCAAGTCTTGTGGTGGTGGAATAAAAGTAAATTGGATAATATTTTCAATAACATTATCAAGGCTTAAGATCGAAGAGGTTTATGTGCTTGAGTATAAATATGTTATTTCTTCTGATAATTTTGATTGGAATCAGGTATGTTCTGCCAAGGACAAATTGATCAATATTCAACGTACTATTGGAAGAAGAATTTTGGAAATTTACAAAACACAACTTCTAAATACATTTTGGATGGAGATATGAACATTTAGTATTTCCATGCTTTGGTTGATGGTAAAAAAGCTAAAAGTTTCATTAGCAAAATTAAGATGGATTCAGGGTAATGCTTTGATGATCAACTGCTTATTTCTGAGTATGTTATTTCCTTTTTTAAGAGTTCTATTTATTCGTTTAAACAAGTGTTGCCTATTTCTATGTCTCATGTTATTCCATCTCTTGTTACCAATGAGGATAATTGTTTCATTACTGTGGTGCCTGATGAGCATGAAATTTTTAACTCTTTAATGGGCCGAGTATAAACAAGGACTTGGTGGCCACTCCTGATGGTTCCGCTACTACTTTTTTTCAAGCTTGTTGGGATATTGTTAAGACGGATGTTTGTAAAGTTGTTTCAGCTTTCTATAAAGGTTCTGTCATTCCTAAAGTTTTTACTAGCACCTCTATTGTGTTAATTCCTGCAAAAAAATAATCCTGAGAATTGGACTAATTACAGACCCATTAACCATTGTTCTACTTTTAATAAACTTTTATTCAAAATTTTGGCTAATAGATTATCTTCTCTATTTGCCCAAACTTATTTCTTTAAATTAAACTTGATTTGTCAAAGGTAGCATAGAGGATAATGTGTTGATGGCTTCAAAATTAATTCATTATATTGTAAAAAAGAGTGCATCGTCACAATATGATCCTTAAACTTGATATTTCCAAGGCCTATGATAAATTGAATTGATCTTTTTTGTTCAGTGTCTTTAAGTACTTTGGTTTTGACGATGCTGTCATTAATCTATTTAATAATAATATTTATAATAGTTGGTTTTCCATTATCATTAATGGTGTTTGTCATGGTTTTTTCAAGGGCTTCAAGGTGTAAGGCAAGGGAATCCATTATCTTCTGCTCTATCTCTTCATCCCGGCTGCTAATTATTCATCTAGAGGATTATCTTTTCTCTTTGCTAATAACAAAAAGCTTCAGAATAGAAATTTTGGTGGTATTCAGGTCCCTCATCTTTGTTTTGTTGATGGTATTATCATTTTTTGCAATTGGTCTATTAATTGTATAAAGAAAATTAAAAAGTTTTAATACAAGTTTGAAGAGGAAAGTGGTCTGAATTTTAACTACAGCAAATGCTCCTTCATTGGTGGTAAGTGTATGTATATGTTGCATCGTCATAATATTAAGTTAAGCACTAAATTTTGTTTTTTTAGGAGTTGCCAATTTGTTTTTTTTTGGCACCCCTCTATTTAAGGGCCGCAAGAAAATTTTCTTGTTTGATAATTTATTGGTTGCTATCAATAGAAAGCTCTCTAGTTGGGAGTTCAAACTCCTGTCCATGGGAGCTAGACTTATTTTGATTAAGAGTGTTTTATGTTCCATGACTTTATTTCTGTTTCAAATCTTGAATCCTCCTTATCTATTTATGATTGATTGAAGAAAAAAAATTGAATAATTTTTTTTTTTTTTTGGATTCTCTAATTACACTAAAAAAATACATTGGGTCAATTTGGGGTGCTTATACTGGCCCTGTGATTGAAGGTGGCCTTGGGGTGCAAATCTGTTTATGAATTGGTCAAATGCTTCTCCTTCAAATTATGGTGTAAATTTAGGAGTGATGATTCTCTTTAGGCCAATTTTATGAAATAAAAAATATTGTAAGAATAAACATTTAACATCTTCTTATTTCAAGCATGGTCAATCCTCAGGTTGGTAGATAATATGTGATATTAAATGGATAGCTGAAGACATTGTTCAATGGGGTATTGGGAATAGTTCTTCATTCTTTTAAAAAGGATGATTTGTCTCATGAGGATCATTAGATTCTCACTTTAACACTTATTCTACCTCCTCTTTTAAAGTGCCTTATTTTCATTAATTATAAGGTTTAGTCTAAAAGCCATCTTCTTGAGTTCATCGATCACTCAATAATTGACGGACAAGATATGTGACATTCCTATTAAAAGAAACTATAATGGCCAAATCATCAATAAGTTAACCAAGGATGGAAGTTCCAACCTTAACAAAGTTTGGCATTTTATTAGTTTTAAGGAGGTTTCCTCTACTTTAACAATATATGGAACTTGATCACTCCTTTGAATTCTTCTGTGCTTGTCTGGAGAATTCTTAAGGATTCATTCCTGTCGATAGAGGTTTGCAAAAAAGGGCTTTCTTTAGTTTCCAAATGTTAATGCTATTATCACATTGAGAATATTTCTCATGTATTTTTACATGGTCCTATAACAACTAAAGTGTGGTCTGCTATTGAGAAGGGTTTGCTTATCGGGTCGGATTTTAATACCTTATCTTTCTGTTCTTTTAAAAATGTTTGGTATCAAACTAAAGCCAAAAAGAATATCTTCTATATCATTCCTCCTTTGTTTAGTTGGCTTCTTTGGTTGGAGATGAACAATAGTAAGCATGAGGGTATTAAAATGTGTCATCAAAGGGTTCTTACTTCTTTATCTATAAAAGTTCAAAAATTGTTCAAAGTTGGTTTGATTTCTATGAAGCACTTTAGAGGTAAGAAAGACTAGATGATTTTTTTTTGGAATCCTTGCAAACAATGTTAATGTGATTGCTCCTCTAATGATAAGTCACTAGATTAAACAAGTTATTGATGAATTTAAGCTTAACATTCATGGGTTAGAGAAAAGTGTTGGCGATATGATATGTTCTAGATCATTATGGCAATCTTTTTTGTGGCTTTGCTTCTACATGCTATGGGGATGTTCTTGGGGTGGAGTTAAATGCTTTGATGGAAGGTCTAAGGTTATGCCTCAATCATAATATTAGTGTTATTTGGATTGAAACTGATTCTAAGATATTAATCACTTTGATTAATAGTAAAGTGTGTCATAATGCTTAGAATTTTTACAATTTCCAGAATGTTATGGATCTTTTGAAGGATTTGACTTTCAGGATCTCGATCTTTCATAAACTCGATTGCCAATTCTTCTGCTATTTGGTTTTCTAAAGAGTGTGATATCATTAATGACTTTATTATATTCACTAGATTAAATGCTCCTAATATTTTGTGGGTAAACTAAATCTGGATATGTTGGGTCTTCCTAATGTAGCAACGTGGCTTGTTAATGTTATGCGTAGTAATTTTATTTTGATATGTTGATCACTCTGTTTTTCTTTTTGTTCTTTTATGTGTAGTTTTGTGATCTAATTCTTTTTCTAATTCCTGTTTGTTGGATCTGAATTCCCCTGTTGTGGCTAAGTATTTGATGGTTTGCTTTAGCATTGTGCATCATGTGGCCTACTGTTCCTTGTGTTTCTTCTTTAATGTATGTCTCTGTAGCAGAGAATTGTTCTGTTCTACTATTTTACCTCTTGTGTTTAGATCTACTTTCGAGTTGCTTTCTTTAGATGTTCTGGGTGGCTTTGCTCGATGCCGCTTCTTATGGTTGGCATACTTGTCTTTTGGTGTGTGTTGCTTATTGATTATATCAGCTTGGGGTTGCTTATTATTTTGGGTTTGGCTTCTTGCTGATCTTCTCTTTTCTTTGTTTGATTTTTCAAATGTAGTAGGCAAGGATCTTTGGCTCTTAGATATTTTTTGGGTTTTTATTGTAATTCTTTGAGCGTTAACGAGCTATTGATCTCATTAAGGACTTGTAATCTTTTTTGAATTTAACTCATAGGTCTTTCAATGGTTTTTTACCAAAAAATAAAAATTAAAAAAAAAAAAAAAACATGACAATGATGAGTTAGAGAAGGCTAACTTAACTTAGATGTCATGATAAAGTGATGCGATATCATTTAACTTACACTTAGATTTGGCTAGCTTTAGAAGAAGAATAGGTCACCATGCATATAATTTTACATTACAATAATTCCTTTAATATATTTTAAATAAAATACTACTTGAAAATAAAAACTATGATAAAAATAAAACTATGACCAAAACATTAAAAAAAATTATGTAATTTATTCAATATAATTATGTTGTATTGGCAAATAGTTTGTAACCCTTGATATTGGCAAAATTATAAGCTAAACTTTAAGGAAAGCCTCCTCTATAGAAAAAAGGCAACATTACTTGAAGATAGTATATGAAGGCATATTGAAAGGTTATAAGGCACTTAAGAATATGAAAGCTATTTCTCCTCTTGGAAGCCAATGTCGCACAACCTTATGGTGATGGATGAAGCATCACTAAATGATTATAGAGACTATTTAGGCTATTCTAGATGGTCATTTTTCAATGAAGTTGAAGAGATCAAAATCTTTAGGCATTAGATGATTAGTGTTGAATGGTCATGGAAGTCAATAATGATGATTAAGATCTCCTCCTATTAGCTAGAGAGATCTATGTTGTATGACCTTAACATAATAAGATCACGAGGTCCACTAATGATAGTAAAATGGAAACTCTTCCAAGAAGATATGCATGAGCTTAAAACATCAAATGAGGAGATGTAGAAAGATAGTGAAGAATATTGAGGATGTTTCATACCATTCTTTCTCCCAAAAATGAAAGTGGCATGACCTTAAGTAGTGGCATACCAAGAATGTTTTCTTAATAAGAGCACATAAACTAATTTAATTATTTGTAGGGTGACTATTTATGGCCTGAAATGGTTATAGCTTCTCATGCCTTGACTGACTTAAATCCAACCTTAACCTTAAGGAGAGATTATTCTATGCGGAGACCGAATGCAGAACTTTGTTTGGAGACCAACCAGTATGCGCCACATCATCAGTATCGAGCCACGGTATGGAGCGGTACCGAGTACAAGGGTCATGTGACGTATTCTGATTGTTTTTCGGACAGCGTTCGGTGTCCGTACAAAATAATTAATCAACCTTAAGGAAGCAAGTGAAGGGATAGAGGCGACTCATGTTAATTAGACTGGTCTTCCTTTTGGAGGAAATTATGAATATAATAATCATAAATCAAATTTGATGCGACAAAAAATGATAACAATAGGCCATTATTTTATGTTAAAATAGTTTTTCTGGAGTGATCGCACTGTAAATGGCTCATGATGTAAATATTTATAAACATGCTAATTTCCCATCATCAATTAGAGCATTTTTTATCAACAGGTAGATAATCATTCAAACATCAACTTTATTCTCAACACATATTTTAAGAAGATTTAGGTTTTGTTTGGAAAGACTTTCTTATTATTTATTGAGACAATTTTTTAATACAAAAATTAAAATATTTGTACTAAAAAACTGTTTCAAAAAATAATAAGAAATTCATTCCAAACGAAGATTCATTGAAAGAATTAAAAAAAAAGGCCAAAAATTCCTATGATATAGAGTACTAATTCCTCGTAGGATCTCAGTCCCAATACCATGATCAGTTTCCATCAGTCTGTCTGTGTAGCTGATCAGCTTTATAAAGACTGAGAAAATTATCATAAATATATGTAGAAATAAATAAACAATCCCTCAAATGAACTCATTGAAATCTGAGTGAGTGAGTGACTGATCTCACTCAGTGATGTTTGTTCTCCTTTTGTTTTGTCTGCTTACTGTCTGTCTAAGGTATCGCATTTGATTGGTGGGAGTGATGGGTAGTAAGGGATAGATTGACCCCTTGTCAAAGCTACCTAAAGCCTGCTTTGTGCTTTGAAGGGAATACAGAAACACAGTCAAAACAAGGAAAGGAAGGAGATGAGTGGTACACGCCATTTCTATCACCCACTTTGTGTAAAGCTGAATCTTTTTTATAAGCTGAACAAACTGATCAGGCGACAGATGGATGTGGCTTTAATGCTCTCTCCTCTCTCTCTCTCTCTCTCTCTCTCTCTCTCTCTCTCTCCCTCTCTTTCTTTCTCTTTCTCTTTGTTCTTCTCTCTCTCTCTCTCTCTCTTTCCAATATGTGTTCATCTTCATGTATTGGACTTGGAACTTGAGCTAAGTCTCATGATTAGCTTGGCTTCGCATGTCCTTGTCCATGAAGATACTTTCTCAGCTAATTTTTCAACTGATCCGCTAGATTTTCCTTGGGCTCACCAAGATCTTTTCAATAAATATTGATGTATATATAATTTCT
The DNA here is from genome assembly GCA_019514585.1 of Dendrobium officinale. Taxonomy (NCBI): domain Eukaryota; kingdom Viridiplantae; phylum Streptophyta; class Magnoliopsida; order Asparagales; family Orchidaceae; genus Dendrobium; species Dendrobium officinale. The sequence continues at coordinate 7,395,329 of CM033699.1, read as the reverse complement.
GTGTATTTTATTTTATTTATCACTATTGGGAAGATTTTTTTTTTTTTTATGTATAATTTTTATTCTGTTGTTGAAAAGTAAATGATTTTTTTATTTTATAGGTAAAGCTGAAAAAAGTATTCATTTTTGTTATTCAGACAAATAGTCCTCAGCTAATTTTTGGCAGCTTATCATATTAGAAAAACAAATAAAGTTCTTTCCATGCAAAATGTTCATAGAGATTAAAGGCTTCATGGTGTAGCCCTTAGACTAGCTCCATCTATGTGAAAGCTTTGCAGAAATATCTGCTCGATCACCTAATAATTTTCAATTATTAGATGCCCACTTATAAGTGTGGAGAGAGAAAGCTTCTGTACAACTTTTCATCACTTTACGGTAGCTTTAGAGTAGTACTGTCTCAACATTTTACATGAATGGAAAGGGAGATTTTTTAACTTAAGCATCATTAGCAATATAATTAACTTATTAAGGTCCTCTTCCGCCGAACTCCAAATGACTGGAAGACGTAGCTAGTTTGCTCCATTTTTCAATGCGCTAATCGGTGGAGGGTGAACAATGCGACGTTAATATTGGCGTTGCACTATTCACATATGCGATTTTTTTTTCTCAATCGGATTTGCCGTAGAAACGCGCCAAACATGAGAAAACGGTTACCTTCGCAGAAGTGCGCAAAATGGAGCTCGATTGGAGATGAATCACAATATTTTTGAGTTTCACTATATTTTGGAGTGAAAAATGAGATTTTTGGTTGGAGATGTCTTAAATATATTTTGAAAATTAAAAGTAGGCATAATCGTCCGTTCAATTGGCGATTAGCCAAATGGGCGACTTGATTTTTTTATTTAAAAAAATCAGATTGAAGATAGTTGTTGGGAGCAATAAATCACGACTAACGGACGCCTTACTCTTTAATATTTCTTCAATGTGTAGGTCATGTTAAAGGGAAATTATTATGTCCGGTGTCCGGATTCGTCTGGACACCAATCTAGACATGCTACATCACCAAAATACACCGGGATCCAGTGTATTCGGGTGATGTGGCGCGTCTGAATTGGGTGTCCGGATGTTCGGTGACCGGACGTAATAATTCACCCATGTTAAAAGAGGGTGGAGTTTTTGGATGAAGTTAAGAATATAAGACAATTTTTTTAAGGGGTTTTTACAGCCATACCACTTTATAACACCTATTTTACATATTTAACACCTAAAACATAAATATTTCATATACACCACCCTAACACAATTTTAACATCAAATTTACCACTCCGTTCCTTATCTAGGTCACGACGTTATCACCCCCGAAATCGCGAGCTCTTCCCTTCCTGTGCTCCGTTGCATCCGCTCCCTCCTGCTTGGTAGTTGGAAGTGATTCAGGGTGCGTTTGCAGAAGGAGTTTCTCTCGTGACGTCGGTTTGCATCGGTTTTCCATCTGCTCCGCTCCGTAGGTTTTCTTTCTTGCCGCATTCATGCTTTTTCTGTTCGTTTTCGTTTTGGCTTTTTAGTTCTGGAAGCAAGCATTATTTTCCGTCAGGACCTCAAGGAATTGCATATGCCTAATACCAATTCAAATGCCATTGCTACAGACAACGCTCACTTCTTAAGATCAAGTGAACTCTTTGTCTGTTAAAACCATTAGCTCACTTCTTAAGATGTAATAACCTGTAGAAAATTAAAAGCTGGAGTATGACTAATAAAGCCATTTTCAAACCAGCAAACCAGCAAAGCTGTAGTATAAACAAAACCACAAGATCAAATGCATTGCTTAATAACTGAACTCTAGTCATTTTCAAACCAGCAAAGGCATTGCTGAAATTATATCTATAAAGCCAATGGTTTTTTCAGAAAGCCATTGCTGAAATTATATCAGCAAAGCAGAAGAAGCAGAAGAGGTTTGCCTCTTTTTTTGTTCGCCCTCCGACAACAGGAAACACAGACGAGAGAGAACGAAGCGTAATTGACCTGGGAGAGAAAACTTCAAATAGAAAAACGCACGGAGTTGGTCGTCCGCGGGAGAGAGAGCGTGCAGAGCTGAGAGAACGAAGCTTAATCGACCGCGAACACCTAACAGAGCAAGCGCGGGAAAGAAAGAGTTCCGGTGATAACGTCGTGACCTAGATAAGGAACGGAGTGGTATATTTGAGGTTAAAATTGTATTAGGGTGGTGCATATGAAATATTTATGTTTTAGATGTTAAATATGTAAAATATGTGTTATAAAGTGGTATGGCTGTAAATACCCATTTTTTATTAGCAGGTGAAAAGATTCTATTACAGAAAGCAGTGCAAAAAGCTTTCAATTCAGAAATGAGAAGAACCGGAAAACTAAATTCCGGTTTATATAAGCCGGACAAATCTTTTCCGATTTCTTAGTAGACCGCCATGGTTTGTTAATTCTCGGAAATTAAATTCCGCAATTAGAAATCTATTTTCCCTTTTTTATTTTTTTCTATTTATTATAATAAGTTGTTTAACGATATATTTAAGTCGCGAAATTGATACAATGGTTACGTCGCAAATTTTGATAGACATTAACTATAAAAAATATAATGATTTAATAAAAATTTATACATTTGATTGCAAATAAATTAAAATAGTTTATTTTGTCAAATCTAAGATTGCAATATGGACATTAATTTAAATAAATAAATAAATAAAGTAAATAAAATACCCATTAACTAACCTCTATGTTGGACAATTCGCGCGCAAGCTTTTTGGGTCGTGATGGGGGGAAGACGAATGGAAGAGGAAGGAGAAAGGGCTTCAAATCTAATTTCAAAAAAGTGTAATTGGCGCTAGTCACCCGTTCAATGGGCGATCGCTTGTACATAGCTAATTACCTGTTGAACGGGCGATTATACCTACTTATACTTAAAAAAATATGCTTAATCAGTTAATTACATTGCTAAAGATGCTTAAGTTAAAAAATTATCCTCGATGGAATTATGGGAAGAAGGTGGAATGGCGATTGGAAAATGCTTAAGAGATAGAATTAATTTTCGTTTGTCATTAGCATATCTTGGTTTGTGATTAGGAAAAGATTAATTAATACTTGTTAGTCCATCAAGATTAATCCCCCTTTTATGAGTCTCAAACAATGTATTTATTTGCTGGTGATATAAAAGATCTAACGTCATCAGCAATTGATGTATGTCGTTGTAGAGAATTATTATGTCAACTATAAAATTGGTAGTACATATTCCTTTTTGAACAATGAACATCCCTAAAAATTTTATGTATCTTTAATGATGATATGATTGGAAATTAATGTGTCACATTCAAACTAAAAAAATATTTTTCAAATTAGGATGTTAAGAATTAGATATCAATGCAAAGAGTAAGCTCTCTATGAGTTGAAGTAGTGCTCAGATGTTCAATAGCATAAAATAAATTTACTAATATGATCCATTCAAAAATAGAAATTATGACTGATCATTACCCATTGTAGATGCTTCTTTGATTGTATCTTCCTACTTTTCATTTTATCTTTATGTAAGCCTCTTTCAACGGAGAGATTATTCTGTGCAGACGGTGAATGAAGTTCACCGTTCAGAGATCAATTAGAATGAACAACGTCGGCGGTACCGAGCAGTGCCAAGCCACGGTACCGAGCAATATTGAGCCGAGTACCGAGCAGGACTTGATGTGGTGCATTCTGGTTGGACTCCAGATGGGCATCCGCACAAAATAATTTCACCTTTCAAGAGGGGCAAGAGAAGAGGAGAGCGAAGAACATGAATGAAAGATCAATAGTATTTATTATCAGCATGAGGCCCTCAATTTACAAAAGGCTTCAGACCATTGGAATCAGAATGACATGTTAGATTCATTTTTTTCGAATGGAAGCTCAGACAAAGAATTTTTTCCAAGATCAGTAGACCTACAAGGTGTTTTTGGACTGGGAACAGAATCAGGTGAGCAGAGATCATTCGTGCATGCATCCTTTTGAAGGAACAACATACACACTCTTCTTTCTGGAAGAGTTTCTTCATTTACTTTGTCAACATAGAGGAGAAGCTGAACAAGCAATCCCCCAATTATTGGGAACTCCTAAATTCAAGAAGAATAAGAACATAATTCAATCAGAAATCACAAAAAGGCAACATCATTTCCAGTTCAAAGTTTAGATAAAGATTTCATTTGGGACGGCTTTCTTGCTACTTCTTAAAGCAGCTTTCTAATACAAAGGTTTTAATTTTTGTACTAAGAAGTTGCTTTAGGAAGCAGTTGGAAAGCCGTCCCAAACGAAGCCTAACTAACCTCTATCATGTCACAAAAGGTACCATTGGTAAGAGCAACTGGAATTCCTTGCACAACAATGTCACATCCCCTGAAAGAGTAATTCGTATAGGTGCTTATCACAAAGAAGTTCAACCATAGAGTTTGACACCCATTCAAAGATAGGGATTTTTACATACAGAACACCTAAAATTATTGAAAATACATATTTAACACATAAATTTTTATATTTACTAATATACCACATAAAATCCCATTTTCTTTCTATTCTACCACTCCATTGAAACGATAAGATACTTGTATTCACTGTGGAAGGATGCCATTGATGGGGAAGACAGTGGTTGATAGTTATTTTTAACGAAAGGTTTAAACGGAATGTTAGCATTGATTAAAAGATGGGTTTTAGGTGGTACATTAGTAAATATATAAGTTTAGATGTTAAATATGCATTTTCAATAATTTTAAGTGTTATGTATGTAAAAATTGCTAAAAGATAATATACCTCTCATTGGAGCAGAGCATGATGTAGCATCTAATGATATGGAAGAGTAGACGAGGAGAAAAGTCTTGGTCAACTGAGAGAAGATTGACCTCCATGCATAGAGCACAATAAGAGAGAAGATGTTAATTAGAAATAAAGTAGAAGAAAGCAAAAGATGTTGACAATATGCCAGACATACCAAGTTCTCCCATGTCTGCATCAGTCCAATCAGTAGCTGGCATGAAGGATTGCAAATATAGGAGATTCCAAAATTGTCTCGCATTATGGCTTCAAGGATATGCATCGCAATCTGCCGCATGTGAACAACTAAAGTGATAAGAAACAAATAAGCAGTCCAAATTACAAAATGAGCATAAGTTTATTATCATGGTTTTCTTCGGTGTTCAGCATGAAATCTAGATTGGTTTAGTGGGCCATTCTTCGTAAAAGTTGTGTTTTGGATGAAAACAAGTTTGCATTTGATAGCTATTTGGAATTAAATTGAGTTGATCTTGTGTCAATTATGTCTAATAACTTAGGGATGATGGGTGTATAAATAAAAAGTTTTATGGCAAGTAATTGAAAATTTTTTATTGAATAAATATTTTTTTCCAGATTTTAACTTTTGCGTGCAATTGCAACTACCTAATTCTAGAGGTGGTCGTCACCTTGTACTAGTGTAAGGTATATATTTCATTGGTGAATTCTTTCTTCCAATGACCCGGTTAGGAAAGTAGAGGTATTAGATTTGACTTATGTTAAGAAAGATAGAGGCATACCTAAAAAGATTTGGCTAGAAAATATTAGAAATGATCTTTCTATATTAGATTTAAATGAGAATTTGACTTTTAATAAGACACAATGAAGAAAAAGGATTCATGTAGCCGATCCCACGTAGTGGGATAAAGGCTTGATATTGTTGTTATTGTTGTGGTGGTGAATTCTTCCTTCTACCTAATCATGTTCTACGTATTTTATATTAGCTTGTTGGCAATGTTAAAGCCCTTATGGTCTATAAAGTGCAATAGATGACCCGAAAGTGAATAGAGTTAGTGGACTTCATGCGTTATAGAGAGCAAAATCACATGTTAATGTGTTGGAATTAACAATTATGATTCTAGTAATGGAGCTAAGAATAGTATTGAGTATACAACATCAAGCACAATCAAAGTGGGAACTACTATGATGATATTGAAAGAGCAAAAAAAAAAAAAAAATTAAGAAGGAGATTTCAAAAGATAGATAAGCATATCAAGGTAGACAATAATTTAGAATCAAAGGAGTAACACAATACAAAGGAAAAGTTTATAGTAAGAGAATCCAATGAGTTTGCGATTGATTGATTGAGGTATAACAATGCTTCAATTAACCATCACAATTGATGAAACATGCAGAACAGAGCAATGTTCAGACATAACCACTAAATAAATATATATAAGAAATTCAAACTCCATTTAGGAGATTTAAGGTGTGGAGTTAAATTTTCTTAATCATCTGGGATAAGTTTTAATCATCATTTTCAAGATTAATGGCTACCAAATTTTAATACTGTTCTAGCATATTGCACCTAGAATCATATAACATGGACTAAAACTACAAAAATAGCAAGTTTCCCACTATTGTTTCAGCAAAACAGCACCGTCTCCAGATACTGCATAAGACACGGGAATCTGCGAGGGATGCAAGTCGGACTTCTTCAACAGTACCAAAGAATAAAAAATACTTCATTCCGCACATAAGAAAACCCAAAGCAGAAGTGTTAACCAATTTGGATTATGAAGAGATCCGGCCCCAGCTAAGTAGTTCCGAATCTGATACGATAAGCAATCCACAATCTTCAACCAATCCCATGAAACTGACAAGCTACTTATCACGGCTAGAATAAGGAAAATGCAAGTCACGAGAAGCTTCAACCATCTTCCGAAATTAAATCCATAATAAGTGTTCATCCGAAGGCCCAATGCAAGCACAAGTTAAATTTGAAAATCATAAAATAGAAGAGAAAGCTCAAAATAGTCCCCTCACTATTAGTAAGTATCAAATTAGACTCAAAATTTTACACCGCTCTAATTTAGTCCTTTGACTATTAAAACGTAATCCAATTTAATCCAAAGGCTGAAAAATGAAATTAAAGTTAACACAAAAATTAACTGAGGGTATTTTAGATAGTGCAAGTGCATGTGAGATTACATTTCATATGTTGTTCTATTTTGTCATTTGATGAATTGTTAAATAATTGGTGGGAAATTCAAAGGGAAAATTTTCTAATAGTAAAAATAGTTGATGGTGGAATCCAAATGTGCAAGAAAAGATTAAGAATAAGAAGATCTGTTATAAAAATTGATTTAATTTTAAAAATTCTGATAATTGGGAAAGATATAAAGAGGCTCGTAAGGAATCTTAGAAAGCAATATGTGATGCAAAGATCTTAACTTTTAGTGATTTATATAATAGATTAGATACTAAGAAGGGAGAAAGATATATATGTATAAGTTAGCCAAACAAAGAGATAGGAGTAGTAAGGATTTAGTTCAAGTGAAGTGTATTAAAGATGAAGATAAAAAAATACTTTTCTTAGAAGATGATATTCAACAAAGGTGAATGAGATATTTTGATAAACTTTTTAATGAAAAGTGTGAAAATAAAGTTGACTATAGTGACCTTAACACCCTAAATAAAAATAAAGATTTCTGTTTTTATCGGCGTATTAGTAATATCGAAGTTAGAGAGGCTTTAAAGAAAATAAAGGGTGGAAAAGCTGTTGGACCTGATGATATTCCAATAGAGGTGTGGAAATGCTTCAGAGATGAAGGAATTTCTTGGCTTATTAAACTTTTTAATACTATTTTAAAGACTAAAAAGATGTCAGATGAGTGGAGAATGCGTGTGTTAATTCCTATTTTTAAGAATAAAGGTAATGCACAAGATTGTGCGAATTATAGAGGAATTAAGTTAATGTGTCATACTTTAAAACTATGAGAGAGAGTGATGGAGCATAGGTTGCGGCGTGATACTAATGTTTCTCAAAATCAATTTGGATTCATGCCAGGTAGGTCGACTATGGAAGCCATACATTTATTAAGAGGTTTGATGGAGAAATATAGAGAAAATAAAGAGGATATACATATGATATTTATTGATTTAGAAAAAACATATGATAAAGTTCCAAGAGAAGTGCTATGAAGAGTTCTTGAAAAGAAATGAGTTAATAATAATGCTTATATTCAAATCATTAAAGATATGTATGCATGAGCTATTACTTGTGTTCAAACACAAGGTGGTTTGACCAAGTATTTCCCTATTTTGGTTGGGTACATCAAGGATCAGCCTTAAGCCCATATCTTTTTGCTTTAGTCATGGATGTTCTCACTAGACATTTGCAAGAGGATGTACCTTGGTGTATGCTTTTTGCTGATGATATTCTTCTTGTTGATAAGACTAGAGAGGGAGTTGAAAGTAAACTTGAATTATGGAGGTCAACATTAGAGACTAAAGGTTTTCGCTTGAGTAGATCTAAAACGGAATATAAGGAGTGTAATTTTAGTAATAGACCTAGTGAGGGGACTGTGACTTTGGGCGATCAAGTCATTAATAAGAGTACACGTTTTAGGTATCTTGGATCTATTGTTCAGAGTGATGGTGAAATTGATGGGGATATTATCAGCAGAATTCAAGTTGGATGGTTGAAGTGGAGGAATGCATCGGGCTTGTTGTGTGATAGAAAAGTACCCCTCAAACTTAAGGGAAAATCCTATAAGATGGCAATGAGGCCTGTAATGCTTTATGGTGTTGAATGTTGGCCATTAAAAGAGAAGCATAATACTAAGTAAAGTGTGACAGAGATGAGGATGCTCAGGTGAATGAGTGGCTTTACCCTTAGAGATAGGATACGAAATGAGCATATTCGTGAAAAGGTTGGAGTAGCTCTAGTAGAAGATAAGATTAGAGAGAGTCACCTTAGATGGTTTGGTCACATAAAACAGCGGCCTTCCAATGACCCGGTTAAGAGAGTAGATGTATTAGATTTGACTTATGTTAAGAATGGTAGAGACAGACCTAAAAAGACTTGGTTAGAAAATATTAGAAATGACCTTTCTTTATTAGAATTAAACGAGAATTTGACCTTTAATAGGACACAATGGAGAAAAAGGATTCATGTAGCCGACCCCACGTAGTGGAATAAAGGCTTGATGTTGTTGTTATTTTTGTTGATGAATTCTTAAATATAAAAATCTAAATAGAAGTTAACCTACAAAATAATAAAGATGAATAATTAGTTAAAAATATTTATAATGAGTATCAAACTAATATGTTATTATGATATGAATTATATTGACAATTATTGTTTATCTCATGGAAGATTTAACCGACTATTCATAACCCTGAAGTTTGAAAAAATAAGTAAATATCTGCCTTCCGTTATTTTTTTTTTTTATTCAACTTCTATTAGTTTAAGCAAATTTTCCATTTCAATAGTTGGCACTGGTAAGTTGTTTTGATAAATGAGTTAAAAAAATAGAAATTATGAAAGTTCTTATTAAAATGCCCACCTCAAATTATATAGTAGTGGGACAACAACAACACTTCTGTCAATTTGAACCGGTTTGTAAACAGATGGATCAAATTGGATCAATTTTTAATAGTCAAAAGACAAATTGAAATAGTTTTGGGACTATTTTAAACTTTTTCTCTCCAAAATAGTAAAGATCATGACACTTTGGAATCAACCAAAAACGCTCGAAAAACAAAGAACAGTGAATAAACCCAAATGTCAACCTCTAGTGGGAAACAGAGGCAATAGCGAACTTAATAACAAACTAGAAACCAATGATTAAATCAATGAGCTAATGGCTGAACAAACTCAAACAACCATAAGAAATTAAACCGAACCAACACAGGCATTAGAGAGGACACAATATGAATTAGTGTAGAAAATCAAACAGAACAAACAAAAACAATACAGAACACATTCTGCTTACATGAATCATCACTATAAGCATGTTTACAATAAACCAAAAATCAAAACTCTGAAATAAACTCAATTCAAAATAAAATGTGTTCGCACATAATGATGAGTCATTCAACCCAGTTAAAAAAAAATTAACTTCTACGAATTAAGTATTTGATATTTGTCAAGTAAATACGTACTTGTTATGTTTCTTGCAATATTATTCATGAGTCATCACAAGTCAGTCTACATCAATGCATAAAATACATTTGGTATCCATCATCATTGGTAGACACAATCCCTACATATAAGATAGCTCCTATAACAATATGAGTAGATCCATTTATATAAGGTCTTTGATATAGATATGCCTTTTGAGGCTTTGAACCTTCTAATGTCTTTGAAATAGATATGCCTTTTGAGGCTCTTAGCCCTCTAATGTCTTTGATATACTTATGCTTTTTAAAGATTTTTGTAATAATTCCGGCATTTTTTAAATTAATAAAAAGTCATTTCTAAAATATTTAAATAACAAATTTTCTCTTCCACTTGCTGTGGACTTTTTCAAGATGCGATCTTTATAAATGGCTCCACTTTCCCCCATTCAAACCGCTCACCTCTCTCTCTATTCCCCTCATCGAAGAAACGGAGAGATCCATGGATTCTAACATTAATCTAGACTTCGATAAATTGATTCAACTTTTTTTATTAATTTAATATTGATGCTATGGATTCCTCTTTCTTTCCATACTCATGTGAAATCATCCAAGACCTTATATAAATAAAATATAAGGTCCCAATGTGCTATATGAATTTATATAATCCCATCCTTTTTTGCAATTATTTCTTATAGATCACCATAAAAAGTCATTTGGAATTTAGACATACATTTACTTCATCTTCTGATTTAAATTTCACATATCCCTTATTCACATCAACAATAAAATTATATTACCTATGAGAATATCATTATGCATATGATAAAAATAATTAATAAAAATACTAAAATGCAACCTATGTCCTAATAAATTCCTATGTTGCACCGATACGGATACGGCGACATGATATGAATACGAGACACGTTAATTCTTAAAAATACAGGATACAGATACGACGCAGATATAACATTATAATATATAAATCATAGATAAAAAGTAAGAAAGTAATCAAAGCATAATATTTGAAATGGCAAAAAAATTTGAAAGCAATATTATTTGTAGCATTGTATCTTATAATATGAAAATAAAAGTAAGTATTATATATTTAAATGTCTATTACAACAACAAAAACAAAAATATAAATTGTCCAGCACATGAAGTTTCAACTATTCAATAGAAGGAATGATAGGATTAGCTTCTTCCGTGGTTTGTCTTTCAATTTCTATATCATCTTCAATAATATCATAGCTTCCAATTCAAGCTCATCAAGTGAAAAATTAACAATTTCTAATATTCCCATATCCTCAAGAGATTCAAATTCATCTCCAGCAACATCCCACATCCTAGCGTCTCCTTCCATATAAGTTGGAGTTTTCCTTGACAGAAGCCGAAAGTTTGTATGCACCTATGATACACCGACACAGACACGACGACACGGACACGACACGACACGGACACGGGACACAACAATTTTTAAAAATATAGGCCACGGGTGCGGCGTGGACACGGCATAATAATTTTTTAATATAATATATAAAAATTAAGGTGACATTATAGTAAAAAAGACAAGCAATAATAAATCAATTTCATGATAAATTGTTTAGCTTATAACATAAAGATGTTTAGTATAAAATGTCTAATACAACCACAAAAATATAAGCAAAAAATTATTTAGTACAACATGAAGGTCCAACTATTCAATAGAGGGAATGATAGAAATAGATTCAGATGTTGGTCTTTGGCCTTCAATATCATCATCATTGAATATCATTGCTTCCAACTCTAGTTCATTTAGAGAAAGATTTGCAACCTCCAATAATCCCATATCATCAAGGCACTCGAATCCATCTCCAGCAACATCCCACATCTTGTTATCACCTGTCATATAAAGTGGGGTTTTTCTTGATAGAAGACGAAGATTTGTATGCACATAAACTAAATCTTCAGCACGTTGTGGAGTTATTTTATTCCTCTTCATTGATTGAATAAATGAGTATGTGATCCAATTTCTCTCACAACAGGAAGAGGATGATACTTGACCAAGAAATTTTATTGCTATTGTTTGAAAAAGCTGTGCTGAAGCTCCATGAATCAACCACCACAATTTTGGATCCATCCTCCATCTATCAACCAAAGATTCTTGATCACCAAAATCCTCTAAATATCCAAAGAACTTTTCAAGTTCTATATTAATTTTTCTTCTCTCCTCATTTGAAAAATATCTTTTCAGGCATATCTTTCTCATATTTGAAACTTCTAAATCTTTTTATGGTGAGACACGTTGAGGGTTTTCTTGAAGCCATTCTTTACTTGAATACCTTCAAATAATACAAAACATATAAAATTATATGTTCATTTACCAACAAATTTAAATTAATTTAAAAGATGAATATAAATATACCTTGGATTTAATGAATGAACCAAACAATGCAAAGGTGTGTTGCTTTTGCTTCACCTATCTTCAAGAATGGTATAAACAATACTCCAAAAACTTGAGTCTTCATCATGTGACTTTCTTTCATGTATGTATATAATTTCTTTCACTTTTGCTAACATAGAGTCCCACATATCATAAATCAAATGTAGGCATGATTTATCTGTGTCAGCCTCTCTCAACATCTCATAAATTGGATCAATGAAAGCCAAAATGTAGTCTAAATTATCCCACCACAAATCATCTAAGACCTTTTCTTTAACATATATTGCCTTCCCAACATCATCTTCTCGATAGCAAGACCACTTCTCACTAATCACCATAGATTGAAGAGCATTTTTAATTTGTTTGAATCTTCTCAACATGATTATTACAGAGGCAAAACGAGTTTCAGCAAAAGCTAACATTTTCAAGTGAGAGAAATTATTAAACATTGAAAGTCTCATCGAATGGTTCATAATAAAATTTCTGATCAGAACAACATCTGCAACCATTGTTATCCAATGACATTCAGTATAGATGATTTCATTAGCCTCTGTATTCTTTGCTGCACAAATATTTTTTAGAGCAAGATTTAAAGTGTGCACAACACAGAGTGTCTAAAATATATGGGAATAAGTTTGCTCCACCAATAATCCTACAACTCTACACACTGGTGCATTATCTGTAATAACCTGCACAATATTTGAAGGCCCAATCATGATTATCATATCTTTAATCAAATTAGCAATAAAATATTTATTCTTATATTCTCCTTCACAATTCATTGTTTTAATGAACATTGGGTAATTCTCTGTAATGGCCATGAAATTAATAAGGGGTCTTTTTTGAGGATTTGTCCAACCATCACACACCAAACTAACACCTTTTTCTTTCCACACTCCTTTTGTTGGTTCAAGCAATGTCTCAATATGTGCTCTTTATCTTTCCAATAATTTCTATCTTAATGCATTGTATCCAGGTAGAACATATCCTGTGATGTTGTTGTTACATGCAAAAATGAATGCATTTTTATAATGAGGATTCCTTGCAAGGTTGAAAGAAAGTCCCGCTGAAAAAAACATCTTTGCTATTTCACCATCCAATTCCTCTCGTTGCTGCAAATTAAAAGCCTTATGATGAGGTCATCGATCAACGGTTTAGACACGTGTATCGCCGGAAGCATCGCCGATCGATGGCCACGATTCAGAGCTTATATTTTTAGTTATTCATGCATTTTCAGTTTTCAGTATTCCTGTTTTACCCTTGTGTGTGAGTGAGTCATGTTGGGGCCCCGAGGGCGATTTAGTCATTATTTATGCTTTTATTTTCTTGTATCTCATGACCTATATATAGGGGTCATGTATCATTATATGAGGCTAATGAAGATTATGAAAATTTGTTTTGATTTCCCTTGTCTTCTTCTTTTTCTCATTGTGGAGAGTTAGAGAGGAGAGTGAAAGCCCAAGGTGAGGGCGAAACGCAACACCCACCAGTCATTGGAAGAGTCCGTGGCTCGTGGTCTATACCCCGCATCCGATTCCCCTCCTCCTCCCCAACCCGCCGGCCTCCCACTTTCCATAGCCGCCGGCCTCCCTCCACCACCACCATCAGGTGGTGACATTTCAAACATCGGTTTAATCCCCGTCCCCTCAAATTCAGATTTTGAAAATTCAAAGTTTGAATTTCAAAATCTTTCCTATTTTAGAAATTCCAAATTAGGAAAGTTTTGAATTCGTTTCATGACAAATTCCAAATTTCAAATGGATTTTGTTTTAGTTCTTTTCAAATCTCATGCAAGCAATTTTGGAAGCCACCCACTAGCACCCACACCAAATCCCTCCTAGAAGCCGCCGGCCACATGCTTGGGTGGAGCCCCATTAAGGCTCCATTAAGGCATTGAATCCTCTTGAATTAGGAATTAACTCCACTTAATTTTCCCTCCTAATTTACTTAAAACTGAAATCTAATTTCAGTTTTTAAGTTTTCAAATCCCTCTCCCCTCTATTGACCGCCGGCCCCCTTTCTTTGGCTTTCCCCTTGTTCTTTCCTTTTAAGGCTCCATCAATTTGAATTCTAATTCAATTCCTAATTAATTTCCCTCCACATTTAATTAAATATGAAATTTATTTCAGATTTGATTAGGGACTAATTAGGATTGAAACTTTCAAACCCTAAGCTCTCCCCCCTTGCACCCGCCGGCCCCCCTCCCTCACCCCTTGGAATTCCGCCGGCCTCCTCCCTCACTCTCACCTTCACATCTTCAAGTTTTCTCCTCTCCTCGATATTCTTCTTCTTCCGGAGTAAGATCCTCTCACGCCACTATGCATGGCGGATCCCGAAGTTGACAGTGGATTGGTGCTTGATGTCGAAGGACATATTCACCCCACCCGCTCCCCCTTCTTTGACGTTGGATTCGGGTACGACGAAACAGTGGAGGATTATTTGAACCGCATCCTACCCACACTCATCGACATCATAGACGAGCGATTTGAAGACTACGAGTGGACTATTGAAAGCAAGACGTCCGTGTGTCATCCACCGCCGGCAACCTTTCCGTGGTTCAAGACCATTGGCGTTGCAACCTTCCTCGTGGCATCGTTTGGTGTGCTGAAATTCCTCTCCCGCAAAGCCTAGTCTAGTTGAGTGATTATTTCCCCAAGGTGAACTTCTCGTTATTAAATGGCGGATTGTTGTAATAGCTTTTAGTGATGCTACTATTTTTGGTTGTCTTAAAGTTTTGGCTAATCTACATACTTCTTCGCCTAATCTAGTTGATAACTACGAAATTTTAATGATTTTCTTGCTATCGCCATAAGTTATTAGTTGTAATTTCTTTGCCAACTCAATTTTAATTTCTTACGAAGCTCCTTGCATTTGGTATCACATCACCTTCTCTAGAGGACTACTGGTTACTCATTTTCTTTTCTTTGTTTCATATCCTTCACTTCTAAATGATAAAGCTTGATCAACTCTCACAGATGAGGAAGAAATGTGGGATGAGCCATGAGTAGATGGCAAGGGTATCTCTTTAGGGAGTGTCATTTGGATCCTAGATTCAGCTTCATCAACTAGTCTGTTCATTTCAATCAACTGCGATGTAGTAATCTTAAGACACATTTTTATTCCATGACTAGAAATTTTAAGTAGATGTGCCTTCACCCTAGAATAAGATCCTTTGTATATGCCACCACAATAATTGCATTTGAATGACACATTCCCTCCTCCAAATATTTTTCCTAACTTTGTAACATGAATCCATAACGGCTGATCAATTTCTACATATAGCTCTTTTGAACCTTCACCTAATCCACTCCCGCCAGCAGCAGAGCTCATTTTGCTAACAAACCAATCATGCATATGAATAAATTAAATTAAATTGATAGGAAGTGAAATCAAAACATCCTAATAATAAGACAACATGAATACAACAATATACCAGTCTGTCGGGGGTCCAAGGGGGCGCTGCCCCCTGGCGGGGTTCGACCTGAAGTTATGCTTGTTTTTAAAGTTCGTAAGTTGTTTGTATGGGAAGATACCGAGTGGTACCGAGTATGTACCTTGCAGTACCGAGCATGTACTGAGCGTTACCGAGCATGTACTGAGCAGTACCGAGCATGTACTGAGAGGTACCGAGCATATACTGAGCAGTACCGAGCATGTACTTAGCGGTACCGAGCATGTACTAAATGGTACCGAGCATGTACTGAGCAGTACCGAGAATGTACCTAGCGATATAGAACGGTACCGAGCATGTACTTAGCAGTATCGAGCATGTGCATTAAGTTTTTCAACAATGAAGGGAAGAAATGGCGTATAGCCGAAATGAATAGGGCAAATTGCGGCTCCATTTTTTTTAATAGGACACGCGTATCCGATACGCGTGTCTGATCAAATTTAAATAATATTTTAATTGGACACGACAAAGCCGTATCCGACACGTATCCGTGCCATATCGGAGGCGTATCCGTATCCGACACGTGTCCGAGACAGCATGCCTCGTAAATAGGAGTATCCGTGCAACATAGATAAATTTTAAAAATAATTTATAACATATTCCTAGACGATGAGATGATAAAGAAAATTAAAAATAAGTAAACCGCATTAATATAATTTGTTTATATATATACAAATAACCTCTTCAAAAAAATCTAACACAAATGGCTTAAATACCAATTGTGATAATTAACACAAATGGCTTAAGAAATTAACAAAATTTCACTTTTTCACTAAAATTTTGTTTTCTAAATTTGTAAGTCTAAAAGCCCAAAAATAAAGTCAAGTTCAATTTAATTTGTAGAGATGATTTCTTTAGAAACTTGATAAGGAGAAACCAACTTGTTCAATTGATTTATAATCTTCAAAAGATATAATTTGCTTTGCTTTCACACTAAGGAAAAACTTTTATAAATTTGATCAATTGACTTATTAGCTTCAATAATTGTGATTTCTTAAGCTACACATTTTAGAATAGATTTGCATCCTACTCCTTACAAAGGAACAAAACCAAACCAATAACAATACAGATATTAGAGTACACAACCCAATCTTACGAATAATCACTATAAGCATGGTTACCATTAAAATAAAAGGAAAACTTAAAATCAAGGTTTAACATTGCACAATTGAGTATTGATGCATTATCTTTCCGGAAGGCGAGGTGTAAGCCTCAGAATTAAACGTTTAAATTAATAAAAATATGAAATAATAAACAACATACTAATATTAAAGTAAAAGCATAAGAAGTCAAAGTAAGACTATAAAAAGTTGTATTAAGGCCACAAATAATGTTAAATAAATAGTCTTTTCCACTCCTAGTTCAACATAACCATATTTATTAAGATCAGAATTTATGAATTTCAAAGTCTCCTCTAGTCTCATCACTTAGAGGGTCGTCCTAGAGCCATTGTTGGTAGATTGCTTTTTCTCCTTCCTTACACTAAAAATAAAGAAATGGTTTTTCAACAATAAGATGAGAGGCAACAGAGGAGAAGCAATGGTTTGCCCAACAACGATAACAACATAGTAGGATCAAACGCGAATGTGAGAGTCCTGTGGCATGCAACATGCAGGTCATCCAGTTCTTCTCAAGTTTGATTTGGTTTAGGTATAATAAGTTTAATTTCTCTCTCTCTCTCTCTCTCTCTCTCTATATATATATATATATATATATATATATATATATATATATATATATATATATATAAAATAAATAAAAATTTTAAAATTACTTAAACCTTAATTGTTGAAGCTTACACAGCTTCAAAATTGTGTTAAAATTACACTGAAGCATGCCTCATCCCAACTAAGGCATAAGCCTAATTTGGCAAGCGTGATGCATTGGCCTCATTGCTTTTTTAAATTGCTCTGAGGCGAGCCTGTAATTGCTCAATTTTAAACCATACTTGCAAAAGAAACTAAGAACTCAAAATTAAACATGCTCACACAAATAGATGAGTATGGACTTTCAGATTTGCATCAACCCTTACAATCATAGTGGCAGTAAGTTTTGTGATAAATTCAAGGAGATCACATACATCCATCATAAGAAGAAGGGCACATAAAGAGTTGCTGCTTAATCTTGAAAACAATATAGCAAAAAGTAAATGAAAACCATAAAGAGAAGTGAATATATGTAAGTGCTATTGCAAATTAATCTGATTTGAATGATGCCCTATTGGAGATTGATTGAAATAGGTGTAAAACAAAATCAATTATGGACTCACCTTTTTATTTTTATTTTTATAGTCACACATGTTCTGATTTAGAGATGTTTTCCATGTATGAGTTAACCTCTAGTAGCTTCTTGTAAATGAGAAATGGAGTTTTCTGCAAGATTGATGGATCAAACACTATAAAGTTGAGGACACATTATGGTGCAATTATTTCATCTCTGGAGCTTAGGTACCTACCAAATATGAGGAAGAATCTTATATCCTTAAGTGCTCTCTATATTACAGGACATAGTTTCTCAGGTGACGCTAATGCTCTTAAAGTTAGAAAAGGACGAATAAAAATTGGTGGACTATATGCATGTCTTAAAAAGTGCAACATAAAGTATTGATGTAGTGGATTTAACATTGGTGAAGCATCACAATTTGGGAGAAGTAAGGAGAATTAGCTTCCAAGCTGCAATACATGTTCCAAAACAAAGAGGTTGAGAGAAAGACTTCTAGATATATTAAGTGGATTATATTTGTGTTGTGTAGTCTACCTTAGTGCCATATCATACCAATACAGTATTTAAAGTAAAGAAGCCACGGTGCTCAAGAAAGGAAAATTCAATAATAACTATATATTCTTTTATAATGGATCCAACATAGTATGAAATGATTTTGCCAATGAGATCTCTCATGGATTCTTGGTGGAGGCATAATACAAACTGGGTGAAATTATATAGTACTTGGCCCTTGGTTTTTGAAGCATTTAATGATGCTATTTGGGATGACTCACAAAGAGGCATTTTTATTCATTGACTACTAAGCACATACATCAAAAAATTATATAAAAAATAAGAAAAAAAATTATTAGTTTAATTATATATATTGTAGAATACAAACTAGGCTTATATAGAAAAAAAGAAAGTAATCCATGATTTTCCAGTAACACCAAATAAATACTTTTCAAAATAAAAACAAAAAAAAGGATGAAACTGTTACAATAAAACAAAGAAAGAAAAACAATAAGACATGATCCAAATATTTGAATTCAGATCTTTATTACATTTAAAAATACAACATCAACATCAAGCCTTTATCCCAACTACGTGGGGTCGGCTACATGAATCCTTTTTCTCCATTGTGTCCTATTAAAAGTCAAATTCCCGTTTAAATCTAATAAAGAAAGATCATTTCTAATATTTTCTAACCAAGTCTTCTTAGGTCTGCATCTACCTTTCTTAACATAAGTTAAAACTAATACCTCTACTTTCCTAACCGGGTCATCGGAAGGCCTCCGTTTTATGTGATCAAACCATCTAAGACGACTCTCTCTAATCTTATCTTCTACTAGAGCTACTCCAACCTTTTCACGTATATGCTCATTTTGTATCCTATCTCTAAGGGTAAAGCCACTCGTCCACCTTAGCATCCTCATCTCTGCCACACTTAACTTAGTATTATGCTTCTCTTTTAATGGTCAACATTCGGCACCATAAAGCATTGCAAGCCTCACCATCATCTTATAGAATTTTCCCTTAAGTTTGAGGGGTACCTTTTTATCACACAACAAGCCCGATGCATTCCTCCACTTCAACCATCCAACTTGAATTCTGTTGATAATCTCCCCATCTATTTTACCATCACTCTGAACAATAGATCCAAAATATCTAAAACGTGTACTCTTATTAATGACTTGATCGCCCAAAGTCACAATCCCTTCACCAGGTCTATGACTATTAAAATTTCACTCCATATATTCCATTTTAGATCTACTCAAGCGAAAACCTTTAGACTCTAAGGTTGACCTTAATAATTCAATTTTATCTTCAACTCTCTCTCTAGTCTTATCAACAAACCAAGGTACATCCTCTTGCAAATGTCTAGTGAGAACATCCATGAATAAAGCAAAAAGATATGGGCTTAAGGCAGATCCTTGATGTAACCTAACCGAAATAGGGAAATACTTGGTCAAACCACCTTGTGTTTGAACACAAGTAATAGCTCCTACATACACATCTTTAATGATTTGAATATAAGCGTTGTTAACTCCTTTCCTTTCAAGAACTCTCCATAGCACTTCTCTTGGAACTTTATCATATGTTTTTTCTAAATCAATAAATATCATATGTAGATCCTCCTTATTTTCTCTATATTTCTCCATCAAACCTCTTCATAAATATATGACTTCCATAGCCGACCTGCACGGCATGAATCCAAATTAAAATTTAGAGAATACACAATAAAAATTTTATTGAAATCAGAAATAAGGTAACGGTAGCTTATATCGAGCCGAACAATTTTTTCAATTAGCCCATTTGACGAAAATAATTTTAAGACCCACAAACCCTAGCTTTCTCTCTTCATTCTCTCTCTTTTCCTCCCCCTTTTCTCCTCCGGGAAAGAAGAAATAAAATGGCTTTTTGATTTCATGGAAGTGGAATGGGATTTTTATAAGGGAAGAAAGCTAAGGGTAGAAATATAATAATGCGAATTGTTTAATTTTTAGCATAATATTTATATAATTTTTTTATATCTTCAAATTCGGAGCTTTAAAAATTATAAAAAATATCCATAAAATAGTATTTTAGTCTAAAATGCTATGGTGAAATCGGTTTGAAAAACACATGCTGGTTTAAAAAAACTCACTTGTATTGACATGTGTCAATTTCTTAAGAAATTTTAATTAAATAAGTAACTTTTTGTTTTTTATATTTACAATGCCCATAAAATAGAGAAAAATAGTTGTAGATAGAGCACAATACTACCTATGATATAGTGAAGACAATTTACAAATCAAACTCATAAAAACTTCAGAAATATTATTTGAATATTGCAGGTCAAAATATTACTTATAAAATTTTAAGGAGCCTTACCTCTATTTCATAACCAAATAATTATAACATTTTTCAAATATCAAAATAACTTGAAAATATATTTTATCGGATATTTTAGAGCATAATATCAATTTAACTACTATTTATATAAATATATTAAAAACAGCAGGCTCATGAGAGTCTTGTAGTTGTTTTATGATGAGAATTGAACCTGTGGGTATTACACTTTGATTACCATGCAATAATTCTATTAAATTATTTGATGATCTTTCTAATTCTTTGAGCAATCTCTCTTACCATATTTCTTACAGAACCCACATGACAAAGCCCTAAATTCTCTTCAGCACTACTTCTTGCCACAAAAGCTTGTTTCTTGCTTCTCATATCACTAACTTCTCGCATACATATGTGCATAGTTGATCTCCTATTGTTGATAGAACTTGCCCAATCTGCATCAATGAACATTTTATACATCTTTGTCATGATAAAGTCATTTTTCAAGGTTTTTAAGATGTTAAGGGATTCGAAAAACAAACCCCTACGCGTTTTTGTGGGATTATTTTTAAATTTGCTAGCCATACTAATTGGTATATGGTATGGAATGTGTTATATAAATCATTTTTTTTTTCACAAGTCCCTAATAGCTTACTTTATCGGTAAGAGGACTTCCATTCTAATACCCATATTAATATTTGAGAACTTATGTGTGTCGATTGGTTTGCATCCCATCATCTTAGTTTCTTTAAAGATATTAAAACATGCTTTGTTGAGATATGGAGATGTCATTCCTTGATCGAAAAAATTTTATATCAAGAAAATATTGAAGCTATCTCAAACCTATAGTCTCAAATTTTTTGCCAAAAGACTCATAAATTAATTATTTCTCTCGTCTTTTTTTGTATGAATAATATCATCAACATAAGCAATTAATATGTCGATTTTGTAATTTGACATGTTTTACATAGTGTGATCAGTTTGACATTTAAAATACATGCACCTTAATCACCCTTGATAATCGATTAAATCATGCAAGTAGTGATTATTTAAATACCATATAAGAATTTTCCAAACTTGCAAACTTTGCTAACATTAACATGACTCTTAAACTCTTAAAGCCATAAAGAATGATCATATAGCCTTCTTCAAGGTTCATAAAAGCATTTTAAATACCAAGTTTGTGTAGGGATCAATCCAAGTTAGTTGAGTAAGATAAAAGTGCATATATGGAGTTAAATTTAGCAACCAGGGCAAACATCTCCCCATTATCTATCCTATAGGACTGGGTGAAACCGTTATCCATCAACCATGTTTTAAATCTATTCAAACTTCCATTATTGTTGGATTTAGTAGAGAAAATTCAATTACATCCAATAGGTCTATTACCTTTTGAAACCTATCATGCCCTATTGATAGGTTGGAGCTAACTTGTCATACATAAAGTTGTTGATAGGATGCTTTATACAAGATCTAACGCATTTCCTACAATAGATTGATGTACATCATATAAAGTTAGTGATAGGAAACACTTGAAGATCTCAAGAATTTCCTAGCAATTTTTGGAAAACAGCGAGAATTCTCCACAAAATCCACACAAACCATAAAAACAATAGATAATTTATATTATTTGATGAAATAGAAACGGAAAATACCAAAATACAATTGATCCTCTATTCGAGACGATGATCTATCTCTCCCAAATCTCTAGACGCCGCAAGAGAACAAAAACCTTAGAGATCTCAAATTTCAGCCAAATTCAAGATGCCATAACCATAGGAAAATAAACTATTTAATGCATACAATTCAAAAAGAAATCTCTAAACAACCCATATTTTGAAATTTCCCTCCTAACTCCCTTCAAAAACCATCCTAAGCAGCACTGTCAGACCTGAGCGATCAGATCAGGAATACCGGAGGCAGAACTCCTCCGTTAGTTTCGCGCGGGTCGGTCCCGTGGGACCAATTGGACCGGTCTAACAATACTCCCTCCTAATGGGAAATACTTGAGTTCACAAGTAATCCTAATGGGAAGTTCACAAGTAACTTCCTAACAGTTCCTTGCGGGAACCGTTCCAGGCGAATCCGCACCATCACTGAGTCACCAACCTCTAAGGTTTTAAATCTTTGTTTAAATCAACAAGAAGCTTATAATTAATGTTGCTCTGCTCCATTTTACGTGCAATTTCTTTATGTAAATCATGCAGATGCAATGCAAATGAGAATGCAAGAGACTTGATGTGCATGATGATTGACATGGATTGTGGACTCACACAAAGTTTTAAACGGAGGGAAATTTTGGACAAAAACATACACACACATACTGACTCACAAGCACACATAGATATGAATAAAGATGGATCAAACACAAAATAAGAGGACATAAGATTTTCATGTTTAAGGGAACGGGTGTAGGAGGAGCAATAAAGACATCCTTAGCCGAAAGAGTATCCCCATAGAGAGTTTTAGCTAGGGTCATAGGTAGTCTCGTAGGAGTAGCATGGTAATCTAGCAAATTTATCCAACTAGGAGAGAGGTGATCCTTAATAGGGAAGGACAAGAATATGGAGGACATAACCGAGGAATCATGAACATGATAAGATGATGAGTCCTGACTCACAACCAGATGGGATAGCCCAAGGAGTCACCAGCAGGTATGAGACTCAAAAGATGGGGTAGAGTGTCCAGAATAGAAGTGGGCACAACAGATAGAGAGGTGACATGAAAATAAGGGCCAATACTCTCTCTAACATTAAAGTCGGTACATGGAATGGTTAGATAAGTTCGATCAAGATAGACCCACTCTTTCAAATATAAGTCTAAAGGAGCAACTCCTAAAACAGATTCCAATAAAACAAGAGAATGTTCATCTCCCAAATTAAGCTCAGAATAATTCAGATTCATATTACTATCTTCCGAATTTAATTTCAATACGCTCAAGGTCAGATCAGTTTCTTTTGGGGTCAAATTAATATCATCCGGACAGACCTTATCCAACAGGATATCCTTGATGAGACTAGGATTAGGATGGGCTAAGGTATCAATGCTCAAAGGTTCTAAATCTCATACATCAGGGTCTAATTCAATCAATTCAGTTTCATCATCAAAGAAATACTCGTCATCAATGATATCGTTAGCATCCACAAAATGGATGCACTCAATTTTAGGTTCAAGGGACATTTTCTGATTGGGATGGCTAGGAGTCGGCCCAAGTGGGAAGTCATATGTGACCGATCGAACAGAAGATCCAATAGAGGGTCGACCATCAAGGCTAGGCGGAGACCTACAGGGTGGGGCAACAACCATGATGTCACTAAAGTATGGGTGGTCTTGACCACAGTGATGTCCACGGTTTATCCCAACAAAAGAGGCAGGATGGTTTTCTAGATGAAAATCACTAGGTGTTGGGGTAAGTGAGTGTAAGGTGGGAGAGGGAGATATTTTAACTCAAGTTCTCGTCTCATGCTTTTCCAATCAGAAATAGGGTATTCACCACGAAACTCTCTATGATCTTCTACCCTCATCCAAAATTGACAAGCACGACCGTTTAGGCGAGCCTTAGCAATGTTCACCCGGTGGGACTCAGGAAAATCATGTGTTTCAAAATAGTCTTCTAACTGTCTAACCCATTCCTTAAAGAAGTAAAGATCCGAGGAACCATCAAAGGTGGGCAGACGGTTATGTGACTCTAAGTGAGATTGTTGCAGCTTGGATTCATGACTAGGTTGATAAATAGAATGGGTAACCTTCCGATTGACATGATTGACCGACTGGTGCACATACCTAAAGCGGGGAATGTCAACATGTTTCTCCTTCATCGTTTTAGTTATAGAGCCCACTATATTAACTAGGTTATCTAGCTTCTTTTGAAGCCCAATGGGGTCCATTGGACAAAGCCTGGCAACACTTGGGGATAAATCTAGATAGGGAACAACACCTAAAGCGAAGCTAGACTCTCCAAAATATTACTAGAAGGTGCAGAAAATGAGTGGACAGCAAACTCAAAGTGGGATATCATGCTAAACTTCAGCTTACACAGGAAGTAGTTGAGTGGGTAAAGGATATAGGGATCCTAAGGTGCAAGGACAGCACAAAGATTTGCAATTGACACCTTTAAAACTTCCTAAAGTGTGCAGAATTTTACTGGACAGCAAAGTAATCAATGATTTAAAATGTTATATACGGTGATATGCATGCAATGACGACTAAGAATGATTATGTAGCTCCCTAGGATGATTCCTAGCATGTGTAGCCTATGCTAGCCATGCTCTGATACCAGATGATGCAGGACATATATGAAAATACGATTTAAATAAGGATGTTGCACGCTTGATGATTAAGAGCAAGTTAACTAAAGCTTTAGGGTGACTTAGACAAAGAAATAAAATACAAAGAGCGGTAACAAAAGCTTAGGCCAAGTCACTTGCAAAAAGTAAAAGCCACAAGATAATCAATTACTCTTGACGTTGTATACTAGGTGAGTTTCAACAATAAATCCCTATTCTAACAATAAGAGTAGTGCTATGAAGGATCTCTCACACAACTCCTAATAAATAACACGACTTTTCATGAATCAATTAGAGCTACGATTGAGAACGTTTAAAAGATAAAGAATAGGAAGAAAGATCACCCAAATAAATATGCTGAACAAAGCTCCGGTGTGATGTTTATGTGCTTGAGAGGAAGTAGACAACAACCTTTGATTCTTCTTGATGTCTTTGGATAGCAATCTGATTTTAAAACCAGCGGAACAGCAATAGGAGATGGATACAACTGCTGGACAGCAACTTTGACACTTGGGAAATTCTGGACAGCAATCTCTAACACTTGTATAAACCTTGGGCAGCTATTATAGGCTACTGGAGACTTCTTGAACGGCAATTTCAGACCTCCCAGGGTGCAAGACAGCAGTTGGTAACGGCATGGACAGCAAGATGAAAATCTGGAATTTCTTAGGCTGTGTGCAGATTGTGCCCAAAAATTTGGATAGCACTCAAAAATCCAATAGAGGAACAAAACCAAGAGGTGGAAGGCTTGGGAAAGACATCCAGGACAGCCAGGGCTGAGGAGAGTTATGGGATGATTGAGGACTTAATTTCAGGGAAATTAATATGATAGCAGGAAAAAGGGGAAGGCCAGCCATGCATGAGAAATTTAATGGGGATTTGAATTCTTTCCAATCATGGGTGTGATTAATTTGGAAAGATATTTAAAGGGAAACTTCTAAATAAATTCAGATTTGGGATAATAGGAAAGTTCCCAAATTGAATCCTTCTTAATTTAGGAAAGGATTCAAATTCAAATAAATTTGAATTTGGAGTTTGAAAACTTTCCAAATTTAAGAGGATCTAAATTAGGTAAGCTTCCAATTCTTTCCTTAGAGGAGTTTTGGGAGAGAAAAGGAAAGTAGATGGGAAAGGGGCCAGCGGCATGAGGGGGCAAGGGAGAGTTTAAGAAAACATTTAATGCCTTCTTGATTTAAGGAATTAAATTTGGGAAGAAATATCTCATCCCAATTTAATTTAAAAATTCAAATAGGAAGGGATTTGAAAACTTTCCTAAAATAGGATTTGTATTTAGGTAATAATTTCAAATTCAAATAGATTTGAATTTGTAATTATATGAGTTACCTTAAATATGTCGGGCTAATTTAGGAAAGTTGTAATGGCAATTGATGAGGGAGGGGAAAGCAAAGCGGTGGCTGGCGGTTTAGAATAGGGCTTGTGGGTTGAATGGTTTGGTGGTGGGGGTTGGTCGGAGACAAGATGGATTGTGGTTAGGGAATCCGACGGCTAGGAGGTTGGGGATTAAATGGGGATGTTGGTGGCTTGATGGGGGAAGGAGGGGAGGGGAAAGGAAAAAAAAGAACGAAAGAAAGGTAAGGAAGAAGAACCACGAACCCGGTCATCTCCAAGGTTGGTGGGTGATCCCATTTCCCTCCCTAGGGATTTCTCCAAAGCTCTCTCTCCTAGAACTCTCACAACTCTCCAAAGAACACATGTGCAGAAATTTTCTTCTCATTCATTCATTAACCTCTCCAAAGGAAGAGGGTGGCTTTAAATAGCCAAATACATGAAAGGGAAATAACAAAGACACAATTGCCCCTAGGGCATACATAAGACAAAGCCCTCAAGTGAGGGTAGAAAGGGAAAATGAACAATAATAAATCAAATACATAAAATAGATTAAAATAAATAGACACGATCGTAGCCGTAGATTTCTAATGTCCTCATCATCTAAATTGATCCCCTTTTTCCAACATCTTCCCTTCTCCTATTTGTTGCTCATAACTGTGCTTAGAGAAGTTCAGCTCATTTGCAATCATTATGGCTCTCTCTATGAGGACTGAGAATTCATTGATATGAAAAGGTGCCAATGCTAATCTCAATTGATCCCTGAGGCCTCTCAAAAATTTGTTGCATTTTTCCTCTTGAGTGCTGACATAATGAGGTGCATAGTGGGATAGGAAAGTGAACTTTGTTTCATATTGCATAACTATTTTTGAACCCTTGAGTCAAATTGAAGAATTTTGTATTGCAGAGAACTAGTCTGGTTGAAAGAGGAATAAACCAGTCTCTAAATACTCTCACAAAATCATCTCATTGTATGCTGGTGATAGACATCAATCCAAATTTCTCTCTATGTTGCACTGGCCATCATCTTTCATCCTCTCCTTCTAGAACAAATGTGGCCAATACTACCCTCCTATTCTCAGCTCAAATCATACCATCTAGCATCTTCCCTATCTTCAGCAACCAATCTTTAACTATTATTGGATCACTTGAACCTTTGAAGCTAGAGGTTTAAAAGTCTAAAATAATTTCAAATGTCGATTCACTTCACTGATAAATTCAGATCTAGGTCCACTACTAGTAGAAGACTTCTCCATAGATGTCATTTTATCCATCACTTATGAGATCAGATGCAAAATATCATGAAGTTCCTTAGACTTGTTGCCCTCATTTTTTTTGTTTCTATATATGGCCTGGATGACTAGCCAGTCATTTGGGGCAAATCATATGCTTACTTTTTGACAAAATTTGAGTATTATAGAAAATGACACACTTTTAAAAGTTAGGACAACCACTGCAGAGAAGAAAAATGTTATATTTACCCTGAATAGTGAATAAGTCCTGAGATTCAGCAAACCCATCCTACTTTTAACCCCTGCTATCAAAATAAATGGGCTTGCACATGAGAGATGTGTTAGAGTGTAATAGTTTTTGAGCTGCAAACCACTGTAAAATATTGCACATGAGAAGTGTTTTAGAACGTAATATTATATTTTGCACAAAGGTTTTGATTCTCTTTCATTACTAGCTTCAGTATAATTCATGAGTTAAAAAAGCTTTTAAATTTTAAAATCTAATATTAAGCGGGAAATTAAACTATTGTTAATATGTGTTTCGAAAAGATTAATTTTATTTCCTTTACTTTTTATATTGTTCCTTTACTTTTTATATTGATCCGTTGCTCATTAGCTCACACTGGCAACTATTGTTATATACAGTGATAATGCAGAGTCAATAACATTTATATAACATAAAAACGTAGAATGGATAAAGACTGAAAATGTGGAGATTGATAAAGAAGTTCAAAAGATAATAAAGGAAAAACAATGGGGAAAAAAACCACACTACCACTTTGTTAAGCTCGCTTGCAGTCGCCAAAATGGTGTGGCAGAGTTCAGCGACATCACTTCTAATAGCCCAATCAATGACAAACGGTTCTCCAGCCTTCATTAAAAAAAATGAAAAACTACTACAAGATTTTACTCTATGAAGTAAGCATCTAGAAAGCACGTTACCTGGCATAAAATTCCAATAACTGAAAGGGCAATAGCACGAATGTTATCAAACACATCTATTGTGCAGTCGAACTGTATCAAGGGGATCAAGTAATCTGGAATGCAGGCTGCAACAGATAGAGCATCTAAATAAAACCATATAGGATGTAGCAAAATGAAAATATTTTGCTAGAAACCCCATCTTTAGTGATAATTGAAGATTTACATAGGGTGTAAGTATATCATCCATTTCCAATACCCTATATTGACAGAATCTTTATTAATGGGTAACCTTTTATAATTACTAAAATGTTTTAATTGAGATGAAAACTTTGCAAGAAAGACGCTTGCAAATAGAAGAGATAAGAATTAAAATATGAGAAACTCCATCTTTAGCGATAAAAATTCTAGCCAAAAAGTAAATTTATGTAAAGGGTTAATATTTTAGGGTGAATTTGTTGACCAGTGGAATAAATAGCATAAAATGACATTGATGTAAATCATTCATTAGATTCTCATATTTCTTTCACTCAGTTTTCAGAACCAATCAACTAATGGATGCTACTGTAGTACTGAATATCTACACTTCTTTATCATATTTCAGAGAATAATGGAATCAGATTGACATCTAATTGCAACGGAAAAATATAAAATATAAGAGAATATCTACACATAACCAGCGTGAATTCAAGAAAAGTAAAACCTGATGATTTATCGGACAAACTAATCTAGACAAATTAAACATAAGAAAATATTTCAAAGAAAAAATTAGCATTCCATCAACTCAGTCATATTATTTATTTGCTATATATTTTCGGGCATATTTTATCTGATATATCATTTCAAAATAAAATTTGAAAACTTAAATTTAAAGCTAAAAAATCAAATGCCAAACAATTCTAAGAACTAGGAAGTCTTACCATCAACGAACTTCTGTCTTGTTCCTTTATTAGATGCAATACACTGCCAGAAAAATCTACTCAACATATTAATAACAAATAAGTACTAACAAAATATAAAATAAGACTCAAGAAAAGCTAACCTGGAAAAGAGTAAGAACATTAGCAAGACGCTTGATGGATCTCACATTTAGTGCTTGTTCCGACATCATTCTGTAAAAACTCACTACCTCCTGCGTTGGACCCCATAAACTTTCTATCACATTTCAGTACAGTAAGCACCGTACCAAGAAACTCAAGATCACAAAAAGTTTCATGACCTGTAGCAATGTAGCCATCGTACCACATGAAAAATACAACAAAAAACCAGCACGGTTGTAATTACATGGATCTTCCTCCCTTTTCTGTAGCGAAAACAGTAATAAAATTAAAACCCAAAAAACAAAATAAATATAATAAGTCCTGAATAAATTCAGATTCTTTCCAATTATCATGAGCAATTACCAAGATAATTGGAGATAATCCAAATCCAGACTGAGTTTAATTGCTATTTCCTCTACAGCTGAGGTCAGAGAAGAGAACAATGAACAGAACAATTTCATAATTATTAAACTGTAGACACCCAACTGATTAATTTATCTGTAGCTAAAACGAGGTTAACAATCTATAAATCTTACTTTATTTTTTTCAAACAACAAAAAAGTCTGAATATATGCATGTCAAGTATCCAAGAAAAAAATCAGATAAAAGAAAAAGAAACCCGTATTTCTTTTAAAAAGGCAAATATATTCATGTCAAGTATCCAAGAAAGAAAAAACCACTGCAACAAAACTAGAATAGCTATAAAAGGAACGGAACTAGAAGAACAGAAGAAATAAATGGAATAAGACAATAATATATAATTAAAAATAAAGAAATATTAGCGAAAAAATTCAACCAGCTGAATAAAGAAAAGTCTTAAGAACTCAGATTTTGTTAAAACCTAAGCAAAAGTTCAGAAAATAAATGCCCGTGGAAGAATCAAAACATGAGAAAAGACTGAGGACAAATGGGCGAAGAAAATGTCTAAAATATAATGCTCAAATGAATTAACCAATAATTTATTCATGAAACTCAAGAAATGGAAATAGACCTCGATGAGGAAGTTGCTAAGGTATCTAATGGCATTTTCAATGACCTGTAGCAATGTTGTGGAATAATAATTCAAAAAAGTTTAATGACCTGTAGCAAAGTAGCCATCGTACCACAGGAAAAATACAACAAAAATCCAGCACGGTTGTACATACATGGATCTTCCTCCCTTTTCTGTAGCGAAAACCATCATAAAAAATAAAAACCCAAAAAAACAAAATATTGAATAAGGCCTGAATAAATTCAGATTCTTTCCAATTATCATGCGCAATTACCAAAATAATTGGAGATAATCCAAATCCAGGCTGAGTGGAATTGCTATTTCCTCTACAGCTGAGGTCAGATAAAAGAACAATGAACAGAACAGTTCCATAATTATTAAACTGTAGACTCCCAAGTCCCAACTGATTAATTTATTTGTAGCTAACACAAGGTTAACAATCTATAAATCTATCTTTATTTTTTTCAAACAACAAAAAAGTCTGAATATATGCATGTCAACTATCCAAGAAAAAATTAAAACAAAAAAAAAAGTATCCAAGAAAAAAATCAGATAAAAGAAAAAGAAACCAATATTTCTTTTAAAAAGGCAAATATATTCATGTCAAGTATCCAAGAAAGAAACAACCACTGCAACAAAACTAGAATAGCTAGAAAAGGAACGGAACTAGGAGAACAGAGAAATTAATGGAATAAGAAATGGAAATACACCTCGATGAGGAAGTTGCTAAGGTATCTAATGGCATTTTCACGGAGGTTTTCGTCAAGAAACTCGAGAATGGCTTCGGGCATCACCATCGGCCTCCTCATCCATTTCACCTTATGCTTCTTCCCTCCTTTTTTCTTCGCCTTTGCCTCCGCAAAAGCTAGAAAGATGAACGGATTAAAGCAACCAAATACGTCATTAAAGTCTGTTTAAGAAGAGGAAAAGGAATAAAGAAGAAGGAATAGAAGCGGTAGAAGAGGAAACAGCTTACCTTGATCGATTTTGGAGTCTTTCAGGAGGTTGAGGCTCCTTTCCTCCAATGGCTCCTCTTCTTGTGGAAATGATTCTTCAAATCCGCATCCAAAATCCGCCATTAACTCAGGCCGTGACTGCCATCTTTCTCTTCGGAATCGCTAGAAGGAAGAGAGAGAGTGTGTGTGAGAGAGAGAAAGAGAGACTCTGGTCTGGTAGGGAAGAAGATGCGAAAATCTTCCGAAATAATCGGGATGTGAACGGGACAAAAAGGAATACTCATTTTATAGTTTATCGAACCATTGTGAATATAAAATTTGATTAATTTTTAATATATTATACTCATTTTAAAGGGAGTTTTTAATATATATATATATATATATATATATATATATATATATATATATATATATATATATATATATATATATATATATATATATATATATATATATATATATATAGGGAGAGAGAGAGAGTAAAATATCTTTACATTTAAATTATATAATATTAAAAACATTTTTTATTATGAGATATTTTTAATTCATTGGAATAAAAATAAAAATGGGAACAAATGATGACGGATAGTTAGTGACGATATTAGGCGGCAGACAACGTTAGTTGATGTTAATGAAAAGAATAGTGACAATCGATGACAAATAGTGGCAATAGTGGAAGGAAGATAGGTGACAGGGCTAACAATAGTGGCACTATAGAAAAATCGTTCATCACTAGCGAATTTTTCGGTGGCTTTGGCTTTCCAGCGGAATATTTTTCAACGTATTAAGATGAAATATTTCCAATTGATTTTCAGGCAGATTTTCCAGTAGATTTCTTGCGACTTTCTAGCAAAATTTCTGGCATATTTAAAAATTTATGTAAAAACATATATTAATTAATTATTTCATAACTTATTTTAATTAATTATTAATTTAATAAATTATGATAATCAATTGTTAATTTAATAACTTATTTTAATGATTAATTAAAACAATAAATTTAATTAATTACTAATTTTAATATTTTATTTTAATGTATTCTTGCCATTGAAAACTTTTTGTCGAAATCCCCCGAAAATTTTTGATATCTGGCAGAAAGTCCACTGGTAATACGTGATTTTTCTTTAATGTGGTGAAGGTTGGAATCACAAAGAGGCATATGGTGGGATTTGAAAATCATATAATTTAAGAGATTTCTAAATGAAGAAAAAATATATTTTTTAAAGTGTTTGAAATCCCTTAAAATTTTACTTTGTATTTCTTTTCCTTCAAAATGATAAAATAAAATAAAATTGCATAAAGTATATTAATGCAATAAAGAAAAATTTTTGTGTGATACACTTGCCTTATTTATTGATTATTTATAAATTATACTCATCTTAAAATAATTTCAAGAATTTTAAAGCTCATATTGACCAAATTTTAGTTAGAATATTCTTACCTAATTACTATTCTAAAATAAATCTAATTGCTTTGAGGTACATCTTAATCCACAATTATTCATTATTTTTTACCCAAATTATATTCATTATTATATGATTTTTTTGTTGTATTGTTCTTAATTTCATTTTAGTTATTGGGCTATATTATAATTGATACAATATTTAATTTGCTTATTAAAAACTTAATAAATACATTTTAAAGCAATCTTTGAGCTAATTCAATTAAAGAAAAAGAAAAATAATCATTATGACCCCATTACCCCATGCTACCATAAGAAACAAAATTTTAATTTCTCATCAATGAATAAAAATTTTGAATTTCTCATAATTAAAAAAGGCAAAATAAATTAAAATTCAATTTATTTAAATTATTGGGTAGTAGAGTGCATTGACGTTGCCTGTGGCAGATGTAAAAAAATTTACTTGCATATTCTTATATCATTAATTTTGTTTATTTTCTGCAATAATATAATTAACTTATATAAAAACTAAATTATATATTTATTTAATTGATATAATTATTATATTATATTTAATATTTTTAATAATAAATATATCATTTATAACATCACTAAAGATTCATTTGGAATAACTTTTTACTGTTTTTATGATTGATAAATTAGATTTATTTTGAGATAATTATAATATACGTATAATTAATTTATTTATATATTAAACACTTTTTCAAATAATTTCAAAATTTTAAAAATAAAATTTTAGCCTTTCTTTAACGAAAATTTACTGTGTACCCATCACCAGACAGCTGTAGCCCGCAGGCCACTAGCGTTCAAAAGAACCACAGGGAAATTTCCATAAATAACATTGAATTCTTAGTTATTTATAGATCTAACATCAATTTTTTTTTAATTATGATTTTGGTTATAATATTCTCACACAAATTTTCTATATTTATTATATAATATTTTAAATTAAATCTTACATTAAAAATAAATTTAATATAAATTTATTTAAAATTAAATATATTTTCTCACAGTGCTTATACTACTATAATAATTTAGATGTCAGAGATATAAATCCATAGAAGTCTCTAATTAATATGTTATGTGAACAACTCTACAAAATTTGATCACCAAACTGTGAATTAAATCAAAGAAGGGATTTTAGCGAGCGAGACTTCACAGGCTTTCTCCCTCTCCTCTTGATCACCCTCTTCTTCCTCTTCTTATAGGTAACGTTACCGGGGATCTCAACATCTTCTGCTACTGCTTCTTCTTCTTCACCATTATCACCATCGACTGTAGTTTCAAAATCTGCTATTTTTCCATTGCAATCCTTCGAAGAAATGTCGTTCTCCGCATTCCACTCAGTACTTTCGTTGACAGGACCTCTGCGTTTACCCCACCAAGGTCCCAGAATGGAGTAGTAGTAGTAGTATTTGGAGGCGGCTCCGCCGCAATCCACGGCGAAAGGAGGTTTCTTTCGGTGGTCGCCGGGGACTTGGTCTTCGAAGCGAGCGCGGTAGGAGCGGAGCTGGGTGAGGTGGTAGCTGCAAAGAGAGTGCGGGGGCTTCGCGAGGCGCTTGCAGCGCCATCTTTTGCCGTCGGTTTTCTTGCATTTCATCACGCCCGCGGGTTCCGATTCTTTCTCCTCCGCTTTGTATTCTAATTCTTCATTCTCCTCCTCCTTTTC
Organism: Dendrobium officinale; assembly: GCA_019514585.1. Taxonomy (NCBI): domain Eukaryota; kingdom Viridiplantae; phylum Streptophyta; class Magnoliopsida; order Asparagales; family Orchidaceae; genus Dendrobium; species Dendrobium officinale. The sequence goes on along the minus strand of CM033699.1, from coordinate 7,360,741 downwards.
CTTGTCCAGGAAGACGTTTCCGGCAACGGTAATTTCCGGCGACTCGTCCGCGGTCTCCAACTCTTCCTGTCAAAATCTCAATGCTATTAAGAAAAAAAGAGATGGTTGGAAGGATCGATCGTTCTAACCCCTTCGAGCAGTTGATCTAATCATCGAGCTACGATGGACCTACCAACTCGCCAAGAAGTCAGGCCGTGCAATCCGACGGCGCCGGCGTTGAAAAGTCAGAGATCTCAGTTGTCTTCTTCTTTTTCCCCCTTTCCCTTTCTGCTTTGATCACTTACCGTTTTTCTCTCTTTTGTAGTATTTTATCATTTTATGTATATGTTTTGGTTTGAAACAAATTATCTCAATATATCTATCTATTAAATTTGTAGATATATAAAGATATTTATTCAAAATAAAAGAATTGTTGCGTCATAGAGTATTTGCGGCGGTAGAGAAATATATAGTTTAACGTCTTAGCATTGCACAAAGATCCAGCACGCAATCAGATAAGAGAGAAGGTGTAGCATTCATAAAAGACACAAGAGTTCTTACATGGAAACACCTGAATAGGGGGAAAAACCACGGGGCCTAACCCAGTATGAATGAATCAACTAGTATTTGCAGTCGATTACAAATGAGGCCCTTCCTTAGGAGAAGGCCTTGGCTTGATGTCACAAACGTACATCATATAGACCACATTACATGGTGGGAGTTACATAGACATGTTTGTTTGGTCGGTGCGCAGGACCATAGTCGATGGGATAGTGGTCGGAAAGATCGTAGTTGGCAGGAGACCGAGGTCAGAAAGACCATTGTCCGACGATGTAGGTTTGAAGGACTGTAATATGCAGGAGATTGAGATTAGAAAGATCGTTGTAGTAGGGCGGTACTCTGGTAGAACTCTGGGCATCATGTGGTGTCCTGACAGAAGTTCGGGCCACAGGTAGTTGTCCGGCAGAAGTCTGGGTCTCAGGTGGTGTTCTGGCGGAGCAACGACGTCAGATAGTGGTCCGGCGGAAGTCCGGGCCATAGGTAATGGCCTGGTGGAGCACAAGGCCTCAAGTGGTGGCCTGGTGGAGCACAGTGCCTCAAGTGGTGGTTCGGCGGAGCAACGACAACAGGCGGTGGTCTGGAGGAGGTAAGGGCCTCAAGTGGTGATTTGATGAAGCAACGGCATCAGGCGGTGGTCCGACGAAGGCAAGGGCCTCAAGCGATGGCTTGGTGGAGCATAGAGCCTCAAGTGGTGGCCTGGTGGAGCACAGTGCCTCAAGTGGTGGTCTGGTGGAACAACGACGTTAGGCGGTGGTCCGGCGGAGGTGAGGGCCTCAAGTCGTGGTCCGGCGCAGCAACATCGTCAGGCGATGGTCCGACGGAGGTGAGGGCCTCGAGTGGTGGCCTAGTGGAGCACAGGGCCTCAAGTGGTGGCCTGGGGGAACACAGGGCCTCAAGTGGTGGCCTGGTGGAGCACAGTGCCTCAAGTGGTAGTCCGACGGAGCAACGACGTCAGGTGGTGTTCCAGCGGAGGTGAGGGCACCAAGTGGTGGTCCAGCAAACTCAGAAGGTGGTCGAGGAGGAGCTTCTTCATTCTCTTATATTATTTTCTTCTTGCTTGGATCCCTTTTCAAGAGGAATGAGGGGTCTATTTATAAATGTTTAGAGTGGCATGACCTGTAAATAGGTGAGAGATTAATTAAGGGTAAATGGAAAGTGGTTGGATGGACAGCCGATATTGAATCCCTTGATTATGCACCATTCGTTAGACATTTGAAGGCCTTAATGATGTCGGAATTCGGCGATATTGGGCTCGTTTTGGATTCGTCTCGTCAAGCCGCTTGATTCTACTATAAGCACGTCTTGTTTCGAAACTGTTTGTTGACCCAAATTATGGTTTGAACCTTTCAACAGCGCTTCAGGTCCTTGATTTGGACTCATTTGGGCTCGGATTGAGTCTAATTTGGTGTCGTTGGGTTCGTATTTCCGAGACGTTCAATTCGACTATAAATTTGCTGAAATCGGAGTTCATATGGTCCCAATTTTAATTTTGGAAGTTTTCAACTTGATTTCACATCAAGATTCGTGCCTGATCAAGATAATTTTTTGATAGCATATCAAGAATATTGATATAATTATAGAAGGTTTACAATCCATTGCAAATCTTTGTTTATCCTTTCATATAAATTATTCTATAATTATCTAGTTTTTTTTTTTCTTTAGGGTCTTAAGAATAAAAGTTCGACTGAGATAAATCATTACAATTAAAATCAAGTTTAAAATTTTATTTATAATAAAAATTAGGCTTTAGCACTCTCTTGAATATGATTTTCAAAGCTCAATGAACTTGCTCATCCATGCCTTAACCTAATAGTTGAAGTTGTCAAAGGTTAAGAGTTCGCTATGATCTGTTAGGATTTTGGGTGATGATATTGGATATAGATATGTGACTTCAACAAAGCCTAAATGATACATGCTATTTGCAATTAATTGTTGTGTGCTAGAAAATTTATTACTACAGAGATAAAATATTTAAGGTATTAGCATTGTATGAAGATCTACCATAGACAAATAAAAAAAGATGCAAAAGACATCATAGTTTTTATGTGGAAAAGCCCGAAAATGAAAAAAAAATAGTAGTGTTTCTCATAAATTACAAATGAGCCCTCCCCCGTGATTGAGGAATGTATTGATACAATATAATAGACATACAATATATATAACATATTTCTTATAGCATCGAATGCAAATGGGCCCATGCTGATTCAGCTTGAGGGAGACATGTACGTAAATGTTTATGTTTTATATTGCACATATATTTAAGAAATAATATTCTTCAACTAAATATTTTGTGCATGTTTTATCCATCAAAATAGCCCATACACAAGATAAAGGATATCATACATATGAGATTTGGTGATCCATGTCTCTTGACAGAAAATCTCAAAAGAAGTGCACGACAAGTGGTTCAGAGAGTTTGAGATTAGTAAGTTATAATATTATTAACATCTCTTCATATTTTATTACTCTACTAAAGAATTTTTTAAAAAAATTTGTTGTATACATCGAGATTTCTATAGGTTGCCTGAATATGGTACTCAAATCAGAATAAATTTTGAGAAATACGAAGCAACTCTCCTGCGAGAAAAATCATTCGCATTAGGACGGTAGGCGAGCAACCGTTTTGGATTGGAGAGGGTGTATGAATAGAGCTCGACAATGCTTGGGGCAAGCTAGATTTTATAATAAGGAGGGAGTAGAACAGGCATAACCGAGCTTATGACGTCAGGGGCCTGGGTAGCTCCCTCCATATTGGGGATCAATTCTAAACACTGAGCATAGATAAAAATTGGTAATAATTTTAATAAATTTTTATGCATGCTAATCTAAGTATATTGCAGAATGAGATGCTTGATAGAGAATCCAATAAAGTTGAGTTACATAGTCATACTCATAAACGCTAAGAGGACCAATAGTTTGATGATAATTATATTATACTTACATAAATATCATAAGTGATGATTGTACGATGATGTTGACCTCATCTTTGTATGAGATCATCATAACCCATTCAACCTCTAATCAAACTTCAATACATCCTCCAATTAATCTCTAATTCAATTTTCACTCCAAACCTCAATCTAATTTTCAATCACCCTTTAATCCAACCTTTAATCAAGCTGCAATCATATTCAATCAATCTCAATCATCTATTTGATTGTGATAGATGTGAATGATTCAAACTCAATCATTCAAACCCAAAATTGTATTCAAATCAAAAATTTTAAGTCAAAATCCAATGTTAAAGGCCTATGCCTGGAAATCTTTTATGGGTAATTTTCAATCATCTCAAAACTCAGCCAAATAATCTCTGATTCATGATCTATCAATTGCATACTAATTAGGCATGTCCCTAGGGTAAACTCTCAAAATTTGAACCCAATATGATACTTTTAACTCCTGAAATTGAATTAAAATCCAAAAGATGCAAAACCTCAAATATCTACATCATATGCCACTAGACCTAACACCTTTCAAATTTGATCTTAGGACATTCCCCAAAACTTTTGATCATGTCTATAGTTTTTTCATGACATGTTGACCAATAAATTGCATTTTGATAGACCAAGTTTGACCCATAGTTGACCAGGGGTCAAAATGATCAAAATGCCCTTTGAGGATAAATTTGGACTTTTCCCCAAAACTTAACATAACTCAATCACATCAAGCCTTAAAAGCTCTTCTAAGGTATCATAAACATCACTAGGAGTATATTGGACTCAAAATCAAGATTTGATTTGACCTAGTTGATCAAATCAACCATGGTTAACTAAAGTGACCTTTACCTTTCAAATATGCATTTCAACTCAAATAGCTTTCTTATCACTTGAAACCACATCCGTTGAATTCAAATAATCAACCCAAACTCAATGAACCCTACCCTTGACCTTCGGGCAGCTTGGTTGACCAAGTCAATCAAGTTTGACCATGCCCACATACACTCCTACCCTTTTCAAATCCATTGACCAAGGCTTTCCAAGCTAATTCAAACCCATAAAATGATCTATTAAGTCCCTAGGAGACTTCTCTTAAAGACCCAAGCCTTTGACCCGCTTGGTTTAGTCATATGACTTGATAAAAGTGTCTAAAGAGAGTTATCCTTAATCCATATCTCACCCTTAAGCCATATTGGATCAAGCCAATGATCCCATTGGGTTCCTCCTGACCCAATGCACCTGTCTTAGTTGACTCAGCCCTTGGGTAAAATCAGGTTGGAAATTGAGCTAACGCAAAGTGGTCAAAACCACTAAGGGTTGAGCCATTTTTCAACCTAGGCTTCACTAAGCCTAATCAACACTTGCATTGAGTGGCCTTGGCCCAGCCCCTAGGTTGACTTGGGTTAAGACTTAAGCTAGCCCAAAGTGGTCAAAACCACTTTAACATGCGCTCTTTCTCACCACAAACTAAATCAAGCTCAATGGACAGTTGCACTGGATCCCCCTTGACCCAATGCACCTTCAATATCAACCCCAGCCCCTAGCTTAACCCAGGTTACACCCAAGTTGACCCAAACCATACATATTTGGGTCAACTCAGGCCATTGTGCTCAAATGGACTTCGCCATGGAAAATTAATCCATTGGTTAAGCTCGTCAGACCTCTAATATCCTTTCCACCTCACCCTGACCAAAACTGGGCCGACGGCAACTAGGGCGAATGAGATCGAGCTCCGGTGGTCCCCTTTGTCTCGAGTCTCATCCAAAGGCTTTCCAGGGCCTGAGCTTATTGACTTTGAGCTCACAAGGCTCAGAGAAGCTTCCCTCTCCTCTTGGTAGCTAGCCATCTAGTGGCTTGCCTGATCCATCCTAGCCGACTAAGGCTGTGGTTGAGCTTTGAAAATCGCGTCTCATTTTATCCAGCCTCATTCCTACCATGCCTTTCGATTTCATTCCCCAAAGCCTCCTACTTCTTTCCCTTTCTCTTGCCCTCCAGCCATCTCCGACCATTGATTCGAGTGAACTGCGGTGAAATCTTTTCACCCTCCGCTCGAAGTGGTGCTTCCGGTGATCCTTCAGTCATGGAGTATGAAGGAAAGTTTTTCTTCATCATCCTCTCAAGCTTCATGATAAGAAAAGTCATTCGATGGGGCTTTCCCTAAGGTAAAATCCCAATCTCGAGCCCCCTGACTAAGCAGTTTGGTCAAGTGTGAATGAAACCTTCACCCTAATGGATTTCTAACGTTGGATTAAAGGCTTTCCTCATCTTGATGCCCTCTACAAAATATGGTGGAGTTTCGTAGGTGGATCTCTCGGATTATGTTGGAAAAGCCTCACAGTCATGAAGTATTGCAGAAGGTTGAAGACATAATCAGAGCAGTTGATCTCAATTAATGGTTTTGATTAAATCCTACAATCTCGCGCTCATATAAACGTAGTAGTTCGATTAACCATTTAATGATTGTCATTAATTCTACGTTATCCAACGAGTCGCCAATGATTGACAAACCAATCAAATGGAGCTCGCATGGAAAGTGCACGGCTGACTGTATAATTCCCCTATTTAAAATTCTAGAAATTGTAGTGAACTTCAAAAATTAATAACTCCTCACACACTTGACAAATTTAGGTGTTCTTAGGTAGGTTGGCAAGGTCTTGAGGAAACCTACAGAAGCCCTGTAATCTAAATCCATGATTATGCATGAAACATAAGTTATTACAACTAGAACTCTAGGGGTATTTTTGCAATTATAGCATTAGATGAACTCACCATGGATTGAGATTTTGGGGAATCAATTTTAGGCTTGTCTCTAATATGTCCAAAAAAAATTTCCTTATGTTTGACTTGATTAAGGGCACTTTTCAATTAATTTGAATTTAAGGGTCATTAATTAACCCTTAAGTTCAAGTTAATAATAGCCTTTCCAATGGGAATTACAACTTGTGTTGTGCTTTGTTAGTCATGCTTAGTGTAAGGGTTAGATAGCCCCATTTGCATCCCCAATCAGTGGTTTAAATAACCCATTTTTAAACTCATACTGGTGGGCCCAAATTCAGTGGGATTGGGACTTGAGATTAGGTGAACTCATGGCCCAAGTTTCAGTAGGATTGGGATCCATTTAGTCCACCATTTAGGCGACTCAAAATTAAGCCTTAAAATCGACTTAGGATTTTAATTAAATCATAATTAATCCAAATTAAAACCAATAATTACAAATAATATATCAAATTAACCAAAATTAAACCTTTAGTTTAAGAAAATTAAAAGTCACTTCATTAGATTTCTAATTTAGGATTTATTTAATTTTCAAGAAAAAAATATTTAATTAATTAAAAATAATTAGAATTTTCAAATAATTCTCAAGCACTTGAGAACACTCTTTTAGGTCATTCCCAGCCTTTAGAAGTGATTTCAAGAAGTTTGAAATTAATTTGGACCAAAATCAATAAAAGTTCTTTTAACAAACCATTTAAAAATTCAAATAATTAGACAAACTTTGAAAAATAATAATTAATTCCAAAAAAATTTAAATCGATCAAACTCAAAGTCATTTAACTCCATTTAGGATCTAGTATCTATTAAAAATATCAAATCACCAGAAATAAGTCAAAGTCAAAAAGACAACATTTTAATCAATCGTAGTTTATAAATTCATAACTTAATGTAAAAAAATTTAATTCCAACAAACTTAGTGTTTAATTACTCATATTGGGGTCTAATATCTAAAAAAATACTAAAAATTCAAAATTTTACTTTAATTTTAAAAGTCAAAATTTGACCCCTTAATTTAATATATTAAATAATTCATAAAATTCAATAATTAAGTAAAACTATAAAAATATATTAAATTGATTAATAAAATCAATTAACCAGTCATTAATACATAACAAGTACTCCAAAAATAAAGTTTATAAGATGGACTACCTTGAGTTGTAGGGTTAAGTATCTTAAGGAGGCTTGGTTCCTCGAGCCCACTATGACAATGCCAAGATTGAATTCAATGGAGTGTAAAATATTAGAATTAATTAATTATTAATGAATTAAACAAATTAAAATTTTTAATTCAACTATATAACCTAGTTTATAGGATGTACTACATTGAGCTGAGGGGCTATGTGTCCTAAGGAGGTTTCGTACTCGAGCTCACTATGACAACGCCACGAATCGATTGATGGCAAATTTAATTAATTTAATATTTAAAATCAACAATCAACTAATTTAATGAAAAATTATTAATTCTTCAATTTCCAATCAATTAAATAAATTAATCAAAATTGGTTAATACTAGGTAACCCATGCCTACGAGCTATTAACTTAGCTCTAAATAAGGTGAAATAAACTTTACGGCTTTAGTGTAAACAAAGATAGTAATTACTTAACACCTAAAATATACTTTAAAATCAACATTAAGGCATTAATATTTAAACTTAAATTAAAATCCATTAAGTATATAACAAATCAAAACATTAGACAACATCAACAAATTAACTATAATATGACATATCTATGCCACACGATCTACTACACACATTTTAGATTATGGACAACTAACTATAGTTTTAGGCTAGGCTGATGTTTAAATTTCTATTACTTGTGTGATAAGTTTTTCGTGGTTTTTACTACATATTGGTTGTTATATTTGATTGATGTGATTATTTATTTCTTTATGCAATATTTGAATTAACGTGATAGACATTAGATTAACCCTAGGTTAGAAATGATCTGAATGCTCACATAATTTTTTACAGGTGGTCATGTTTATGTAGGGCTAAATCTGTGACAACCTAATCCGATCAGGACAGGTCCTATCATGTTGAGTGGTGACAAGCAAACCTCAATATCTAGTTTTGGAATTATTTCAGATTTTCTACAAATATTCATTGAAATAATAAAGAACCACATAGCTGTCTAAAACATTCAAATAATGAAAACTCATTCATAAAGTTTTTTTATTCATCAAAATAATCATATACACTACAGTACATGACTACAGATAGAGTTACAGAACTAAAAAGTAAACTAGTCATGATTGTACAAAAAATCAAAATAGCAAAATACCTATAATCTCATATATCTGATCCTAAACAGCTAGTTCACAACCTCTTTCCCTTTACCAGATCTTGAAAATCATGAATAAAACCATAGTGAGCTATAATAGCTCAACAAGTTACACGAGCCAATCCAAATTTCCAAATACCCCTTTTTAAATTATTTTACTGACGATTTAAAAGCAGTTAATTACTATTTAAATAATTCATTGAACTAAGAATCACAAAACTGAGGATAATATAATAATTGCATAACAATTATTATATAATTCAGATAACAATACAGAACAAATGGATCAGATAACAGAACATAATACATGAATCAAATAACATAACAAACGAATAAATTGAATTTTATATCACAGAGTTCTTCATATCATGTTTCCCGGACCCAGACAGAATCTCAAATGATTCTGACCCCTTATGACTCCCTTTTGATTTGTGTTTACAGCATCATAACATATAAGATATATAGAGTTGTTCAAATCACATTTCTCGGATTCAGATAGAATCTCAATGGATTTTGGCCCCTTATAACTCCCAGAAATTTTCTAACACAAATAAAATCTCAAATGATTCATGCCTCTGATGAGTCCAAAAAATTCTCTGACACAGACAGAATCTCAAAGGATTCTGACCCTTTATAACTCCCTACAGATATCATTTAATCACATGTGCACATATATCATCACATTATAAAAATTACATAGTAATTGATCATGTATCAAAATATCACAATATTGTATAATGGTAGACAACAGAAAATCAAAAAATTACCAAATTACCAGGAATTGTGTAAAATAATATTTTAAGACTTTTATTATATTGTTGCACTATTTTTCAACATCCCAAAAGTTTTCTATTCATTAAAAACCCCTCAGATTTCAGAATACCCGATAGAAAATTTCCAAAAAATATTTAGAATGTGCATAAACATAATCTCTATAACATTGTTGACCTCATTTTTGTATGAGGTCATTAAGGATCCATCCATATTCCAGATCAATCCAGACCCCAAGTCAATCTAGATCTAAATTCAATTCAAGCCTCAATGAAAATTCAAAATCCAGATTCAAATCCAAAGTCCAAAAGCCCTATCCTAAAGACCTTTTTCAGGGATTTTTCAAACACTTCAAAACCCAGTCAATTGACCTCTGATTCAGAGTCTGTCAGTTGCATACTGATGGGACATGTCTCTAAAGGCAACCCTCCAAATTTGAGCCCATTTTGAGGTCCCTAACCCCAGAATCTAAATCAAAATCCAAAGGTTATAAAACCTTCAAATATTTACGGCCTATGCCACTGGACCTATCACCCATTGTATTTTGACCTTGGAGCTTTCTTCAAACCCTCCAATCACTTCCAGACCTTTAATCCTGATATGTTGATCAGTAATCTGTATTTTGCTGGACTCATTTCAGCCTCCGGTGGACATGAGGTCAAAATGACCAAAATACCCCTTTAGGGTATGAATAGTCGTTTTGAATCAAACGAGCTCCAAATTGAATGCAACCACCTCCAGCAAGTTTCAAATATCAAACCCAACCTGTCGGACCCATTCTCAGGCCCTGGGTCAACCTGGTTGACCAAGTCAACTGAGTTGACCTAAGAGGCCCTTTAAAGGTCCAAATAGGTGTTTTGACCCAAATGACCTCTTTGAGCCATGGAACCACTTCTATTGGTCTCCAAATGTTATTTCAAATTGATTGAGCCCATTTCTAGACCCTGGGTCAACCTAGTTGACCAAGTCAACCTAGGTTGACCAAAATAGGCTCTTTAAGGTCAAAATAGACATTTTGACCAAATTGATCTTTCCAAACCATAGAACCACATCCAATAGACTTAAAATGTTATTTTAAATTTATTGAATCCATTTCTAGACCCTGGACCTAACTGGTTGACCAAGTCAAATAATTTTGGCTTTAGGGCCCATTAAGGGCCCATTAAGCCCTCTTAACCCAAATGACCTACATAAACTTTGGAATGGCCCTCACCACCACCCATAACATTCTCCTAGTCCACATCATTCACCTCATTGACTGGTTGACTGGTCAACATAGTCAATACAACCTCTTAAGGGCTTTAGGAGACTTAAATATTTAAGCAAACTCAAACTACCTCAAGCCCATTGAACTTGGCTCAATCAACCAGCAAATCAACATTTCTTCATGGCCACATCAGCACCCATTGACTGGTCAAATGGTCAATACATGGTCAAATGAACTTTAAACCTTGCCCAATTAATTTCTTAAGCTAATTCACTTGAGCCCTAATTAATCTAGCTGTTAAGACCTCTTCTAGAAGCTCCCTAGAGCATTTTGTAACCCTTAGATCTAATCCAATGGCTCTTAATCAAGCCATGTGTTCAAAGGGGCAAAAAGGAGATTTTACATCTCATGTCCTCTTGTCCTTTGATCCCTTGATCCCATCAACTGCATGGGCACTTGGCAAACATCTAGGAGCTCTTCCATTTAATCACAGCCATCCAAATGCACTTAGGTGGCTTGAGTAGGAAAATATCTTAAGGACATGCAAATGAACCCTTTAAGCCTCTCTCATTCAATCCATCCCTCATCCAAGAGCTATCCCAGCCATCAAAACCTTCAAAGAACCTTTTTCAAGCCTTTCCCTAACTTTTCCAAGCCTTCCCCCACGAAAATCTAGCCTCCAAAGCTTGTTTGGTGAAGAGAGATGAATCTAGAGAGAGAATCAGGTTATTCACAAATAACTTCCAATCCAGATAGATCCAGCTCCTGAGGTCTTCTACAAAGTTGAAGAGGATCTTAGCAGCTTTCCAACAAGCCCAAGAAGTCAAAAATCCGACGGTTGGATTGTAAGTTATTTGCGTTTTTAGTTTAAATTTCAATTTGAAACTATAGCAAATCTACAATGCATGGAGCCTCCAAACTTCATGTATTGTTAGATTATGTTGCCCTCTAGCTACAGTTCAAATTTCGTTCAATTTCGTTGAGTATTTTGAAAGTTATGGGCATTTGAAGTTTTCTAGCTCTGGTTCAACCAGAGCCGTCCGATCGCGCCTTCAGCGTGATCGGACGGCCCAGATCAGCCATACCGCGTGAACACGGGTGCTGACGTGGTTAAGTGGCGGGCCAGGCCGCCACGTGGCGCGTTCTCATTGGTCGCCGCCATTCCGCAGTCAATTTGACCAAGGAAAATTAAAAATAAATTAAAAAAAATGCCCAGATTTTCCAAAATTCATAGAAAATCGAATTTTTCACCAAATTGGATGTTCTTGGGCTCGTTGGAAAGGTAATTGTATGTAGTATTTATTAAAATTAAAATTAAGTTGATTTGGTTTCTGAATTGTGAGATATTTTTAGTTGTGTGAATTATGTTTTTTGCCAATTTCTCACAATCCAGTGATCAATTGGAGCCCAACTTTTGGTGGATTATTATTAGGTATCTTAGGCATGTTCACTGATTTTTCTAGGGTCAGATACCTAATGGATTTCTGTGATGTGAATTTTCAAGGTAAAGGGTCCATTTTGGACCCTAAATTTGGAAAATTCATAACTCTTTAGGTTCTCAGTGTTTTGCTGTGAAATTGCTGTGGTGTGGATGCATGTATGCCAGGGTTAGACACAAAATTTCAAACCAATTTGAACAGTAGAGACACCTAGGAAAAATATTTAAGAAAATTTCTAGAGCATTGTACACACATCCAATATGAATGAACTTTAAGAACAATAAACATAATGACATTGTACACCTTAGGTGAAAATTTCATCCAATTTGGAGGTCATTAACTTAGAAAATTAAGCAAATCAAAATCAGTCTTATTAAGGACTTTAAAATTTCCAAAAATTACAATAAATCACATTTAAATCTAAAAAATACAAACAAGATCTCTAACTGACCAGAATTAAGTTATTAATCAATGAAAATTAAAATCCTCTTAATCAGACATCAAATCAAATCTTAATTTAATTTTAATTGAAAACTAATATTTAATTAAAATAAATAATTAATAATAATTAAAAATTCCAAAAAATTCCCAAACACTTGATAATCTCTTATTGGATCATGCCTAACCTTTGGAGTTGATTTCAAGGAGTTTAGAATTCATTTGGAGCAAAATTAAGAAAACCCTTCTAATTAAACAATTAAATAAATTACATAAATACATCAAACTTTGAAAAATCATAACTAACTTTAGAAAACTCCAAATTGAATAAACTCACTTGTATTCAACTCAAAATCAAGTTTAGTATTTATCAAAAATTTCAAACCTTCCAAAATCAGTCAAAGTAAAAAAGTCAACAAATTGGTCAAACCTAGGTCAAATCTTCGAACCTTCATAACTAATTGTAGAAAAATTCGATTTCAGCGTACTTACCTTCTAATTGATCGTATTAAAGTCTAGTATTTTAATAAAATATTAACTTTCTAGAAAACACTCATAATTGAAAAGTCAATTTTTAATCCCTTGATTAAATTATTAGAATAATCCAGAAGATTCCTAAAAACCCAAAATCACTCTAAAACTCCAGAAATCATTAATCAACCTTAAAATAAATTTCAACTCATTAATACTTAAATTCAAATTTAAATCTTCCTTTCAGCCTTTCAACCAACCAGAACTTCGAACAACTTTAACAATTTACCCTTCTTAGGACATATCAAAACCATACGGCCTATATCACACACTTTAGATGGTTTGATAGGACAACCAACTCTAGTTTTAGGATAGGCCGGTGTTTACTTTTCTGTTGTGTGCCGGATTTTCGAGCTTTTACTGCATGCTGGTTGTTAGCTTAAAATTGATTGAATGTCTGTTTATTTATTTACTGCACTCTGTTGAGCATTTAAATTTCAAATATATCAACTGCTAGAGAATGAATATCAACTGCTTGAGATTGAATATTAACTGCTTGGGATTATTTATATAACTGCTGATTATTAGGATAACCCTACAGGATCGAGTCTAGACTTTTCAATTTTGCTTAATGTAATTTGATATAATTTGAGTTGTATTTAAAGTGACTTGAGTTGGGATGTTTAGATCCAACTTGAATTCAAAAGAGGAGAAGACATCCCTAAAGGGGAGTTTTCGTCCATTTGGAAGATCAAGTTTGGATACTCTTCAAATATTCAAAGAGGAAAGATAACACCCCATTCAAGGGGGAGTTTCTTTTAATTTGGATATCTAGAACCGACGAATCAAGATGTTCGTGAGAAGATGAAGAAATAGACGACGAGAAGAATCTCAAATCTCAAAGTCACTTGAGCCCTAGGTTTAGAACCCGAGTTGTTGTCAGTGGTGCTCGGCCACTTTACTTTCAGCAGACCCTGGTTTGTAATAAGCAAGGTAACTTTGCCTATGGACTTTCAATTTGAGTATTAATTTAATTAATTTGATTGATGTTTGATGTGATTGCGTATAGGATTGTCTGCTTTTTATAGTTTTTTGGCGATTCTTGCATGTCGATTTTGATTTAGCTTGGAACCCGATCGTAGGCTCTTAAGGACTCATTAAGATTTTTTTACTTAAACAAAATTAAAACATTTAAGCTCAGATAGCAACTCTAACGAATTTAAGAAGTAAGCCCGGGATCGTCGGGAGTTCGCATGCATATTCGTTGCATTTTTCTTTCCTTTGCTAGGCACCTCTCCGCCTACGGGTTTTGGCAGACCACCAGCCTATGAGGGTGCAAATCAGTCCAAGGGGATCTGTGCGTCTTTAGGATAAAATCTATTTTAAGCCTTTTTTAAAATTGCTTCATATTTGATTTAAGCATTTAATTGAGTCGATTTGCATTCATTGCATTAGATATCAACTTAAAAATCTCTAAAACTTTAATTGTATTTTTAGCTTAAGTTTCAAACACCCAACATAAATTAAGGGGTCAATTAAGGATCTGCTCTAGATGTCGACCTCATTCCTTTAAACTTTTCTAAATAATGTCCCTACCACTCAACATTAAAAGACCAGATATATTTTTTTTAAATCGTTTAGGTGGTTTAGCTGGCTCCCCAATCCAGGCTGGGGTAAATCCAGATTTGCATTGCACTAGCTAGGTTCGGGTCACATTTCAAGTGCCCAATTTAGACTTAGGTTCTGAGGCAAGCTCGGGCTATAAGACCTCAACCTCCGGGAATTGAGTCCTAATTTTCTAATAAAATTGACCATTTAACTTAAAAATCTCTGTCAATCAAATTCAAGCCCAACACTTAGAATAGACTGAGGTGTTTCTGAAGTAATTCAGAATCCCAAAACGCCTCCTACCCCTCTTCCTCTGACTCCAGAAATAAGTGTTCAAATTGACCCAATCCTAATTGAAAATTCCAACCTTTACTTCCTTTGACATTCAGCTTTAAAAATCTAAATAGAAATTTCTACCGCTATTTTAATCGAGAGTTTTCGTAGAAAATTTTGATTTTCTACGATGTAATTAACTACGAGGGCTTGCGCTCGTAGGAGATTTAGAAACCCAGAACTTATTTTCAAAACCAATAATTTTTCAAAAACTTCAATTAATTTTCTTTGGGATAATCAAACCCGACGATCATTATCATCATTTTCAAACGATCGAAAATGATTGATATCTTCTCTCTTCGGAGAAATATACCAACTATTATCGTGGTTTTGATTAAGAAATTAATGATCTTTAATCCATATTAGCATAGTCAAACACTCGATTAAATTCCATTTTGATCATTTGGGGTCAAATGTGATTTTTTCTCGAGTTTGACTACGATAATAAGGATAAAGTAAAAGTTTTGTTATCTGAACCAATTAGTGAATGATATTCTCTCCTTTTAAGATGATATATCGTTCTTAATATCGTGTTCGATTCCAAAACTAAAATTCAACTTTTTAACTTTCCTAAAGAAAATTAATATTTTTTCAAAACTATATTTTTCGATCAAACAAACATATAAAAAGTTACACGGTTAAAGTTTTACAGGTACAAAGTTACCCTATTTTTCGCTAACAGATATAAAGTTTAATCAGAATATTCGTTAAAACTTTCACATTTTTGAAAATTGAGATAGACATAATATGCATTACCTTGAGTCGAACGACTTTCCCTACTGCGTCGATGAACGAAAACGGCCTGATGTCACCCAAAAATAGATTTATTCTTTTTTCCTCTATCTCTTTCTCTCTCTCAACCGAGCAAAAGAATGAGTTAAATAACGAAATATATATTTTCGATTGCACGGGAATAGATATTTTCGATCGCACGGGATGATATTTATGTTTGTCCCAGGACGATCGTCCTTATTTTGCACTCATACAAAAATTGTACATATGATAATTAATATCGTACATGGACGAACGCCTCTATTTTGCATTCAGATGAAAATCGTACAGACGATAATTAATATCGTGTAGGGATGAATGCCTCTATTTTGCATTCAGATGAAAATTGTACAAACAATAATTAATATTATACATGGATTAACACCTATGTTCTAATCTCGTTCAATTCGTCTAAACCATTCATACAGACAAAATTAAAGTTCTAACTGTTCATCCCAGACGAACTTAATTTGTACTGGACGAATTGGGTTTCATAATCTACCCACCTTAAGAAAAATGTCGTCCTCGACATTTCTAAAGCAAAATGAGTCAGAAGAAACCTGGATATAACTGTCTCATACCAGATTCCTTCTCCCAAGTAGCCTCTCTAACTATCATATATATGCTTCCATTGTACCTTAACCATACGTATTTGTTTGCTTCTCAATACATCATAAGCCAAAATCCTTTCAGGTTCTTCTATGTACTGTAGAATTATATGAACCTCTACATTATCAGCAGATAATCTCTTCCCAGAATCAGATATCTAATTTCTTAAAGATGATATGTGAAACACATTGTGTATATCAGACATATGATCAGGTAATAATAACTATAAGCAGAACTACCAATCCTCTCAATGATCTCAAAAGGTCCAATATACCTTAGACTGAGCTTATTAATTCTCCCAAATCTGCTAACACCTTTTATATGACTGACTTTGACATACACAATATCACCAATCTGAAATTCAACCAATCTGTGCTTCTGATTGTAATATTTCTTCTGTATATCTTGTGCAGATTTTAACCTTTTCTCTAATCAAATTGATCTTTGTAATAGTATCATCCACAAAGGTTGAACCTGTCACTTGTCTATCTCCCACCTCGCCAAAGTCAAAGGAGTAATGTATTTTCTGTTATACAGAGCTTCATAAGGAGCAATGCAAATGTTGGACTGATAACTATTATTATATGCAAACTCTATCAATGGGATATGATCCTCCCAACTGCCCCCAAAATCCAAAATATATAATCTCAAAAGATCCTCCAGTATCTGAATAGTCCTTTCAGACTGTCCATCTGTGTGCGGATGAAAAACTGTACTGAAATACAACTTCGTACCCAGTCCCTGATGAATACCTCTCCATAATATGGAGGTAAACCTACCATCCCGATCATATACAATCACTTTCGACACATCATGTAACCGGATAATTTCTTTAATATAGATCTGTGCTAACTGGTCTATCGAATTTGTTTGTCTAATGTGAAGGAAATGGGCATATTTTATCAGTCAATCAACAAGAACCTAAATAGTATCATGTCATTGTCTTGATCTGAGGAAACCCATAGCAAAATTCATTGTCACATCTTCTCATTTTCACTCAGGAATAGGTAACAATTGTAGAAGACCTCCTAGTCGCTGATGCTCTACCTTTACTAGCTGACAGACCTCACATTTCGAAATAAACTCCGCTATGTCTTTCTTCAATCCAGGTCACCAAAACATATCATTTAGATCTCCATACATCTTGCTGCTTCCTGGATGAATGATATAATCTAAATAATGAGCCTCGTGTAGAATCTCTTGCCTCAAATTTCCAAACATAGGGACCCAAAGTCTATCCTTATAAAAAATAATACCGTAATCAAAAACTTGTAGTTCAGATTTCTTACCAGATATGATCTGATCATACAATTTTGAATATTCTGCATCTAATTTTTAAGCTTCATGAATATTTTCTTTTAAAGTGGGCTGAATGATCATCTGAGTCACTATACAAGAATTCCACTCAATAGAAGAAATCACCTCCAAATATAATCTCTCCATATCACGTATCAAATACTCATCCAAAGTGAATTGTATACCTGATAATCCTGAAGACTTTCTACTTAGAGCATATGCCACTACGTTGGCCCTACTAGGCTGATACTAAATAATCAGATCATAGTCCTTGATCAATTCAAGTCATCTCCCTTATCTCAAATTCAGATCTTTTCGAGTGAATATGTACTTCAAACTCTGATGATCTGTGAAAATATCACACCATACAAGAAATGACGCTAAATTTTTAAAGCAAATATAATAGCATCCAACTCTAGATCATGCGTCGGATAATTCCTTTTATGTGGCTTCAACTATCTTGAAGCATAAGTTATCACCCGACCATGTTGCATTAACACACATCCCAAATCTCTCAATGAAGCATCAGTGAATACCTGAAATCCTTCTATACCAGAGGGAAGAGCCAAAACTGGAGCAGAAGTCAAGCAATCCTTCAATCTCTGAAAACTAGTCTCACACTCTAGTGTCCAAACAAAATCTACAAACTTTTAAGTCAGTCTCGTCAGAGGTGTCGAAATCTGAGAAAATCCCTTACAAACTTCCTATAATATCCAGCAATGTCCAAGAAACTACGTATCTCAAACACCGTAGTAGGCCTCGACCAATTAGTGACTGCTTGAACTTTCTAGGGATTAACATAAATACCATCACCACTCACCACATGTCCCAGAAAGGAAATACTCCCCAGCCAGAACTCACATTTGAAGAATTTTGCATACAACTGGTGCTGCCTTAAAGTCTCAAAAATACACATCTCCCTTACAGCCGAGCTAGAGCAGGTTAGGAAAGCACAAGCTGACTGGCAGATGCAAATGCAGCAAACTCAATTTTTAGATGAATTGTGAAAAAATGAGGGAGTAATTCAGTGGAAAGAATACATCTTCAGTAGAGGAGGAGACTGATTCATAGTAGATGTTGTATATTTTATTTTTGACATCTGTATTTATTTGTTTGCGTGGACATATAAACTTATTTATTTTCTAGACGCCTGCCTTTATTTATTATTAGATGTTTTTTGATGATATTCTTCTTATTTTTGTTCATGTTTATATGTTTTATGTTTAATATTTGGTGATATTTTATATTAGAGATGTATGTTTGAATGTATATTGTATTGAAACATTTGTATGTAGATTATTTTTTAGAAATCAGTTTTATAAGTCAGAAAGTTATTTTTTTTTTGTTTATGCTGCAGGTTTTTGATGGATTTTACGTCGAAAACTCTATTGGCAATACTATTAACAAAAATGGAATGCCATTTATGGCATACTTTTATGCTAGAATTTTCGGTGATAAATCTTCCATTATTATCTGTCGATAGTTGTGCGATGGATCAGGGCGGCGATTAAAAGTTAGTTTTTTCGACGTACAAATGCGCCGGAAATACCGATGGATTAAATGTCAGAATTCTCTTAATAAATACGACGTATTAGCATCCTCTTTTTCGCCTGACATGCTGCCGAAAATTTTTTCGAGGATACAATTTTTTACTTTTTATCGGACACAATGGTGAAAAAGGATTCATGTAGCCGACCCCACATTGTGGGACAAAGGCTTGATGTTGTTGTTGTAAAATTTCACCGATTAATATTTTCCAACGCATAAATTATCGTCGGATGTGTTTTCATAAAAAATTCACCGAAAAATGATATTTTCCTACATATTTCTAGGGTTACCAGCGTATTTCGTTCGCTGGTAACATGACATTTTCCTGTAGTGTCATTTTTTTATTAGCAGATTAATCTTGACACTACCCAATTTTTCAAATGGGTTAAGAATTTGGACATGAACCCAACCCATTTGTTAAGCAAGCCAACCCAAGCATGATTTTTTGGGTTAATTTCAGGTCAGGTTTTCGTGTCATGTCATTAATTGACACCACTAGCATCAAAGCTCCCTCGACAAGAAACATCCATCCTTTACTACTTCTAATGGCGAAGCAGATAAGCTCAAGATCTTTCTTTCTCTTCATGGGAGCTTGATAAGATAAGGGATGTTGCTTTTACCTTTTGAACAAACTTTATAGTGCTGATTTATATGGAGAACTTTATGGTAGGTCCTCCATGGTTATAGACAAATCCTTGGAAACCAAAAATTGGAACTTTTGTCATGCAATTTGAGGAAGAAAGTAGTTTTTGTGATGCTTTGTCACCAATTATGATTTTACGAGGAGCGAAAGGGATCTACTTTCTTTTTTTTCATGATGTAGTATAGTGATTGAGAGGTCTTTAATGGCCTCTTGGAAGCAACGAATTAGGAGATGAAGAGATAGAAAAATTACTCTGATGAGCAGTGGCTAGTAGCAGACAACGAGTTGAACCACTTTTGTATAACATCCTTGAAAGAGTTTACAAAGAGCAAATACTTGAGTCACTTAAAAAATGTTGTATATTGCTATTATATTATAAAATATGTCAAGATGATCTTAGGGGTTAGTCCATTTTTCTCTATTGGCTTGCTAGTTTCTATTTTTATACTACTTCCTAGTTTCCATGAGTCTAATGTTCTAAGGCACAACTGGTCGGTTGTCTTAAGCTTTAACTATATTGCACCCTTAGTTACTACTAAACTAGGGGTCATCTAGAACTAGGAGTATAAAGGAGTTGACCTAAGTTTGACTAGCCCCTAACTTCAATTTAAGGAGTATATATGAGTTGACCTAAGTTTGACTTTCTCCTAATTTCAATTTAACTTTATTAATTAATCAAATTTGAACTCTAAATTAATTTAGAATTTAAGTAGGCTCAAAAGAATGAGATGATAATTCTAATTAAAGGAACTATAACAATGAAATTATGAAAATAATGAGAAATTGTTGTATAAGTGACGAGTATTAAATTAAGAGAATGGAAGAAAATTAGCTAGGATTTCATATTTTTTAATAAATTCATATTTTAATCATTTCCATAGATTTTTATAACATTTTATAAACAAGTCAATTCACACACTAGCAATTAGATTGAGGCTAGCTGCAACTTGACACATAAGCTCATCGAGCACAATTGCAAGCCATTCACCAAGTTTACCTTGAGCTAGCTCACGAGTCAGTTTGACTTAGCTACACCCCATAATGTAACTACCAATGAAAACTAATTAAATTATAGTTCTGAAACCACCTATGCTCCATCTGATCAATTGCACTGAACATCGATCTTATTGGATAATAATCCTTACCCATAGCCCCTAATAACCCAAAAATGACCTGGTTAAACAAAACCTTTTCTTATATATAATCTACATAAGTTAAGCTAGTAACTGCAGTGAACTAAGCCAAATTTCAAGGAGATTTTCTTCCTCGTTTAGAGCTTATATTGAACACAAAAATTATTTAAGAACATCCTAACTCAAATCACGTCATGATGGATTTGAATATTCTTGAATTTGTACTGAGATTAGTGCACTAATCTCAGAAAAAAATCCAAAAATATTCAGTTACTTCACCCCAAAATGAAAACCCTTATGATAAGTTAATCTCATTTTCTACACAGATTAAGCAAAATACGACCTATGACTTATCTGCTTCTTGAAGATATCCTGACAACTGATACGTGTTTGAAACAAAACAAGCCTGAATCATTCAAATAAAATATAACTTCATCAATAGTATTATAGTACTACAACGTCACCATTATCAAATTGCTCCATATGTTAATAAACACCTTCTCTTCAGATCACCTCTTCTGTTTCCATCAGAAACTATGAACTATCCTAACCCTAATAATCTCAATAACAAGCTTGGGGAAGCAGATAAGCTGTTCTCAAAATGTCATAAATTTTACAAGATAGTTCCCGGAATGCCCCTCTACCCCAAATAAAATCCCAAAATTCTATTCCCAAAAGGCATCCATCTAGGTTTTGGAGAATGCAGGGATAAATTAATAGCGACAAACAAAATATATGAGAAGGAAACAGTCTCGATAGAAGCTCGAAGAAGAATGACCAGGAGCTCAGTTCGACTTCTCAGGCATTGATGTGGCGAAGAAATGGCCGCTAATTAACTTCTAGGGTTTCCAATAATTAAAAGCAGAACGGCGCCTTTCATACAGATTCGGAAAATAAAATATATCGAAATTAACAGGAGGAATAATAGATCTGTTAGGTTTAAACCCTAACAGCCCTAGAGATAAAAAAGAAGCAGGTTTGGGAATTACTGTAAACCCTAGGGGTAGAAACAATGAGAAAAGAGAGTATAAATGCGAAAAAGGTAGAGATAAGAAATTACAGGAGAGCGATCTGACCTGGGAGATCGTGTACTGGGGACTATTGATGGCATCCCACGGAGAGAGATTGAGCTGGCACTGAATCTCGCCGGCGTCAGCTTCGGACGGCGGCTGAGCAGATGAAGAAGCAAACGGAGAATGGTAAGCCCATCCTAAGAGCTTCGACGCCTGCTTCCTTATCCTCATCAATTAGTGAAGCAGAGCAGAAAAAGAATCAGCGAAGCAAAGCAGATGAAGAAGAAGAAGAAGTTAGCTCGTGCGCCCGATAGGTGAAGTGAAGAAGAGAAAGAGCTGTAGATCTTGAGGCTGAAGAACGAAAGAGAGAGAGAAGGAGCCAAGAGGGTTTATGCTTCGCTTGCCTTTTCTGTTTTTTCCAGCTATATTTTAGGGTAGAGTAAATTCGTGCTGTTTATACATTTACGTTTATGCCCCTTATATTTGGTAGAATTGCTTATTTGCCAAGTGGAGGTTTGTGCTTTAAAGGGAAAAAAGAAATTACAAAATACAAAAGAAAAACATTAGTGATTTTGACATTCGTGAAAGAGCGACCGCAAATGAGGATAAAATAGTCATTTCAGCTTTAACACTCGTCTGTCCTTTTGGCAAAAAATTTTCTGCAGCCTTATCATTTTTTTATTTTGAAAAAAATTAAAAAAAAAACGATATTTTGTCATGTGACCATCTATTTTGACCGTTATATAGTTTTTTTTTCCAATGAGAAAAAAAATGCTTAATCAAATAGCATCACATATCTCACTTTGGTCTATTGATTATGAGCTTAGACTATCAACTAAGAGATCTTGAATTCGAACTTACATATGCGATGTGTGAGCCTGCCTTAATTGGACTAAATGTCCAAAAAAAAAAAACATCACAAAGATTAGCTCAATATGATTATAATTTGCTCATAAAAATAAAACTTATTTGAAGATCATGTCATCGGCTGACTGGCGTATATCATTTTATTTTTTTATTTTCATTAGTTATTTCAAATATTAGTTTATTCGAATTCGTGCGCAACATTGTTAGAGATCATGCAATCCTTTCAAATAGGATTGATTATAGCGTTACACGGTTTGCTATGAAGGTTACATATGACTCAAAAATCGTATAAATAACGGGTTTACATAGTTGCTTATGAAGAACATGTAATTCTTATATTCTTTCGCACAATTTCTATTGGTCAATATATCCTCTTTTTCTTCTTTATTGATGATTATAGAGATTTTTTAACCCATGAAGGCTTTGCTAGACTTTGTTGGACAAAGACTGCATGAATCTTGATGATCTAAAGCCTAAAGTTCATTGATCTTTAAATATCAAGGCTATCATACTACTTATAATATCATTTTGATAATAGTTATTATAAAAAGAGAGTGATCTTACTTCAAATTACAAATATACCAATATTATAATTGAATATGATATAGCACACATTTTCTACATAAGAGATTAAGCACATGGAAAGAAGATAAAAAAATCAATATGTTTCAAAGATATTCACCCATGTTCAAAGCTACACAAAAGTTAAATTATTCAACTAAGTTTCAAAAGAAAATTCATGAAATGTTTCTTCATATATTAAGCGGTGATTAGTTGTTACCATTTGATAAAGATAGCGAAAGAAATCCAATTTTTTTTCAAACTTTTATATAACTTTTCTGTAGATATTATGATAAACATAAATCTTGATCTAAGTATTTGAATAAGAAACTTTTAGGGTTAAACTCAACACCATTTAAATTCTATTAATATAAATCAAAACAAACATTTCTATGATAAAAGCCCAATAACTTCATAAGTGCCTTAAGTCGAGTCAAAATGGACCTAAATAAATTCAAAGAGATGTAGTTGAAACTTCATGTTAGTATTCAAGGGGCTAAATAATATTTGAATTTATGTGCTTATGTTTGAAACAAGTATCTCGATGAGAGAAATCCAACAATCATAATATTACTCAACTTTGATATCATTAAAATATGAAAATACCTAAGACTTTGTATAAATAAGAATTAATATAGGTAATTCGACGGAGCGTTTGGAGACTTTGGCTAAAATAAATAAAATATTTCACCCATCTTCACTTGAATTAGATAGGAAATTTGAAAATGCTTGGATAAATCAAGAATTCTAGAGCTATGTCTAATGCTCAATGCCATAAATACCACATCATATTGCCATTTTTCAAGTACCACCACTTCACTAGTATTACAAGATTATATGACCATCATCATTTGATTGTTATTTGTGGTTGTCGTTAATTTCTTCCAACAAAATTAATGTCCTCTATCACATATATGGACAATGTAGGCGTCCATACCAATGCATGTTGATGCACACCATTAGTAATAAAGCCAATGCACGCCATCAATATCAACATAGATGCTTGTTGTTGCTAATAAGAATGATGAATGCAATCAACATCAATATCAATGAACATGATTACCAGTAAAACAAATGCTTGCTACCTACATAACGTTCGATGTCCATCATACACAAATACTAATGAACACAATCGACACTAACATCAATGCATGATATTTTCAATAATGTCGATGCTCAACTTCAAAATTAACCCTATTAATTCCTATTTTTTAAAAAAACATAATGTGTGCTATTAACACCAATGTCGACACACAACATTGCCAGTAATATCGATGTTTGCTGTCGTTAACAAGACTAGCTAGTATAAACCATTGACACAAATGTGAAAACATTTTAGTGCCAATGATGCTAATATCATTATCGAAATAAACCCTAACACATATCATCACAAATAAAGTTGTCTATTGTAAAAATCATCAATACCAATGCCTGATATTGACATCAAAGCTTATGCTTATCTTTCTCATCTCTAATCTTCCCTTCTGCATAGAGACCAACAATCTATTGAAGATTACTACAATATCTCAAGGTATGCTTTGTAAATTCTAATATATTCTATTAAAATCATTTCTATAATATTGAAACAAAATTTTCTTCAGTTATGGGGAATGGTATGCTTTGTAAATTCTAATATATTCTATTAAAATCATTTCAACTGAGACTTCATTTGTGACAACTTTTCTAATGTTTTTTAAACTAGATTTATAGTCCAAAGTTTTTTTTTGAATTAGAAAATTTTGTATTAAAAACTTGCTTTAAAAAATAGTAAAAAAACTATCCCAAAAAAAGCTTGAGTCAACACCTATGACTTTTCCCATTCTCGAATCTCCATATAAAAAAGCTTTAGTCTCCTAAAAGCTACTCTTAATTTATCTTATTTGTGTATATGATCTTCGTACAATACTAACATAAAAGGCTTCGTTTGGGACGATTTTTTTATTGCTTCTTAAAATAGAGTTTTAGAACTAATTTTTGTATTAAAACTTTGTTTTCGTGAAGCCAAAATCTCTCTCTATTAACCACTTTTACAAAAACTCGAGAATTTTAATGATTCTGAGGATTATTGTTTGGTTCAATGCACTCCAACAGAAAAAAATAAAAAATTGTGGTCATTTTGTTGAAGTTCAAAAACATAGAGAACTCGCCATCGACAGAGACGAGATCGACGGAGGTGAGGTTAGAGGGGGTGGCCGGCACCCGCCGGCGGAGCCGCGGCGGCATGCTTGGTTAGATCAGGGATTTATTTATGATTTTTTAACAGTGCAGAAACCAATTAGAAATACTTAATTACACTTCAGAATTCTCCTTAGGAAGCGTTTGATTGCTTAACATAAAAGAAAGTAAGAAACTGCTTTTAAAAATGATTATTTTATTTAAATTCATCATTTTATTGAATTGTTAATTAATAGGATTTACTTATAAATAAATATTTAATTTAAAATTTGCAACATCTTCAAAGGTTTTCAGATGTGATGCCAATAAAAATATAAAAAATAGTTTCAAACATTTAATAAAAAATATAAAAATTTACAGCTTAGGAGAACAATTAAGATCACATTGCAAGAAAAAAATCCTTAAATCTTTAATTAAAATTTATCAAGATAATCCTTTTTTATCTATAAAGCAATTAAAAATACATCAAAATCAATAATTATTCTTAAAACAAATTTAAGGATTTTTTTAATTTATCTTAATAAAATTTAAATTTTTTTCTTAAAAACACGGTTGGATTCATACTGAGCACAACATACAGAGCTCAAATATCAAAATCATCAAGCAAAAATTTGATGGCCAAACATTCAATTAAATCAAAGAAGAGATTTTAGAGAACGAGCCTTCACTGGCTTCCTCCCTTTCCTCTTGATCATCCTCTTCGTCTTCTTCTTCTTCTGCAAATAGGTAACGTTACCGAAGCTCTCACCATAATCTTCATCATCATCATCTTCTTCTTCTTCTTCTTCTTCTTCTTCTTCGACAGCATCAACATCAACAGCAGCTTCACTATCAGCACTCTTTACATTGCAATCCTTCGAAGAAATTCCGTTCTCCTCATTCCCCTCCGAACTTTCGGTGACGGGACCTCTGCGCTTACCCCACCAAGGTCCCAGAATGGAGTAATAATAGTAGTAATTAGAGGCGGATCCGCCGGAATCCACGGAGAAAGCATATTTCTTCCTGTGATCGCCGGAGACTTGGTCGTCGAAGCGAGAGCGGTAGGAACGGAGCTGGGTGAGATGATAGCTGCAAAGAGAGTGTGGGCTCTGCGCCAGGCGCTTACAGTGCCATCCTTTACCATCCGTCTTCTTGCATTTGATCATGGCCACAGAGCCCGAGGATTCCATTTCTTTCTCTCTTCTCTTCCTCCCCTGCCCTTTCTTTTCCTCCATTTTCTCCTCGGTTTCCTCTTTCTTCTCCCCATCTTTATCTCCAAATCCATTTTCGAAGCCGCCCATCTGCTCCTCATTCGTGGCCTCCATCTCTGCTTCCTGTCAAAATATCAATAAGTTATGATCCATCATAACTAAGAAGAACGATTAGCCCCAAATTTCTTGTTGAGATTGTTTGATTTAGCAGTTGCTGAACAATCTAGGGTTTGTGCTCAAAATTTAAATTCTTACAACTCATGAGAAAAAAATAAAATAAAGCAGACGATATCGGATTTTTTTGGAGATTGTAAGAAATAGGGGAAATAAGACAGGGATTAGGTGAATAATGGATCTAACCAGTGGATGATTAGATAAGCGGAGGATGATTGAATTATTGACCGATGAAGAACGTTTAAGCTCGCATAGAAGGGCAGCCGCAGCAGAGATGGCTGCGTCGGAATCATAAGGAATCGGAGGTGGTAAATCCGTACGATGATCGGCGGTGCATCCGAGAAGGTTCTCCGGCTTCCGTCTCCTCATGAGAAAATGAGAACACGGAGAGGAAGAACTGAGCAGAGATATTTGAGAGAATACAGAGCGAAGGAGAGAAGCTTTTCTTGTTTTATTTTCTAACCTTTTTTTATTTTAAAAATTGTTAATATTATTGAAGATATATAAAACTACTCTAGCATAACAAGAGGAGGTGAATTGGTTTTTTTTTTTTTTTCAAATTAAAATTTTGTATAGACGGTTAAGAAAATAAAATATTAAAAAATAAAAATAAAAAAATACTTTTTTATTTTTAAACTTTTAGAAAATATTTTTTTAATTTTGAATTTTAAGTTAAAGTTAACTAGAGATTTAATAACCACAACTTTCACAAAGATAATCGAAGTCAAAACATAAGAAAGTAAATGCAAGAAGGAAAAAAAATACAAATAAAATTTTTATAGTGGTTCAGTCAAAATCGACTTACGATCACTTCTCAAAGGTCCTCCTTTTGGATATTCCAATATAACAGTCTCTTTTAGCACTCAACCATGTGAAAAAACCTTTCTCCCTTACTATATGAAAATGACATTTACAAAATCTTCAATTCACGAGAAGCCTCCCTCCTTTAGCCTCCCGGCACAACGGAAATGCCACTCCCTCATGCTCCTTGCACGATAGAGATGTCAATCCCTCCTTGTATACCTCGTACTCTGAAGATGCCACTACCCTAGCCTCCTCCTAGGCTAGTAAAAACTTTCACCCAAAAACCATTTCTTAGAACTCTTCTTCAAAGCTCCACAACCGCAACACAAAGGAGTCAAGGTGCAGGACGACAAGAATAACCGTGCGAATCCCTCACACCCCTTGAATCGCTCAAGAAACTCTCTCTCTCTCTCTCTCTCTCAAGTGGTTTGGACTCTATTACAAAAGAGTAGACACCTCTCCCTCTCTAAAGTTCTCTACCTGAAAAATTGTCTCTGAATAATCAACACAAAACCTCAGGTCTTGTGAGAATTAAATAAAGTGAGTGATTTAAATAAAATCTTAATTTTTAATTTAATATTTTTTATTGTACAATATGATACTAGGATCGTATTATCCAATTAGTTTAATTCCCATCACAGATCGTCATGTACGATATTAAGTTGTACAGTACGAATAGTTTTATCGAATCAGACATCACCCATGATGAACTAATGTTCAACCAATGAGCTCTCTATTTAATCAGACTGTCTAATTTGAATTGTACAGTACGATTATTAAGATTTGATCATGATTTGATTCCTTAATCTACAAAATAAAATTAGGCAACATACATTAATGATCATTCAATATGAAATCCTTCGTACTGTACAATCAGTTCATATTTCAAATTTGCCTAATTTTGATAACATAGATTCGGCAATGTGGTTTATCAAAATATCTTATCGTCCTATACGATTAAAGGTCATATAGTAGATTAGCTATAATATAATTTAATTTATTTAATTTAATTAAATAGTTAAAATAAATTTTGGATTAACAAATTATTCAATACAATTGAGATTGTATAGTAGGATTTAACGTAAAATTCAAGTGTTTAATTTTCATCCACACTTGTGAGTGCGTGCTTTGTTGCCATAATTACATAAATAATTCTAGAAAAGTAAAAAAGCATAAACTCTTTTAATACAAATTTACTAGACCTTAAGGCAGTACTATCTTGAGTTTGTTTCTTTAATCCACCTCGTCGTATGTTGTACCTAAAATAGTTAGTAGCCCGCAAAAAAAACAAACAATATATATAATAGAAACTAATAAATGATCACACATTTTTTTTTTAATAAATAATCACACAAATAATATTTGTAATATCAAACAACAAGGTCTCAAATTTCAACAATATAAATATATTAAATAAAAAACAAGATATATAAATTAATTTTTTCAATATTTAGTTTTCATAAAATAGCTAAAATAATAAGAGTCATGAATTATATCAATTTTAATTAAAAATTAAAATTTTAATTATGAAATATCATATATCAATTTTTGAATTATATCAATTTTAATAATGCTAAACATTTTAACTATTGTATCAAATATATAAGTAATTATTCTCAATTAAAATTTGATTACGCTTAGAATTTGATAGAAAAATAAATCAATAAATTTGATCCAAAGTTTAAAATATGTTCAATATTCTATTAAATTTAATAAAAAAATGAATGGATTTGTAATAGATAATATTTAGCTTGACTCTATTTATCTATTTCTATTAAATTTCATGATATCAGTTGATGGATCAAATGATCCTCAAATATTCAGTACTTGCAAGAAAAATGAGCATGTAAATGAGAAAACTTCAACGAATTTAAGATCAGTAAAATTTGATATCATAAAGATATTTAAATTTTTAAAGAATGATTAAGGACCAAGAGAATCAATGCATACCATCTAATAGATTGTTTAGGGGTTTGGCTCAAATAATTAATATGTAACTCAAGAAAAAAAAATAAAAATAAAAATAGACTTCTATATTTCACATTAAGGAGATCTAAAATTGGAGAAAGATTAAAGATTTAAGAAAAAATTTCATGCATTTCAAACGAACAAAACGGATCACTACAGGTAAATCATCAAATATCAGCGGAAATGGTCAATTACTGGCGTTTTTTAAAATTTTTGGAGTTGAAACCCGTCGGAAAAAAAAACAACAACGTAGGAAATTAAAACCGACGGGGTTTTTTTTTCTATGGTGATATTTTCCGGTGTTTTTCCAATGGCTATAACCGCAGTAAATTCCTGGCGCCAAGACTGCATGAAAACCACCGTAACTCACTGACGCGAAGACCGCTGGAAATTATCTGTGGTATAACCAGCGGTCAATCTGCTGCTTTTTCTGGCGGCCAGACCATCGGACAGCCACCAGTAATTACTAGAGGTTAATAAAAAAATCGGCAGCAAATAAGCCGTTTGCTATCGATGTTTCTGGTGACTAAAATATCGGTTACCCGTCAAAAACTTGTAGCATTTGAAAAACAAATGACTGCCTCCCCTCTATCTGAATAAATTTCCACATGTACATGTAGCAGCTGAGAATTATAAACAAAATGAAATGTACTAATATAATATCCACAATCAATAAATGCTCAGGCAGTTCAAAACATAAAATATAAAACACATAAACTTTTAAACATGGGAAAACATAAACTTCAACTTGTTAAACAATCTTTAAAACATAAAGAACTTGTTTCACATTCATATGTTCAAAATACACAAGCTAGTTTTTTCAAACAAATACAATAACTAATCATCGTTCATGTCCTCGCTACCTGGTGATTCATATACAAGCTCCTAGTCTTTCTTCTAATGTTCAGCTCGATATAATCATAGCTCTGCTTGCATCTCAGTCTAAAATGATATCATCTCCTCTATCTCTTTTGTCATAGTAGCAATCATCTATCTGATGGTTTCGTCAGCTCCACTATATATCATCATAAAATGTGGAAGTAGATGTACTGCCCTCAATTGTATATCCCTGCAAACCTAAGCCATAAACCCTTCCTCTCTATCTTCCTCCAACAGCTTCTGACCATGTGTGAATCCTAAAGATAATCCATCACCATTACACGGTTGAACCTCCCAAAGTCAAAAAAATTATCCTACAAAAATAAATTCATAAAATACATTTTTTATTATTTTCTTATTATTGCTCAAAAAATGATACTCACGTGAACTTTTCTCGCTTTCTAATCAACCCACTAATGATCAGATTGATGTTGGTGAGTTTTAGTACGCAACTCCAATGTTGTCGGCACCCGACTAAGAAACTCTTTATGCAAATAGAGAATATAGTTAAAAAATGTACATATATTTGTGAAACTAATTGAAATAATATGTTATCAATCGTCGTCTATGCTCAGTATGAAGCATTGAACCACTCGTATGAAGAGAGCTTCTTACACTCGATATCTTCATAAATTCATCTGTCAATCCTTTTCGACCCAATAACAATCCGTTATATATCAAATATCAATCTTCTTGGATAGTCATTTGGATATTAAAACTAATGTTCTCTCATAAAACCTATGTTAAAATATGTGAAATGAGAGCATATATGATGAGTACATTAAAAATTATTTAGTAAATATAGTGAAAAAAAAAAGATACCTTAAAGGCGTAGTAAAATTATTAAAAGATGTATAATGCAATAATAAGAAGCAATATAGTACTTGTGGAATGAATTCTTATACAATAAGAAGCAACATACTATATCCATATTACATGTAATATTTGTGTATTTATAGATCACTACAGGAAAATCACTTATTACCGGAGGCTTTCCGGCGGTCTGGTTTCCGGCGGCTTTCTGGCGGATTTCCGGCGGCTTTTTGACGGCTTATTTCCTACAAAATTTTCCGGCGGCTTTCCGACGGTCTAATTTCCCCGCAAAATTTTACGACGGCTAATTTCCCGCAAAATTATCCCGCGAAATTTTTCGGCGGCTTTCCGGCGGATTACCGGCGGCTTTCCGGCGGATTACCGGCGATAGTTTCCCACGGAATTTTCCGACGGCTTTTCCATTTTTCCGGCGGCTTTTAAAAATTAAAAAATAATAATAAATTTAAACTATTTAAATGATTTAACAAATAATTATTAAAAGTTATATTAACTATTTAATTAATATTCATTTTTAAATTAATTAGTTAGTTAATTTTTATATTATATTAAATATTAATTTTTTATTTTAAATTAATTACTTCCTTTTTTAATAATTTAAATTTTATTTATTTACGGTTAGAATATAGATTAAATAAAACCTATTGAGAATAAAATCTTATTTTGACCATTGGCAATTCGGTTGATAGCAGGGGTTTAATCCAACAGGTCTCTCCCGTTCGAGCCTCACCGCTGCAGCAGCCGCGGGGCGCACGTCGCGGGCGCACACGCGCGGGGAAATGGGAGCGGGTGTGCGCGGTCACTGGCCGGGAGCGGAGCGCGTCGCCGGCAGCGGGAGCCAGGAGCGGGGCGCATCGCCGGCAGCGGGAGCCGGGAGCGGGTGTGCGCGGTCACGGCCAGTTTTTTTTTTTTTAATCTGGCCGGCGGTTTATGACCACCGGAGAGCCGCCGGAATAATTCGCCGCCGGTAAAAACCGCCGGTACTTATTTTCCTATGCCGTTTTTTCCGGCGGTAAATGAACCGCCGGAAAACCTCAAAACCGCCGGAAAAGGTTCAATTACCGCCGGAAAAGGCCGCCGGAAATCGGTGATTTTCCTGTAGTGGATGATTTATTCATAATCAATAAGCTATGTAATACTATATCCATAACACTTATTTAGGTTCTCTTGGGTATTATTGGCCCTACCATGTTTAAAAAAGTTTAAGAATGGGTGACTAGCATACAAACTCCATGTGATTGAATGGGCTCTTGTTGTATGTCACTTGATGGCGCAAACAAGAATCCCTTTAAGGGGGATAAATGGTTAATGTAGGGAACACTTATAAGATAGTCATTGAGATACACATAAGCGTGCATAATCCTCATACCGAATGTTAATTAGAAATTGAGTTCATACTTCATACCAATTAGTTTCAGATCAATGGTCATCCACTTGAACATATAACTCGTCAAGCCGTCAAGCCATAAGAAATTAGTCACTTAAAATTGGCGATATGACCACTAGTAACTGCGTCGTAGATAGAACATTCTGGCGGTCATTTTACCACAGAAATTTTCAGTGGTTAACTCGTTGGTATAACCGCCGCTTTGTACCGGGGGGCAGAGACCATTGGGTTTAAATTGATTGTTTAGGTTTAGATTTAAACATTTTAAGATTAAGGGGTTACTGGATCAAATGGGTTAAACAAGGCTCCTTGAACTATGTGGTTGGCTCAAGAGCAAATCAAGGGTTCATAGGATACATCATAAGGCCATGGTCCAATTAGGGTAGGTGTTATAGGGCTTTGGGCAATTTAATCATTTTAAAAAATTTAGGTTTTAAGGTTCAGTTGAGGTTAACCTAATATGTCCACTACCTAGCCAGGATAACTAGGAATGTCCTAAGATCCTTGAGTAGCTTCTGCACATGGGTTTAACTGGGCTATGGATGGTTTAGTTAAATCCAAGGGCCTTCCTAGGGTTCCTTTAGGTTTTGAGTTTTGGGTTTAATTTCACATATTTAAAAAAGGGATTTGTAAAAGGTTGAGAAGTTTTTAAATGAACTTAGGAAGATATATGGTAGACTCATAAGGGTCATGGACACTATCTAAACCGGATTAATGTTGACATAGGTGAATTTTTCAACCTTAGATTGTGAGCTAAGGTCTTAAGAGTTCAGTACAAGATATGAGTTACCCTAAGGATTTGGAAAGTCTATGGCTAGCTAATGTTAAATCCTTAAGAATCCATCTAAGAGGGTCTTATAAAAAATTCCCTTTACTAACGAAAGGGTCTTATGAGCTAAGGTTAAGCATAGGAGGATTTTATCAATCATATTAAAACATAAGGTCAACAAATATACTCCAAATAGATGTGATGGATTCACAAAAGTAAGCTGCACTTATTGATGTTGATTAAAGAAATTCATTAAATCTAAAAGAAAGAATACAATTCAAGTGAAAGACACTTGAAAGGAGAAAAAAAATTTGATTGAATTTAACTGAAGAGTTAATAATTTGATTTGAGAGATTTAAATTTTGATTTTGATTTAAGAAATTTCAGTTCAAAGATTTAGGATTTAATTTTGACCTAACTTGAAAATATTGATTTGATTTGATTTTGAGATTTAATAAAACACCATAATAGAACTTATGAAGGCAAGAACCTATTAAAGATGAGGTTAAAAGAATATACGCAATGCTAACTAGAGATAAGCAAAATTATATTTAAGGGGGCCTAACCACAAGTTGTAACAAAAACTTAATCCTACCTAAGTTCACTAGTCTAATGTTGGTTCATTGAATCAATTATGGCATAATAAAGCCAACGGAGCGAATATAACTCAATTCAAAGGCAAGAGATGAATGCATTCTACTAAATAAACTATGACATTTTAAAAAAAAATCTATCACAATAGAATTTCTTGGAAATAAAGGAGTTCAAGTAAAGATAGACTAGATCCTATGCTTTCTTTTCCTAAGAGTTTTCAATGGCTAAATTAGAGAAGGTGATTAGGAAGCTTTATCATAACCAAATATTTGCTAGATAAGGTGTTAATCTATTGAATCAATTACGACACACTAGAATTAAGAAGCCCAAAGGATTTAGTCTATGGATGCCTAACTGGGTTAGGCTACATCAAATGGATGACCATACTAAGAAGGGGTTTTAAGAACTTGAATTCTATCATATAAAGTCTAGCATATACGAAGATGGTAGGAGGTTTAGTTTTCCATGAAGACGAAGGGCATGGCTATGGGTACCTAGAGCTAGATTAAACGTATGGGCTTTCAATGACTAAACTAGACAAGAGTCGTAAGAACATGAATCTTACAAAGGGTTATGAGCCAAGGTGTTGATCTATTGAATCAACTATGACACAATAAAACCAATAAATTAAGAGGATTTGAATATATTAGTGTCTGATTAAGGATAGACTAGAATCTTCTGGTTCATACTAGGAAGATAATTCATATGATAAAATCCTTATTTTGGTTTACTAAATCAGGTTGAACTAGAAAGAGGCCTGTAAATACTTAATCCTATGTAGTACCAATCTAAAAACCAAATCTTAAATAAGAAGATGAAGAAAACACTAATTAGGAAATGAGAATAATTTGAATTTTGATAGTTTTTTTTAGAGAGTTTTGAGATTTTGGATGATTATTATGGATTTCTATATTTTTCCCCTTTGCGAATGGCCTTGAATAAATTACAAATTTTTTTTGTGAAGGACGCAAGATTTTGTATAGGAAACTTTTTTAGGAAGGGGGTAGAGAATAATTTGATTATCCTTGATAAGAGAAAATATCAAAATATATCAACAACTAATGGGGAAAATAGAACATTCAATTGAATTTTTATTTTAAATTTCAAGTTTATGACCCAACTCTCACAAACTAAATAACAAAAATATTATTTTCTTGAATTTTGCTTCCGAATATAATCATGCATAATACTTCTTAAGAAGAAATCCCTTGACAGGAAGAATAAAACACTCACCCTTGTAATCAATCAATTGATAAGAACCGTCTCTATAGACTTTCTCTATTACAAATGAATTTTTTTCACGTAGGCTTAAACTTTCCTCCGACTTTTTACAATAAATCAAAATTTATGCCTTTGGCAAACCAAGACCAAGTCACAATAGGCCACTATTCTACATAGACCGTCGAACCACAGCTCATCGTATCTCTTTGCAAAGGTATAAATCCTTTCACTCAAATCAAGTTATTGTGAGTTCAGGAAAATTTTTACTCTATTTGAAAGAAATTTTATAAGTTCATTATTACTATGCATTTTGCTTACTCATCAAATCCATGAGAGATTTGATTATCCAAAATAAATAAGCCTATTCAATATTATATCACTACAGAAAAATCTTCTATTACCGACAGATTTTTACGACAGAAATTGATGAAATTTCGGCGGGAATTAAGATTTATAGCGGCTTTCGGCGGATATTTTTCTGCTAGTAAAAGTCACGAAGGAAACGACAACCAGTGGCTACTTTTCGGCAGTAATTTTTTCCGCCAGAATATTAATGCCGCAGGAAACTAAAAAAAACTAGGTTGTCTGTTGTCCGCCAGGCTGCCTGCTACTCGCTCGGCTGCCCACCCGCCTACTATCATGCCCGCCCGCTCTTATCGGACGATCGCACTGCCCGCATGCACTGGGATTTGAAGTGAGTATGATTTCAAAGACCCAATTAGTTTACTGGAACAACAAAAGTATTTGAACGTCACATTTTTTTAATTTAAAGTATAATAATTAAAATCCGATAGAAATGCCACAGAAAAAGCCACCGGAGAGCAGCTGAAAAATTTGTCGGACATATTCATATATTCCGCCGAAAATATGTTGGAAAGCTGCCGGAAAATAGTCTGCCAAAAAGTCGTTAGTAATGAGCGGTTTTCCTGTTGTGTATGTTGAGTATGAGAAATTTGTACTACGTTCAATTTAATATATTTTTGTTTTTTGAGTCTCTAAAGTGAACTGTCTTTTGCCCTTCAGCGTGGTGTCAACAAAATATTCAAAAGATAATTAAATATATGTGTGATTACTCTGCCTTCCATCAATTATCATACTAAAGCATAAAACCCGACAACCATTAATGTTCATTGAGATTTTATGAAATATAAATATTATATTAAAAGAATTTATTAAAATATTCATTTAAGAATTTTATATTCATATAAAAATTCATTTTATTACAGTAAAAGAAATATAAATAAACTCATTTAAGAATTTAACAAAATACTATAATGGTAGGTAGTGGAATATACTACTGATTATTAAAGATTGTTCATAACATTATTTTAAAATTTTAATTGTACTACAACATTATTTTTGGAAATCAAAATGATTTTATAATTTGCCAAAAAATCTATATTTTTTAATTTACCTTATGAAAATTTCTTGAAAAATACTTAAATATCTATAATTTTTGTATCTATAATATATAGAAAGTTACGTGATCAAAATTTTGCAAATATAAAATTATTCCCATTTTTTTGTTGATAGAATTATAATTTAAATAAAAAAAATTAAAATTGTAGTATTTTTTAAAACTAAGATGGTCAAAATACAACATAACTCGAGCAGGATAATTTTCAAAACTAGGCCGACAGCTAAAAATGGAATGAAGCCGTCCAAAAATAGCTCTCTCTCTATAGGGTTCCTCTCTCTCTCTAGCCGACTCTCATGATTGGATGAAAATGAGTGAAATAGTGGAAAAAATACTATTTTTAATATAAAAATTCGATCAAGCGTCGCGGCCCCAAATCACACGTGCCACAACACTCCCTTTGAGAGCCCACAGTATCGTAGCGCCACACCTACCATCATAGCATGAATTAAATAGCCAAAACCAAGGAGTACAAAACAATGACGCCCCAAGAAAAAATTATCTAGATTTTTAAAACATGCTCACATATCCCTGCGACACACTTCAGAACGAACTTTTATTTTATCCAGTGAACGTACGCTCCTCTACGTTCGGTTTTAGACCAAAATTGCGCTGTTTTGATCTAAAACCGAACGTAGAGGAGCGTACGTTCACTGGATGTAATAAAAGTTCCTTCAGAACACATACAGATTTTCACATGCATACAAAATATTTTCTTATCCTTTAATTTTCACTAAATAGATGTTTTCAAATTTTAAAAATGGGCCTACAAAATATTTCCTTATCTTAAAATGCCACTCTAACCCCATAAATTCCCAAAAAGGTAGACCCGAAATGCCCCCACCAAGTTAGGCAAAATGCAGAAACGAAAAATAGCGATAAACCAAATGTAAGAAAGAGAAGCAGACTCCAGAGAAGCTAGAGGAGGATTAATTGATAAGCTCAGCTCCAATCCTCAAGCTTCAATGTCACAAAAAATAGAAGATAGCTTCTAGGGCTTTCACGAACAAGAAGCAAAGCTCATAAAATATTCATTCGGATTAATTAAAGGTTCAGGGAAACAGCAGCAGTAATAAACCTGAGAACAAGCTAGCTCGACTTGAGGGGTTTTTCTCTTTCAGTCTGTTAGGTTAAAACCCTAGCAATCCTAGAGAAGAGAACAGAAGAAGACAATAGCGGTAGAACGACAAGTTGCTTGCTTGAAAGTATAAATGCGGAAAGGTAGCAATAGGCGATCTGACCTGGGAGTTCGTGCATTGGGAACTTTCAATGGCATCCCACGGAGATAGATTGAGCTGGCACTGTAACTCGCCGGCGTAAGCTTCTAACAACTGTAAATGCGACGGAGGCGGCTGTTCCGGCGACCAAATATCCCGCTCAGATAGTGATAATGGCGTTGAAGATGAAGAAGGGAATGGATAACAGGAAGCACATCCTAGGAGCTTCGAAGCCTGCTTCCTTATCCTCATTAATGGAAGATCAGCATTTAAATCAGCGAAGCAGAGAAGATGGTTAGAAGAAGATATATAAGTGAAGAAGAGAGAGAGATTCGGATCTTGTGGTTGAAGATTGCAGTAGGAAGAAGAGAAGAGGAGATCGAGGGTTTCCGGTTTTCCGCTGCGCTTCTTTATTTTTTCCAGCTATAGTTTAGGTTTCTTTAGAATTTAGATGTATCCGTTTATGCCCTTCTCTTATTTTAAAAATTACCTTTTTGCCATCATCGAGGAAGAGATATTATCAAGATTGAGAAAATCGGACCGGACAATGAACCGGAACCGATCGAATCGAGGTCGAACCGAGGCCGAACCGGATGACGTAATAAATAATAATATTATTATAAAAAATAATAAAATTAACATTATGATTAAATAATTCTAAGGGTGAATCAGACCGGCCTTCAGATCGGTTCACGGTTGAACCAGTCGGGTCCGATCCGATTTTCAAAACGTGGGATATTATAATAAACAGATATTTTGCAAAAAATACAAATGAATTATTTTTATTTTTTAGTTCATTTTTTCATTAATTAAATGATGAAATGCAAATCTCATATAATCATATTTACATAAAAATATCCAAATAATCAACATAAAAATGAAAAAAATTATAAAAAAATTAAAAATAAATTTAAAAGTAAACAAAAAAGGCACATAATAATTCTATTTTTTTTTACATATTTTTAAATTGATGAGTGGATATAAAAGTGGCATGAAATAATTCTAATTTTTAATAAATATATATTAATAAACTCTGCTAATTTGATATTTCCAATATTAAAATTAAACAAAATTTGCCACTGTGCAGTTCCAGTGTTCCACCGCATGAAGACAATGGATAAATAAGTAAATACAGCAATGTTTGATAAGGAGAACTGCTAACTGCCAAGCAGCCATGAAGGAGGACAGAATGGTCATTTCAACTTAACACTCGCCTGGTCCTTCTGGTAAAAACTACAATAAGAAATTCCGCGGCCCTTATCATTTAAGTTTGGAAAAAAAAAAAACTTTTTTTGTGTGGAATTTAATTATACATAAATTTAACGTACATGTCATATTTTATTTTAATAATAATAATAATAATAATAATAAAGTGACCACACAAATTTATGTAGGTGCTTTTTGAATAATTAAAAAATGAATTACAATGCATTCATATTAATCATGTGAAGGCCTTCTAAATTATAATTATATATATATATATATATATATATATATATATATATATATATATATATATATATATATATATATATATATATATATATATATATATATATATATAAACTAATAAAAAAGGATAATTAAATTTTAGCTAAAAACTTATAGAGATAAAACCTCTTATTATCAACTAATCATTAAGTGATAAATAAATTGAATAATTTTTATTTTCAATTACTAACCTTCTACTAAGCATGATATTCTTTCCATTTTAAGACTATATTATTTGTCAAAATGAAAATATCCATCGAGCAATCTAATTGATTATGTAATATTCTTCCTATTCCACATATACATTGGCTATATTCATGCATGAAATTTGTTCTTGGCTTATAAAAGAGACATAGTAGTCATGATTTAGGTTTTGTTTGGGATGACTTTTTTACTGTTTTTTAAAACAACTTTTTTGTAAAATATTTTTTGTGTTAGAAAAGTGCTTTAAGAAGCTGCAAGAAAGCCGTCCCAAATAGAACCTTAATCTTCATTAATATAGTTATTTATAGTCATTAGCAAATTACCTACAATTCTATTAATGATATGAACCCTAAAAAGTTAGAATATAACACTTATCTTAAGAATTGTTGAAGGTGAACTCACTAAGCTTCACTCACAAATTGTATGCATGATCAAATGATGTATTATGGATCATATCAATATTAAATAATTATTTTATAAAAAATAGAAATTTATGATAGAAACGAACAATTCCACTTATATAAAAAAATATCATTAACATGTCTAGTTTAGAAACTTTTGAGTTTGATTATTTTTTTCTTATTTCATAGATAAATATTAATATTTTGGGTTAGTTTGTTTTCTATATCTATGTATAAAGAAGTCACTCTGGTTAATGGATTTAATCTAAATTTCTTCTTATGAAATATTGTTATACTAAACATTAGGGGTGCCAATATTAGACACGACTCGAAAACCGACTTGAATCCTACTAGAAAATTTTAGGTTAGGGTTAACCCGTTTGAGAAGCGGGTCGAGTTTTGGTTAAACAAATTGATCCGTTTCAAAAATTGGGTCAGGTTCTGGTTGACCCGAAAATTCAGGAATGAATAGCGCTGACCGTGCATGCATGTCCGTCGCCCACCCTTGCCCACCGGTCGCATCTGCCCGTGTCAATCTGCCCGGCTACGCGCACCTGCCCTCGTCTGGTCTGCTTGCCAGTGTCTCTTCTGCCCGCACATCGTATGCGCTGCCTTGCCTTGTCGTCATGCGTCCAATGTTGTAACACCTCCTTCCCCAATTTGACGTCGCAAGCGCTCCCTTGCCTCACCGAAGCGTTCCCAATTGCCATGTCGGGTCTGGTCAACCCGGTAACCTGACGGGTCGGGTCCGGGTTGTATTTTTGACCCATTTGTAAAATTGGGTTGGGTTCTAGTCAAGCCGTTTGAACCTGGGTGAGTTCCGGGTTTGACCCAAACACAACCCAAAACCCAAATTTGATACCCCTACTAAATAAAATGTGCAATATTAGATACGCGATTGGAATTTTCATTTGTTATGGAGTGGATAAAGATGAGACATCATTTTGTTATAATAGATTGACCTTTCAAACTGTTTAAGTTGTATAATATTATTAGTCACAAACTTAAAATAAACTTCTTCTTTTTTAAAGGGGAATGAAATATTCATCTACTTTTCTTGAGATTATGTTCTCATGAATATGGTTAAAACTATATCTACAATCATTTTGTAAATCCAAGCATCATGTATCATCTTTTGGAATAATGAAGTGGAACCCTCCTACTCATTTATGAGTACTTGGAACATTAATATATGAAATAAAGTAGAAATTTTTATGATATCTTTTTAGAACAATGTGATTAATACACTTATACCCATTTACTTTTAATGTGAAGATTCTTTAACATTTTTATCACTAATGATTTTTCTCTATAAAAAGGGATTCTTGTTGGCCAATATTGTGATTATATAAAATCTATCCAACATGTGTATATATTTAATATAGGTTCAACTAAAGTTTTGCCTCAATTTGTATTTTTTGAAGGTAAACTATGTAAGAGTGATATTATTAATATTTTTGCCATAAATTAGTAAACAAATCATAACTACAATTTTATTTTTTTATCTTTTTGTATATGAGATTTGATATGTCACCAAAAATCGTCTTCATCCAACGCGAATCTTGATGCATATTTGAATTTGAAACTTTCGAAACTAAACTCAAGACAATTCTGATTTTAGCAAACTCGCAGTCAAACTAAACGACTAGACTAGACGAGCCCAATGACATTGAAATCAGTCCAATCAGAGTCCAACTAGGTCCAAATCGATGGCTAGAAAAATATTTGGAAGCATTAAAGTATTAATTGGATAACCATACGATAATGCTTATAGTCAAATCGAGCTTCTCAACAAGACAAATCCAACAAGCCTAAGATCTTAATCACTTGATTTTAACATCATTAAGGAATTTAAATGTTGTGCAAATGTTCTATGATTGAGGGAATCAATATGATTATATGAGCAGTCCGATGGAACACTATAAATTTGTTATGGGTCTTTTCCATATGTAGAGAGCATATCAGTCTCAAAAATCTATAAATTAGCCGCCTCTTCCCACATAAAAGGGGAGGGGACTTTTGAAGGCTTGAACATTATGTTGGATATTCAAGAGAGCTTTTAAGCTTGAAGATTCCTGGAGCTTTGCCTGAGCACCACTTCCGGTGAACCATCATTATCAAAATTTCACCTGTCGATCATTGTCAAAGACTCAGAAGTCCACCTAGCCACCACCACCAGGCCAACGATGGACCATCGTTATCTGACTGATGCCCATCGAAAGTCCACCAGGCCACTATCGTCGGGTCTCCACTTGACATCAATCGCCTACCGACTGTAGTCCTTTTGACCATTGTATCCCGACTATGGCCCTTCTGACTTTTGTCACTTGACTATGATCCTTTTGATCATTGTCGCTTGCCGACTATATTCCCTCCGACCTATATTACATGACAACGGCCCCCTTGACCTCAATCACCCAATTACGGTCCCCCCGGCCTCTATCACCTAACTACAATCTCTCCAACCATAATCATCCACCGACTATGATCCCTCCATCTTTCGACGATGCCCGTCGACTATGATCCCCTTGACCTCAGTTGCCCGATTGAGGTCCCTCTGACCTCTGTTACCCAATAATGGTCTCCTCGACCTTAGTCGCCTGAATGGTCCCTTCAACCTCCATCACCTAACGACTGTCTCTTTGACCCCAATCATCAACCCACTACAGCACATCCATCATACATCAACTACGGTTCCCTCAACCTTAGTCACTAGATTGTGATCCCTCTGACCTTTATCACCCGACAACGATCTCTTCAACCTTAGTCACCCATCTATAG
This sequence comes from Dendrobium officinale, assembly GCA_019514585.1. NCBI lineage: Eukaryota > Viridiplantae > Streptophyta > Magnoliopsida > Asparagales > Orchidaceae > Dendrobium > Dendrobium officinale. The sequence goes on along the minus strand of CM033699.1, from coordinate 7,317,996 downwards.
TCTCGCCGACCAAATAAACAAGAGAAAGATCTCTTTCTTATTTGTGTGTAAGTTAGATCTTCGTACAAAATTATGATATTAAACTCAATATATCCCTTTAATTACCGTCGTGAATATTCTGACACGCAACAAAAATTATATATATAAAAGATGTGTGTTCATTGGGATCACCCCTTCCATATTATACGGATGAATATTATTAGGTCATATTTTAAATGATCCGGCCCAATAAATATATTATTTATTTAGAACCACAAATAAAAGAATAATAATTTAAAACATCATTGATTTTTTTATCATTTTAAATAGAATGAATTGCCTTTAAATTCAAAAAAGTCTACGAATCCTTTAAAAATGGAGAGCTATATATTATAAGCTATATTATTTAAATTCATAATGTTTGAAAAATAATTTTCTCCTCTAATTTTTAGGCTATGACTTTCTTCAATTGTTAAGTTATATAGTTTAATTTTTATCATACAAAAAAATATGCTAGACAGATATGATAACATGCATAAAGATTCAAGCCTTATTCATTATTTAACATTTAAGATTATTTAATTAAGAAAGTTTTTTATTATCATAATTTTTTTCTTGGGTCATCATCTTCTATGTTTGTCTGTTGAATATCCGTACAATGCTGAGAAGAAAAATTCTAACTCAATCGCCACGTATATTCTAGCCCGCAACAATATGAATCTTTTTCTCTATTATATATATTCTATTGAGAGTCAAATTTTTATTTAAATATAATTAAAAAATATATAATTTTTAATATTTTCGAATCAAGTCATTTTATGTCTATCTTTAACTTTATTAACAGATATCGGGTCATCAGAAGGCCAATATTTCATGTGATCAAACTATCTAAGACGGCTCCCTCTAATCTTATTGGCCATTGGAGCTACTCAAATTTTTTTATGTGTATACTCATTTCATATTTATCTCAAGTGTGAGTATTCTCATCTCTTCACCACTACACTTAATTTTATACTTCTCTTTTGATTTTGAAATTAATATAAAATATATTTTGAAATTAATATATAATATTTTTTATAAATATTATTAATCTCAAAAGATTTAATAAATTTTTAAGTTTATTAATAATATATATTATAAGATGATATTCTTATATTATTTTGTTCAAAAAATTAACACTTTCAATAGCATACCAGTGCTCTCACATTTGTTTATTAATATAGAGATAATTATGCCGGGCAGAAATAATCGTTCGATTTTGTGACTGTGAATAGCAAAAGCGTAGTTATTGTTCATCACTGTGCTTTTTACGTTCACTATTACATTTTTTTTTTTACTTTTGCCATTCTTAGTCACAAAATTGTGCGATTCTCTATTGCCTTATGGGCAAATTATTGCATCCGGTCACCGGACGCGGAGATAGGTCCGGATATTAATAAAATATTATTTTAAATCAAGTGCATCAAAAGCGCAAGTAAAGCGCAGGTAAAGTGCAGGTCAAAGCGCGGTCAAAGCACAACTAAAGCACAAGTCAAAAGCGCAGGTGACGTGGCAAATTTTTATTGGATGTCCGAACCTATTTTTCGCGTTCGGTGACCGGATGCAATAATTTGTAATAATTTGCCCTATTTCTGAGGACTACCTAATAATCTCTCCAAATTTGCGGATGAGGTTGATCAATGAAGGTAGCAGTTGGACAGAACAATTTAGGGTTTCTGCTTTAACGGAAACTGTATCCTTAATATCTGAAAACGAACTCAAATCGAAAGTAAAATCGAGCAATCTAGGAATTCACTCTGTTATCGATTGATTTGATTCGAGACGAGAAACGATTGAAATCAAAATGCAATGGGGGAAGTGTGAGAAACCCTCAAAGCTAAGAAAGGGAAGAGAGGCAATAGGGTAGAGCGATCATCAATCAACCTGTGGACGATTAGATGACCGGAGATTGATTGAATCGTCGATCCGCGGCGGAATCCGATGATGTAGGTTGTGCCGAAGCCGTCCGACACTCAGATTATCTCCGGAGCAGCTTCGATCTCTGCTTCGAACACCTTCCTTGTTCGAAGCGGAGATCCAACGGAATGAAACGAGAAGAGAGAATTGAAAGAATTAAAATACTGAAAATCGAATTGCAGCATCCCCCAGTATTGCTTTGGAGTAGAAAATGCTTCTGAGGATGGAAACTTCGGCCCTCATTGGCTTTCTTCCTCGATCTCCATTGCGATTTTTCTCTTATTTTTTTATTCTGGTTTTATACGTAAAACTGTAAAAGGAGTTTTTGGTGATATTCCAGAAATAACCTTCAAGTTTTTTTTTTTAAACATTTAAGTCCATTTAAACAAATTCACATATATATTATATATGCAAAACTTAAATTCAAAACATTTTAATTGATAGTTAAAGTTCCCAACGAACATATCAGTAAGATTTACGTCAAGTTTAAAATTTTGTTCAATGCTATTTAAAAAATTGTACGATCAGACCGTTCATATCGACGTACGAGTAAGAAAGACTATCACTTTTTAATTAGTGTAGAGAATAATTTAATATATTTATATTTATTAGAATAAAAAATAACCCAATATAGTTATAAATAAGTGCCATATAAATGTATTATGTTAATTTGTTGATTGCTTTACTTTTCTAATTATTTGTGGGATATTAGTAATTGTTTAGAAAATTGAAATATATGTCTATTGACTTCAATTTCGTTTGAGACGGCTTTCTAATTGATTTTTAAAGTAATTTTTTAATAAAAAAAATGTTCCAAATCAAACCTTCAATCGCTTCAACATCATCATTAAAAAACGATGCAATACTATGACATTGTCATTAAAATAAGCCATAATGCCTTTGAAGGACGCAAGTCAAGATCGAAGACAACTCCAATTGAACCCTCAAAGATATATTCATATCAAAATTTTTAAGCACAGTTGAAATCGTAAAGCCTTCCCACTTTTACTAATTGATGCAAGCGTAATTGATCAACATATTCATCTTCATATAAAGATTTGTTTTCCCTCAATGAGATTCATAAAAGATCAACCATGTTATACCTACTGTCACAGGGGCGGAACCAGCTTCAATTTTGAGGGGAGGCAAATACAACATAAAAATAATTATATATTAAAAAAATAATATTATATATCTATATATTAAAAATAAAGAAAAAAAAGGTGTAATTAAATTGTAATGAAAGCATGAAAGAAATATTAGAACTAAATCTGAAGACATATATAGATATTTTAGGGCAAGTTAAGATAAAAGAATTTTTTAGGGGGGGGGGACAAAAGTAATTTTTTAGGAGGGGCAAAAAAAATTTTTACTTTATAAAAAAAAAAAAATTTTTTAAGGGGGGGGGGGGGGCAATTTGCCCCACCTAAGGAACGGATTATTACTGCGTCCTCCCACCTGATGTAGAGATGCGTCCTCCCAGAGCTAAAATCGCGCTAAAAAAGAGAAATGCCAAGCAAATACCGAGCAATACTAAACAATAACGAGGAATATCATCATGTGAAGACCAATACCGAGCTATACCGAGCGATACCGAGCAATACAAAAAATACATAGTTTTTCCTAGAGAAAACTCGGTATGTGCTCGGTATTGCTCGGTATAGCTCGGTATAACTCGGTATTGGTCTTCACATGATGATATTCCTCGTTATTACCAAATAATATCTAGCAATACCGAACAAAAACAGAGTTTTTTGACGTTGGGAGGACGCATCTCTACGTCAGGTGGGAGGACGCAATAAAAATTCCTAAGGAACACATGATTCCGCCCCAGCCTACTGAAATAGTGTTCATGTACTTGTTCTAAGTCGGTTTGATAAAGGTAGTGTAATGAAATTTTTGCATTTAATATTTCTTGAATATGTATGGTAGTGTTTTGTATATATGTCAATATTTGAATATGATCTGAAGCGAGTCTCAGTGGTTTGTGTGCATGAATGAAAAATCTGAAATTTTGCCATTGGGAGCGTCGCGAAGTAACTATGGTGGCGTTGCCTAGGTGTTATGGCATTGAGCCTTTACATTTTTTTACTGATATAAATGACTAAATAACATGTGTATACTCTTATGCGATTATGATTATGATAGCCTTTAAGAATGCTTTGGATTTATTAATTTATACGTTTGATTTACTAATTGATAGTACTAAGTTTTTTAATCACTTTTTCCCCTATTCATTTTGGCAACTGAGAGCCGGTAAGTGAAATAAGAGAAAATAAAGGTGACAGAAAAAGAAACCTAAAATTTAGAGGCCATAGAGTGATTTTTGTCACTCAATCATGCTGGGAAATTTGCTCAATTTTATTGTAAGGAACTATTATCCTATTTTTAATTTCAAAAATTTAGTGCTTTTGAGATTTTTCTAATCAAATCTATATTTTCGTTATCGAAAAATGAGGATTATTTTGTATTGAAATTTTTTTTTCATCGGGTAACTTTTCATATGTTATAGATATTGAGATTATGAACTTTTTAAGTATTTATTTGAAATTTTTTTCTTGTGATTTTTAAAAAATAATAATTTGTATCAATTCAAAATTTTATTTTGACATCTAAAAAATAGTTCAATGAAATCTTCATAATATTATTATATGCAATATCTGGCAATTTGATTAATTTCTAAAAAAAATTGAATTTATGCTCAATACGAATTTTATTACTTACCATTATGATTACTGAAAGCGGTTTATAAAACAGACACCTAATGATCTCAAAACTCTCATTTGTACTGAAAAGTGTCAATTTTTTAAGGATTTACACAAATACACAAAAATTATGAAAAAAAAATAGTATAATTAAATCACTACAATATTTATGTTATGGAGAAAACGGTTTGTAATTTAGACCTATAATAACTCATCAAAAAATTTTATTTGACAGGGTCAAAATACAGGCTATTACATATATGACCTAGCATACAATCTAATTAATACAGTTCTCACAACAAGATGAAAAAATTTTAAATCTTAATAATCAAATAGAGTTGTACAATACATAATTACATAAGCAAGAAAAATTATAATCAATTTAAAAAACATTAAAAAAAAATGTATATATTCAAAGATTGAATTTTCTTAATATTCACATGCTTTTCTACACCTTTTGGATGACCTAAAGTATCCTTTAATGTGTTCTTTCATATGCTAAGATGAATTAACTACAATAAAGACATAAAAATATATTAGATACCAAAAAAATAAGCAATTATGAAAATAAAAAATACAATAAATCCAAATTTTAATAATGTTATGCTCATCATAAAATATATTTGTAGTACTTTGAGATTTGTTTAAAAAAATGAACTTAGAAAATGAAAAGCCAAATTCTTAAACACCAATTCTAAAAAGAATTTCATAAGCCAAACAACAATATCTTGATGTAAAAGAAATTTCAAGAAAGAAGGCTATAAGGAGATAGAAATTAATAAAATTTGTTTTTTTTTTTAAATTCAAATATGTTCAAGAAAATTCACTAAAGGCAAACAGAAAAAAAAAATGTGAAAAATATATATAAAATGTAATTAAAATGGGCAAAAATAGAGTTATCGCTAAGGCTGTGCGCTCTTTAAGGGTGCGTTTGGGACGGCTGCAGCTGTCGGTAAAGCCGGTTGTGAAATTGTTGTACATAAAGTTGCTTTTTAAAATTGTTGTATAGAAATCAGTCAATTTTGTTTGGGTAGTATTACTGTCGAACTACTGTGTTGCTGCTGTTTGACAACAAATTACCTTGTTACCCTTATATTGATGGCGAGTGGAACTAATGAGAAAATTCTAAAAAATAACAATAATTTCCCTCAAAAAAAATTCCAATAGCTGCACTGAATATTCACTAACAATAATGTATCTTCAATTGAATAAGTTCGAAAAACAAAAAACAAAAACAACAGAAAAAGGAAGCCAGGCGATGAAATGTCGCCGGAGTTGAATGTACAGAAAAAAAATCTAGATAGCCGGGAATCACTTCACTCCAGACTCAAAATTTTACCGGCGGCGGCGAAGAAGATATGAGTTCGCAGAAAACCCTATCGGACTCCGACTGGTCCATATTGCAGTTCTCACTTCATTTGAAAAAATTCCTAAGCTTGCGGCTTATCGTCTGGCTACTGCTGCATTCAGTTAGATCATATATATGAAGTAAAACCAAGCACATTTGAAAGAACGGCTGATATGAAAAATAGTTAACTCACCTTTTCTGCTCGTTTATTTCTGTGTTTGTGCCCTCTCTCTCGTTTTCCCCTCTAGAAAAGTCAAAAGCAGAAGATGCATTTTTTAGATATTACTTGAGAACTTCAGCAACAAAAACTGGCATTGAACTGAAAGAGTGAAAGTATCACCACAAAATAAGATAAATAGCTTAATTCGTAAACAACAAGTAATAACTGAAAAGGCCAAGAAAAATAAAAACTTACCTTTTCCCTCTCGGCTATCCGAATGCTCGCAAGATTTCTTATCTCTTCTCCCCTTTTTTCGCTCCTTATCCTCCTCTTTTCTAGTTTTCTTCTCTTTCTCGTCGTCTCTCTTCTTAAATTTCCTAGCCCAGTCCTTGTCATCTGAAAGAGAAAAACGAAAATGAATAACAGGAGTAACAGAAGATGGATCGTTTAGCTACCCTGTTCCTACTTACCGTCGATCGAAGGTGAAAGAGAAGATCGCTGATTTCTGGACTTCCGAACGCTGCCCATTTTCTTACCTGGTAAAAATTCGGAAGGAGATGGAGATTTGTAACTATGGACTTTAGAGTGGAACTTGGCGAGGATGAAGAAGAGAACAGGGTAGATTTTAGGTAACTGCAAGGTCATTAAGGTATTTCTCATGCCTTGGAACCGCGGAACGCAGGCGAACGCGGGGGGTTTACTTCGGACCGGAAAAGCAACGGCAGGACGTGAAAATTTTCCCAACGGAGCACGAAGCGGTAACCCCAAACCACATTGTGGTTACGTTCCCAAACGCACAGCAGGGAAAAATCCGTCCCAAACGCACCCTAAGTCAATTTTCCCAGCATATATGTCTTCTCTACACAAGGCCACTAATGAGACAGTGCAATAAAGCTGACTTTTCTAAAAAAAATTTGGAACCTCAAAATAGGGATTGTGACTTTAGTCCCTCTCTCACGATTGTGCTTTTTATAATATTTTTTACTTATTAGAAGAAAATTAGAGCCTTGATATATCAATGCAAAATCAAATTGGAAACTTCTAAAATTAAAATTGGGACCATCCAAATGAACGTCTTGAAAATACGAACCCAACGACACCAAATTCGACTCAATCCGAACCCAAATGGGTCTGAATCGAGGACTCAAAACATTGTTGGAAGGTTCAAACCACAATTTGGATTACCAAAAGGTTTCCAAACATGACATGTTTATAATCGAATCGAGCGGCTTGACAAGAAGAATCAAACTAGCCCAAGATCATAGAATTCCAACATCATTAAGACATTCAAATGTCTAATGAACGGTGCACGATCAAGGGATTCAACATCGACCGTCCATCTAAACCACTCCCCATTTGCCATTAATCCTCCTCCTATTTACGGGTCATGCCACTCTAGGAAATCTATAAATAGACCCATCCTTTCTCTTGAAAGGGGGCTCCAAGGAAGAGAGCAAAAGAGAGAGATCAGAGATCGCTCTTACCTCGTCGCTCCTCCTCGACCACCGCCTAGAGTTCCGCAGTACCATCACTTAAGGGCCTGAGCTCTACCGAACCACCACTTGAGGCTCTGAGTTACGCCGGACCACCACTTGAGTCCATGAGTTCCACGGGACTATCACTTGAGGCCATGAGCTACGCCGAACCACCACTTAAGGCCCCAAGCTCCACCAAACTACCACTTAAGGCCCTGAGCTCCGCCAGACCACCACTTGTGGCCCTGAGCTCCATCGGACCACCACTTAAGGCCCTGAGCTCCGCTGGACCACCACTTATGGCTCTGTGCTCCGCCGGACTACCACTTAAGGCCCCGAGCTCCATCGAACCTCCACTTGAGGCCCTGAGCTTCATATGACCACCACCTGAGGTCCGGAGTACTGCCGGACCATCACCTGACACCTTGAGTTCTATCGGACTACCACCTAAGGCCCTAACTTTTATCGAACCACCACCTGAGGCCCGGACTTCTGCCAGACTACCACCTGAGGCCCGGACTTCTGCCGGACCACCACCTAACGCCCGAACTTCTACCAGACTACCACTTGAGGCCCAGACTTCTAACGGACCACCACTTGAGGCCCGAACTTATGCTAGACCACCACCTGACGGCCGGAGTTCTACCGGAGTACCACCACTTGAGGCCCGAACATTATTGTTTAACAAAATCCAATTCAATCTCATTTGACTCTATGTATGAGTTTATTGACTTTACCTATGAATCTTTGGTATTTATTAAAAAGCTAACCCTAAATTGATTGTGGTCAACTTAATGTGCCACTTAGTTTGGATTTAACTGTTAGGAAGTTTTTGTATATGGGCCCATATATTTATACATGTAAGTAAAGTATTATACATTATATACTATCTAAAATTGAGCTAATTAAATTTGTGATATATTTAATAATTAAATTATTTTTTGGCTTATGTGGCATCTCAATTAAATTCATATAAAAATAATTATTTGTGTAGAGGTCAAGTATTTATTTTATTTTTAATGATGGGTTAAAGTAAAAACAAATAAACTTAGAGTATAAAAAGGTCATGGTCCCCAATTTAAGCGGTGAAGTTCTCATTTTCTTTATTTCTCATCTTGAGTAAAAAGAATTGACTCTCGCTCTCTTGGAGAAAGCCGCTTCAAACGTGGAAGATCAAAGACCTTGATTCTGCATTTGAATGGATTCATATACGCTTCAGATAATTCTTCTCGATGATTTGGTATGTCTTTCGAATACGATGAAATTATTTTTTCATCTCCTTTAAATCCTAACATTAACCTGATAGCTAACCCAAGCAAACTTTTAACCATTCAATCACATGTAATCTAATTAGAATTCATTGAACTTAGTCAATTTTTTCTTATTTAACCCAATACACACAAACCCAAAGCTAATTGATAGAAACTAGACGGACCTTAGAACCTAATGTATAATAGGCTAACCAAAGCCAAATATGAGCATGATCTAGCTAGCCTGGGCTCATTCAAACTCAATTTAGGTAGTGGAATTATGCATTTAGGAAAAATAAATTATCATAATTTTTTTTTATAATTATTTTAAATATATGACCCATGGTACCTAAACTTCAAATAACATATTTAGTTAATTAATTTTTATTTAAAATTTGAAAATAAGAAAATATCAATAATTATTTTGAAGATAAAATATTAAATTTTGAATTACTTATGCCCATAAATTACAGATATTTATATAAAAGACTAAGTAAAAATGAAATCATTTATAATAATTTTAAAAAACGAATTCATAAATTTTAAAGGCATTTACATAAAATAAAATCACAAAAATAATTAAATATATCAAATTCACATATTTAATAACATATGTCATAATTTAAAGGAGATTTTAATAAAAAAAAAAATGTTAAAACATATGAAACAAAGTTCTTTCAAATATATATAGATACATGTTATCTACCAAGACTGCCCTAACCCTTATAAACAACAGAAAATACTTCGCAAAGCAAACAGTAAAAGCTGAGGAAAAGCCATGATTGAGTACAAGGTTATCTGATGAAGCATCGTGAATTCCCGAAATACGCCTCTAAGATCTAAAAAATCCCCAAAAAGTAGTCTCGAAATGCCCCCAGCCAAGATGGTGGGGAAATGCAGACAAAAACCAAATGTTTGAGGAAGAAGCAGTATCCATTGAAGTTGGAAGAAGATTACGGAGCTCAGCTCGCCTACTCAATCTTAATTTGATGTTTCAAAGAAGATAAATGGCAGCTAACTTCTAGGGTTTTCAAGAATTAACAGGATGCAGGGAAATGTGAGAGTATTAATAGATCCTGAAGCAGACTAGCAACTTTGAAGGGTTTTCATCTACCCTGCACGATGATGGAGAAAAACCCTAACAATCATGGAGATCAAAGAGAAGAAAACTGGGATTTACCGTATAAAAGTGAAGCAAACCCTAGGGATTTGATGGAGCATAATTAAATACTAAAATGACGGAGATAGGATGAGGAGAGAAGGGGAAGCAATCTGACCTGAGAGATAGTGCTGTGGGGATTCTTAAAGGCATCCCATGGAGATAGGTTGAGTTGGAACTGCAGGACGCCGGCGTGAGATTCCGACGGCGGCAACGGCCAATTGTATTGAGCTGTGAATAACGGCGGAGAAGATGAAAAGAATGGAGAATATTGGAGGAGAATGGGATTCCCATCATAAGAGCTTCGAAGCCTTCTTACGCTCACAAGAGGTCTAATGAAGAAAGAGTTTCAGATCTTGAGATTGAAGATTGAATGAGAGAGAAATGGAGGCCGACGGTCTCCGGCGTTCCGCTTTTTCCAGCTAATTTTATCATTGCCCCTCTCAGTATTGAAAACTACTAATATGCCATTGTTGGTGTAAAAAGATCCGAACGACAGAAAGCACTACTCTTAAAGCAGCAAATGGGATCGCGGACGGGAATCTAAGGGCATCTCCAACCAAACTCCAAACGGTTTGAATGGCGTTGCTCGCCAGCTCTAGCCGAACGGTGAACAGTCTTCATCTTTGCTATTTGGTTGCGGGTGAACAGTGGGATGACAATATTGGCGTCGCACTGTTCATCTTCGTCATTTTTCTGTCTCTACCGAACTTGCCGAAGAAACTCACGAAAGAAGAGAACGACCATTATCTTCTAAAAGGGGGAAAATGGAGCCAGATTCGAGATGAATCACGGCGTTTTTTAGTTTCACGATATTTTGGAGCAAAAAAAAAAAAGGTTGGAGACGCCCTTAGCTCCATTCTCACTTTTTCTAGGCTTCTCGCTGTCATTTCAGGCGGCGGCGCCACCTTCAAGCGACGGCACTTCGGCCCTTCCAGCGACAATTTCTCTGCGGCAAGGGACAGCCTAGGAGGCCGCCGGATGAAATTATACCTCCGTCGAAATGGGTAATAAATTCTCTTCACAACTCAGCGCAACTGAGTCAAATTTTGAGTGAGTTTAGAATTTCCAGCAGAAGTACCGATCAAAGAGGAAGAAAAAATCGATCCTATTGAAGAATGATGTTATTAAATCTGATCCAACCAATCCAAGCGGTTGAATAAAAAAATGGTTTTGTATGCCCAAATCTCAATGAAAAATGGCTTAATAAAATTGGGATAACTTTTTAATCACATTCTAAAGTAAATTTTTAGTATAAAAAATATTTAATTTTAAAATTTTGTTGTACTAAAATTTTTTTAAAGAAACAATAAGAAATTTGTCCCAAACGAATCCTAAATTAGATATCAAAATTCTAGAGCTTTTAGTTAATATTTTTCAAGTATTGTTTGATTTATTTCTGAAACATCATAAAAATTTCGTTAGATCAGAAATGAAACTATGTAATGTGTGAGTCGGAATCTTTTGGAATCAAATTGAGAGCAATTCAAATTTTGATTTCAATAAACTTACAGCTGAATTAAATTTTGATTTCAATATTAAAAGTGACCTGATTTGAATCTAGATAAGAATAAATTAGAACACTAAACCATAATTAAAATTTTTGAAGCATTTATTGAAGGGCCAAATGATATGTGAAGTTAATGGTCAAATCAAGCGACTCGATAAGATGAATCTAATAAGCCCAAAATCATTCAATTCTGAGATCATTAAGAAACTTAAATATTGAATAAATGATATATATTCAAGGATAGCAATAAAGAGTGTTTTGAGACTTTAGTTAAATTCATAAAAATGCCACTCTTAAATACTATAATAGACTCTTATCCTACATATATAAAAGGAATATAAACTTGAACTTCAATAGAGCTTAACAATTTGAAAAACTATAAAGCTCTAAACAACATTTGCTGTATTTGATCATCGCTAGTTGTTGTCTTCCGACCACCATCACTTAATTGTTATCATCATCTAATTAGCATTTTTTAGTTGTCAGCATTCATTTACTATTGTCAAATCATTGTTATAAAATTAGCATCGTCTAACCATCACTACATGATTTTCATTTCAAAGTTGTAGTCATTTGACCACTGCTTCCCAAGCATCATTTCCATTTGACATCAGCGAGCTACTTAACTCCGTCGACTTCCTCACTTGATTGTTTGGCCACGAAGAAATTGAAAGAATGGAAGAAGAGAGAGGAGAGAGAAAGGCCTTTGCATCATATTTGTTAGTTATTCCTACTATATATATATATGGTTGAAAAAGAGTCGAGCTGAGCCGAGTATATATGCATATTCATATTTAAGTTCATTTATTATCAGCTTGTTCAAGTTCGGTTCGAGTTTGATTCGAGCTTTTTTATTTTGTTCAAATTTGATTGGTTTAAATTAATGATTGTTTATGTTTAGTTTATTTCGTGTTTGTAGAGCCTTAAAACTTGATGTCATCCCAAACGAACAGAGGGGTCCCGCTTTAAAAGAAAAATAGTTATAAGAGAGGTGCATTTAAATAGTTTATTTCTTTTAAAATAGTTTATTTCACTTATTCCCTTTTTGACCTAACCACCCGTAATCACCCTCACACAACCGCAAAAATTTCAAAAACATCCTTACAACCAAAATTCTAAAGGCCAACCTCGCCGGGGGGCACTGCCCCCTTGGACCCCCGACATATCTGCGAAGCGTATAACGATAAAGGATATGAACAAGTAGGAGTCGAGCCAAATTCAAGGCAACTCTAACATATATTTTGTAGAAATTGAATGATTAATCAATTACTTTATTTTAATTTTTTTTGCAAATAAATCATTTATACTTTAGCCTAAATTTTGTTTAAGAATAAACAAATCATTCGTAATTTTTCTTTTAAAATATAAGAAAAAATTTATAAATAATTATATTAGTGTAATTAATATGAGAGGGCATTCGATTCCAAAATTAGTAGCAGTTAGGTAACATTGATGAAATGCCTGACGGGAAAAATCTTCTCTGACAAAAATATCTATTTTTGATTAATTCAACTGATTGAATGTAATTCCCATTAATAACATTAATCTTCTAATAACAGAAAAAGCTCAAAATGCAAATTGTAAAAATTAAGCGAACTTAAATGTAATTAAACGGCTTGTTAACATCACATTAATGGAGAAATTATACGAAAATAATCAATATATTTCGGTAGAACTCGGCAAAGTCTTTTCATTTGATGTGGATATGATATTATATGAATATGAAATATGATTATTACTAAGAAAAAATGATAACACAAAATTATATTCAAATATAGCATATTTAAGAATTAAAATTAAAAATATGACTAGGCATGTAGCTTTTGTATGAATTAAATAAATATGAAATGTAATACGTCATCAAAAATCATCTTGATCAAACACTAATATCGAGGTATATTTGAACTAAAAATTTTCAAAATTGAATTTGGGACCATCCAAACTATGGTCTCATCAACCTTATAGTCAAATTGAACTTCTCACAAGACGAATCAGATGACACTAAAATCGGCCAAATTTGAGTCTGAATGGGCTCGAACCAAGAGATTGAAATATATTTGAAACTTCAAATCATTAATTGGACAATCAAATAATCTTCAAATAAGGCATACTTATAGTCGAATCGAGTGGCTCAACAAGATAAATCTAACGAGCTTAGGATCACTTAATTCTGACATCAGCAGGGCACTTAAATGCTGGTATAAACTCTATAATCAAAGGAATTAATATAAACCGTCGGCTGTAGCACTCCAAATTTGCTCTAGATTTTCTCCATTTTTACGGAGCATGTCATTCCCCAAAACCTATAAATTTGCCCTCATTTTTCACACGAGGGAGGAAGAAGAAAGAGAAACTCTCTTGCATTTTTTAGCCATTGCCATCGACGATCACCACCAGCTATCGATACCAATAATCATTATCACCATCAATGACCGAGATCAGAAATCACCACCATCTCTAGAATACTGATAAGATTTGACCTTGATGTTGGACATTTATTTCTATAATTCACATTTGGAAAATTAAGCTATATTGTTGGATATTAATTGTTATACTTAATTTTTTGTACTCTTCCTCTCCTCTTCTTCAACAATGAAGAAAGGATGATCTTCATATCACTTACCATCTAGTGATTTTACAATTGGGTCAGGCCCCATGGTTTTTCTTTTATGAATTTTTCATGTAAATTTTTTTTGGTCTAGTAACTTTCATTTATATGTGTTGAATCTTTATATAACGCTGAGACGTAAAATATAAACTCTACCAACTCAAATCTTCTAGTATGCAATAGTTTAGCACCATTTGTGAAAACACTCCCAACATACTTCTTCAATAGCTCATAATCATTCTCTTAATTAAGAATAACAAAATATGAGTGGTCAATACTCTAATAAATAACCTCGGATAGGTCAAACATCTTTGATGATTTCTTTCGACATCTTTCACACAAGTTAACGTCATTGAGCAATGCACTGAAAAAAAATCTCGCATATGTCAAACATTCTTGATGGATTTCTCTCAATCTCTTTTATACTATTTAATACAATCAAGCAATACTCAGAATAATGACCCCATGAAGGCATTTCCAAGAGGTAGCCTCGAAGGGAAGCTAGTAGTGAATAAAGTCCTCACTAGAAAGACCCCACGAGTGCAAGTGACAGATAGAGTCTCCACTTATTACCCCAGGAAGGAACACCCATAAGGTGGCCTCATTGGAAAGCTAGTAGTCGACAAAGTTCTCACTAAAAGATTTCATAAAAGCAAGTGGTTGATAGAGCCTCCACTCATTCAAAACTCTTAGTAGATAAAAATCACAAAATGTTTTGGATTGTCCAAAAACCTTTAAGGCAAAAGCCTCAAAATAAACACATGTACGTAATTCAAAGTTTATTGAAATGTTCAATTCGACTATAAGTTTATTGAAATCAAAGTTTGATGATCCGAATTATTTGAAAGTTTATAATTAGAAATTACCTCTAGGTCCTTACTTATCATATAAAATCGTATGAAATTGTACAAAAATAGCTATTATATCTTATTATTTATTATGTGCTTCTTACCCGAAGCCTGATAGAGAGAAGGCGAGCATCAAAGATTCAAAATCACATGTTCTCTGCTCATTGGAGGCCCACAAAAATTCATTTTCGAACTTTCATTAGTATTATCAATAGAAGCCGTTTGGCTATGAATAGGATTGAACTCAAATAAATTTAATAAATTCTATAAATTTAATAATTTTAGTGGATTAAAATTTCAAAACTATTTTAAAAGATATGTCATTTTTTAATAAATTATTTAACTATTTAGTTATAAGAAAATATTGTTGATGAGAATATATATCAAAGTTCTGAGTTTTATTTTAAGATAAGTGTAATATTAATTATTGAGATATTTATATATACAGTATAAAAATTTTATATATTTATATATATACCATCTAAAGGTTTTCGGTTTAGTAGGTCTAAAACTAAATACATGGAGTATAATTTTAGTAGCAATAGACTTAATAAGGGATTGTGACTTTGGGCGATCAAGTCATTAATAAGAGTACACGTTTTAGATATCTTGGATCTATTATTCAGAGTGATTGTGAAATAGATATGGATATTATCAGCAAAATTCAAGTTAGATGGTTGAAGTTGAGGAATGCATCGGGCTTGTTGTGCGATAGAAAAGTCCCCCTCAAACTTAAAGGAAAATTCTATAAGATGGTGGTGAGATCTGCAATGCTTTAGGGGACGAATGTTGGCTATTAAAAGAGAAGCATAATACTAAGTTAAGTGTTGCAAAGATGAGGATGCTTAGGTGGATGAGTGACTTTACCCTTAGAGATAGGATACGAAATTAGCATATATGTGAAAAGATTGGTGTAGCTCCAGTGGAATATAAGATTAGAGAGAGTCGTCTTAGATGATTTTGTCACATTAAATGGAGGCCTTCTGATCACTCGATTAGAAAAGTTGAGGTATTAGATTTGACTTATGTTAAGAAAGGTAGAGGTAGACCTAAAAAGACTTGGTTAGAAAATATTAGAAATGATTTTTCCTTATTAGATTTAAATGAGTATTTGACTTTTAACAAGATACAATGGCGAAAAAGAATTCATGTAGCCGACTCCACATAGTGGGACAAAGACTTGATGATGATGTTGTTGTTATATATCTAATATTTAAATCATTATATTTATTTATAAAATATAGTAGACTCTAAAACATATATATGAAAGGTATAGTTCATTTTAATTAAGGCTTTGTTTGGGACAACTATGGTATTGCTTCCTAAAATTATTTTTAGTATAAATTTTCTTATTCAAAAAATTTTTGTACTAGAAAATTATTTAAAAAAAAAACAAAAAAAAAAAAACGGTGTCAAACAAAATCTACATTAATATTAGTAATATTTGTTATTGGTTTAAATATTAAAGTATCGTATAAGTAAATATAAGTATTTATGCGTTAGTTGTGCTAATAAATAAAAATTAAATAATATGTATCTAAGGTTTCATTTGGGACGACTTTTTTATTGCTTCTTAAAATAGCATTTTAGAGTCGAGTCAAAATTAAAATTTTTGTACTAAAACTCTATTTTAAGAAGTAATAAAAAACCCGTCCCAAACGAATTCTAAATCTCCCTTAATTATTTTTGTATTATACTCATTTCAAAGTATATCGAATGACTTTAAAATTATGACAGAAATTCTTATGAGGATTCAAAATTTCTTTTTTTGTTTGTGTGAGAGAGAAAACATTAAATTAATTAATTCATTGCAAATGTAGGATTAAAAAAAAATTAAATAACAACGAGGTTAAAACAAGATTTAACTAATAGGATTTAATTTTTTAAAAAATTGAGCCATTAAAAGTCTGAAAGCTATTAAATATTATTAAATAAATTTAAATTAAATACATCTCAAAATAAATTTAATGTTCTTAAATTTATAAAGATAAAAAAAATTCTTAGAACATTCAGACCCAAATTGTTTTTATTATGCTTCATTTGAGATGATTTTCTTTATGCTTTTTAAAAAGCTTTTCGGCATAAAAATTTAAATTTTGATACTAAAAAATGATTTTAAAAAATAATAAGAAAGCCGTCCCAAATAAAGACTTCAAATCTAAAATGACTGTCTGGTATTATTTAATTTTAGGATTTGTTCGAGGAGGAGCTTCAATTATTTATAAAAATAACTATAAAAATGTTATGGAGAAAATAATTTTTTTGAAAGGATTAATTTGTACTATAACTTAAAAAAAAAATCGTTAAATAATTTTGTTATGACCATCTTTGGCTACATTTGTCACAGTTTTTTTACTATTTTTAAAAATAATTTTTTAGTAAAAAAATTTTAAGAGCAGTTAAAAAATAATGAAAAAAAAAATCTTAATCTAATTGTTCTATTGTAAAAAAAAAAAATTAATAAAAAAAAATCAGCCAAACTGGCTCATGATGATGATCTTAAAGACCAAAAGTAAGAAAATTGTCCCCAACATAACCTTAAGACGCAGAAATTATTACATGCAGAACCTATCTCTGCTTCCTTAGTCAACTAAGAAGAGAGCTGGTGGGAAGAAATTTACAGCTCGACCTCCATGGAGCTTCATCGTCTACCAGGTCATGAATCAGATCAACAAACTCTAAAAGAAAGAAGAGATTTCAGAGAACGAGCCTTCATTGGCTTCCTCCCTCTCTTCTTCAGCGGCTTCATCTTCTTCTTATAGTTGAAGTTGCAGAGATTCGCACTACCGATTGCTTCTTCATCCGCACCATTAAGACCATCAGCCAACCCCGAACTCTTGTTGCCTCTACTGGTAGTTTCACGGCTGTCGATTCCCAAAACGCAGTAGTCGTTGTAAGAGTTGGAGGCGATTCCGCTTCCTCTATCATTGCCGGAGATTCGCTCTTCCGAGCGAGGGAGATAGGAGCTGAGCTGGCTGAGGTTGCAGTGACATCCTTCGTCGTTCATCTTCTTGCATTTCGTCATGCCCGTTGCTTCGACCTCTTTCTCTCTCCTCTTCCTCGCCGGCTCCTTCTCATTCTTGATTTCTTCGTTATCTCCTATTTTTTCCTCTGGTTTCACTTCCTCTTCTTTATCATCGGAGCTTTTTCCGGCGATGTCCATCTTCTCCTTCTCCTCATTCGCGATTTCTAACCCTTCCTGTCAAAATCCCAAACAGTTAGAAATAAATATTACCATATTGAAGGAAGCTTGGCTGATAAGTGATTTTCCCCAAATTAGGCGATAAGCCCGACCGATATAACTATCTAATCTGGCCGAACAATCAAGATTTTATGTTGTTAACAAAATTTACGGCTCAATATCCACCATAACGCGATCATCTCGTTTCTATTTTATTTTCAGCAAAAAAACCATTTGATCAGGGCAGGGATCAGATACAGGTCAAAAGGGAATAGAGAAAACCCTAACAAAAGAGAAAGGCGAGAGAGAAGAAGATGGCAAAAGAGAACAGCGAGACGATCGATCTAACCTTTTGATAATTCGATGATTGTAGATTAATCGAAACTTCCGCACAAGACGAACGATTGATCTCGCATAAAAGCCCTGCCGCGGCTACGATAGCGGCGGCGGAATCCCATGGCGATGGTGGTGACGGAGCTCTGCGATACTCGGATGCGAACCCGAGCAGCTTCTCTGACTTTCGAATCCTCATGCGAATATGGAAACGCGCAGAACGACGCGATCGGAGAGATTGAGTGAATAAAAAAAACCTCAGAAGATCGAATTTTGAGCAACAAGACTTTGTTTTCGTGCAGAAAAAAAGATTGGAGAACTCAGCTTTCTCCTTTTTCTCTCTCTGGTTCGTGCTTCGATCTCCTTATAAATTCCTTCTTTTTTCATTAATTTTCTTTTATTTTGATTCTTCTTTCTTCGGAGTTCTTGAAGTTATTCCGTAAATAGCCTCCAGTTTTTTTTTTAAAAAAATACGCTGAAGTCATTCCTTTCTGTTTCCGGCTCAGTTATCTACTGTTGAATGCCTCAATTGCATCTCTACAGAGCTCCTCTATGCATAATTAATTATTTAAAACTTAATTAGCATAATATGTACATTAATTTACTTTAATTTCAGTTTACATATTTGTGTTCTATATTTTCTCTCATTAGAATAGAAAATCCACTTAGATTTAGGCTTCTTTTGATACGACTTTTTTATTTCTTTTTTTTTTTAAAACAGAGTTTTAGTACAAAAATTTTGTAATACAATTCTGTTTTACGAAGCAATTAAAAAATCGTCCCAAACGAAACCTTAGATCTCATGGCTACCATCATCTCGAATTAAATACATATAAGTTTGTTTTAACCTCATGATGTCTCGCATTATACCCGATGATTTGATATGATGTCATGGCGGCCGTCAATGTCCTTGATCCAATATATTTGGTGAACGGATCTACATTCATGGTTATGACATATCAAGATTGTTCATAGATATATTGATATCCATCCATTAGATGGGAGAAATTATTATATGCGGTCATCAGACATCCTTCAAAGGTGAACTCAGATGCGTCACATCACCATTTTGTTGTATACAACAGCTATATAACAATGTGTACTTGGTGGTATGGCGCACTCTGATCCGCTTCCAAACGATCCAGTGATCGCACGTAATAATTTCTCCTTAGATGGCCCTCAACTCGGTCACTCAACCAGTAGAATCATCAGTGAAGTTGTATGGCATGATCTTTGTGATACTTCTATTATGACTCTCATATTCACTTAATTTGGAACATGTATATGTTGTGCTATGAGTTGTATGTTGTATCATCCATAAGGCTTTTGCTTTAGGCTTCTTCATACACACTATGAATGTTATACTTACAATCATATGCATTTAGAAAGCATTTTACTTGATAGGGACACTATTTGTATAAGTTGGATTGATCATATGTTGTTGTATATGTTATTTTATATAAAATGTTGAGTTATGTCATGTCATCTAAATTATTTGAGCTAGTGGCTTTGGGCTACATTTGAAATTTATTGTATAATATACATACAAAAGAATGTTAATTAGTAATTAAGCTAGATGTGACATTTCGTCTATAAAGTAATCAAGCTGGTTGTGTCAATATAACGGGCTTTCTTTTAAATATATATGTATTTGACATTCAGATGGGTTATATAAAGATGATGTGATTTTTAAAGCGTCATTTGAGACGGTTTTCTTACTGCTTTGTAAAGCTATTTTTTTGAACCAAAATCTCTTTAAAATAGGGGGAAACAATAGTGATCTAAAGCTGTCTCAAACTAAGCATCAAATCGGCTTAAGGTGGACCTTCGCATTATAGCCGCTAAATCATTATGGTTGATGTATATCTATAAAAATGAGAATTTATTTTTTAAAAAAATCTCATGATGTTTATTTAGCTAGTTAGCAAGAAAATTATACATTAAATGCATGAATATGATGCACTAACTTGTTCATTAATTTTTATATCATATATTGTGTATATATATGTTATATTTTGAATTGCATGACTTAGCATCTGATTTAGAATTAGTGCTTAGTTATAAACTATTTATAAGAAAATCATACAATTACTAAGCCACAACAAAATTCAAAAGTCAAAATTTCAATTGTTTCTTTAGCATATATAGATTCTATTAGACTTATATATATATATATATATATAAAATACGGTTGAGCTCAAAGTGCTAAAAAAATAATAATAATAAGCACCACAACTATCGGAATATAGCGAAGTATGAGAAGACACAAAACACAACAACTTCGTTTGGGACAACTTTCTTACTACTTCTTATTGCAGTTTAACAGTAAGAAAGCCGTCCCAAACGAAACCTAAAGTTTCATTTGCAATAGCTTTTTTACTGATTTATATTTTAGACGTTAATTATAATTTTTATTTGCTTATTATTTTTTCCCTGCTTTAATAAAATTTTATACTTAAAAGCTGCTTTCTACAATAATTTTAAAATTTTATTTTTTCTGCAACAGCTCTACAAAACTGTAAGAAAAACAGAAAAATATTCTCCCACCGTCGGACTTTCTGGCGAATTTAGATATAAGAAGAAGCACGATAACCATTATAGGTAACAAGAAGAGGCGAAGTTAAATCAAGAGAGATTTCACATAGAATTACTCACTGGCTTGCCCTTTCTATCCTATCGATAACGAGGATCAGGAGCTACAGAAGAATGTTCAATATATAACTTCGATCTTATATGAATCTTTCGTCTGTCTCTGCAACTCTTTTCTTACTTTCTCAACAATCCTTTTCCTCAGGTGCGTGGAAATTGTGACAGCAATGGAGGATCTCACCGTGAGAGGAACTAGTTGGCTGAGGCTTCGACTGGATTGCCATGCATGAAGAAAAACAAGAGTTCATGAGACGTGGGGATTCGCTCAGTACTTCGATCTGATAAATTCCGGTTCCGGCCGCCACTGTTGCCACTTTGTCGTCGATGATCGATCTTCCCTAGATCTAGGAATAAGCCGCCATCGTCATCTTTTCGCCGCTGACTTCCTCTTCCTTAACGTCGATCGGTGATAGGATTGTAGTAGAGAAGATGGGCAAATTATTAAGTCCGGTCATAGAACGTCCAGACATCCAATCCAGACACGCTACATCACCCAAATACATTGGGCCCCGATGCATTTTGGTGATGTGGCGCATCTGAATTGGTGTCCGGACAAATCCGGACACGAGACGTAATAATTTTCCGAGAAGATGAGGGTGTTTTTTTTATTCTAGTAAGAGTTTTGAAGTGATATGTAAGTGAATAGTAAAATTTAGATGTTAAATATATAAATTTTATAATTTAGAGTGTTATATGTGTAAATCTAATGAAGCTAATTTTATTACATATGTTTATAAAATCATGTAATTATAATTAATTCTCCTAAGATTTTATATAGATGTGTTAATTCTCTATTTATTTTTGTCATATATTTATTGATGCGGTGCATCGGATCCACGTGGGCCAATGGATGGCTAATCATGATAACACACTACCTTTTTACTTTTATTGTTATTTCTGCAGCCTTTTTCGTTAGCTCCACTATCTCTATTACCCTAAGTAGTATGAGCACAGTATTTCACTGTTGGCCCTTTCCATTTATAGTTTTAGCTTACTGTTTATCTTCTCCATGAGAAGAAGAATGAACCAGTTGATGAAATACACATTTCGGCTGTTGCCTTTACTGTTCTATTGCCTCTTGATTGTTTTTGCTATTGCTCACCTGCTTCTACCACAGCATACCGCTTCAGTTGGTATCAGAGCCCGCGGCTCGGTAAGATGGCAGAGTCCAGCAAGCGTGCAGCGAGCGGGGATGACCGGAGTTTGGAGGCACTTTGGGCTGCGCACGCTGGTGTTGAGAAACGCCTGGATGAGATAGTTGCGGCGGTAGACCGCCTCACGGCTGTCTTACGACGAGAGCCACCAGTCGGTAGACAGGGAGAGGTACTACCCCGAATGGGCAGACCTGCTCCAACATTGATCACTCCTGTTGAAGGAGTCAGGGGATTTCCGAACCGAATTCGTCGGAGAGCAGCATTACTACCGGAGATATCGGACTCGGAGGAGGAATTCGACACCAATTTGCAGTCCTTCAATTCTGATTCAGAAGTAGAACTTGACGAACGAAGGCCGCGGCGCTACCAAGGTCGGGACCGACACCAGGGAGAATTTCGTGTCAAACTAGACATTCCTTTCTTCGATGGTAAACTGCATATTGAAGATTATCTTGATTGGGAACGCTCGGTAGAAACTTTTTTTGATTATATGGAGATCGAACCGGAGAAACAAGTCAAGTATGTCGCTTGTAGACTCAAGGGTGGTGCGAGTGCTTGGTGGTCTCAGTTGTTGCAATCTCGCCGGCGCGAAGGAAGGGGTTCTGTTCGGAGCTGGATACGGATGAAGCGACTTCTGAGGGCACACTTTCTACCCACAGATTACGAGCAGATGTTATACTTGAAGTATCAACATTGTTCCCAAAATCAGCGATCAGTAAGCGAATACACAGAGGAGTTTTACAGCTTATCGGCAAGAAATGATCTGAACGAAACCACTAATCAACTGGTCGCTCGCTACATTGGTGGTTTGAAAGACGTCATTCAGGACAAATTAGAATTAAACTCAGTCTGGTCACTCTCGCAGGCAGTGAACTTTGCTCTCAAAGCAGAATTACAGCTAGCGCGGCATGGAAGAAGCAGTTCAAATCGGAGAAATACATTAGAGCAGGGGTTCAAACTCGCCAAGACTCCAGGAACCGTCTTCCGGAGAACACCGCCCGTGGTTGATAACAGTGCTTCCGCGAGTTAAATGAAACCAGACGCTGAACCTAAACTAGCAGTCAAACCGAGGGGTCCAATTCGAGACAACCCATACCCAAGGCCGCAAGGTCTCAAATGTTTCAGATGCTTTCAACCTGGGCATAAGTCGATGGGGACGCGGAAGTTGAACAGGAATTTCTGGATGAAGAACACACGGAAGAAGTCGAAGATGTCATTGCGGATGAAGGAGACCCCCTTATGTGCGTACTGGAGAAACTGCTCTTGGCCCCAAAGAAACAAATTAATTCACAGAGACATTCTATCTTCAAGACAAAATGCACCATAGCCGGAAAGGTATGCGACTTGTTGGTGGACAGTGGTTGCACGGAGAATGTGGTCTCCCGAGCAGTAGTGCAAGCACTCCAGTTGAAAACAACAAAGAACCCTCAACCTTACAAAATTAGCTGGGTCAAGAAGGGGATGGAGATATCGGTCACAGATATGTGTCGAGTTCAATTTTCAATTGGAAAGCATTACTCATGTGAAGTGTTATGCGACGTAGTTGATATGGATGTTTGCCATCTAATCTTGGGCCGCCCATGGCAATTCGACGTTGGAGCAATATATGATGGTCGTGCCAACACTTATTCGTTGGAGTGGAAGGGGCGGCGACTGCGTTTTGTTACCGCATTCGTCACCGGCAGATAAAACGAACACGGTGCCATCGGTGCTACACTTTATTACAGGTAATGCCTTATTGAATTTATGTCAAGAACAAAATCTATTGTTTGCATTAGTTCTCAGGGAATCTGGCCCAACGAAGGAAAACAGAACGACCACCACATTTCCTGTAATAGAACAGTTATTGGACCAGTTTCAAGATGTCTTGGCTGAGCCCGCACCCACTGCATTGCCACCGTTACGGTCTCTCCAACACCAAATTGATTTCGTTCCTGGTTCGACACTGCCTAACTTGCCTCATCACCGTTTGAGTCCCATGGAACATCAAGCTCTCCAACATTTGGTGGACGAATTACTGAAGAACAACTTGATCCAGCCCAGTTTAAGTCCGTGTGCTGTACCTGCGCTATTAGTTCCAAAGAAGGATGGATCTTGGCGGCTGTGTATGGACAGCCGGGCGATCAATAAAATCACCGTCAAATACCGTTTTCCGGTACCGCGAGTGGAAGAACTGCTAGAGAAGCTGTCTGGAGCCACCATTTTCCCAAAGCTAGATCTTCGAAGTGGATACCATCAGATCCGAATACGTCCAGGCGATGAGTGGAAGACGGCATTCAAAACTCGCCATGGACTATACGAGTGGCGGGTCATGCCCTTTGGGCTTTGCAACGCGCCTTCGACCTTTATGCGGCTAATGACGGACGTTCTTAAACCGTTCATCAACGATTGTTGCGTTGTTTACTTCGACGATATTCTCATATACAGCACTAGTCCTGAACTTCACTGCGAGCATTTGTCCAAGATTCTGACCGCCCTCCGCCAGCATCAACTTTACTTGAATCCAAGTAAGTGTGAATTTGCCTCATCCGCTGTATACTTTCTGGGATTCGTCATTTCATCTGCAGGCGTACAAGTTGATAAACGCAAGGTGGATGCTATTACGTCGTGGCCAACGCCTCGTTCATTCACGGACGTCCGCAGCTTCCACGGGCTTGCCAATTTCTATCGTCGTTTTATCAAGAACTTTAGCACCGTCATGGCGCCTATCACCGAATGTTTAAAACTTAAACAGTTCTTTTGGGGCGAGGACCAACAGTTGAGCTTTGCTGAAATCAAATTGGCATTATCGTCCACGCCAGTATTGGCTTTGCCAAATTTCGACAAGCCTTTTCATGTGGAGACTGATGCTTCGGGCACGGGTATTGGCGCAGTTTTAAGCCAAGAGAACCGAGCGGTGGAGTTCTTCAGTGAAAAGTTATGTCCGGCAAGACAAAAGTGGAGTGTCTACGAGCAAGAGCTTTACGCGGTGGTACGCGCCCTTAAGCAGTGGGAACCTTATCTTCTTCATCGGGAGTTCATTCTTAGCAGTGACCACCGAGCGTTGCAATTCATTAACAGCCAAAAACACATCAATCGTATGCACGCTAGATGGATCTTATTCTTGCAACGATTCAATTTCGTCTTGAACCACAAGGCGGGTGTACAGAACAAGGTTGCAGACGCCCTTAGCCGCCGGCATTTACTACTCACTCAGTTACAGACTGAGATAACAGGCTTGGACTGTTTGAAGGATTTGTATGAAACAGATGAAGATTTTTCTAAAATCTGGAAGGAATGCCAGCATCAAGACCATGTACGGGAATTCTCAATAAGGCATGGATTCTTGTTTAGACACAATCAGCTGTGTATACCGGAATCCTCATGGAGGCCACAGTTAATTAAGGAAGTTCATTGTGGAGGATTGGCTGCGCACGTAGGGCGAAACAACACGTATCTGCAACTACAGGTTCGATTTTTTTGGCCTCATTTACATCGGGATGTAATGCGATTTGTTGAACGGTGCTCCGTCTGCCAAACATACAAGACCGGGGGAAATTTGCAAGGACCGTATCTGCCATTACCAACGCCGGAGACCATTTGGGAAGACTTGAGTCTTGATTTTGTAATGGGATTACCACGAACTCGGAGGGGACACGATTCAATCATGGTGGTTGTGGATCGTTTCTCGAAGATGGCCCATTTTGTAGCTTGTAAGAAGACATTCGATGCTTTGAATGTAGCCCGTGTCTTCTTCGCCGAAATCGTGCGATTGCATGGACTGCCCCGAAGCTTGACATCCGATCGTGATGTCAAGTTCTCATTAGCAACTTTTGGAAGGAGCTATGGCGACGACTTCACACAGAGATTAAGCTCAGCTCATCGTACCATCCTCAAACGGATGGACAGACCGAAGTCGTTAACAGAACACTAGGTAATTTGCTCCGTCCGTTGTGTGGTTCAAGAACACCCTAAACTTTGGGACGAATTATTGGGGCAAGCAGAGTTCGCCTATAATAGTATGACCAATCGGTCTACTGGCAAGAGTCCTTTTAGCATCGTGTACACGAAGGAGCCGAACCATACAGTGGATATAGCCGTTTTGCCTAAGTGTAACAGCAAAACAACCACTGCTTTTGCCGAACAATTCAGTGCCATGCTTGAGGAAGTTCGCCAACAATTGCTTAAGTCTAACCAGAAGTACAAGACAGCGGCCGATCGCCACCGCAAAGCTCGCTGTTTCAAACCCGGAGATTTGGTGATGATCCGTCTCAGGCGAGAACGATTCCCACAGGGGACTTACTCTAAGCTTAGTAAGAAAAAAATCGGGCCATTTGCTGTTATTAAATGCATTAATCCTAATGCCTATGTTGTGGACTTGCCCAGCCATTACAACATGTCTACCACCTTCAACATTGGAGATCTCATAGCTTATCATCCACCAGATGCCGCAATTACCAACTTATCATCATCCGAGTCGGATTCTTCTGAGAGAGGGGAAGAATGATGCGGTGCATCGGATCCACGTGGACCAATGGATGGCTAATCATGATAACACACTACCTTTTTACTTTTATTGTTATTTCTGCAGCCTTTTTCGTTAGCTCCACTATCTCTATTACCCTAAGTAGTATGAGCACAGTATTTCACTGTTGGCCCTTTCCATTTATAGTTTTAGCTTACTGTTTATCTTCTCCATGAGAAGAAGAATGAACCAGTTGATGAAATACACATTTCGGCTGTTGCCTTTACTGTTCTATTGCCTCTTGATTGTTTTTGCTATTGCTCACCTGCTTCTACCACAGCATACCGCTTCATTTATATTTGTAAATGTCTCTTCGTATGCCTTCTACTTTGTAGGCTGAATAATTAAAAAAAAAAAAGATTTTATTTTTCCAAGATTATCCAATAATTTAATTATATTATCTAATATTTTAATTATGTTTATTTTTTTAATTTAAAATATTCTTAATAATATAATTACATATAAACAAATTAAACTTGATACAAAATCAAAATATCTTAACAGAACCATTTTTTCCAATCCAAAAATAGATAATTAGGTAAAAGCAAAGCTCGAGGAAGGTGGCAGAGTAAGGAACTTTTATTTGATCCGGTCACTACGTTCAGACGCCAGTAAATTAGTGGCACGTGTTCTTACTATTTACCGCACGACCCGACAATCCGACCCGGAACGATGGTATCAATATCTCTCCTAATATAAGGAGATTGATGTAGAGAAATAAAAAGATGAGCATCAAACATTGAGTGATGTATGATGGTTTGCTTAATCTTAAAAAGATTGATTGGATGTCATTTTGCTGTGGAGTGTATTATTTAATATTATATACAAAGTCTGATTAAATATGACTATTTTCATTAATTTGTTACTAAATTTTGATTAATAGAATATATTTAGTCACACTTTCAATCTTCTAATGATTTTTTTTAAGGAACTATGACTTCATATTTTAATTATTACAAATAGTTTTAGGTTTCGTTTGGGACCATTTTTTACTGATTTTTAAGAGTTCGTTTGGGATAGTTTTCGATCACTATTTTTTCCTTATTTTAATAGACTTTCGTACTTGATACGTACTCCAAAAATTAGCTTGATCGGGCACGAATCTCGAGGCAAAAGCTAGTTGGAAACTTCAAAAAATAATTTCGGGAGCATATGAACTCCGATTTCAGCGAGCTTACAGTCAAACTGAGCGTCTCGAAAATACGAACCCAACGACACCAAGATCAACCCAATCCGAGCCCAAATGAGTCCGAATCAAGGGTTCAAAGCGCTGTTGCAAGGTCCAAACCGCAATTTGAGTTATCAAACGGTCTCCGATTTTGACGAGCTTATACTCGAATCGAAGGGCTCGACGAGACGAATCCAACGAGCCCAAGATCATTGAATTCCGACAACATTAAGGCCTTCAAATGTCCAACAAACGGTGCATGATCAAAGGATTCGATATCGGCCGTCCATTCAAACCACTCCCTGTTCGCCCTTGATCTCGCGCCTATTTACGGGCTATGCCACTCCAGAAAAACTATAAATAGAGCCCTCATTCTACACCAAAGGGGGGGAGGGAAGAGAGAGAAGAAGAAGAGAAGGAGAAGGAGAAAGGGGAAAAGGAGATTCCTCACCTCCTCGACCACCGCCGGAGCTCTTCCTGCCGCCTGAAGACGCCGGAACTCTGCCGGATTTTCAGGAAACGCAGGAATTCTGCCCAACTTCCATGGGATGCTGAAATTCTTCCCAATTTACAAGAGAATTCCCTCATGACGCCGAAACTCAGCCCAAGTGAAGCCAGAGTTCTCCTCTGCCACCAACGACGTCGGACTTCTACCCGACGTCGGACCTTCACTCTTCGCCAAGCTTCTACCCGACGCCGGACTTCTACCGGTTATCGGACTCCGCTGGACGTCTATGCGAAGATGTATTTCTTTTCATTGCTGGACTTCTACCGACGACGCTGTCCTACTGATCTTCGTCGTCAGACTACAGTCCTTTCGACCTCCGTCGCCAGCCGACTACGGTCCTCCTGACTTACGTCGCCCGCCGACTACAGTCTTTTTGACATCCGTCGCCCGCCGACTACAGTCCTCCTGACTTACGTCGCCCGCCGACTACAATCCTCCGTCGACAGCTGACTACGGTCCTCCTGACCTACGTCGCCCGCCGACTGCAGTCCTTCTAACAAAGCGAACTTGTCAATAGTGATTCTTTGTATTTACATCATGTAATGTACTCCATAAGATGTACATCAAGCTAAGGCCTTCTCTCAAGGAAGGGCCTCATTTGTAATCGATTGCAAATACTAGTGGATTCGTTCAAACTGGGCTAGGCCCCGTGGTTTTTCCCCCTTTTACAGGGGTTTTCCACGTAAAAATCTTGGTGTCTCATAAATGCTAGACCCTCTCTTCTTATCTGATTGCGTGCCGGATTTTCGTACAACGCTAAGACGTTAAACTAAATATTTCTCTACCGCCGCGAATACTCCTGGACGCAACAGTTTGGCGCCGTCTGTGGGAACGTGTTTCCAGACTGGGGGGCAACTTTGACTCAAACCATGGTCAAATAGATCCTCCAATACCTTCAACATCAAGTTGATATTTCAGGAATATCTGAGCAAATGCAAGGATACTTCAAATCAATTGCAAGCTTTATATAGTCCCTTGTTGGACTTCTACTCCTTGGGCAAGGTCTTAACATCGATCTCAAAAAAGGCAGTAACGGTCTAAAGATAGACCTTCTTCATTTTTGATTCGGGATATACGCGGCGTTCGCCCCCTCCCAATCAAAGCAAAATCAATCCCAGGGGGATTCGATTCGACCTCTTCCACACAGGTTAACGTCGTCGAGCAAAGGCTCTGACATACAACCTCGGAAAGGTCTCACATCCTTGGTGGATTCTCTCGACCTCTTCCACACAGGTTAACGTCGTCGAGGAAAGGCTTCGACATACAACCTCGGAAAGGTCCTACATCCTTGGTGGATTCTCCCGACCTCTTCCACACAGGTTAACGTCGTCGAGCAGGGCTCCGGCATACAACCTCGGAAAGGTCCTACATCCTTGGTGGATTCTCCCGACCTCTTCCACACAGGTTAACGTCGTCGAGCAAAGGCTCCGGCATACAACCTCGGATAGGTCTTACATCCTTGGTGGATTCTCCCGGCCTCTTCCACACAGGTTAACGTCGTCGAGCAGGGCTCCGGCATAGAACCTCGGAAAGGTCATAAATCCTTGGTGGATTCTCCCGACCTCTTCCACACAGGTTAACGTCGTCGAACAAATGTTCCGACATACAACCTCGAAAAGGTCTCACATCCTTGGTGGATTCTCCCGACCTCTTCCACACAGGTTAACGTCGTCGAACAAATGTTCCGACATACAACCTCGAAAAGGTCTCACATCCTTGGTGGATTCTCCCGACCTCTTCCACACAGGTTAACGTCGTCGAACAAATATTCCGACATACAACCTCGGAAAGGTCTTACATCCTTGGTGGATTCTCCCGGCCTCTTCCACACAGGTTAACGTCGTCGAGCAGGGCTCCGACATACAACCTCAGAAAGGTCTCACATCCTTAGTGGATTCTCCCGGCCTCTTCCACACAGGTTAACGTCGTCGAGCAAAGCCTCCGACATACAACTTCGGAAAGGTCCTACATCCTTGGTGGATTCTCCCGGCCTCTTCCACACAGGTTAACGTCGTCGAGCAGGGCTCCGGCATACAACCTCGGAAAGGTCCTACATCCTTGGTGGATTCTTCCGACCTCTTCCACACAGGTTAACGTCGTCGAGCAAAGCCTCCGACATACAACCTCGGAAAGGTCCTATATCCTTGGTGGATTCAGCCGACCTCTTCCACACAGGTTAACGTCGTCGAGCAGGGCTCCGACATACAACCTCGGAAAGGTCTCACATCCTTAGTGGATTCTCCCGGCCTCTTCCACACAGGTTAACGTCGTCAAGCAAAGCCTCCGACATACAACCTCGGAAAGGTCCTACATCCTTGGTGGATTCTCCCAGCCTCTTCCACACAGGTTAACGTCGTCGAGCAGGGCTCCGACTTACAACCTCGGAAAAGTCTCACGTCCTTGGTTAACGTCGCTAGAATGTCGTCAATAGACTTCTATCTGACTTCTCCATAATGTTAAAATTCTTCCTGATTTTGAATTTCCTCCTGCGCTAAACTTTTACCTTGCAGGACTTTCGACGGACTAATACACAACGCCGAAATTCTTCCTTTCATCGTACTTCTCCCTGTCGTCAGATTTCTGCTCGTCAGCGGACTCCTACTCGTCGTCGGACTTCTGCTCGTCAGCGGACTCCTACTCGTCGTCGGACTTCTGCTCGTCAGCGGACTCCTACTCGTCGTCGGACTTCTGCTCGTCAGCGGACTCCTACCCGACGTCGGACTTCTGCTCGTTAGCAGACTCCTACCCGACGTCGTACTTCTCCTCGTCGTCGGACTTCTGCTTGTTAGCGGACTCCTACCCGACGTCGTACTTCTCCCTGTCGTCGGATTTCTGCTCGTCAGCGGACTCCTACTCGTCGTCGGACTTCTGCTCATCAGCGGACTCCTACTCGTCGTCGGACTTCTGCTCGTCAGCGGACTCCTACCCGACGTCGGACTTCTGCTCGTCAGCGGACTCCTACCCGACGTCAGACTTCTGCTCGCCAGCAGACTTCTACTCGTCGTCGGACTCCTCCTTGTCGTCAGACTCCTGCTCGTAGGAAGACTCCTACGCATCGTCAGACTTCTGCTCGTTAGCAGACTCCTACCCGACGTCGTACTTCTCCCCGTCGTCGGACTTCTGCTCGTTAGCGGACTCCTACCCGACGTCGTACTTCTCACTGTCGTCAGATTTCTGCTCGTCAGCGGACTTCTACTCATCATCGGACTTCCGCTCATCGACGAATCTTCGTCGGTCTTCTATGCAACATTGAACTTCTACCCGACGACGGACTTCTCCCTGTCATCAGACTCCTGCTCGTAGGAAGACTCCTACGCATCGTCGGACTTCTGCTCGTTAGCAGACTCCTACCCGACATCGTACTTCTCCCTGTCGTTAGATTTCTGCTCGTCAGCGGACTCCTACTCGTCGTCGGACTTCTACCCGACGTCGGACTCCGCCCTGTTGTCAGACTTCTGCTCGTAGGAAGACTCCTACGCATCGTCGGACTTCTGCTCGCCAGCAGACTCCTACTCGTCGTCGGACTTCTGCTCGTCAGCGGACTCCTATGCATCGTCAGACTTCTGCTATCCAACAGACTTCTACAAGTCGTCGGACTTCTGCTCGTCAGCGGACTCCTACTCGTCGTCGGACTTCTGATCGTCAACGAACTCCTACCCGACGTCGGACTTCTGCTCGTCAGCGGACTCCTACCCGACGTCGGACTTCTGCTCGTCAGCGGACTCCTACCTGACGTCAGACTTCTGCTCGCCAGCAGACTTCTACTCGTCGTCGGACTCCTCCTTGTCGTCAGACTTCTGCTCGTAGGAAGACTCCTACGCATCATCGGACTTCTGCTCGCCAGCAGACTCCTACTCGTCGTCGGACTTCTGCTCGTCAGCGAACTCCTACTCATCGTCGGACTTCTGCTCGTCAGCGGACTCCTACTCGTCGTCGGACTTCTGCTCGTCAGCGGACTCCTACCCGACGTCGGACTTCTGCTCGTCAGCGGACTCCTACCCGACGTCGGACTTCTGCTCGTCAGCGGACTCCTACCCGACGTCAGACTTCTGCTCGCCAGCAGACTTCTACTCGTCGTCGGACTCCTCCTTGTCGTCAGACTCCTGCTCGTAGGAAGACTCCTACGCATCGTCGGACTTCTGCTCGCCAGCAAACTTCCGCCCAAATGGCATTCAAATCCCGTAGGTTTCTATCGCCAGTAAACCGGAGGGAGAGGAAGAAATCCCGTAGGTTTCTATCGCCAGTAAACCGGAGGGAGAGGAAGAAATCCCGTAGGTTTCTATCGCCAGAAAACCGGAGGGGGAGGAAGAAATCCCGTAGGTTTCTATCGCCAGTAAACCGGAGGGAGAAGATGAAATCCCGTTGGTTTCTATCGCCAGTAAACCGGAGGGAGAAGATGAAATCCCGTTGGTTTCTATCGCCAGTAAACCGGAGGGAGAGGAAGAAATCCCGTAGGTTTCTATCGCCAGAAAACCGGAGGGGGAGGATGAAATCCCGTAGGTTCCTATCGCCAGAGAACCAGAGGGAGAAAGAAGGAGGAGTTGCAAGTTTCCTAAGGGCCTAGGAGGCCTATTTATAGGTTTTGGAGAAAAAGGGGGGGGAAGTTATTGCAATTTTTGGATTTCCCTATTTTTCTAAATTTTTTTTCGGATTTTTTGAGATTTTTTGGAAATTTTTTGGACCCAAAAATGACAAAAAAGGGACAAATTTCGCGCTTGTGGGGGGCCCACATTGGCGGTGCGGCCAACCGGCCGCACCGTTTCGCGCGGGCACAGCAGGTCACGGATCCGCGGCCAGCGCGGCCGGATCACGGCTGGCCAGCCGTGGCACACGCGCGTGGCCCACGGCAGCCCGCGGCACGCGGGTGCCAGCGATCCGCGACAGCGGATCTGTTCCGCGCGCGGAACAGCGCACGGCCAAAGACCGCACGGTTCGCGCGGTTCCTTCCGCGCCGCGCGGTTCCGCGGATGCCGCCGCCGGCGAGCGGCGGCGGGCGGCGGTCCGGCCGGACGTCCGGCAGGTTCGGCCGCCTACGCGTTTTCGGGCCCCATTTTTTTGGGCCGGACGGTCCGATTCGGATGTTTTTTGGGTCCCCGGACACGTTTTTTTTTTTCGACGTTTCGGACTCAATTTTGATACTTCCGGAACTCAACGGGATCTCTATGACGAACTTCGAGCAAGATGTTAATTTTTGGAACGTATTTTTTTGGTGTTTGGGCCAACGTAAATTGTCGACGCATGTATTTTCGGACTCCTGGTGTTTCGACGTCCGAAAATAGGGGGGCAACTGATACGTACTCCAAAAAATTAGCTTGATCGGGCACGAATCTCGAGGCAAAAGCTAGTTGGAAACTTCAAAAAATAATTTCGGGAGCATATGAACTCCGATTTCAGCGAGCTTACAGTCAAACTGAGCGTCTCGAAAATACGAACCCAACGACACCAAGATCAACCCAATCCGAGCCCAAATGAGTCCGAATCAAGGGTTCAAAGCGCTGTTGCAAGGTCCAAACCGCAATTTGAGTTATCAAACGGTCTCCGATTTTGACGAGCTTATACTCGAATCGAAGGGCTCGACGAGACGAATCCAACGAGCCCAAGTGATCATTGAATTCCGACAACATTAAGGCCTTCAAATGTCCAACAACAAACGTGCATGATCAAAGGATTCGATATCGGCCGTCCATTCAAACCACTCCCTGTTCGCCCTTGATCTCGCGCCTATTTACGGGCTATGCCACTCCAGAAAAACTATAAATAGAGCCCTCATTCTACACCAAAGGGGGGGAGGGAAGAGAGAGAAGAAGAAGAGAAGGAGAAGGAGAAAGGGGAAAAGGAGATTCCTCACCTCCTCGACCACCGCCGGAGCTCTTCCTGCCGCCTGAAGACGCCGGAACTCTGCCGGATTTTCAGGAAACGCAGGAATTCTGCCCAACTTCCATGGGATGCTGAAATTCTTCCCAATTTACAAGAGAATTCCCTCATGACGCCGAAACTCAGCCCAAGTGAAGCCAGAGTTCTCCTCTGCCACCAACGACGTCGGACTTCTACCCGACGTCGGACCTTCACTCTTCGCCAAGCTTCTACCCGACGCCGGACTTCTACCGGTTATCGGACTCCGCTGGACGTCTATGCGAAGATGTATTTCTTTTCATTGCTGGACTTCTACCGGACGCTGTCCTACTGATCTTCGTCGTCAGACTACAGTCCTTTCGACCTCCGTCGCCAGCCGACTACGGTCCTCCTGACTTACGTCGCCCGCCGACTACAGTCTTTTTGACATCCGTCGCCCGCCGACTACAGTCCTCCTGACTTACGTCGCCCGCCGACTACAATCCTCCGTCGACAGCTGACTACGGTCCTCCTGACCTACGTCGCCCGCCGACTGCAGTCCTTCTAACAAAGCGAACTTGTCAATAGTGATTCTTTGTATTTACATCATGTAATGTACTCCATAAGATGTACATCAAGCTAAGGCCTTCTCTCAAGGAAGGGCCTCATTTGTAATCGATTGCAAATACTAGTGGATTCGTTCAAACTGGGCTAGGCCCCGTGGTTTTTCCCCCTTTTACAGGGGTTTTCCACGTAAAAATCTTGGTGTCTCATAAATGCTAGACCCTCTCTTCTTATCTGATTGCGTGCCGGATTTTCGTACAACGCTAAGACGTTAAACTAAATATTTCTCTACCGCCGCGAATACTCCTGGACGCAACAGTACTAAAAAAGCTTTACAAAATCGTAAGAAAGTCATCTTAAATGAAGCCTAAAGTAGTTCTTAGTACAAAATTTTTTACAATAAAAAAATTATTTTAAAAAGCAGTAAGAAAACATTTCTAAATGAAGCCTTAGGCTTCGTTTGGGATAACTTTACTACTGATTTTTAAAGTAACTTTTTACTACAAAAATGTTTTGAAATTAAAATTT
The DNA here is from genome assembly GCA_019514585.1 of Dendrobium officinale. Lineage (NCBI taxonomy): Eukaryota > Viridiplantae > Streptophyta > Magnoliopsida > Asparagales > Orchidaceae > Dendrobium > Dendrobium officinale. The sequence continues at coordinate 7,282,577 of CM033699.1, read as the reverse complement.
TTATACTAAAAATTCTTTTAAAAAAAGTAAGAAAATTGTCCCAAATGAATCCTTAATCTGATTAAATATTATTTTCAATAGATTAGGTATTTATTTATATGATTTCTTTTAGTCATTATGCAGTGATTTTGTTGTTCTTGTTGATTTGTCACAGTTATACTGAATTATCCTATCAATTAATAGATTAAAAAGAATGAAACTCATAATAATATATTGGCAGCTAATGCAATAGCCTTTATTAACATATTGTTGTCTTCATTAACATGCTCTTAATGAGTGTTAGTCCAAAAAACAAGTTGTTAATAAGAAATTTAGCCTTGATTAGCATGATAACAACCTTATTAATTAACATTTTGTGGCATAAGAAGGTTTTTGTAGGGTTATGAGTTGAATGCTTAGAATTTTTCTTAGGAATCTCTTGCAATATGTAGAAGAGAATAAATACTTCTTAGTTAAAAATCAAATGAAGAAAAATAAAAGACCTCCATCTTACAAATACACTATAACCCTAATTATTTTCTCTATTGATCATACTCTAAGAGCTTATAGAATCATGTGGAGTCTAAGGGAGGAGAAATTATTCTATGCAAACTCTGAACATAGCTCTATATCCTCAAACCAACCAGAATGAGCCACGTAAGCGGTACCGAGCCGCGAGCAGTATCAAGCAGCGGTACCGACGTGGCTCATTTGGGTTGGTCTCCGAATGACGTTCGGCTTCCACACAGAATAATTTGGGAGAGTAGAAAGTACTTGAACATTGCATAGTCATGATAGAAACTACAAAATTCATAGACCATAAACCACATTTAGCACTTGATTGTAATTAAACCATTGACTCTAATATCACTAATTATTAAGAATAAAAGATTGAACAAAAGAGAAATCAAAATATCATAACAGAAATCTTGTATTCATAAGAAATACATTTATCCTCATACATTTAGGACCACATGAATTTTATTAAATTAATCAAGTTATAATTATATGAAATGATATTATTTAGATAAAAATTATTATATTTATCATTATGATATATAGTATTCTCACATAATATATATCAAAATACATACAAACTATATAAGAAATTTACTGCAAAATCATGGACTCAATTATGTTTGTCTAGTCTGAGTCATGAAATTCCAATTTCCAAGTCCTCTAAACATCATTATAAAGCTTTTGACTTAGTATATAATGATGTATGAGATCCCTCCCAAGACATTCTCCATTTAAGACAATAAATATTATGTGATACTTATTGATGATTTTTCTCACTTTTGCTAAGGCTTTTCCTATGTACGACAAACTCAAAATAGCAAAAAATTTGTACACTTCATAGCTCTAGTGGAAAACCAATTGAAAGCTTATATCAAGCTCTTATGCCCTAATGGTGGTGACAAATATGTGAACTCTGATCCATTCCTCATAATTTCCTCTATATTCTTGTTATAATGCACCAATATGGCTATTTTTATACTCCTAAATAAAACGGTATCGCCAAACATAAACATCACCATCTCATCAAAACCATTTGCAATGTTGTGCAATAAACACAACATGAATAAAAAATTAGAAATCACACAACAAACAACACAAAGAACGTGGTTCAAAGATGCATACGTCCATGGGGATGGGATGATGATGTCATTATATTTGAGAACAATAGAGATTACAATAGGCTCTTAAGCTCTCTTTCTTGCATGCATATAATATAATTGCCCTCAAGATTTTATACACTAGGCCACCAAGAAGAGGCCGAAGTAGGTCCTAATGATCTCATACATAAATGAGATCAACAGATGCATGCGTGAATTTATCTTAATGACTCAAATGTCAAAAAAGAAAGAGTTGAATACAAAGCCTTAGCTTCAACTGCTACTAATAAAATATTGCTACATCATCTCCTTCAAGAATTTTCAAGCATCCATTGGACATCCCAGACACCTTTACTGCAAAAATACTTCCACATTATAACATTATCCAACAATCTGATTTTATACACTCGCACCAAATACATTGAAATTAACAATCTTCATATACAGATACAAAATACCTCCCAAAAAAAAAAAACAAAAAAAAAAAATTTGCGCTTCATATCAGCTCCCAATATCAAAGGGCTGAAATTCTTGCCAAAGCTCTCTGCACTGCTCCATTTCTTCAGCTATGCCACAAGTTAGACAATTCAACTACAAATTATCTATTTTAGGGGAGGTAATAAATACTAACAAATCCTGCAGGGCCCAGCAAAGTATAGCAGCAATTACTTCTGCTATTTCATCAAACATCATATAGATGCGCAATCGTATTCTTTACCACAACCACTCCGTAACAGTTCTCTTCCTTCAGCTCTCTCAACAATACATATAAATAGGCATGCTTATACTTAGATTAGGGGTGCAAACGAGTCAAGTCAAGTTTGAGTTAGGTCTAACTCGAGCTCGACTCAAGAGCTAAATCTCAAGCTCGAACTCAAGCCGAGTTCAAAAGGCAAGCTTAAGCTCCTCTCATGCCACTAACAACGAGCTCGTATGCGGCTCAATCTCACAGTTCAAGCGCACAAAGGCCAGTTCGTCTTCCGTGCTTCGCCACTTCACCTTCCACAATTTGCACACGCAGACACCAACCGCCTTCAACACTTCGCCTATTTACCTTTCGCCTTTCAAGCCACTCAACGAGTAATCGAGCCAAGCATCATCTAGATCGAACTCGAGCTCGATAATCCAACGAACTCGAAATTTTGCTCAAGCTCGAAACTCAATAAGCTCGACTTGCAAACTCGTTAACAAGTCAATCTCGAGCCGGATCAAAAATTGTCTTGATTCGTTTGCACCACTAGCTTAGATAGAAAAAATGTGTGATTATTGCAACTCCAATGAAACCTTCGTGTGTGTGCGTGGGTGTGGGCGTGGGCGGGGGCGCGTGCGCGTGCGTGTGCGTGAAAAACGTGAACAAAGGACAAAGTAGGCAACCAACAGCTAAAAATGCTGAAATCCAATGGAAGATCTCTCTCTGCAGAGCTTACCATTTTTCTAAGGCATCAGATGGTTAAATTGCTGACTACAGATAAAATTCTTATTCTGAGAAATTTACATTAGTTTATAACCTCAAATGAGGGTAATGAATTAAACTATTTATGAAAATTAGAATATATATAAATAAAAAATTTCCTATAAAAACTATATAGATATACAATACACAATACTAATAAACATGTAAACGTCTAAGGAGTATATAGGGGTCTCTGCCTAGCTAAATACACATAATCTCTCCTCTGAGCTTCAAGCTCTTGGATAATCCTATCAGCCCATTCCTTCTTGTCATCTAAACCTGCTAAATGCACCATGAAATCTCCCCTGGAATATACTCCTGTAATTCATTGACAAGTGAAATGATCATACCAATTATAACTGTTATAATTTTTTTTGTCTTTCTAACTATTACCAAATTATAATAAAATATTGCTTCTCAACATAAAAATTAATAAAAAAATAACAACCAAATATATATGTGGTAGCTATGTTGCACAGATACACCTATTTATGAAGGCGTGTTGTATCGAATACGCGTCCGATACGGCACCGATACAAGTCAGATACGTTAAAACCGTATCAAATTAAAATACTATTTAATTTCAAAATGAATGATGAAAAAAATGCAAAAAAAGAGGAGTCATATTTACTTCCGCGGTTGCGAGCAAGGTTCTCTCATTTTCGAACCCGCGAGCCATTTACAATATTGATGTTAGTTTACTAGAAAATAGGATATTAGGGCATCAAATCACTTTGCATTTGCAATGCTTTGATTTTTGTTTCATGTATTAAAAAATCATGTTATTGTGATTTGTATGTCTTCTTAAAGAGGAAAAAAAAAAAAGATTAGCCCTCATATTTTATTCAGTAAACATGCCACCAAATCATGCAACAACATAATTAGTAGAATCATGCCATAAAATTCTTATTAGGCAATGCGTTTTAACTCTTCCCTTGACTCAATGCTTACTTTTATTTTGATATTAAAAGCTACAAGGCTACAAATGATATTGCTTTCATTTTTTTTGTCATTTCAAATATTATGCTTTGACTTTTTTCTTAATTTTTATGTATAATTTATAAATTATAATGTCGTGTCCGCGCCATACCTGTATACTGTATTTTTAAGAATTGATGTGTCCCGTATCCGTATCGTGTCGTATCTGTATCAGTGCAACATAGTGTGGTATTGACTTAAAAAATCAAAGTAGCGAAAAAAATTATTCCAAACAGATCATCAGTCTATGAGGGAATGGAATGAACCTCTCCATACTGCACCTGATGAGAAGATGAGTTGATGAACAGATTTCCATGAGGGGTACCAAGGATAGGAGTTGAAAAGGCACTGCATCGGCGATATTCGTACATGGCTTCTCAGTTCATGAGATGATAGATTGCTAATCAGATACTTCAACGCATCGTTATCGCCACTCTTGGTCGATCCAAACTGCACAAAAGATGTTAGGTTCCACCAGGTCTCCAGAAAGTTTTCACTCCATTTAGATCGCCGTACAAAGAAGACTCCTGAAGGCATAGAAATGGATTCAAAATCAATAACCTCTGATCGTAAGATGTGGCAGATTCTTTAGGATTTGTATATTTAGCAATTTCACAAGCTTCTTAGCAAATACTGCACTTGTTTGATGATGCCGTTGTTACCCAATAGAACTCGGTACACAAAAAACAGAGAAATGAGGCTTTAAGAACAGCACAGGAAATGCTTTAAGTGGTCTTTCTTTAATCTCTAGGTCTTTCTTTTAAGTGGTTGTTGGTTCATATTTATATGCAATTTGGAAATATCTTGTATCAATGTGGTGTTCAGTCGTAACAATATAGAAACAAGTTTTATGATACAACAAGTGTAATGTCACGTTATTATTAATGTTCATAACTAATTCATAACATCACCATTAGTCTTGTTGTGTCCTGGAACATTCGTGGCGGTAGAGAGATATGGAGTTTAGCGTCCTAGCTTTGAACGAAGATCTAGCTCACTTATAGAAAAGAGAGAAGGGTGAAGTATCCATAAGAGACCAATATTTTTACATTAAAAATCCTAAAAAGGGCAAAAATCATGGGGCCTTATCCAGCTGAAAAGAATCCACTAGAATTTGTGATTGATTACAAATTAGGTCTTTACTCAGAGGAAGGCCTTGGCCCAATGTAGCAAATATACATATAATGGGCACATTACATGGTTGGAGTTGGAAGAATGTAGAGACATGAGAGTTATTCTCAAGAGAGTGTTGGCATGTTCGCTCGACTGGTAGGACCATAATCGGACAATGGTGGTTAGAGTGACTATTAATTAATAACTTGTAAATCAAATATTAGTTGTATTTAATTTAGTTTATTAATTTGCACTGCTTTATTTTTTATTTAAAACTTGTTTCTTGTGTAGCCTAGCATATTGCTTGTGTTTTTTTCTTCTTATTAAAACAGGTGGGGTCTCTTGCGGCTATGAGATCAGTTGTGCAAACTAGAGAGCGAAAAGAGAGAGGCGGATTGAGAGCAAGAGCGGGGATGAGACCTAGCGGAAGAGCGTGCTAGGCGAAGGAGGCAAGATCGGGCTTCTTCTTCTTGCAATTCCAGGTAAGTGCTAGAGGAGGTAGAAGGATGAGGGGGATTTTGTTGGAGCTCGTTCTTACCTTGTGGTTGTCGGTGGGATTTAGTAAGAACCAAAAGAACAAAGGTTTGATTGGTAGAAGTGATGAGGACATCAGAGATCAATGGCTACGATCGTGCCTATTTATTTTGATCTATTTTATGTATTTGATTTGTTATTGTTCTTTTTTCCTTTCTACCCTCACTCGAAGGCTCTGTCTTATGTATGCCCTAGGGGCAATAGTGTCTTTGTTATTTCCCCTTCATGTATTTTGGCTATTTAAAGCCTCCCTCTTCTTTTGGAGAGGTTAATTGTGTTTGTGTGAGAGCTTGAGAGCTTTGGAGAGAATTCCCTAGGAGAGAGAAAACGGATCACCCACCAACCATGGAGACAGCCGGGTTCGTGGTTTGTTTTATCGTTCTTTTCGATCAATCTCTTCTTCCTTCTCTCCATACCCATCCGCCCCTCTACTTCTCTACCGCTGGCCACCCTCACCCTAGCCATAAATTTTCTTCACTTTCCCGCCACATGCCGGCCTTTTCCCTCTCCCACCGTCGCCAGAATCCTCCACCCACCGCCCCACCCGCTGACTCCCAACCACCCATCATCACCCTCATAAACCACCTAGCCACCGCCCCTATCACCCAACACTCTAGTCCAAACCGTCGGCCACCCCTTGGCTTTCTCCTCCCTCATCAATTGCCATTACACCTTTCCTAAATTAGTTCCTCATATTTTAGGTAACTCAAATAATCGCAAATTCAAATCTATTTGAATTTTGAAATTATTACCTAAAATATAAATCATATTTTAGGAAAGTTGCCAAATCCTAATTCATTTGAATTTTAAATTAAATTGCGATGAGATCACTCTTCCCTAATTTAATTCCCTAAATCAAGAAAAATGGGTCGGGTTCGGGTTGACTCGGGCCCGTTTATATTTTGTAATCCCGAATTTTTGATTCCCGCCTGACTTTCCCGTGTCCTTCGCGTCTGTCCATCGCAGTCAACCCATCTCATCCGTCATTCCGTCGTGTCTGTCCATCGAGATCAACTCATCACGCCGCGTCGCCGCCAGTAAGCAGTGGAGTCCGAGCTTGCGCGGTGTTCGTGCCACTCCGTCGAACGTCAGGCGTCGAGTTGCGTCCGTCCGAGTTGGTCCGATCGTCCGACCGTCCGCGTCACCGCCGTCACTCCGCCTATCCGCCAGCCCAGTTTTTGAATTAAACGGGTTCGCCAATGCTGCCTAGCCTGATGCCGCCCAGTTTTAGAATTAAACGGGTCGCGGGTCGGGTCGGGTCAACCCGGCAACCCGTGCGGGTCGGGTTCAGGTTTTTTTTTTTTTTTTTGATCCGTTTATTTAAACGTGTCGGTTCAGGTTGACCCGTTTACACCCGGGTCAAGTCGGGTTCAACCCGAACCCGACCTGTCGACCCGAATTGACACCCCTAGAAAATGCAATAAAAGTAGTGCAAATATCCAAACAACGATTACATATACTAATGGAGAATAGATGGAGTTTTTACTAGATGAAATGCTACATTTTTGCAGTGTTTTTTAAATTGAAGTTTCAAATATGAATGATACATATAAAACTCGTCGACGATCAACACGAAGTGATGAAGAAATATCAAACCTACATCATTATCATGTTAAACTATTACATATTGTAATTGACATGCAATTTTAAGAGCTAAATAATTATTTTTCTGAATCTAATATTGAGTTATCTCTTTGTGTGGCATGCTTAAACCCAAGTGATTCATTTCTTACTTATGATTACAGCAAATTGATACGTATAGCAGAATTATATCCAAATAATTTTTTTACAATTAACATTATGGCTCTTAAAAGTTAATTATCAACTAATATTATTAATGTGTACTGATAATGAGTTCACCTCTCTAAGCAGTATTGTTTATCTTACAAAATAAATTATTAAGGTCAAGAAAGATAGTATGTATCCTCTAGCTTACAGACTTATTACTTTAGCATTAATTTTATCAATTGATACTGCTACAGTGGAGAGAGCATTTTCTGCAATGAGGATTATCAAACATCAATTACGTAATAGGATGAGTGATGATTGGCTCAATGATCATGTTGTGTCTTACATTGAGAAAGATGTGCTCGATTTTATTTCTAATGAGGTTGTAATGCAACATTATCAAAAGATGCAAAACAAATTAATAAGTTTGTAATAATTTCAATTTATCTATCATAATGAAATACAATATTTTATTTTGAATTATGTACTCAATTTATTTTTTTTCAATATTAGTTCATTTATATGAAAACTTTGCCCCCTCCCCTTAAAATGAAAGGTTGGTTCCGCCCCAGCAGACGGTTGGTGTCATTCAGGCTTGAGAGACCCAGCTAGGTCGATTCTTGTGGTGTGGCTTCGGATTGAAGACGGACAGGAGGCGTTGCTTGGGTGCAGGATTTTTCGGTTGGATCAGGCTTAATTGCAAGCAAGAGGTCGAACAAGTAGCGAATGTGCAGGCAGATCACGTGGGCGGACACGTGTGGGGTTCGTGCGAGGAAGGCGGACCCTGGGACAACAGAATCATGGGTGGAGTCGGGCGACATGCGAAGGCAGGCATCGCAAGTAAGGTCACACTAGAGCGTGATCGAACTAGTGTGCGAGTCATAGGATACCCGCAGGCGGACGTACTCGCAAGGCACGGGAAGACACCGTGTGGTGCACTATAGACGCGCATGCGAGGCGTAGGCAAACGAGTCTAGGGCACAGGGGGTGGGATCAAATCATGTGTGCGAAGCCGAGGCTAGCATAGAGCTCACGTACAGGACGCGCAATCGTGCACAGTAGGAGATGATATTTTCTAGTTTGTGGATTAAAGTGAAAGACTGAGCCAGGTGCTTGAGCGGGTCGAAGCCAGAGGAGCCTCATGAAGGCTTTTCTTTGATTGTAAAATCTGGACCAATGTGAAGATTATTAGGATTGATCTAGTCTTAGACTAGTGTTATTCTAGGAGACACACGTCAATATAAAATCTATAAATAGATGTTATATGCGATGTATTAGATGGAAAAAATTGGATAAGAGCTTAAGTTTTGTTTTCCTCTATATCTGAGCTCTCTCTCTCTCTTTCTCGACTTTCAAGAAGAACTACTTCCTCCACAAGAATCCTAACATGGACCATAGTCGATAGGAGACGATGGTCAGTGGGACTGTAGTCGGCGGGCGACAGAGGTCGGAGGGACCATAGTCGGCGCGCAACGGAGGTCAAAGAGATTGTAGTCAGCGAGTGACAAAAGTCGCAGTCGATTGTAGTCGACGGGCAGCGATGGTCGAAGGGACCATATTCATTGGGCAATGGTCGTCGAAGGGATCGTAGTCGGCAGGCGATAGAGATAGGAGCAGACCATAATTAGCGGGCGATCGTAGTCGGAGGGTCCATAGTCGGTGGACGAAGGTGGTCAGAGGGATCATAGTCATTGGGCGTTGGTCTTCGGAGAGACCGTAGTCAACGGACAATGGTGGTCGGAGGGACCGTAGTCAAAGATCGACGGAGGACAGAGTGTACCATAGTCAACGGGTGATGGTGGTCGGAGGGAATGTAATTGATGGCGACGGTGGTCAAAGGGACCGTAGTCGGCGGGAGACAGAGGTCAGAGGGTGACGATGGTCGAAGGTCGGATGGTGATCGGCAAATGAACAATGGTTCAGCGATGGTATCAAGTCTGTTTTTTGATGTGTATCAAGTCTTAACCGATGATTTGGCGTTGGCTTTACAAACTATCATTCTTCATATATTAATGTTGAATATTGCATGAAGTATTAAATATAATTGCAAAACTTCTATTTGTTTTATGTTTGATCTACCATTTTGCCTTCCAAAAACTTTGATGCTAACTTTATCTACCTGTCTCATGGTGCATTTTCAACCTTTAGCGTACCACTAACTTATCTTTAATAGATATTATTCTCGTTAATCATTTAATATAATTATTCCTCAATTTATTACTTTTTAACTTATAACAAGGCATGCATCAAAAGTAATTCTAGATTATTTTTCTAATATTCTAGTATTTTGGATTGTTAAGTATTTTATTTCAATTTTATTTTATTTATGTTAGGAATATCTTTATTTCCATATAGATATTAGGATTATAAGCATAGTCTAGATTTAAGTTTCAAATTTAATTAGAATTAATCTTGTCATTTTACCTTTATAAATATGGGTGAATATTATTTGGATCATTATGAAATTATGAATGCAATGTGATGATCTTTCCCTGCTATTCTATCCTCTCTCCTAACCAGTATGTAAATGGATCTCCCCTCTCTTTTTAAATTACATCTTCTCACAACAATGGGAATTCCCATCCTCTTTTATCTTCTCAGACCTCACAGCTCTTTGATCAAATGCAACTTGAGGTATTATCATGTGTCTCCTACTCTCATGAAATCCAAATTACCAAAAGAATCCTGGTTAATCCAATATTTGATGATCCTTCATTATCTTCTTACTTCTCTAGCACCTAGGGGAGAAACTAAGCCAATTTTAAGATAGGAAAGAAAGAAAAAGATCAAGAAGAAATTCTTCATCAAGGATCCATCATCAAATTGGCATCAAAGCAATTCTCATCCAACATCAATGTGGAATAAAAATCAAATTTCTTTAAGGTAGTTGTATCTAAATCTTAGCCAACCATACACATCACATACCATTAATCATACCACACCATCATGATACATGTAAAACTAAGAACATTGATCCATGCAAGATGCATTAATTATGCATAGAAGACACACCACACACACAAAAAATAAACATTTCTGGAGTTAAGAAATTCTCCTTATTTACTTTGGAATCAACACTAAAAGTTTATTAGCATATTTCATAAACTCTAGAAACATCCAAGTACAAAATATTAGAATAAATATAATTTAGATATGGATGAATTATATGCTTCACAAAATTATTTACTACATTAGGTTTGTAATGAAAAATCATAAAATTATCATTTATATGACTCTCATGATTACACATATGGTAGCTACAATGGGTCTAGTGATTTCATTGAGTCAAATTACAACCATGACAGCCATTTTAATAATCAGCCTCATAGATATAAATTACCATCAAGAAATACAAATGTTGATGCATTGATCCCTATTAATATCGAAATTAGTATTTTAAGTGAAGCATTATGGTGAAAAATTTTTACATTGGAACGCAGCTAGGTCCTTCATCGCACGATGAATTTCGTGCACACATGTTGTTCATTTATCAAGTATTAAACCTATATTATTAAAATTTTATAAACCCTTTAAAAATAACAGTTACTATAAATAAGATTTAGGAATGTCATTCGTCTTTTTAAGAATAGTAGTATATAGAATATATATCTCGAGCGACTACCTGAAAATAACCGGTAAATTTAATTCAACTGATACCGAACTCAATCTACAACCCCAAGAAGAAGAATTTTAGCTCGAATTTGTTAAACGATTTCTCAAATAAAATCGAAGCCATGGAAATCTTTTTCTCCCTTCATCAAGAAGTTATATAAAAGAGAAATCAGCGCAAGAGATTACCTGCGTTTATCCCGTTAACATCCTCCGTCACCACAAAATCGGGAGAAGTCTCGAAATCCGCCTGTCCAATTACGGCACCCAGAATATTCTCCTAATCCGAAGAATCGAAAATCATCAAAAAAGATTATAAAAATAATTTTCAAATAAAAGGAAGGACCTAAATTTACCAGGGAAATATCCGGGTTGGTTACCACTGTGTCCTACAGAGAGGAAAAAATATCAGAAATAATCAGAAAATTTTTCATTTCACAAAAAAAAACAGGATGGCGAGAAGGGAGGAAAAGCAAAAAAGCCGTAGAACTTACGGCATCGTTCCAGAAAACCCAATCATGACTTGGGAGCTGTGAACGGACGGCAACGATCTTGCTCCAGCTTGGGGGACGGCCAGGATCGACAAGATCGTGTGCATCGACGAAGTCATATCCCATCCGCGCCGCGTAAGCCCGCTTGTTTCCGCCCACCGCCGCCATAACGCCGCGGAATGATCGCCGGCTCGTTTGTCGCCCCACGCCGTCACTGATTTCCTCCTGCGTTAAGCTCACCATCGCAATCTTCAGAGTTCGGGTCGTCGGCGATGTGGAGATGCCAGAGAAGACCGATGCGTTAGCCAGGCATCTCCGGCCAAGGTCGTTGGCGCGACGCAGTACTGATGCACAGATGTGGAGGAAGGCGAGAAAAAGAAGAGAAGAAAATAGAGCGAGGAGAAGGACTGATGGGCGGCGGCGGAGTAGAGACAGAGGCTGAGCTCGGACTCGCCGGTGAGCCATCAGTGAGGGCAAATTATTGCATCAGGTCACCTGACAGAGAGATGCGTTCGGTCTCTCTCTGTCTACAGTAACCTGCGCTTTACTGTAGCACTGCTACAGTAAAGCGCAGAGAGACCGAACGCATCTCTGCGTTCGGTCACCTGACCTGACGCAATAATTTGCCATCAGTGAGGGACTGGACTAGGGGTTAGGAGCCGGAGAGGAACTGCCATTTTATAGGGTTTAATTGCAAATGATAATTTTTTTAGGATTAGTTTATGTACAGCCCTTATGTATTTATATATTTTTATCGCATAAATTTTTTATATTTATTTAAATAATATCATCATATTTAAATATATTTTAATAAATTTTATCTATTCTTATATATATCATATCATTCATATATACATAATGTACATATCATATACAATATTTATAACATGTAGTTTTATACATTGTGATTGTCAATATGCATGTATCAAAATACATATTAGCTAAAAAAATTATAATCATATGCATGTCATATTATTATTTAAAATAGTGTACACTGATCATGATCATTCATACCTAGAAATGTATTCTCATTTCATATAAAATAATATATATTCAAAACTGGCTGGTGAATTTTTCTTATAAGTGATCAAAACGTTCAGGAGATTGATATATATCACATACTGAAATTTACATGATGAAAGACCACTAGAACGGAAGATATTATATTTTTACCAGATTAACGAAGATGAAAAATAACAAACTCAAAATATTAAAAACAAAAGTAAGAGTAGATGTCATTTATAATGGTTAGAATAATTTTCTTAACATAAGCGACGGACCAAAAAAGACCATAAGACTTTCTCTCTCTTCTCTGTCTCTTTTTCTCTCTCCCTTCTCCTCTCCTCTCTTGCTTTCTTCTCTTCCCTCACAAACCACCAAAATGAGGGAGGGGGATGGTGGATGACATGAATATTTATATTAAAAATATTTAAAAATTTATTTTCATTTTCCACCACCGTGGCGCGCAAGATCCAACACAGTTGTGATACATGTTGGCCCTCATAATTACTATAGAATAGAAAGCTCAACGTCATAACGATACTTTCTCAACACCTCTGCGCTTACCAACCTAGCGCTGTAACGCTACTTGATTAGATATTCATATTTTTAAATAAATACATTTTAAACTTTTTAGGTTATTATAAATAGTAGTCATATGGATCGTACTGAGGCGACTGGGGTTGGAGGGATCATAGTCGGGTGATTAAGGGCGGAAGAATCATAGTTGGTAGATGTTGGAGGTCAGAGGGACCGTATTTGGCAGGCGACCAATGTCAGAAGGATTGCAATCAGGCGACGATGATTGAGAGGTCATAGTCGGGGAAGTGATGTTGGAGGGACTATAGTTTAATGATATAGGTCGAAGGAACCGTAATAGAACAATGGTGGTCAGAGGGACCGTAATAGGTATACCAAGGTAGGAGGAGCCATATTCAAGTGACAAAGGTCGGAATGACTTTATATAATAACCAACAATTCTTAAAATGAATTTATTTAAAAATAAGATAATCTGGATCAAGCATCTAGTGTTGTGGCACTATGTTGGAAAGCACAGCAGCGTGGGTGCACTATGGCGCTAAGAAATGACATTGAGGCATTAATGTCTCTATTATATAGTTACTATGGCCAAGTTCAGTATACGGCACAGTAGCACTGGGAAGTTGGGCACCATGGTGCTAGTTTTTAATTAAATGATATTTGTAATATAGTTAATTTAAATATCCCTCACCACCTAAACTCACTCGCTCATTTCGTTTGGTTTATAGGGGAAGAAAAGAAACGAGAAGGTGAAGAGAAAAGAGAGAGAGAGAGAGAGAGAGAGAGAGAGAGAGAGAGGGTCCTTCTAGGCTTTTTCTTCCATCGCTGTTGTTACGAAAAAATTTTGATCGTTGTAAGTGACATCTACACTATTTTTGCTTTCAATGATTCCGAGTTTAGTATGTGTCTCTCTCATGAATATGGTAAAAATGTAAGATCTTCTATTTTGATGAGCATTAATCATGTAGCTTGTTGTATATGGTAGATATCATTATTCTGAATATTTTGATTGGTTTATATATAACTTCCATCGATTAGTTTTCTATGTATGTTACTTTATCTAAAATTAGTAAAAATAACCAAGTGCACGTTGATCAGGAGCAAATGTACTAAATTTGGATTTGAGATATATGATATGAATATGGTTATTATTCATCTGGCATAGCATGCATTTTGGTATAATATCTACATAATAATGAGCACAATATATAGATCTACATGTTATAATAATTACATATGATATATGTAGGATGTGTATATAAATGATGTGATATGCCATATGCATAAGAACATGTAAAATGTATGAACTGATATGCTATAGAATTGATACTGATATGATTGAGAGGACAGATGATTAATAATATGATATGTGTTATTATGATTAACATGATATGACATGTGTGTAAGAATAAGCAGAATGAAATGAACTAATATCCTAAAGGGGACATATGAGATCGATATTTATGTGATTGTTTAACATTGATATGATGAATAAGCTTGATGACTTTCTTTTTTAAATTACTTTAGTTTTTTGTTGGCTTTGAATAACTATATGTTGGATAATACTCTACTCTACTCTTTAGTTGGCTTTGAATAACTCTGTGTTGGATAATACTCTGCTCTGCTCTCTGAGTTGGCTCTAAATAACTCTGTGCTGGTTAATACACTACTCTGCTCTCTTTGATGGCTCTGAATAGATTTGTGTTGGTTAATACTCTGCTTTGCTCTCTGTGTTGGCTATGAATAGCTCTATGTTGGTTAATACTTTGGTCTGCTTTTTTGTGTTAGCTCTGAATAACTTAATAACTCTATGTTGGAGTTTACTTTGCTCTACTTTGGTTCTGAATCTAATATACATGATAGAAGATTGATATACTAGATGATTGACATAATAGATGATAGATATGATGGATGATTGACATGATATATGATATATATGATCGATAACTAATAAGACCAATACAAATAAGAATGATTGAGTGTTGATATTGATTGACTGATGAGACTTACTAACTGATTGAATGTATAAGAAAAATGACTTTCATATAGCCAAAAAGATACATGCGTATGATAAGATATATAAGACTAATGTAAGGGCATATGATAGATATGAATTATATAATATTTACATATGATACTATTTAGATTGATTGTTGCACGCCCATTGATTGGAATTGAATGATTATACACGTGTTATTCTATTTTATACATTGATTTCAGTTGTAGATATTAGTTGATTGTTAAACTATATGTTCATTATGTTAATTTTTACATGCTTTCAAGTAAAGGTAATGAACATGTGGAGTGAGGCAGATATAGGCAACAAGCTTAGGTTTTTTGTCTGTATATATTGGGTTTCTTTATTTTTTTTATAATCGTGATGTTATTTTACTGATGAATTATTCTAGTTGAGCATCATGACTATTGTATATGATATTTTGGGTTGTGAATCGATTTATAAATATTTGATGCACAGTAATATATTTATTTATTTTTTATTTATGTTCTCTAGATGAAATTAGTAATTGATTGGAAAATAAAAATAAAAATAAAAATAAAAATATTCAATTTTTTCCAATTTATATTATGAAGCATGACATCATAGTTAGGTGACTGAGGTCGGAGGGATCGTAGTTAGATGACTAAGGTCAAGGGAACTTAGTAGAACAAATAAGGTCGTGTAACTGCCATCTATGAAAGCATAAACAACAAAAAAATGGTGCATGCAGTATGAACAACCAAAAGAGGGGAGTAGTAACCTATAATCACTATATCAAAAGTAATCGCCATAAGATATACTATATTTTTTACAATATATTTTAATATGCATGCTTATATGTTAATTAGTTATTGATGCTAAATCACTTCAATGTTGACAAATGCATCACAATAAGTATACTTGAACCTCATAATGACTTTAAGCAATTTCTTACTTGCAATTCATATCCACTTATATTTACGTACATTAATGCATATATATTTTGTCACAACCCAATTCAATCAGGACATGTCCTAACGTGTTGAGCTGTGAGAGACATATCCCAAGATTTAGTTTTAAAATATTTTAGATTTTTCTTTCAATATTCATATTAAATAAATAACGAATTACAAAGCTATTAAAATATCTATAATACTATAAATATTCATCTACGAGATTTTTTTTCATTTCATCAAATTGAATTTACACTATTGTATATATTCATAAATAGAAACTTTAAAACTAAATGATAAACTAGCCATGATTGTATTAAATCAATTATATATATATCAACTCCGATCAATCCTAAACTGCTAATCAATCAGCACCTTCCCTTTTCTAGATCCTAAAAGCCATAAGCAAAAACACAGTGAACTATAACAGCTCAACAGGTCACACAAACTGATCTAAATTTATAAATTATCTTATTAAATATTTTATTAAATATTTAAAAATAGTTAAATGTAGTATAATAAATCACTATGCATCAATAAAAAGTTAACAATTATCCAAATATTTAAATTGATCAATTAAATAAATTGAAATTCATATCATATAATAGCTCATATCAGTTTTATATTAATTTTTTTTCTCATACCCAGATAAAATCTCAAAGGATTCTGATTCCTAATGACTCCCTTTTGTTTTTATAACCAAAACATGTCTTATAGGCACCAGAATATTATCTAACACAGACATAATTATACAAAATCAATAAAAGAAATATCTATCAACTATGATCAGTCCTAAACTGCTATTCAATCAGCTCATTCATTTTCATAGATCGTGAAAATCATAAGCAAAATCAAAGTGAGTTATAACAACTCAGTATGACACACAAAGTGATCTAAAATTTTAAATTCTTTTATTAATCATTTTATTGAATATTTAAAAACAATTAAATGGAGTATAATAAGTTACTATGCAGTAATAAAAGTTTAGAAATATCTAAATATTTAAATATTAAAGTTAAGCAGTTAAATAAGTTGAAATTCATATAAAAAGTAGCTCATATCAATTTCAGATTAGTTTTTCTTTTATTTACCTAAACCTAAATAGAATCTCAAAGAATTCTAGGCCCTTATGACTCCCTTTAGTGCTTATAACACCATAATATGTCGCATAGCTTAGTGCCACCAGAACATGTCTTATAAACATAAGAATATTCTCTGGCACAAACATAATCTAAAAGAATTTTGGCTCCTTGTCTCTCCCAAAAGTTATGATTTAATCATATATGCGCATTTTTCATCATTATAGCCTGTGTTAGAATTGCACAATTTTTTATAATGGTAGGCAACATAAAATCCTACTAAACAAAATGCATATTATCAATAAATAACCAAATTATCATGGATCATGTAAAATAATATTTCAAGACTTTTATCGTACTATAACACTATTTTTTTAGAATCCATATAATTTTTTATTCAATAAAAATCTTACAAATTAAAAAAAAACCCATTGTGACTTTTTCTAATCGGGTCAGAACAGGTCAATCCAGATGCTAAACCTAGATGTGTTACATATTTATTATTATTTATCATGTACCCATCACCGGGAAGGTAAATACAAACCCAAAAAATCTAATGATTTCTTTTAAATTCATCACTTTGAGGGTTCGTCGACTCTGACTAACCAAAAACTAATACCGTTTTCTACCGACATACACACAATTATACATTGCAAGTGCTTTTGTAAATAACTCACATTAATTATCTACAACAACATGCCAATAACAAAGTGTATAATCAAAATGATTTAAAATATACAAAATTGACATACATGAGTTTATACATTAAAAAAATCAATAATATTCTATTTATGAGCTAGCTAATTCATTATGAGCATATGCATAAAATGAAAGGTCTAAGGATAAATAAGAATTTAGTGGCAGCACTCTGATAACAAGAGGAAGATCAGAGCTTAGTAAGAAATGTTTCTATTGATAAAGAAGGACATTTCAAGACAAAATTGCTCAGATTTGTTGAAATGGCATGGAGCTAGGATTAAAGAAGATGCCAACTTAGCTGTGGCAGCAGAATTGGGAGAAAATTGGATTGACTCAAACGTTTTGTAAATTTGGATCAAGGTGGAGTTTGTTGTAATTGGTCCATATTTAGTTATAGGGAGCTCATTAGCTGTCATAATTTTTTGCCATCTCTCTCTCCCTCTCTCTCTCTCTCTCTTTGCCATTTTATATTTATAGATGGCAACCTCCTCCACTAGTCTCTCTCTCTCTCTACATGAGGGGTGAGACTATTTTCCTCTCTCGATCTTCACATCAATAATTTTTTAATTAAAAATTTCATCAATTTTATTATTAAAACTCAAATTCTAGTTTATAAGAGATTTATGTAATTAAAGCCAACAAATTACATTAGAGGAGAATTATAAAATTTAAATTTAAATCAAGTAGCTTAAAATATGCTTATTATAAAATTTTATATATTTTTGATATACTTTGATAATAATAAGATACAGTTTTTTTATATATTTATTGCTCGTAAAATATTTGTTAGTTATATTTTTATTTAAATTAGATATGAAAATATATGATAGAAAAGTGGTTGAAATAGATTAGTATGATAATATATAATATAAATAAATTTGTGTCAAAATTAATTTAGATGAGCATGATAATAAGTTTTTTTTTCATTATCATAGAATTTCTCTTCTTATAATTAAAAATAATAATAAAAATATTTAAAACCATAATGTCAATTTCAAGCTAAAATGGAAAAGTTTGAGAGTATTTTTAAAGTCAAATTTTGTGCCCTCGCCGATAAAAAATCATGGCTCCGCCACTGCTTGTATTGCCATTGGTGTACAGCTTTGCGTAGCCATTGATGTCTATAAATAAGTGTAATAGGTTGTAATAGAAAGGCAAGCCGATAAGCAAAATAGCTCTCTTATATTCTTCCCTTTGCAAGAAGCTCAACGAGATTCATCTTCCTCCAAGATCCTAACAATTTTTAAGTTGAATGTAGATGATAAACTGTTTTTTTAATTTAAAAGAAATATTTTAACCTTCCGACTGCTAAGTCGTGCCATTAGCAAAACATATTAACTTTATTCAAAAAATTTTCTCGTAATCTATATGTATGGGATTTAAAATTTAAATGAATAATTTAAATTCAAAGAAATTTAATTTTAATATTTTATGTATTGATAACGGTTAAATTTTTTTCATTGGGATTATAAACAAAAGGGTTAATTGCCCGTTCAACTTACTTTTAATTTTTAAATAATTAAATTATTTATTATAATTTTTTTATTATACCTTGTCATGCTTGTTCGAATTTTTAGGGTTCTGAAAAATAATGAACTCTTCGACCCCTTTTTCTTATTGTAGTGATAATTACTTATAAAATTACCCCCTTTTTTTTAGTTTGGGAAAATTTTTAAAAGGAGCAAAGTTGATAAGTCTTTTAGGAATGGGAGCATCATAATGATTAAATTTAAAAAGGAGCAGAAATGCGAAGAGCTATCACGTTTTCTTCAGAAAAGAAGAAAACACAATGCAGCTTTGCATTTTCTGAAGAAAACGCAAAGCAGCTTTGCATTTTCTTAAGAAAATGCAAACCTGCATTGTGTGCGCTTTGTAGGAAAATTCTTCCATTCCGTTTTCTTCCTAATATCAAATGTTTAGGGCACGTTAATTAAAAAAAAAATTTAGAGGATTGGATTGTGTCAGTTAACAATCAAAGAATTATAATTTAAAATAAGTTTTGGTTTAAAATCAATTATTAAGTTTGTTAATTTCAATTATATTTAAAAAAATTGTTTATTAGATTTATTTGAAGTTTTAAATTTAATTGAAGATTGGATTTAAATTTTTAATCAATATTTAAATTGCTTGCTCAATTAAATTGATTTAAAAGTTTGAACTGTTTGTTTTGATAATTTTGATCTTTAGTTTTGAATGTATTTTACAATTATTTATTTATTTAAACTAAATCGGTTTGTTTATTGAATTGATTCAAGTTTTAATTTTAAGCCTATTTTAAAGTACTCAATTTATTTATATTATAAATTAGATTTAGTTGCCCAATGTTTCGACGTATTCCTACTATACCCGATTTTATGAAATCAGTGCATTGACAGGCGGAATGTTGCCTCAAATTCAATAAATTTTTTATGGTTTTTTGCTCTTGGAATAAATAGTTAGTTGCTACGGTTCCCATATTGCCTCAAAGTCAATAATTTTAAAAGCTTGAGTTAATATTTTGTTTTGTTATTTATAAACATGTTAATAATATTATTAAATATAATTAAAGTTTTGTTAATTGAGAGATTAGAATAAAAAAGTCAAATATATTTTTAAGTTTAGTTAAAAAAAATTATAAAAAATTTTATTTAAAATAAGTTGTATATAATCTAGAATTTACTTTAAAAGATATGATTGAATTTAAAATTATTTGCATTTGTATATATATTATTATTAAGAAAATATGAACGCATAATTTTGTTATTCATTTTTTTTATAGAAAGATTGGAATGAGAGTAATGCGAAAAGTAGTTAACACAAATTAATGAAAATACATGATGAGGTCAAAAAGAAAAGAAAATACATATGATGAGTTTAGTTACTGATTCATGTTGTTAAGTAGATATCGTAGACGATTCTGGAGCTGTGTTTGTGTAGGACAACATTTGAAGTTGATCTGAAATTGAAGTTGTAATTGCTGCCAATCTTCTCCATTAAGAAAATCCTTCGGTTTTGAATTTTTAGAATTTTGTAACAACTGTTGATACGAATCTAATATGTGCTTATCATGATACTGATCCCATTGAGAGTATAAAATACAGTTAACTATATCCATCATGGACCTTCCCATACCTTGTGCAACTGTATTGTCTTTATCACAACTAAGTTCTAGGATTCGACCTTTTAAGAAATCTTTTGCCACAATGTGGTGCTTAAAAAGGGGGAAGCCTTCTTGTACATAATTCCAGCCTAACTCACGACGTGCAGGGTTACCTTTAAATTCCTTAGCTGTCTTCATATCATCGTGTACGTTCCACAGTAACTCATCTTCATCTTCATCCCAAGTATGTATTACACACCTGAATAGTTCATTTGATAATACTCTGGCTTCAAGGTCCTCAATGAAAAGATACTTATTATGTTTGACATCTTATGAAAATATCTTATATATCTCTCTTAACTTAAAAAATATCTTCAAGAAATACATTTATTTGTATATTTATTTTTAATGTAATATACTCTTTTCAAAAATATTCTTTTAAATATTACAATATCAATATTTTTCTCTTCAAATTAGTCTTAAAATATATATTCAAAAGGAGCATTATTAGAATAAAATAAATATATTAAAATTAAAATAAAATATTATATGTTAAAAAGATATTTAATTAAATTTAAAAATACCTTAAATTTATGAGAAATATTTGAAATATTAGTATAAAATAAATTTATTTTAAAAATAAAATTAACAAAACTCTTACCTCTAATGCCTCTCTCCCACACTTTCTATGTATTTATAGAAGTCCAATAATAATTAGAAATTAGAAATTAATATGAAGATTGTTTCACATGGATCTAAGGCTCTTTCTCTTGTTCTCAAGTAGAAGATCCAAGATGGGAAGTCTATTAATATTTTTAATGATGTGTGGATACAAAATAAATGTCTTAATAAATGACCAACATTTGTTTCAACCCAGGGAATTGATGACTTGAATGTGGATTAACTCATTTTCAAATAGCTCAATTCTATTTTTTTTTTAAAAAACAGATAAATTAAATTAGATTAATTATAAAAATTACAATAACATTTTTACTACTAATTTATTTTAAAAATATTCAATATTATTCCTTTCTTTAAAAAAAAAAACAGATAAATTAAATTAGATATATTATAAAAATTACAATAATATTTTACTACTAATTCATTTTAAAAATATTCAATATTATTCAATATTATTCCTTTCTTTTTTTAAAAAAATAGATAAATTAAATTAGATAAATTATAAAAATTACAATAACATTTTACTACTAATTTATTTTAAAAATATTCAATATTATTCCTTTCTTTAAATGTACATTTATTCAACATTAAATTTAATCAATCTTAAAAAAAAAAAAAAAAGTTAACCCATTTAAAAAAAATAAAAAACATTTATTTAAATATATTACAGATTTTATTTTTAACTTTTTTTAAAAACAAATGAATAAAGTTTCTATAAATAAAGATTCAATTTAAATTGTATAAAATTTAATGTTTCTAATATCTACGTATATATTTTTCAAACAAATTTTATTCTTTTTCTAATTTTTAATCTAAAGCCTAAGTCTCCCTCTCTTACTCTCTCTCTCTCTCGCCCTCTCTTATTCTCTGTCAACCTCTCTATATGTTTATTTTTTTCTTCCTCATCTCTTAATCTCTCTACCTCTCTACATCTATATTAATTTTTAAACCTTTTATTTTTTATCATCCAAAAAAAAAAAATTTATATTTATGTTACTATTTCATTCTTAATATTTGTTGCGTCCTGGAATATTCGCGGCGGTAGAGAAATATATAGTTTAACGTCTTAGCGTTGTACGAAGATCCAGCACACAATCAGATAAGTGAGAGGGTGTAGCGTTCATAAGAGACACCAAAGTTTTTACGTGGAAAACCCCTGAAAAAGGGGGAAAAACCACGGGGCCTGGCCCGGTTTGAATGAATCCACTAGTATTTGTAGTCGATTACAAATGAGGCCCTTCCTTAGGAGAAGGCCTTGGATTGATGTAGAAAATGTACATCATATAGATTGCATTACATGGTAAGAGTTACATATACAGGTTTGTTTGGCCTAAAGGACCGTGGTCGGCAGGAGACCGGAGTCGGCAGGAGACTGGGGTCTGAAAGACCTTTGAATGTTGATGGAGGTTGAAAGGACCATAGTATGCGACGGAGGTCGGGAAGACCGTAGCAGGCAGGAGACCGGGGTCTGAATGTCAGGCTTTAAGCAGGATGTCGAGTCTTCAGCAGGACGTCGGGTCTTCAGCAGGACGTCGGGACTTAACGTCGGGCCTTGAACAAGACGTCGGGTCTTTGGCAGGAAATAGGGACTGAGTGTCGGGCCTTGAACAAGACGTCGGGTCTTTGGCAGGACGTCGGGGATGAACGTCGGGTCTTAAGGCGGTGGTCCGGCGAGGTTTTGTGGTGGTCCGACGAGATTCCTGCGGTGGTCCGGCGAGGTTTTGTGGTGGTCCGACGAGATTCCTGCGGTGGTCCGACGAGATTCCTGCTGTGGTCCGGCGGTGGTCCGGCGAGGTTCTGCGGTGGTCCGGCGGCTGTCGAGGAGGAACTCCTTCCTTCCTTCTCTTCTTCTCTCTCTTGCTTGGATCCTCTCTTATGAGAAATGAGGGCTCTATTTATAGATTTTCTGGAGTGGCATGGCCTGTAAATAGGCATGAGATCAGGGGCGAATAGGGAGTGGTCTAATGGACGGCCGATATTGAATCCTACAATCATGCACCGTTCATTGGACATTTGAAGGCCTTAGTGATGTCGGAATTCAGTGATCTTGGGCTCGTTGGATTCGTCTCGTCGAGCCCTTCGATTCGAGTATAAGCTCGTCAAAATCGGAGTCCGTTTGGTAACTCAAATAGTGGTTTGAACCTTCCAACAGCGCTTTGGATCCATGATTTGGACCCATTTGGGCTCGGATTGGGTTGATCTTGGTGTCGTTGGGTTCGTATTTCCGAGACGCTCAGTTTGATTGTAAGCTCGCTGAAAAAGGAGTTCGGGTTCTCCCAGAATTAATTTTTGAAGTTTCCAACTAGCTTTTGCCTCGAGATTCGTGCCCGATCAAGCTAATTTTGCATGACGTATCAATATTATATGAGATTAATCTTTTACTTTTAAACTAAACATGTAACATAAATATTTAATATTACTAATTCATAAAGAAAAAAGTTCCAGTACTAACATTATTGCTTAAACAATAGTCCCAAATTTTTTCATGACAATATTTTAATATCAAATTTTCAACATATTTTCTCAAAAAACTTAAACAATAAGTAGAAACTTATACAAAATAATTCAACAATGTGCAAAAAATATTGTAACTTGCATATTCAAACATCTTAAAAAATCTTATATACTAACATTTTAGAAATCAAAGGCTAATAGCATCGATATGTTGTAAGATTTTATTTAAATTAAAATTTATTTATTCATAATCTTCTCAATTAATTTATTTTTGTAGGTGACAAATATATATAAATATGTAATAAAATTATCAAGAATTCTAGCTAAAAGGATATGACCTACGTAGTAAAGGCTCAGGATAATATTTATGACAACTAAGCTAATAGTTCAATCTTATAGTTTTTTGTAAGTCTGCCTTTATTTAATATTTGATTAATTTACTTAAAAATGGATCTAAAATTAGTTCCTTTTTTTTTCTTTTTCTCTCATATTCATATTGTCTTTTTTATCTTTCATTTTATTAATTCTTTATTTTCATGTTAATAAAAATTTATTTATATAAATCATATCAAATCCTCCTCATATAAATTTTATTAACTCTTTAACATCAATTATAGAGTATAATTGTCTATATAACTATATTTAATTATCTTTTTCATATTTTCTCTTTCTATTTATTTTGGTTTTTTAAATATGAATTTATAATGATTATTTTATAATTATAAATTTTTAAATTGTAAGTATTAATACTCTAAATTTTAGTTGAGACTATCTATCTCACTATTTAGATTGATAAATTTAGTATTAAATATTTAATATTTTTTTTTGCTATCAATTAGGTAAGTATAAAATTTAATAAAGTTTTTTCATACAATAATGTTATTCTTCTTATAATTATTATTTTTTAAATTATAGCAACGTGCATTTTATGCACATGCAATAAAACTAGTATTTAAAGTTTATAGAAAAAATTTCATATGAATCTTATGGTTGTTTAAAAAATTTCATGTCTCTAAATCAAAATATTTTTCAAATACTATAAGGTTGTTTACATTATATAATATCATAATAATAGAAAAAGATTTAAAATTAATCTTATGTCTGATCATTAAAATTTTTAAAGTTTATATTTGCCCACCTCTCAGACTTTCTATCCCCTCTTCCTATTATATAGGATTATTATTTATAAATTTAATATTTAAGTTCAATATATAACTTTAATATTTAATATTATTAATTACATTATTTTTTATTTACAAAATAAACTAGAAACCTAAAATTATATTATTGTAATAATAAAAATTCATCATTTCACTAATAAAAATTTATCCTATATAAATTAAATTTATTTTAATTTAAATATATTTTAATTAAGTTAATTACATATAGTCTCGTATTATGCCAAAAAAAAAATTTAATCTAACTCACATTCTCACTCTTACTCTCTCTCTACCTCTCTCTTTGTCTGCAAAATGTATTTTTTTCCAATGATTTATCTACCAAATATTTTTTTTTCATGGCAACAATTCTCACAACTAAAACGCACTATTTATATAAATATACATGATGGGAAAAATTAACACAAATTAAAATATACATACTAACAGCAAAATAAACACATATATAAATTTTTCTATTCTAACAATATTATTTTATTCAACAATATTGCCAAATTTTTTCATGTCATTATATCAACATATTTTGCTCTCAACATCAACTTCTCAATAATATTTGAAAAAAAATTTCAACAATGTATAAATATGATGTAGAATAATACAAAAAATATTACAACAAAATTTGTAATAACAAATTGCAAGTATTTCTTTAATATCAAAAATAACACTAATTGAACATTATAAGATCTAAAAAATTAAATGTAAAGACTAACCTTAATGGATGCAACCGTTGCCTTATACTCAACCTCAAACAGCAAAATATTCTTCTCGTTATGAGCTGCTATTTATAGGCAAAATAAAGGATTAAAAAAAAAAATTCCCCATGAGATGAGTGCTTCATGGACCTTTAGCAAGGGGAAATCACGGGTTCCTCACCCGTGACCAATTCCGCCTGAATTCTCGCATAGACTGGTCCGGGGTCCGGGCTCGGGTGATGCCACCTTCACATTCATTTTGATGAAGAAAACGGATTCCTTCTTTGCATTTTCTGAAGAAAACGCAAAGAAGGATCGCAAAGAAAACGATACTGCTTTGCGTTTTTTTCAGAAAATGCGATCCTGCTTTGCGTTTTCTTCAGAAAATGCGATCCTCAAATCAGAATCGCATTTCTGCTCCTTTTTAAATTTAATTAATTTCATGCTCCTAATCCTAATATATTTATTAACTTTGCTCTTTTAAAAATTTGCCCTTTTAGTTTTTGGTTGGGCTATACGCAATGATTGACTGATTGTAATTTTTTGTTATTTTTTTTGCTGAATCACGTTTATAATTCACTATTTTTATGATAATTGATTGGCTCTGTCATCATAAAAAAACCCTTTTTTAATTGATAATGAAGATATAAATTACGAGTCTAGAAAGAAAAAAAATAAGAAGGGATCACAAATGAACATTAAATACTAATCATAGCAGTCCAAAGATTCAACTGCCCGCTGGTCATGTAGCCGCCCAATCGCTACCCAATTTCCATTTTTTTCCACGCGACAGAGCTCCGACCAAATGGTCTCTTCTTTCTCTCTCTCTCTTTTCCATTCTGCGCTCTGCAACGCCAATTCGGAAAGACTCTGTGGTCACCCTCGTCTTTCCAAAAAATCGAAGGCAACTCATGTTAAAGGAAAAGGGACTCCAGATAGGGCGTAGATATTTCAGCGAGGGTTCTCTTTCTTTAATCTCTTTCATGGGTGCTTCCGATCGATTCCGCCTTTTCTGGTTTTTCTGGCTTTCCTTGTGGATGATGGTGGCGGAGGGGCAACAGGGGCCCTCCACTATTTGGAGTTTCAGCCGCCCGAATATATGGCTGAGGCCTTATGATTGGGCTTACTTGAGAGGTAAGCGCCGGGAGTTTTCTCTGTCATTTAATCATCGTGGCCGTTTTCTTCATCTCCCTCCCTCTTCTGCTCCGTTTTGTTTTGCTGCAACAAAGTTTTGATCTTTCGTTATAATTTCTTTTCTTCCCTCGTTTTTTGTGATGGGTTTTCTGGAATGTTTTGGATTCGGGAGGAGGTTTACTGGTCTTTGGGTGTTTGTCGCCGGAACAAATTTCTGATGGATTGGAAAATGGAGAGTTGTTTAGCTCAAATTGAAATTTCTTAGGTTAGAAGCTTGTGTATGTGATGTGTGTGTGAGTTTGACTTAGAAAAAAAACTTACAGAATCTGGAATCTTGTTGCGACTTAAATTCCGAATTTAGTAAATCCTAGCATTGGGTAAAGTTAACTTAAATTCTTAATTCTTACAAACTCCTATTCTTCTTCACGTTGTTGATCCCTTCTTAGACAAGCTCCAATTGAGACTTTCTTACTTCTTTGTCTCCAAAGGTTTTGGAAATTTAGGGGATAGGGATTTGGGAGAGGAAGATGAGAGCTTCAGATTTCAATAATTTTAATATAGTTTTATATTAATTAAAAAATAGATTAATGAAAATTTTGAATAATATTAATAAATATTTTTAATTAACAAAAAAGAACTAATTTAAATAAATTAATACTATTAAAATTGAATAGAGTTTATTATATTTAACAAATTATATATATATATATATATATATATATATATATATATATATATATATATATATATATATATATATATATATATGTATGTGTGTGTGTGTGTGGTGTTTGTCAAAAATAATATTTGTTAATTAAAATTTAATTATCTTATGCTAATTAATATTCTTTTTTATTTAATTTTTCTTACAATGAGTTATTAATTAGTTTTCTTAGTAAAATACTAATTAATTATTAATTGTGATATTTAATTATATTAATTATGATTTAATTAGTCTTATTAAGGTTGATATAAGCAAACTATAAGAAGATTTCTCATTCATATGTATCTTTAAATCTTGAAATAAGTAGTCAGTCAATTTATTTGAATTTTGTTGGATTTAACACTCTTTATACAACATAATTTTAAAAATTTAACCCACATAGGATATAGTGAATCCGGATCTATTGGATTTACTAAATCCTACTTGCAGCCAAAGAACCCCTAAGTAGCATCAGGCAATCTTCATGAGCAGCCTACACTTACAAGAATCTTGCATTTTCGGCTTGTTTGACAACTTTTGGTTTTGTTTGCTCTCTGTTTATCATCATCCTTTGTAATCTGTACTGCTTTTGGTACTAAAGCTTATCCTATTCAGAAATGAAATGCTTATAGTCTACCTTAGTCTATTTTGCTTTATGCTTTTCTAACATATCTTGTGGAAATGTTGGTTCTTTGGTAAGGAGTAAGCAGCACCAGTGATGTAATTGTTTGAAAAAAAATCCCAAGAATCTCATGGTTTACCTATCTAGCGAATTTGATCACTTTGGTTTCAGCTTTTGTAGACTAGAGTGTGAATGGTACATTTGTACACACTAATGAAGTCAACATTTATAATGCAAAACAACAACAAACTTTTAACCCATTACGTGGGTCGGTTACATGAATCATTTTTCTCCATTGTGTCTTATTAAGGGTCAAATTCTCATTTAATTTAATAAAAAAGGTCATTTTTAATACTTTTTAACTAAGTTTTTTTAGGCCTACTATGTATTTAATAAATCTACTATCTTAACAAGGTCATCGAAAGGCGACATTTTATGTGACAAAATCATGTAAGGCGACTCTTTCTAATTTTATTTTCCGTTGGAGTTACTCGAACCTTTTCAAGTATATACTCGTTTCATATTTTATCTCTAAATATAAAGTCACTCATCCACCTTAGCATCCTGATCTTTACAACACTTAATTTTATGCTTCTCTTTTAATGACCTATATTCTGCGCCGCCATGAAGCATGAGTGGTCTCACCACCATCTTACAAAAAATTTCCTTATTTCACTGGTCCTTTGAGCAATAGACCCGAGATATCAAAACGTGCTCTCTTTTTAATGACTTGGTCATCCAATGTCACAATTCCACAACTAGACTATTACTACTGGAATTACACTTCATGTATTTGGTTTTAGATCTTTTCAAACGAAAACCTTTAAACATCAAGGTTAATGCATTAATCATAAATTCAAAGCTTTGTAAATTGGGACTCTTAAAAATATCTTTCATTGCATCAGTTTATTTCTGCTATCTCAGCTATTGTCAGATCAACTCTAAAATTACAGTGCGTTTCTTAATGCTCCATGGTAGTAATTTAGACTTGAATTTATTGTGTTAATTCATAGATATAAAAATTCTTCAAGCACCTACGAAACTCCTAAATGATCTTTTAAAAGTTTATATGAAGAAAAAAGTGAAAGTTGGAGAAGACCCTATAAACCACTTGCATTCCACTTGGTTGAATTGGAATCATTTGCTACGTTCATTTGGGAGGTGTAATATGACTCTTAGTCTCTTACTAAGGGTATTTGATATGCTTACCTTTCTTTACCTTTGCTCAGTCTTTTATGATCAATGTCGAGTGTTCTTAGTATTTTGACATATACTCTACTTGATCTGAATTTAATTATGTACCATCTTTTTTTCACTTAAATCGCTGTATTTCTTTGATGAGGTTGATTCAAGTCTAATGCTATGTTTTCGGTTCGAAAAGCTCAAGCTAGAACTCTGCACTTCTTTTGTCTCCAAACTTTATTAATAATGAATTTATAAGTTTTTGGTAGCTCTCCTTGATAAAGCAAAGAAAAGGAAAAGAAAAACATAGCATGCAAAATTATTCTGATATATGTGCTAGGATTGTTTGAAGAACATATCATGCAAAAGTCTTCATTTTTTTCTAGCCTCAGAATTTCTTATTTCTTGTCTGTCTTCCTCCTGAGTTTCATTGGACTTAATGCCTGTCTTGATGCAGTTGACGTGCCACTTTGGTTCTCTTCCGTAACAATGATTTTCACATCAAGTGTTGAAATTGTAAGTATGCTGATATATTGTCAGCTAAATATATTTGGAAATAGTTGTTTGTTAAGTCCTGATTTATTTTTACATTGCTTTGAATAGCTAGGATTTGTTTCTCTCTAATTCTTTCTTAGTTAATAGACACAACTTTAATCTAATTAGAAATTTCCATCTCTCTTCTTTTATGGTTGTATTTCATGTAGATGTCATAACCTGTAGATCCAATTACAGCACTCGATTCTTTCATAAATAAAAACATTTTACCTTTTTGAATAGTGTTTAGTATTTCAATGAAACCTATGATTTCTTACTATAAAAAGGATTCTCTGATGTTTTAGAAGTTTCAGAAGGTAGCTATAGAAGGAATGGATTGAGAGCTGAAAAGTGACTGAATGGACAGTATTCAAATGGCTTATCCTTTTTTCCTTGTTCTTTCTTTTTGTATTACATGGCTAATAATTAGTTATAGGGGATGCATTATCGACTTGTTAGTTGTTAGTCTGACAAGTTGCACAGTACTTCCTTTCTACAAGTTTTTCATGTTCACTTAGTCATCTTTTCAATTTTCTTTTAGTTACGTTTGTAGTATCTTTTAAGGACAATATGACATCAAATTTGTATGCTTTTTTAATAAAGCTTCATAACTAAGGCTTCGTTTGGGACGGTTTTCTTACTGCTTTTTAAAACAGCTTTTTAGTACAAAAGTTTAAATTTTTATACTAGGAAGCTGCTTTAAGAAGTAGTAAAAAAGTCGTCCCAAACGAAGCCTAAGTGTTTTTATGAAGGTGACTCAATGTCATATTGTGCTCTTAATCTCAATTATACATATGCATATGCACTTGGCAGGCTCTTATGACTTCCTAAACTACTGGTTTTCCTTTGTCTTAATTTTTTTTTTCTTCTAGTTGCCATATATGTTCACTCATTTTCTTATGTGAATTTCTTGCTTATTCTTTGGCATATAATCTAATTGCATAACCATTTGGCTGCAATGCTTATGGCTTGATTTTACAGGATAAGGAACAACTTAAGAAGGTTCAAAAGAGCATGCTTCCAGTTATATGCTTCAATGAAGGCCGTCTGCCTCTTCCAGATGTTTCAGATACTTATTTAGATTATTTATGTAAGCTTCATCATTTAGATGCAAAGCATAAGTATTTATGCATTAATTTCATTTTCCAGCATTTTATTTTTCTCTGTTCAACTTTTTTATTGGTTTTGGTGTAATGCATTAATATACTTGAAAGATTAAAAAATAATGAGTTAGTTTTGCAAGAAAAATACTTCTAGGTGTTGTCATTCTCTGTCACACAGAAATAATCATTTGCAGGGAATAAAACTATGTTTTTTATTGCAGTGTCAAATTTTATCGCTAATGGAACTTCTGATGGCGCACAATATCTTCCCAATTTGGAGCAGTGCATTCCATTTCAGAAGAACCTAACAATTACTTTGACTAAAGACAAGGTTGTTATGATAGTTCTAAGCATTTAGCATTTAAGCTCAAACAATTTATAGCTGAGCTAGTTATGAATATGGTATTGACATATTGCTCCGCCACGTCGATCTCTTACCTTAGCTTGTTTATATTAGCATATTTCTCGCTAGTGTTAATGCGTATTTATATGACATAAGTGCTTAGAATTTGTGCATATTTATGGTATTTTCAGAGGGTTGGGGAGGAGGGACCATGGTGCTAATCAATTACTTTTTATTAATAGCCAGGCATCAAAATATCTTGTAACATGACTGTCTGATAATGAGACCAATGGTTTTAGTAATTTCATTAAAAAAGTTCCTGTTTTTTAGGATGAACAACGAGATAGCCGTTACCTTTTTTGTTTTATTTAAAATGGAAAGTATCTATTTGTGTTTCCTACCAACATGCCAGAGCTTTATAGCTCATCATTTTTAGCACTATCTTTGTTTTTGGCATTTGAGACCACTCAAGAAGTACGCATCAAATAAAAATGATGTTCATGTACTTGAGTGGCAGTTTGTATCAAAAGCAGCTTGGCTTGCCTTATCTTCCTTAGATCTACATAAAATGCTTTTGTCATGTCTTCCTTATCATATATTGGAATAGGAGTATTCTTAGAGAACATCTTTTTATCTAATCCCTCATGATAAGCAAATATTTGTCAGCAGAATAATTAGCAAAGTAATCTAAAATAAATATAAAAAACAAGTGTTTTGGTATTTTAAGGGAAAAATGATTTATCTCTAGCCAAATTATTTGGATTAGAACAGCATTTATAATGCCTCCAAGATGCTTGTAAAACTTACAAACATAAAGCTAAGCTTTTATGCTAATCAATTTTGCACTAATTATTACTATTCCTTTGGAAATTCTCTATTCGACGCATCTAAGAATTCCCTTACAAAGGATTGCAAAATTCATTTAGAATGCAAAACTTAAGTTTTTGGTCCACCATCTGCATTCTTTCTCCATGCACTATCATGTGGAGATTGGAGATTATTGGAAGAGAAATTTTGGGAGTTTAAGGATCTTGGAGGCTTTCCAATAATGAAGTCTAGGGAAATAATGATGCCAATGATATAATGAATTGACCCCATTGGATTAGTCACTGGTTGGGTTTATTACATCAAATAATCTAGGCCTTGTGGGCATGCCACTTGAAGCTACGTAGAATGCAACCTGTAATAGACATTAAGAAGACTTCAAAAATAACAGCAAGGAA
Source organism: Dendrobium officinale (assembly GCA_019514585.1). Taxonomy (NCBI): domain Eukaryota; kingdom Viridiplantae; phylum Streptophyta; class Magnoliopsida; order Asparagales; family Orchidaceae; genus Dendrobium; species Dendrobium officinale. The sequence continues at coordinate 7,249,900 of CM033699.1, read as the reverse complement.
GAATTTAAGCAATTAATAAGGCTACCTTTTACCTATTCACCTCATAAAGAGTGCCAGATGATTTTGATAATCTGAAATGGGCGTGTCTTCTATCCTTTCATCCATATTTGAAAGTTTAAATATAAATTGCTAATTTTATGACAAGGGTTGCCTAATCACACTTGGAATTATGTAGATTGCAACATGTAATTGACTGTAAGAAGGATACACAAATGACTACAAGCAAGGTTGAAGGAATTAACATGGACACCTTGTAATTCATATCATCAAGTAGTGTCAAATCACAATGGTGAACTTAAAGACAGTTGTGACCCCTAGAATGTTGGGAATAATGTGAATAATAGGATTAGGGCGTAACTATGAGATATATTGTTGATAAAATTATTTTAATTTATTATATTCTTTTGAAATTAATTTTTGAATAAATTTAATTGAGCAGCTTGATAAGCTTATGAGTTGAATTGGGCCGAGCTCCAACTTGAGCTCCAGTTCATATAATATATAAGCCCGAGTTTCAACTCAAGCTTGAACTCATGAGTCGATAAGCTTGACTCTTAAGCTCATTAATGAGTTGAGTTTGAGCCAGCTAGCAAGCACAAACTAACTTACTTACGCCCCTACTTCTTTGTGAAAGTAGGGTGGGAGGTGGCTGTTAAGGGGGAGTTGGGAGATTACAATTTATATTGATGTAGTTGCGTTGAAACACCCTTACCAGTATTGCTTCTTTAGCATCACCTTTGTTTTTTTGTTGTCGACTTTTCACCTTTGTTGTACTACTTACTACTTACTTATACAAATTATGATCCCGTTCATCACATTGTTGCTAGCTCATCATCTTCGCTTCACCATTGTTGTTGCTCTTCATTAGTTTCATGAGTCATAACTCTAGGAGGGTTAAGAAGCTAGTAAAGGCAAAGGCATTCTGGAATATTAATTATCCGTTATTAGTATAATTTAGCATGATCTACATGTAAATGAAAAAATTAATGTTATAATTATGAAATTTTAGCTTATATAAACTCTCTAATAATACAAGTAATCGATTTCAAGATGAAGTAAATTTTTATCATATGATTACTAATATTATAACTAATGCAAATAATAAAAATTGTAAATAAAGTAATTAAAAATAAATTCATTTTAATTCCCAAAAAATTAATTTTTGCAATATTTAAGGTATGTTTTGAATAAATATAGATAAAATATAATTAATTTTTAGGTTTGTGTTCATCATCCTCGAGGTTTTTGATAAGTCTAGTCAATCAATTTACTATGAATTTGACTAAAGCTTATAAACTAACTACAATGACTTTAGACCTTGGACTTTCTCTAGAGTCTTTATGAATTGCACAAATTGAGTCCATCCTTCAAATAGAAAATACTCCAAGTTAGTTTAGTACTTTAGTGGAAGTAATCTTTCATCTTGATGGTTGTTTTTTAAATGATTAACCTAAAAGAAAATACTTAGTAAATAATTAGGCGACTCTACATAAAATTTGTTATAATCAAATAACAAAAAATTCACACATGTGTCACAGAGGCTTATGTGGTCAACAAGCTCCATTTTTGTAAATATATATTTAAATTTTAATGCTCCTGCTATGTTAATGAGTTGTCCGTTCTAATAGAAATGAGATCAGGCCTTGGGACAGTTTGACTAAAAGTGTCATTTGTATGCTCAACCAGTGTCATTTGCATTTGGGCAGTAGTTCTTAATTGAAAGAATCCTTAGCATTTAGTGGTTCAAGTGAAGGAACCTCAATTGCAAGCTGACATTCTTGAGCTTATAACCACTAATTTCAGATTTTTATGGCTTCCTTCTTCATTTTAAGAAGCCCTTAAAATATACACTCAACTCATGCTAGGACTTACTATACAGGTGTCTCCAGGACAATTTTATGTTGGATTTTTTAATGGCCTTGGACCTGAACGTACTCAGTCAAAGATGGTAAGTTCTATTATTAGTTTCAACTTTCTGAATGTTCGAATCTTACGAACCTGCAATATAATTGCAGATTAGCAGAGGCCATTCATACACGCTAAGTGCCAGTATAAAATGTAGAAGGATGTGCTTCTTCAACAAAAATGGGGGTGATTACTGCAACAATACAATTGATTTGATTTCTTGTTCTCAATCTTCTAACTACAAGCACCCGAGGACTCTTTTAGATGCCAATTTTTACAAGAGCAGGAATGATTTGGACCTCAAGTATGCTGGTGGTGACAATTTGGAAGCTAAACAGTCATTGCGATATCTGTTCCAAAACCCTGTTAAAAAGGAAAAGAATGGCTCTAAGTTCCAATCTCTCTTACCAGCGGAAGTTTTTGTCAGCTGTAACAATTCTATGATGTCATGTGTTGGCAATGGAGAGCTAAAGTTCTTCTCTTTGGATATAGTAGCCCAGTAACTCAGTTCAGCATCAATGCTGCAGAGTTAATGTTTGAATCAAACATCTAAAAGTTCAGCTGGTTTTGATGGAATTCTTGTTAGTGTGTTTATGCTCGATATAATGCGATGCCACTTAGTACTTTACATGATCATTTCTGCAGATATAAGCAGGACCCCCTTAGTAGTTATATTCACCAAAAATTGGACAGTGGTTTGTTGCTCTGCAGGTTCTGAACAGAAAGAAAAGATGAAGAAATGCAAGGAAACTTTTCTGAGGCCACACTGTGCTTTTCTTTGGAGTGGCAAATTGTATCAGTGCGATAATGGAAAGACTGGACAGAACTGCACCTGGGAATCAACATTTGCTGCAGGTACGAGTAGCTCCAATAGTGTTGACCCAAGTAGTACCCGATTTCCATTATTTTGCTCATGTAGTTGTATCCATAGGTCGTTGTGCATAGTTGTTTTTGTGCTGAAATTCTAAATATGACTTGTTAAGGTAATTTAAGCCCTGAGGAACCACCACAGCACCTGAAAGGCTATTTTGAATATAAAAAAAACATGAATTGGGATTTACCTTTTTTTTGGGACCTACAATGTATATGCTATGCTATACTAATGGAGAAGTTTTTGTTTTCCTTTGTACGTTATAAATTTAGGGGGAAGAGTTGCTTGTGAAGACTAAAAAACTTGATTTTACTTATCAATGATTCAAACTGATAAGGTTGAATTCATGATTAAATATCGGCTGTGTCCTAATCACAGATGGATAGGAATTAAAAAATTTGATATGCTTATTTCAGCTGATTACTTGGATGCCAACGTTTTTATTGACTATCATATGGGAGAAGAGAAACCAAGAATTTTTTAAAACGGCAAAACTTCACTTTTTTGTTTATTATTTAATTTATAGAATATTAAAAAATGAGATAATTTTGTGTAAGCTATTTGTAAAATTATATACTCTAAATAGGTGAGAACTCGGTCGAAGTAATTGAAAAGTTTAGAACAACAATATCAAGCCTTTTAGCCCACTATGTTGGGGTCGGCTACATGAATCTTTTTTTCTCCATTGTGCTTTGTTAAAAGTTAAATTCTCATTTAAATGTTAAGAAAGAAATGTCATTTCTAATATGTTCTAACTGAAAAGTTAGAACAATGAAAAAAAAAAGTTTAAGATTTAATACAAATCCAAGTATATACTATTTCAATTTAATAGAAGTAAAATAAAATTATCAATACATTTTCTGGAAGATCAAATAAAATCTTGAAGTGATGGGTTTAAATATCATTTATCAATTAAAAAAAAGAATGAGGATCTAGATGATAGTATAATTTTAGAGTTAATGTTTGGTAGCTAAAATGGAGGATTGCCTCGAGAGCACCATGCTATAAGAGAATATGATTGAGAGTTAGGACTTAATGGTAAAGTTTATAAAATAATTGTTAAGTCAAGTATGCTATATATATCAGAGTGTTAGGAAATAAGTCATTGATTGCTAAGTTGAGGTGGCAAAAATGAGAATAGAGATGAATGTATGATCAATTAAGTACTATAGATCTAGAAATGATTATATTAAAATATATGGTAGGAATTAAACCTATTGAGAGTAATATGATGAAAAATAGATTTTTTTAGTTATTTTGGCATGAATGAACAATGAAAGGGTAGCAGGTGAAATCAATTAAAAATGGGTAGATACAATTAATGTGGAAGAATTATGATGAAGAATGGGTTAAATTAAAGATAGCATGTCTAGAAACCATGCAAAGGATTTTATGCGAAAAGAGTGATGGAGATATGAAATTATGCACTCGCCAAAAAAAACTACAAATATTGAGCATTCAGATTAGCAAATTCAACAAAAAAAAAAAGCAAATTAACTGATGTGAAACGTACATGCGATGGAGTTACTTTAAGAAATTAACGAGAGCAATTTTAAACAAACTAACCCCAAAGTAAAATTATCGTTTAAGATCTATATAGCAAAAGATTGATCTTTGGAATTCGTGGTCTTAAAATATTTCACATTGGTTAGGCAAAGTAGAGCAAGATCAATCAACCAAACAATTCAAGAAAACACAAAGATAATTGTAAAACTACGATGGTAACAAGAGTCCACAATTTAATAATGAATACTTTCACCTTTGGAGTCCATTATGCTCGACTTGTCTAGGCTTTAGCGGAATAAGGGTCTCCACATTAGAAAACGAGGTCACTCCGAGGAAGAAAGAGCCTAAGATCGTCGTTTCTTGGGAGAGGTGGCCGAGAGAGGTGGAGGATGGCGGTCGTCCAGGGATGATCCAACTGGCGGGACAGCAGGAAAAGATGCAGAATTTCTCTGGACAGCAGTCTTATCAGGTGCAAAACCCGTTGGAAAATGTTCTTCTTGGCTGCTAGGAATGTGGGACAGCAAAGTGGTCTACTGAAAACAGCTGTTATAAGGCTTCCCGTTGCTGTGGATGCAATGGCAACGGCTGGAATTTTTCTGGCTGCAGGTTTTAAGAGGTAGGAAACTTCATATTTTAAGGAGTGTGGGAAGGTTTAAGTGGAGGGAGGGGGGTCACGGGGCTGGAGAAGGGCTAGGTACGGGTTGAAAGCTATAGGAGAAATGAACAAAATCTGATTTGTAATTCAGATTTTGAATAAAGAAAATTAAAAGGGAATTAATGGGGAGCATAGCTGGCCTTGTGTAGAGGAGAGAGAGCAATCAGATTAATTGCATGGCTTCTCATGAGGAAATCACGGAATTAATAAATCTGACAATTGATTATCAGATTTACTAATACAAGAAGGTTTCCTAATGGCTTGCTGTTAATCACGCTGGAATTCTTCCGTTAATGGGGAGAGAAATAAACCAGCAACGTTTCCTGATAAAGGGAGTTGTATAATAGGAAATAGAATAACGCCTTGGCATGGGATTTCAAAATTTGAAAACATGGGATTTCAAAATTCCAAGTAACGGCTGGTTAAAGGAGCAATTAATCCAGCATTAATTGCTTGTTTTCCACGGATTGGGCAAATCAGAGAGAAACTGGCAGCAATGGGTTGCCAGAGAAAAATTATCTCTGTGAGCTGGGGCTCACGGGTTGGGGCTACTCATGGTGGAGTGGAGGGACGGTGGAGGAGAAGAGGAAGTTTGGCTGCCGGGAGGGCTATGGGCCGACGGCCAAAAGCCTGGAGAGTGGCTGGCCGGCTGGAGGAGGAGCAGCCAAGGTGGCCGGCCGGAGACGTTGATGGGCCGGCGGTGAATTTCCAAGGGCGGCGGTCAATGGAGGTGGGAGGGCTGTTCTTGTGGAGGATGGGAGGGAGATGGGTATGAAAACAAGCGAGAAGATAAAGAAAATCTAACCACGAATTGAGGACTCTTCCAACGATTGGTGGGCCTTGCGAATTGCTCACTTGAGCTCTCCTCCTTCTCAAGCACTCATGCAAGATGAAGTAGAGAAGATAAAAACACAAATTTTTATTCAATTCTTCATTTTATCAAAAACTGAAATTACAATACATGAGGCCTCATATAAATAGGCCAAAATGAAAAAAAAAAACAAGAAATGACACAAATGCCCTTCATGGCTACATAAGCGACTAAATGCCCATAAGGGCAAAAGCGGGAAAAACATCAAAATAAAATACGCTACTACATAAAATGACAAAATACAAGTCATGCTCTTGGCCGTCGATCTCCCGGCGTCGAAAATGCTGACGATGTCCTCATCATTCTCCCCAGGTGGGAGAAAACTCGACCCCCCGTCGAGTAAAAATCTATGGAGCCCTCGTACACTCTAGTAGATCTGGGTCTAGGCTCTGTAAGCTCGTCCCCTGTCAATCCAAGTATCCTCTATCTCCGGTGGCCCAATCCAATGAAATCGGTATTTTCGGCGCCCACTTTCCTTTGGGAAATGACCTCATCATCTAGTATTGCTTCGACCTTCTCCGTTATAGGTGAGTAGGGTAAGTTGGGGAGTGGAGCTAGGCTGGGGGATCTCACCAGGTGGGGTCACACAAGGCTAATTTAAAGTGGATTTTGGGGTTAAGATTCGGGTCCTTCAAAGGCTAACAGGTCTTCTATATTAAATGTAGGATTCATGTGAAGGCCTCAAGAGAGGTCCAGTACGTAGGCATTACTATTCTCCTTTGAGATTTCCTTAAAAATGTTCGGTGTTTTCGAGCATGCAGCTTCCCGTACCATCACAAAGTCTCAAACTTTGAATTCTTTGGACCATCTTTTGTTATCAGCAATAATTTTAATATAGATGTTATTTTGTTCAATTTTTCCTTTTAATTTCGTTGAGTAACTCATGAAGATGACATGCGGATGCAAAATGCAAGAGATCGAGCGTGCACAAGAAGATTGTCAAGACTTAAGAGCTTACAACAGTTTTAAAACAACAGACAATAGGAAGACAACAGACTACTACACTCACACAACATACTAACTCACACGAACACGATGCTAAGACAGATGGACGAGTCACAAAAGGGGTCTAAGGTGTTCGGTCTAAGGGAACTGGTGTAGGAGGATGATGAAGACATCCTTAAAGCTACCAGGTTACTTCTATGGGAAGTCTCAGTTAAATTCGTAGGTAGGCTCTCCTAGTGGGGGTAGTGTAATTGACCAGATTAATCCAACTAGGACAGAGATGGTCCTCCTCAAGGTAGGGTGAGGCTGTAACGGGCAAAAAGTAGGAATCAGGAATAAAATAGGATGGTTGGTCCTGACTCACATCCATAAGGGGATATCGCAAAGATTCGTCGGACGGCATGAGACTTATAAGATGGGAAAAAGTTCCTAGGACATCTGTGGGTGCAACAGTAAGAAAGAAGTCTGGGATGACACACGTAGTCAAATCTAAATCCAAAGGAGCAGCTCCAAAGTTGGATTCTAATAAAACAAAAGGAGGCTCATTATTCAAATTAGACTCAAAGGATTTCAGACTCAAGGTACTGTCTTCCAAAGTAAAATCAGGTTTGGTTTCAATCCTAAGATCCGTAGGTTCCGTTTCACTTGAATCATGTGACACAAATTCGATTGACTTCCATTCGACTTGAGATTAGCTAAGTCGCCATTAGAACTATCCAAAATTAAATCAGAGTTATCCGAATTCATCTCAGTAATTAAATTAGAATCTTCCAATTTTAATTTCATTGTGTTCAAGGTCAGATCAATCTCTTTCGGAATCAAATCAATATTGTCCAGGCAGACCTTATCCAAAGGGATATTGTTAATGATATTAGTCTCAAGAGGGGCTAAGGTCTCCAGGTTAAAAGGTTCTAGACCTCCTAAATCAGGGTTTAAGTCCGGCAGGGGGTCTAATTCAATCACTTCAGTTTCATCCTCAAAGAAGTCTTCGTTATCATTAGCATCCACGAAATGGATGCACTCAATATCCGGTTTTGGGGACCTAATCTTTTCAACGCATTCCTCTATTAACATTACACTTTCAGGGGCCAGGGTTCGAGAAGCTAAAGGCTGACTTGGATGGCCAGACATCGGTCCAAGTGGGGAGCTATGTGAGATCGATCCAACAGAAGACCCGCTAAAGGGTCGGTCATCACAACTAATAGAAGACCTACAGGGTGAGACAGCCACCTTGATGTTACTAACGGGTGATTGGTTTCGACTATAATGATGTCCCTGGTTTGTCACAACGAAAGAGGTAAGGTGAGGCCCTAGACGACAGTTGCTAGGAGAGGGTCGGTATTTTTAGGTTAAGATCTCGCCTCATGTCTTTCCAAGTTGGGTACTCACCGCGAGATTCTTTATGATCTTCCAAATCTTGCCCAAAATTGAAGAGCCTGGCCTTTGAGGTGAGATTTAGCGAGGCTAACCTGGTGGGATTCAGGGATTTGACATGATTCAAAATAGTCATCTAGTTGTCTAGCCCATTCCCTAAAGTGGTAAGGATCCGAGGAACCATCAAAGGTTGGTAGACGATAGGGTGACTCTAAGTGAGGTCCGTAGTGGAGGCTTAGGCTCAGGTCTCGGGTGAATAAGAGCTGGGTGGGGTCTGCATTTAGAGAGTGGGGATAGTCAACGGGTTTCTCTGTCATAATTCTAGTCATATTGCCCACTAGGTTAACGATGTCATCTAAGCTCTTTTGAAGTCTTATCGGGGTCCATTGGTTCGGGTTGGGGTTGGTTAGGGACGGTGTCGGGGCGGTGGACAGCACCTACACGCTATGTTAGGAGGCTTCTAAGGCTTCAATAGACGTTGCAGGAAAACTAGGGACAGCAACCTAACACAAGGTGGCACGTGTCTAGCAGGTTTAAGGTTGGAAGCTAAGTGTGGACAGCAACTAAGACAACTTTCCGGTCAATTATAAGTCTCTAACAAGTGCAGAATTTGAGTGGGCAGCAAAAGTACACGACTAGGAAACTTATTCTAAGTGCTGAAAGTGACTCCTAATGTGTGGACAGCACCTATGACTTAAGTTAGAAACTCCCACTACCGATAGACACTGCAGGAATTAAAAGACAGCAGCCAAAACAAGTGTTAAAACTCCCTAAACAGTGATTAGCAGCTGCAGGAATGTGATGATAGCAGGGATAAAGGCAAGCCGTAGCTGTTCTAAACACTTAGGAATCTACCAAACAAAAGGCCAACACTAAGATGCTAGCTAGAATGACCTAGTTCAGCTATATGCTTGCTGGAAATGCCAAAAACAGTAACAAAACAGTGAAAATATTTTATCTAAGCAATGATATGCATGAAATTCTTGAACTACCGCAAGGAACTAGACCCTAGGATGCTTTCTACGCATGTCAAGCATGGTAACCATGCTCTGATACCAAGATGATGTGAAACGTACATGCGATGGAGTTACTTTAAGAAATTAACGAGAGCAATTTAAACAAATAACCCCAAAGTAAAATTATCATTTATAGCAAAAGATTGATCTTTGGAATTTCGTGGTCTTTACTTGGTTAGGCAAATTAGAGCAAGATCAATCAACCAAACAATTCAAGAAACACAAAGATAATTGTAAAACTACGATGGTAACAAGAGTCCACAATTTAATAATGAATACTTTTCACCTTTGGAGTCCATACACTCGACTTGTTAGGCTTTAGCGGAAGAAGGGTCTCCACAATTAGAAAACGAGGTCACTCCGTGGTGAAGAAGGAGCCTAAGATCGTCGTTCTGGAGAGGTGGCCGGAGAGGTGGAGGATGGCGGTCGTCCAGTGGATGATCCAACTGGCGGGACAGCAGGACAAGGATGCAGAATTTCTCTGGACAGCATTCTTTCAGGTGCAAAACCCGTTGGAATGTTCTTCTTTGCTGCAAGGAATGTGGGACAGCAAAGTGGTCCTACTGAAAACAGCTGTTTATTATTCCCGTTGCTGTGGATGCAATGGAAACGGCTGGAATTTTCTGGCTGCAGTTTAAGAGGTAGGAAACTTCATATTTTAAGGAGTGTGGAAGGTTTAAGTGGAGGGAGGGGGGTCACGGGCTGGAGAAGGCTAGGTACGGGTGAAAGCTATAGAGAGAAATGAACAAAATCTGATTTGTAATTCAGATTTTGAATAAAGAAAATTAAAAGGGAATTAATGGGGAGCATAGCCGGCCTTGTGTAGAGGAGAGAGAGCAAATCAGATTAATTGCATGGCTTCTCATGAGGAAATCACGGAATTAATAAATCTGACAATTGATTATCAGATTTACTAATACAAGAAGGTTTCCTAATGGCTTGCTGTTAATCACGCTGGAATTCTTCCGTTAATGGGAAGAAATAAACCAGCAACGTTTCCTGATAAAGGGAGTTGTATAATAGGAAATAGAATAACGCCTTGGCATGGGATTTCAAAATTTGAAAACATGGGATTTCAAAATTTCCAAGTAACGGCTGGTTTAAAGGAGCAATTAATCCAGCATAAATTGCTTGTTTTCCACGGATTTGGGCAAATCAGAGAGAAACGGCAACAATGGGGCCTGCAGAGAAAATTATCTCTGTGAGCTGGGGCTCACGGGTTGGGGCTGCTCACGGTGGAGTGGAGGGACGGTGAGGTAGACAGATGAAGTTGGCTGCCCGGGAGCATTATTTATCATTTTGATCATTGTTTTGGAAGGGGAAGTGTAAGTCAAGGCATAAACATCATGAATTTTATATTTTAAATATTGTATCAATATGATTAAAAATCAAATATAAGGACACAAAATTGAATTAAATTCCTAAATATAAAATTCATAATCATTTCATTCATATTTCAACTTCAAAATCTAATAAAACAAGTAGAAAACATTGGTGGAGAATTTGAATGTATTCTTACTAGGATCATCTCTTAAGCATGTTCTTCACAATGTTTGCGTGCTTCTTCTTGATGTTCAATCGTGATGCTGGATCCAATCTGCGAAATTAGTAACACACAAGGGATTCAGCCTATGAAATTTACTTATGGTGGTGCTGTATCCATTGATAATTGGGATCATATTTATTCTTCTGTAAATAGCACACAGCAATAAGCAATGGAATGCTTGGTGACATTTTATGATTCAAATAAAGGAAGAATCACGAATTCTACCTTCTTTATGTCAGGGAGGAAATTTGGAGTATTGGAGTACGGCACGCCCACTGATGTTGGTGAAACACCAAAGTTCCATGTCACTCGATGGTTGCCCCAAACATTGCTCTTCAAATGGACAATGCCATTATTCTGTTGATGAGAGTGGATTGACATTTTTCAGGTTATTTTTGTTTTTAATTGACTGCTGCAGCCATGTTTATGGTTTCGTTTGGGACGGCTTTCTGATTGCTTCATAAAGTAACTTTTTAAGTTGCTTTAAGAAGCTGAAAAAAAGAGTCCCAAACGAAGCCTATATCTTACATGAAAATTCTTCTCCTTTCTGAAGCCTGTTTAATTTCACCTTTGAATTCAGCTACTGCTCTTGTGACCGAAACCATGGAGGTTATGATTGCAGCAATGAGCTTGTCTCACCTCAAGGTGAAATTAATTCATCACATAAAGCAAACTTATTTTTAATATATGCATGATGACACTTTGTTTGTAGCGTAATTAAGTTAGAGATCATGGTGATTGGAATAACAGTAAAGCGTGTTTCTACTTTCTGGCAAATTGTTAGTTAAAGTACCCCGCTCTGGACATATTTATAGTTTCGCATGGTAAAAGAAAAACAAATAAAAACAATGAAGCGCTAGAAAAGATCTTGTGTTTAGATAAATTTGGTATTTTTTATAGAAGCTGAGTAAGTACAATATATATAGGAAGATGAGGATGAAAGAACTATCAAAATGTTCTGCCATGCTTTTTTTTTTTAAAATAATTTACTTCATACCCTTCAACCTAGTCTGTATACCTGAGAGTGGATTCATGTTGACGCATGGGAGAGGTTGTAGATCTACGAGTTATCATCTGGATTAAAGTTCCCTCCACAACTATTAAATTCCAAAGAAATGGGCGAGTCTCCATAACTCAAAACTGTGTACTTGGAACTGTAGTTACGCACCCTTAACGTTACAAAAGTCTGTGTGAAACATAATTACAAGCTGATGTTGACCTGTTAATACGCAAAAAAAAAAGAGAGAAAAAATTGTACCTGCCCGAACGTCGTCGCCGCGCCCAAATCGCGAATATCCCGCGACGTCATTTTCTCCCACGACCTTGCACGACCTTGTGTCGTTAAAATTAATGAAAAGAAAAAGAGGCAGAAACGGACTCCCGCTCTCTTTCTCTCTCGATCGCCTCCTTCTCTCATTCCCTCTCTGTCGCTGCTAATCTTTGATTCCTCCGTTGGACGTCCAGCTTCGTCTCCTTCGACTCGTCCCCCTCCCTGTCAGACGGAAGTTACGACAGTTTGATCGAAGGAGCATAGGGAGCTCGCCGGCTGTGATCGTAATTTCTTCCTCACACACGCTTCTTCGGGGTGGGGGGGTGTGGTGGTGGGTGCTTCGCTCGAGCTTCGACGAAACGTGATCCTTCCTGTTGAATCAGAAGTCGGGACATTTGATCGGAAGCAAGAACAGGCGCTCGCTTGCTGTGGAAGGCAAATCTCTCCCATTCGCACGCCTCCTTCGGTCCTCCGAGGCTGTGCGACCTCCTCCTTCGACGACTTTCTCTTGACCTCGGATCGGAAGTTACAACATTTCGGATCGGGTTGCAAGAAACAGAGCTCGCCAGGACTGTGAAGGTAACTTTCATCCTTTCGCGCGCTTCTCTGCTTCCTCCAGCGACGCTTCCTTACCTGTAGGATCGGAAGTTATACATTTTGATCGCAAGCAACTATGGGAGCTCACTGGTTATGGGAGATAACTTTCTCCTTCTCACGCGCCTCTCGACCGAATCCCGTAAATTTCCCGAACAGAGAGAGTTGGGAGGGAGAGGTGTAATTTTGTTTTAATTAATTGTTTTTAATTGTAATTATTTTTAAATTAATTTTAATTCATTATAGTTGTTTATTTTTAATTAATTAATAATAATTATATAAATAATTATGTTTAATTTTAATTAAATTATTATAATTAATTTAATTAATTATAATAAATTTTAATTAGAATTAATTTTAATTAATTATAATTTATAAAAATTAATTATCATTAATTAATTTTAATTAATTATTATTTATTAAAAGTTAATTAATATTAATTAATTATAATTAATTATAAATTAATTATAATTAATGATTTTAATTTAATTTTAATAAACTTTAATTAATTATATTAATTAAGTATAATTAATTAAAAATTAATTTCTTAATTAATTATACTTAATTAATATTAATTATAATTAATTTCATAAAAAAATAGAATCCGTTGCTTCCTATTGCCGCGATCCTCGAGCGAGACAGTCGCCGACAACACCGTCGGGCCCAAAGGTATAAATTTCTAACTTAAACCCCGTCCTCGACGTTTGCAGCGGACCGGGGAACCACCTATACGCGCTCTTGTAGCACGGTAGGAGGGAGCCCGGTGCGAAGCATACGACGAGGCGGGTAAGCCCTATACACGCTCTTGTAGCGTGGTGGGGACGGTTCCTCGACCTCGACACCGACACCGCCGACAGACTGCTACGAAAGGTATGATGTTCTAAAAATCCCATTCTCGACGTTTGCAGAGGACCGAAGAACCACCTATACGCGCTCTTGTAGCACGGTAGGAGGGAGCCCGGTGCGATGCATACGACGAGGAGGGAGAGCCCTATACACGCTCTTGTAGCGTGGTGGGGAGAGTCACTGTTGTTCTGGTATGTCACTGCTGTTACTGGTAAGGATACTACTGAAGGCCCCCATACACGCTCTTGTAGCGTGGGTGGGATGAAAATTTGTACGGCCGCGGTGTCTACGAACACCTACCATACACGCTCTAGTAGCGTGGTGGGAAGGCCCAGCTCCCAATTTTCCCCCAAACGGGGGATATGCTGGGGTGCTGCCAAAATTTTCACTGAAAATTTACAAAGACTTGAACAATTTTGAAAACTCTTCTTGGGCAACAATATAGAAGATCTGTACTTGAACAGAAGAGCACAGAAACTTGAACTAAAAATGAGCAGAGGACCTGTACGAAGAGCAGAGGACTGGTGGAATTTAAATTTGAACAAAACTCAAATGATTAATAAAGATCAAATTCAAATGAAATGAAATCAAACTGGGACCAAATTCAAATCAATTTGAACATGAAACTGAACTTACAAGGACTCACAGAAAACTTTGAACAAAATGTGAAGAATGCAATTGAAATCAAAGGACTGAAGGGGACTTGAACGAGACTAGAACATCAAACAAAGACTTTGATTTGGACTGGATCCGAATCCGAATAAAGCAGTTGAACTCGCACTTGAACTCAAGCTATACGATATCAAGTGGGACTTGTAAACTTGATGAATTCAAGTCCTGAATGAAACTGAATTTGGATCAAAACACATGCAAAGATCAAAAAAGATTTGAATCGCACACGGGGGACTCGTGGCGAACAAGTCCTCGATGCATGAATTCCTATAAACAATCCCTACAAAATGCCTGTTAATTGAGATGACAATACTGGAGACCAGCAATCGAAAACCCACCTCTACAAATAAGTACAATCAATAATACCCACCTGAATTGGTGAAAGGTGATTTCAATACAAAAGCAATGACTCTCCTACAAATACCACTTCATGGGATCGTAGCAAGTACAACGGGATCCCTACAAATGAGTAATAAACCACTTGTGGATAACAACAGTGTATTGAAAAGAACAACGAATCACTGTGGACACAAGTACAGATATCACCTACGACAGCGGGTGACCAAAAATCTCCAAGTACACCGGGTACAAAGGCAGACCGATGTACAAAAAAGGATACCCCCTAGTTCAGAAGGGAGGTAAAATGTTTGAACAAATTAGAACCAAACGTTCTGGTGTTCCAAATTTTCTTCCTTGTCCCTCGATATTCTTCGGGAGAAAATAGCTCTGGTATCCAAAAACACCAGAAATAAACAGGCCCACTACACTGAAAATCCTAAAAAGGAGTTCTCCCCCAAATCAGCAGTCATTGACTCCAAAGTTCAGAAAGACCCTTCCCCCGGTGAATGAGAAAAGGGGGTCAAAATACCAACTCAACATCAAAATCCAACGCCACCGGATCTGCAACACTGATACAAGCAGACATAAGACGTCTACAATCTACAAACGCAACGCCACCGGATCTGCAACACAGATACAAGCAGACAGAAGGCGTCTACAAATCTACAACGCAACGCCACCGGATCTGCAAACACTGATACAAGCAGACAGAAGGCGTCTACAATCTACAATCCAACGCTACCGGATCTGCAACTTCAGGCATATAAATAAGCAGACAGAAGGCGTCTACAAACATTCATATTCGGCCTTCAAAGGCCTAAAATCAGGAAAATTCATGAACAAAAGGCATGAAGCCTATAGAACCCGATCCCTTCTATACGGATCAAATAGAAGTTGACAGGGTTCGACGTTCGAACCTTTAAATAAATACACGGATTGTAGTGACAGGTGTATTTATTTAAATACATTCTTTTAGGCCCTTCAAGGTCTAAAATCAAGAAGATTCATAGATAAAAGGCATAAAGCCTACGAAAAAACCCGATCCTCGATCAATAGCTTGGTCGAAGTTGACAAGGGTTCAATCAATAAAAAGGGAAATGACCCCAAACCACCCCGATGAATGGCAGTGTTTTGAATGTTTATCTCAACCGGAGGGGTCCATTCAAATTCCCAAAACTCCAAAATGCCACTCAAAAGTCCAAATCCAAGAATCCAGAAAATTCTCAAAAATTCAAAAATATTTAAAAATGAAACTATCCATCACAAAACTTAAAGCAAAATCCATCCCCACCACCCGCAACAGTTTGCTGGGGTGGACAAATTCAAATAAACTCTAGCTCACAAAGAGCCAAATGCCTAGTCGAAAATATTACTAGGATCCATTCTCAAACAATCTCCTGCCAGTAAGGACGTGGTACGTGTCCTCTAACCGGCGGTTTTGCCGCCAAATGACACCGCAGGATAAACGGTTATGACCCGGGGCCTCTGAATCGAGTGGTTTTTGCTGCCAAATGGCACCACGATATACCGGTTATGGCAGAGCCAATACGCTCCTTATTGGCATCAAATCCTTGAGATATGAATCAATAGGATATGATTTGATAGGGCACAAAGCCCTCTTTCAGCTAAGGGGGATTGTCAAATTTGTCCCTTAGACAAACACCCATCCCCGGTCTACAAGGTCCCCTTGGACGAAGCAACCCATGGCTGCCGACAAGGTTCCTTCTGTCAGGTTGGGTCGGACTACCTCCTCTGACTAAGTAGACCAGGGACCACGATGGGCCCCGGACGACGGAACCTTGGGATTCTTGATCGGGCCATCATCCATTCCCCCACCGACCATCCGCTTTAGTGCAGGATGGTGCAATTTCTATTTAAAATATCAAATCTTCCAAATCCAAATTCCAAAAAAAATCCATTTTCATCAATTTTGCCAAATCTCAAACTCTCCGATATCCTAAATCCATTGCTGCTACTATATGTCAGATAACGCGTATCTTTACAGTATCTGATTGAGACTAGCCTTAATCGAAAGTTTTCTCTCGTGATCGGGAGGGTGTAATTAACTATAGGGGCTTGCGCCTATAGGAAACCAGAACTCAGATCATAAAAGTCCCTCGCAAAATGAGGGCGAATTCTCTGGGTAGTGTCTTATCTACAACTCATCTGCCTTCCAAACTTTACCTCTGAAACTTATTTTCAGTTAAAACTCCCTCGCCGAATTAAAAATAAAAAAGAAAAGCAAAGCGGAGCCGGGCGTGAATTTTGGAAGCCTCACAGCTGAATGTGTAATCATGTGTGAAAGACTGGAACCTAATAGAGTTTGCACAGGCATCATTTTGTTGAGTGGTACACCGACGGTAATATTAGGGCGCAATCCGTGGCGCAAAGCATTCATTAACAAATGTTTAGTTATCTCACGCAAAAAGGAAAGTCGTATTGCACCAGTAAATAAAATTGTAATATATCAGAGTAAAATACTGTAAGGGAAAATGAAAATTTCATTTCATTTCTGAATTCAAAAAAATAGTACATCAATGCAAAAAGACAATAACAAGCAATAATAATAAAATGAGTGGAAAAAGAAACTACCCAACTCTCAAATACATACATAATTTTTTTTTAAAATACATAATAATTTGCTATAAAATATATAATAATCAAATATACTCAGACTGTTGATACTCAAATGCAGTGGTCTAATGTTTATAAAATCACATAATGGAATTAAACAACTTGTTGTTATGTTGTTGTACAAGGCGAGTATGTTGATACTAGAATAAATAACATTGTACCTTAATGAGGTCGCTTCTAAAATTGTAAGTTTTGGCAATAGGTTGCATGCGTTCTACCCTAACAAATGCCTGCTCCCCAATATAATGAAATCAGAACGGTTATAAATATCCTAGTTTAAGATATCTACAAGGAAATCCGCCAACTACAAGGTTGTATATTACATCACACGATCTTATTTCTAACCACAGATGATTCTAACAAAATGTTGAGAGTCCTGGTCTCGCCTCATGTAACGAAATAACGCGCAAGAAAGTAGGTTTTAGAGAGCAAAACAATTAAAGACTACACTTTAAAACACTTATCGCACCATCTTATACAATTATATCAACGGAATGAACAAGTCGCAGAAAGGAAGGAGGGAAAAAGTGAAGAAGAAAGGTTTGTTTGATAGAGATGCTTTGTGTGTGCCGGGAAGCATGCGAAGCGGGGGAGCGCGGAGGATAGAATTTCATGGCTGTGCTAAGTCGTGGAGGGAAAGAGTGCGAATGAGGCAGGATAAAGGAGGGAGGTGACTTGCTCGCTGGTCGGCTGCTGTAGCAAGGAAAGGGTAGGTTATTGATGCCCTGAGCTTGCCTTTTGTCTTACAATGGTGAGGCGGAAGGGTCTGTTGAGGCGGGCAAAAATCATATATAGGAGGTTAGGGAAAATCGCCGTGATTGTGCATGGATGGTAGAGAGAGGGCTATCTGTGAAAATAGGGTCGGAGTATGGTTTCGGATCTTGGTGGTTATGAGCTTGGTTCCGTTTGATGGGGGGAGATGGATCGGAGCTGGTTCGGTCTGTGCTTGCGACCAAACTAAGCTAAGGGAGTATACACACTTGGTGTGATTCCATTGTAAAAAGACAATGACTAAGGGCCAATTTCTCTACATGTCCCGCCTCCGCCTTGTTGCTTGAAGCAGTGATGAAACCCAAACTCAGAAAATTGTGAGATATGTATATTAGACAGAAAAAGTAATCTAAAATGTTATCTGAAGATGTGTCTCCAAAAGATTCTATTGTTAAAAAATTAAAAAAACTTAAGTATTCCAATTCAGCAACTATAAAATAATGAAGTAGAACCAACATTGCAAAAGGAACACAAGATAATTATTTTAAATGTGAATTAAAATGCTTTACATTAGCAATAATATTAATTTTTCTACCTATTACAATGAAAAATAGAACTATTTTTTCCATATCTTTTTAGATTGAAAACATCTGGGGAATTTTCCCATGAATCTTATCGATATTTTCATAATATATCATTTACAGATGATACCTAAGGGTTTAGAAGACGGCACATAAAATAATTATTGTATTGGGGACATATTTGGCATTCATTTCTTTTTTATATATATCGACACAGAGAGAGAGCGTCGCATAACAAAATTTTTTTTGATGTGCGAAGTTGATGGTTTTCTTATCGCTTTCGAATTGATCTAGGATCTACTTTGGGTTTTCTAAGGTAAATTACTGTGTAAGAATTTTCCTTCTATTGTATTCGGTAATATTATTATATTTGATTTTATAACTGCCTCAAATGACGTTATTTCTTGTATTCAGGACATATCTGGCATTCAATATTTCTTGTTGCATCAAATGGGGCAGCCATCCTGCCCGCCTATTGGTCCCTCAGGCGGAAGGTAATGCACTTTGATCAACAGGAAAGCTTTGAAATTATGATGCACAATATGAGTGAAGTAACCTTATTCTCTCAATATTCTATATGATTAACATTATTCCAAATATTTAAGGCCATTTTTATGAAGGTTTATTCAAATTTTTGTTCATGTTGAGTGCTACGTGTGAGTTCAAATTAATTAAATGTAAATATTTTTGCACAATTTCTTTTCAATTTATTTTTTGTTGAAAATATGAGAATAATATTACATATTTTTCTTATTCCAATTGGTAGAAGAGGTACAATATTTATAACCTAATTTGAGTGATTAGAATAGAAAAAAGGCTAAATAAAAACTATAGTATAATTATTTATAATGAATTCGGAAATAAATATAGCAAATAACCCTTTTCCTTATCAAAAATAAAGTTGTCTCACAACATATGATAAAGTAGGAATTGCGGATTGCCAAGGTGAATGATCTTATGGCTGGCGAAGAAAGCAGGGAAGCTGCAGGATTACGGATTACCAAGATGGTAAATTGCTAGTTGGTGACTTGAACAATGCAATCTAGAAGAGGCTTTTGGAAATAAATATAGAAAATAATGCCCGGGTGCCATAGTCAAATACTTATGCCTTTGACACACATCATACCTCGCCACCATGTCTTCCACGTCCCGGTGCATCCCCACACAAAATAACTTAGCGAATAGTCAGTTGTATGTCTTATGTACCCCTGAATGCCCCCTTATCGTACTGCCATGAAATTCCTGCAGCTGCTTGGGAATGTAACTTGAGGACCTTTGGAGTACAAAACTCCCTAGATAGAGTAGTTGTTCCCCCCTCAAAGCATTACCGGGGTGAATGCTCGGGTCTTTCAACAACTCTTCCCTGATCTTCCTCAACCCTTCATTCTGCTCACACTCCCTCCTCAATGCTTCCCAATCTTAAAATCATTGGCACTGATAAGGCTGCAAACTGTCGCTTCTCGACCCTCATGAACAAGGACTTCTTTGTTATATAGGCCCCGGTCAGTGCTGGATCTCAAAGTTATATCCAAGCAACTTGGATAATCTCTGGTACTCCTTCTTGAACATCCTCTGCTCTAGTAAATACTTTAGAGTCCTATGTTTGGTCATGACTATGAAATGTCTTCCCAACAAATATGGCCGCCACTTTTGAATTACCATTAGCTCTCATTTGTATACTAACTTGAGCTTTGCCCTTGCGGTGAGCACTTGGCTGAAATATGCAATAGGTCTCTAGTTTTGCTTGTGTGCTGCTTCTAACCCATAACCTGATGCATCTATCTCCACCAAAAATGGTCTCCCAAAATTTGGGAGCGCTAATACTAGTACACTGGTCATATCTATCTTCAGCTCCTGATAGGGGTAGACTAGGTCTGGTGTCCGGTTTATAATCTTTTTCCTATCTAGAGTCAAGTTGTATTTTGGTGTGGCATCTGATGATTAGTTAACTTGGAAAGATTTTTTTGTTGTGCCCTAATATAGATTTATATTTTTGGTAACATCCGTCCGGGACGATATTTATATCGTCCTGGACGATCTGACAAAAGTAGAAACCCTAATTAGGGGCATCCTCATTAAAGCATAGCCCGTCCTTTATGCAAAACACATCGTCCTGGACGATTTGTATGTATCGCGGCCAGGACGATCGCTCAATTCAGCAAGAATCTGCCGCCAATAGATCTACTTAGAAAATAACTTATTTTTGGACATCGTGCCCGGTATGATCGTCCCTGGACTATAAAATATCGTCCCGGACGATCCAGGTCAATTTTTTCCAAAATTTCTCAAGCAGTTTTGGAAAGCAATTAATGGGGATTTCGTCCAGGCCGATCGCAAGATCGTCCGGGACGATTAGACATCGTCCAGCTTCATTTCAGGGCGAATATTCAGGACGATTTTTCCTCATATTTGAACTAATCGGCCAGGACGATTATGCCTATCGTCCCTGGACGATAATGTCGGCAACTTGCATTAATGAGCTCATTTTTAGCTCTTCTATTTAAGCTAGATGGGACAAGGCACTTTGTAAGTGTCTTTGGCAGCCATTGTAGCTTCGTTCTTGTGGGGGAAAACTTGAAGAGAGAGCTTGAAAGGGAGAGAGGAAATGGTGGAGTTTGAGAGGGAGAAGATCTTGTGAGGGGGAGGAACTTAAGGGAGTGTGGTGGGGGATTCCACACGGTTGCTCCGGCGAACTCGCACCTTAGTACCATCGGATTCAAGGCTTGTCTCGAGGTAAGTTCACCAAAGAAGAAGATCTCTTTGGTGTCAAAGGACCCGGCGACTCCGCCTCACCGGGGAAGGTGGAAAAGTGATTTTGTAAGGGCTTCTCCCGCCTAGCTTGTGGGGGCTAAAGGAGAGACACCTTGTTTTAGTGCAATACTTGGAGGGTGCCTCCAAGGAGTGGATGTAGGTCAAGGTTTGACCGAACCACTATAAATCCGGTGTGTTTATTTTATTATTATCGCTTTCCGCATTTATTTTTTTTCCGCAACTTTGTTTGAGGTGATTTTGGTTGGAGTTTTATCTTGGGTTTTAAAGTTTTTCAATTCACCTCTCCTCTGGGTTAGCTTGGGCCAGTTCTATATAATGGCTTAACATCCCTAACGAACTTTCAAATTGCATTGGTCAAAAGTCCTTGCTATGGTTGCCGTTATCCTCTTACATAAAATTTCTTCTAGTAATCGGTGAAGCCTTAGAAGAACCTCAGCAAAACCTCCCTCAAGTTCTTAGGAAGAGGCACAGTTCACCATGGGCCTGTATATCTTGGAACTGGTCAGCCTGACATCCCCATTCTGGACACCTCATGCCCTAAAATACTCCACTTGCGATTTCCCAAACATGCTCTTCTTCCAGTTGGCAACTCAACTGGTTGTTTACTCAAGTTTCTCCATGATATCTCTTACAAGTATTTAAAGTATTCTGTCTCAGTTCTTGTTGTATACTCAGGATGCTATATCAAAGACATACATTAGCCAAACTTTTCGGAGTGTGGCTAGATAGAAACACATTGTTCATCAGTGACTGCAATGTAGGCAGGTGGCTTTGGTGGAGACTCGAAAGGGTATACAGGATAATCATTAGTGTCCTTTCAAGAGTAGTACTCAAGGCTGTTTTGTGTACACTCGCTGTCTTCTTTCTTATTAGATGATATCTTGACTTCAAAACGTTCTGGGAGAGAAGGGATCACCTTTATCCATTAACTCATCAAAGCGTTCATCAATTACTGCTATGGTGAAAATGTTCTATAATTGTTTCCATGTTAAAAGCCCTATAGTCCACATAGACTCTCAAAGGCTTCAATACCATCTTTCTACTTCACCTATAATACTATGCTAGAGTAAAGCTTACACTAGGCCGATATCAACCTACTTGCCATCCATCTCCCTGGTCAGCTCGTTATATCATCTTTTTGGCTTTTTGGTTTGTACGATAAGGTATGCCATTAATAGGAGAGTTCCCTCTTTTAGGCTGATGGTTGCGCTCGTGCGCTCTTGTTGGTGGTCACAGACATTTGCGGATTGAAATATGGTGGATAACTGTTGCGGGCTCTGCTCACCTCGACTAGATTTTTCATTACCCTCTTGTTCCTGGAACTTCTTTATACATGTAACTTCACCAAATAACCCAACCGTGGATCGATCGGCGATGGTCTTCAGTGTGATACCATAGCTTTTGTATACGCTTAGCATACACCCTCGATGCACTACTTCATCCCTTTACTTGGCTTTCCATTGGTAAGGTATTTCTAGGTTAACCTCCATACCCCAATGGTTAGTAGGATACTTCATCCCTAGAATTCACATATGTACATCCAGTCCAGGGGATGGAAGTCTACCACCACTTGAATTTCTTATAAGGAATATCCTCGCTTCCTTTACAGTATCCCCAGACTCCTCTCTATCATCCCCGTCCCATCATCATCCCACAACCACAATATTTAACAACTTCAATCTCAACTTTGCCCATGCCGTTTCTGTGATTTAGTAGGCTCAAATCCACAAACCATTTATTCTGATCTTCTTTTCATTACTATTCAGGGTGTGATTTGGGAGATTAATTAAGCTTTATTTGACTATTAAATCGTATTCTTATGTTTCTTGGAATTCTGCGTTATCGTTCTTTCTTACGACAGCACGCTTGAAGGGTCGATTTGCACGTGTCTGGTGCACTCTCCTTTAATGTTGGAATACTCTTGAGCTTTTTTTGTTTGTTTAAGTTGTTGTTTAATTAGTAGATGGAGTGAGTGAACCATCCATAAGTCTCTCAATATGTTGGATGATTTATTCTTTTGAGGTAGTGCTACACTACTTGTGTGCTATCTTCCTTAAGTTGTCTGCATACGTAATCATCTTTGTCATTACATGTAATGAAAATACTCATTGGCGTTTCATTTATTTATTTTTGTTTGTTTATTTTATATATTTTCTATGATATTTCTTTATTAAAAATTTAAATTAGAATTTCACTCTTAATAAGACACAATGGAGAAAAAGGATTCATGTAGTCGACCTCATATAATGGGAATAAGGTTTGATGTTGTTGTTTAGGTTTTAAAAATCGGATCGAATCAGTCGGTCTGATCGGTTCAACCATGAACTGGTCTAAAGGGTTGGTATGATTCAGCATAAAAATCATTTTTTTATCAAAACCGGGGATGAACCAGCTAGAACCCGCCGATTCAACCGACGAACCGGTCTCAGTTCCCTTGAACCAGCTGGTTCAATTTATGAAATTTTTAATTAATTAAATAAATAAATTTAATACCTTAAGAATTCAATATTATAGTAATATTTGAAATTTTAATAAATTAATTTAAAATTTAAAATGCTTAAAATTTTTAAATAAAGAAATTCGAACTAAACATTTCACATGGCTCTATCTCTTCATGTGAGTTCTTATATCTAAAAATCAAAAGGCAATATAAAGTGTAAACATTTTTAAGAGAAAGTTTCCCAAGTGATGTAGGACTAAATAAGTTGAAGTTTTTACTTTCGAAGTTTACAAACATATTACTATAATATTTTAAAATAGAGTTTTTAAATAAATTCTTTATGATGTAAAAATAATATTTATTTTTAATTAATTTAAATTTATAATATATTATTATACTTCATTTATTATATATGTACGATAAAAATATATTTATTTATTAATAATAAATGATCTAATCTTAATAATTTATAAATGTAAATTTTATAATACAAATATTATATTAATTTATCAGGTGGGCAAACTTAATAAACACTCATACCATAATCTTAATATAATTAATATTAAATTTATAAATTTATATGTAGTTAATTTTTGTTAAATTTGAATTACTTTAAGTTGAATATCATTTCATTTAAAATTAATTAAGTTATTATTTATGTGTGAATTCAATTTTTTTGTACTAAAAAATATATTATTACATGATTATTTATCATTTAAAATTATTAAATACTTTCATCTAATTCGCAAACTTTAAGATTCCCTCGCTAAACCATTGAATCTGAGCTCTCCTTCCGGTATTTATGTCGCTTCCGATATTTAACACATGTTGATTTTGTTTTCTCTTTTTTTTTTGTTTCAAAAGCTTATTATTTCTATTTTATTTTCTGATTTTTTTTTTATCGTTATTAAGCTTTTTATCCTTTCTTTTATTTTTGCTTTGTTTCATCTTTGTTTTTTATTTTTTTATTACTGCAGTGTTTATATAGGATTTTTTTTTTTTTTTTTTTTTACATCTAAGATTATTTTTATTTACTTTTTCTCTTTTTTTTTTTATTTGTTTGTCGTTGTGACTTTATTTTTTTTTTTACTTTCAGGTCTTTTTTTTTTTTTTTTTTTTTTAGCTTTATTTGAGGCGGAAATTTTTGCTTCTTAATTATGATTTTTAATTTGATTACACTTTTTTTTCATAGTTACCAAGGCTTTTTTATTTTTTTTATTTTTATGTTTTTTTTTTTATTATTTATACTCCCAGATTCCTTTCCCCTTATTCTATTCTATCTTGTTATTTTTTATTTATATTTCCTTTTTTTTTTTTATAGTATGTTTTTTTTTTTTTTTACTTTCATGGCGTGGTGCTTTCTTTTGTATTTCATGGCGTTTATTTGCTTCGCTCGTCAAAAAAGAGCAATTTTTATGTTTCATTTTTTATGGTAAGATTTTTCTTATTTGTTTGGGCTTGGCTCTACCTCCCCTTTCCTGATTCTTTTTTTTATTATATCATATGCGCTTTTTTTGGAGTAATTATTCTTTCTCTATATTTTATTTTTTTCTTATTTTTTTTTATATATAATTTTTTTTTTTTTTTTTTTTTTTTTCTTTGTTTTGTTTTTTTATTGTTTTTTCTCTTTTATATTTTTATTTTTATTTTTTTTCTTCTTTTTTTTTTTTTCGTTTTTTATTTTTTTTTTACTATTTTGTTTTTTAATTAATAATTTTTAATCTTTTTTTTTTTCATTATCCACTTCCTCTTCTTGTCCTTAATTATCTTTTTTTTCTTTTTTTTTTTTTTTTTTTTTTATTTTTTTTTTCTAATTTTTTTTTGTTTATTTCTTATTTTGTGTATTTTTTTCATTTTTTTTTTATTGTTTTTTATGTTTCAGTTATTGTTTTTTTTGTTTCTTTTTTCTTTTTTTTTTTTTTCTTTTTACTTTATATTCCCTGCTTGTATTTTATTGATTCTGCCCGCAGATTCTTGCTTTTTTTTTTCTTTTTGTTATTTTTTTTTTTTTCTTTTTATTTTTCTTTCTTTTTTTTTTTTTTTTTTTTTATTTTTTTTTTTTTTTCATTTTTTTTTTTGTTTATTTTTTTTTGAAGCCGTAGCAAAATATACGTTCAGTGTTGAAGATGCAGGCTGTTAGGTCGATGGTGGCATTGCTTACGAGTTTGATAGAACTGCGATGTTATTAAAAAGGTTGTAGTAGCTCCGTGGGAAGCTAAATTAGAGAGTGTGTCTTAGATGGTTTGGCTCATCCTATAAAAACGGCTGTCTTAGATGCCCCGGTTAATGAAAGTAGTGTGTATTTAACTATGCAGTTATGTTAAGAAGGTAGCGAAGACTAAAAAGATTGGTTAGGAAAATATTAGAAATGATATTTCCTTATTAGATTTAAACGAGAATTTGACTTTTAACAGGACACAATGGAGAAAAAGGATTCATGTAGCCGACCCCACGTAGTGGGACAAAGGCTTGATGTTGTTGTTTTTGAAGGAGTAGCAAAATATTGACAAGGCCTGAGTAATAATAATGATGTATTAATGTGTATGTTGTGAATTACTACCATCTCCTAGGATATGGTATGTCGGTAATCATGCTTTTTAGGCTTATAATATTTGCGTACGTTCAAGTCTTTCAACATTATTCCTTATGTTTCTATATGTATTCATAATACTGTGAAAATTAAGATGTTAATGAAAAAAAAATTTATCTATTCATGTTTTATATTATGATATCCTTTGGCTGTTGTTAACGGTTTTGTGATTAGTCCTTGCGCATTCAGTAGAGGCAAGTGATGGTAAAGCAATTTTTTGATGTTTTCAAAGGTCCATTGTTGTAGGA